>OX382227.1:20921857-21554587 GCA_947507525.1 Apamea epomidion
GAACGATCTCTCTTTCTCGGCTATCTGATATTATCTTGGAAGGAAATATTGTTTATTAATATCAAGTTGGTTGTATAAATTCACCGTTTTGTTTTATTATGCCATAATTTTAGTTTAACAACTATAAACATAATTTACTTCACTAAAACATTTGTTAATCTCAAATCAAATAATACATACATACACACTAAATGAAAACCAATAAATATACAAAAAAAAAAAACCATTTACGCGACATTTTTTTACAGCACAATAATGTTAATGTTAAAGGTTAACATTATAATTTAAAATGCAATTAAGGAGACGGGTGATAATAAATTTTATAAAAAGATAATGACACGCCATTATTTATCGATACAATTAAATCCACACTCTATTTTTTTCGATAATTTTATTTATGGCTCATAAAAAATAGGGCCACAACTTCTCGCGTTTTTTGTTTTAAGACCTTTCAAATATATTCAGACCGTTTCGTTTTTAGTAAGAGTGACAGCACCCTTAGTGGCCTCTTTAAAAGGTTGATAAAACAACAAGAGTTTTGACTTATTGATTGTTCAATTTGTTGACAGGCGAACCAATTACCCTTTGAGTTTTTAATTACCCTTTTAACTTTCGCGTGCAATAATAGCAGCTGATGTTAATTGATTTTGTTGGGTTCTCAAACAGAGCACTTGCCGGAACTTGTGAAGTCCTCACACGTTCCGACACTCGTCGACTGCAGCCACAGACGTGTCGACGACTGTAGTTGCCTATGCCGTTGGCGCATGCCACTGGTGTATATCAGCACCATACCAGCAAATTGGTGGATGACCTAGAACATAGATTGGATTGTAAAAGGTAGCTGACGTAGACTAAATGTGAAAGTTGGAGGACATATTATTTTTGTGCAATTTAGAGATTTCTAAAACCGTAAGATATTCAATTCTAATGATCAGCCATAGATCTTTACTGGATAAGATATCTTTGCTTATCTTTTCACCGTTGTGATAGTAATGTTTATTAGTTGATGCATAAATTGTCATATATTAACTATTTATTTCTATGCTAATCCGATTCTTATCTCTATCTTGCGTCAGATATTTGACAGTGCTTGCCACCGTTAAAAGCTTGATATGTTCAGTTTAAAGGTCAAACATAAACTAACTGTTTAGTGTGATTATTAGGAGTTGAGATTTGATAGGTGTAATAAGAATTGGAATTGAGGGCATTTTGAAAGACTTGGTAATAGGTCACTGTAGTAAACCGTACAAGATCTAGATATAATCGTCATCATCATAATCAGCAATTATTTCCCACTGCTGGGACACAGCCCTCCTCTCAGTGAGAAGGAGTGGGCCGTAATCCACCACGCGGGTCCGGTGCGGGTTGGTAGATGTCACAGTCTACGATTTTTTATTTTGTTTTTTTTTTCATTTTGTTTTTTAGACCTACAACTCGAAAGTCACGGCTGTTACCACTGCGCCACCACCACCACTGCTCCGGTCAGAAGGATCTGGTAAAATTGGCGAAAACCAGGAAAGAAGTAGAGTAAGATTGGTAAAAGGCTGAATCTAGAAAATACTGAAGCTTATTTTAGAAAAATATAACAAAAAGCTGAATGTTTTTTAGGACAGACATGTCCAAGTTAATATTCTGTTTGCAACAGCATCAACTAATAGTATCATGCCCTTATACTCGAGAACAGACGTCACAGTGGCCCTATAATTATCTCTACACCCATACCATCAAAGCTAAACATATAATTCTATTTAACAGCACCTACACACAAACAGTTTATTACGCAATTAAAATGACATCCGCGACGGTTCGTACCGTGGAAATGCGATCCTCAATGCTAATGAATGTATAACGATTGCCGATTATCGTTGTGTCATCATCAGATGCGGTATCTATTTGCATTTTATTGATTGTAAAATTTTACGAGCATATCGTGCTAAGGTGGTATCGACTCTCAAATTGATATTTTATCGATATACCACTCGGACAGCACTAAACGTGAGAGCGGCGAACTTAAAACATAGAGTTTTATATTTATAAAAGTTAGCTTATAATTTTATTTTGAATTTATTAATTTGGGATTAGCTGTATAGGGTAAGCTGTTACTATTATTATGGTGGAATTTATGATTTTTAATAAAATTTTAGTGTCAATACAGTGTGATCGTCAAATTTCTTTTGGAGTTTTGAGAAAATATCGCGCTGGCATAAAGTTTTTATGACGAAAAGTCAGAGTGGCCGTAAATTATACTTAATAGACTAATTCAGGTACTTAGTAAGTCATTACTGTCAGCCATTTTCACTGAGACGGTTGTATACGAGTATGAATTGTAAACTTTTATGTGTTTTTGCCTTTATAAGGTGAGGTATATCAATGCAATCGATGTTTGTGGGTGCTGTACAAACTTTATTGGAACCTATGTTGATTGGAAATATACCAACACTTCATCTCAAACTATAACTATCCCATTAAACGACCTACTGTTTCTTTTTAATATCCTGTAAGCTCGTTACATTTTCAGAAATATATCTTGATTTAATTTTACGATAAGGTACCTTAGGAGTAGGATATGGAAAACTTGAAATCAGCAGAATGACCAATTTAATCGTAAGGGGTGTGAATAATTTTGGGCAAAGTATTATTTTCAGCTGCTGCTACGGAACTGCTCCTATTTTGCTCCTAATTTATTTTATTTTTTCTTTCTTTACTAAAAACCATCATTCACTTCTTTTAAAACTAGCAATAACTTCAGCTCAGAAGAGAGTAATGACACCTGCAGCTACTAAAAAGCTGAAATTCCCAGCCGTTTTTCGTCACTTCAGTTGCGACGTCAACGTGACAAAGCCGCGGGCATTCGTCTAGTTGGCGGAGAGTGATCGCGGCAGCAGCCAGCGTGACACGCGCATTTATCACGCCACGCTACGTGTTAGCGAGGTATTGTCCCAGGTCTGGGACATTCAGAGTCATAGTGGGCAGATTTTGGACCAAAACTCCCAACTTAATTTTACGATTTGATTTTTGTATTACGAAGATTATTTTGTGGGCGATCATTACATTGGTATAATTTTTTTTAAAACTACTTACTAGTTTTGTTTTTATTTTATTCATAATTTATTTAATAATAATACAGGCTGTCTATTTTTTCAAAGTCAACGGATTCGATTCGTGGCTAGGAAATTTGATTTTTATAAAACCTTAAGTTTTCTTCAAAATCGGTCTGGAGACTTCTATAAGTAACTATGTTCTACCTAACTAAACTTAACTAAGAGTAGTGGACGTTTTAGCAACGAAGAGTGTGGAAGCGAGGGGGATTTAACACGTTAACACGTCCAATGCTGAAACGGTTATTAAGTGACACTATTTGTCGACTCTTGCTTGCTAGAAGAGTCGGGTTTCCAGAAAATATTACGATTAGCTTAAAAAAATTAAATGTTGGAACCAGTTTTTTCTTCTGTATCGTTTTTTTTCCTTCCTTCCAAAGACATGTATTAAAGAGCCAAGTAAAGTATAAAAGGGACATCGACCCGTTACCGCGAATTCAGAACATGGTTCTGAAAAAAATAGCTGTTCCATACATTTTAACCGCGAAGGTATTGACTTGTCTACGAAAGGACAGTTTTTTTTATATCGACTAAAAATTTCTACGTTCTGAATCATGAGCTGAGTTCATGGTTACAGTTTGGGCGTCAATGTCCCTGTCACCCTGTATAACCGATAAACACCATAGTATACACGTCTGCATCAAACCTTTTTAATTACAAACACCGTGGTTTAAAATGCAATATAAACTCCTTTTACATTTCCAACCCCAGCATTTATCGTGGCACCGCAACAGGGATTCAGTTTGGCGTCATCAAAGGGTGCAGCCAAACAAACGGGCTAACCAAAAAACAAGCTTCAAACGTTTTAATACGGCACGCGTTTATTGCGGCTTGGGGGTAGGATGGCTAGGTAACTGGGGACATATAGGATAGTCCTGATAAAATAAAGAATAGTAACGCTGAGATAACCAAAGTACATCCCTTGAACATGGTTTGTTTCAACTGTTATCAGATATTTTCGGAACACATCATTATGTTAGTACAATATTGTTCTTCATGTCTCTGGTGATGAAGTATATTATTCAATGTCACTAGAAATTCCTACATTTCAGTTCTAGTGTGAATCATGTATTTTGCTATAATGATAACTATACTTAAGACAGACTGAGAGTGTCAAACGACTAATGAAAATAAAACAAGTCACGATATAAGAGATTTTAAATCACGAAAAAGACGATGTATTTTATAATAAGTTTCTTCGTAGAGCAGTGGCTGCAGTGGTGGCCCAGTAGTAAAGGCCGTGGTTTACGAGTTGTAAGTCGTAGAGTCGAACCCAGACAGGCACTTTACTTTGTGTAAATTATTTATTTCATCACCTCTACTCTCAAAACGGTGAAGGAAAACCTCGTGAGGAAACGGGCATGTCCTAGAACCAAAAATTTGAAGACATATGTGACCTGACCTGACCTGTGTCGTCTGGTGGATTACAGTCCATGAGAGGAGGCCTGTGTCCCAGCATTTGGGACATTATACAGGCTGATTATACAGGGTGTCCCGAAACTCAACGATAACCTCGTACCGGGCGAGAGGCCAAGGTATACCAGTTATGAAAAAAATAAGAAAAAAAATCCATGTCACTTAATCAAGCGATAATAGATATTTTTAACTAATGTGATCACAATTTTTTTATAATTTTACAGTTATTTTTTTTTATAATAACAGTGCTATTAATCGTAACCACAAATCAAAGTAATAAACATTGTTACCTAAGTAAAATAAATTAAGTTTTGACGAGTTATGGTTTACAAAATTATTGTCAGTTAACTTTGACACTCTATGTTGGATTTTTTTTCATAACTGGTATACCTTGGCCTGTCGCCCGGTACCAGGTTATCGTTGAGTTTCGGGACACCCTGTATAAGTTTCTTCGGATCCTTATTGTTTGTTTTGATAACACTAACCACATAGTCCCGCTTCCAGAGAGTGAAAATCTTCATCAAAATCATCCAGTATCTTGTATTTATTTTGAATTTAATACACAATGGTGATGCATGAGGTGGGCTTAACGCCACTTGCCAATCTCTGCCAGTCAACCAAAAATATCCTAAAATAATATTTCTCGATAGCACCCACCCTACCTGATGAGAGAACGTATCACAAGGTTCATTTTGTCGGGTTCTTGCGCCCGGGGCGACATCGTCGTTTCCGGGGGAAGCCGACAGAGGGCGCTGGCAAACACGAGCTCCATTTCCGGCGCGGAAGAGCGCCGCCGACGTCGCTTCCGGCGGCCGACTGATTGGGCCTTTATTAAAAACTGACACCTGGGGCTATCCACCAGTTTTTGTTTTTCGAATTTCTCCTTTTTACTAAGGGGTGGTTATGACAAGTGCTTTTTTAATGCTCCTCGGTTGTAGTTTGTCGCGTTTGGATTAAATTGTGGGTTAAGCTGAGGGGAGGCTGAGATTGGATTTTGTTTGTTTGTTTTGTAGATTTTTTGCGAGCGATTTTGCGTTCCATTTTTTTAAGAAATAAATCAGAAATGATTGATGTGATTAATGGTTATCGTTTATTTCATTTAAACTTGCCTTACTACATAGACCATCTTGATATATTTTCTTAAACAGCAAAACTTTATACTTGAGCAAAGTAAACTATTGCAAAAATTAAACATGTGAATCTCCGGTCTTATCGTGTCATCAATAAACTACTGACTCTACCCCTAAAAAGCTGATACAATAACTTAATCACGGATCACCAACAAAGCATTTTATCATTCACACATTATTATCTATGTAGACGACAAAGAATCAGTGCGTTGTAGTTGTTCCTCGTGAAACGTATCACTTCGTTACATGTACACCGGATAAGCTGACTGGAATAGTGTTGGGTATTTGTCGATGTCGATAATTTATTTTTATTTTTATTATTAATACAAATTGCATAAAATGTGATTGAATTCATGCCACACATCATATTTTTAAAGAATATCTAATAAATTATAAACTCTCAATTAAAATGTTACTGTTGTTTTCACATTTGACGACACGGTTGGCGCAGTGGCTGTTAGATCGACTGCTGCGCTGCGTGTCGCGGGTTCGACTCCCACACGGAACAAATATTTGTATTGCCTACAGGTAGTCGTTCCGGGTTTGGCTGTTAGTGTATGTGAGTTTAAATGTTTGTAAACGCACCCACGATACAGGAGTAATTCCTAGAGTGGGGCAACGTTTAAAAAAAAAATCTTCTCTGCCATTTATGTAGTCAAGAATTCTTTTATTCTTTTTGTCACCATATATTAGATATTATTTATTTATTTATGTACAAAGAACCAAAAGTAACAATTACTTAGATTCATTACTCGCTGCGTCTCACGGTCTCGCCCACATAGGTTTCGATCCCGTAGGAATATCGAGATAAAAAGTATCCTTTGTCCTAATCCAGGTTATTGTCAGCCTATGTGCCAAATTTCATTCAAATCCCTTCGGCCGTTTTGGCGTGAAAGCGTAACAAACAAACATACAAACAATCAAATATTTTCTATTTATAATATTAGATTAGATAACCCGCTGCTTCTGTATACCTAAGTTTCCCATGGGCTTGGAAATATCCTCACAAATAAACATACAAACGGCCAGGTACAAATGGTACCAATGTCCGGTACAAATGCTGGTGTAGACACATCTCACTATTCCGTTCCTCTCTGCATTTGGATCGGTTTCATGCCTGGATCCAATAATCGAATCAAAGCCGTAGTCTAGCTTGCACCAACATTCTATGCAAGCTACCAAAGGCCACCAAAGCTAACTATACATGCAGGAAGGATACTATACATGCAGTGTTAGATTTTCACGTCATGCTAGTATTTTGATTGGTTTCTGGCAAAAGCTATCACAGAACCGTATTTAATTAAATGCATTTTAAACTTTATTTGCATGTTAAACATAAACCCCTTTACTTATAAACGTTGCTTCAAGTTAACTAATGATTAGCGTCTACTTAACTATAAATTTGTGACGTATAAACGTCTCTCATCTTTAAGCAACATTTATAAATAAGGGGGAGGGTCACAATAACGCAATGAAAGTTGAAGTCAAACTTACGATTCAATAAATCTATACTAATAATTATGCTGAAGAGTTTGTTTGAACGCGCTAATCTCTGGAACTAACCGTCGGATTAAAAAAAAATCTGTTTGCATTTGGTAGCGTAATTCTTGATGAAGGCTATAAGCTATTTAATATCACGCTACGACCCTTACGAGTCAAGTTAAAAGATGACAAGAAACGAAGTAATAGTAATAGTGTTCGATGAAAAAAAAACCCTTAAAAGAGCTAAAAAAACAGTCAAGCAAAAGTAAAGAATACAGTCTCCTTTCACGCATTTCTTTATCTACAGTACCCTAACACCCGTGAACCCAACTTTGCTCCCACCTTATCCGTCACCACACAACTCCGAGAGCGATAAATCGAAAACACACGAAATCTGAACAATAAATTGCAGACAATATTTTTAGCAACATCGTTCCCGTAAATATCGTTGAAACTATAACTGAGTTCTTCCTGAGTTAGGGGTGGCACGTTGTTTGGAGTTTTTTGGGCAAAAAAAGAGTTTGTCACAAACACAGTGTATAGTTTTTTTTTCATAGAGTACGTTAGATAGAGATTATGTGCTTTATTTTCTAAAAAAAACAATACCTAATTGTACATTCATGTTTAAAAAAATAAGAAATCTATTCCTAAAACTAGTCTTACGAAGCTGGTCGGTCTATATTTAAATTACACACATCATCATCATCACTATCATAATTCTCTTGCCCTGATCCCAATTTATTTGGGGTCAGCACAAAATTACTTTTCATTCCATACTTCTCTGCTTGAATTACATACAAAAAAAACCTATCACTAAAAGTGAATGAATTTTGCAATTTTTTTCGTAAATTAATTTGACAGCAGGAATTTGAAATCCAATGTAATTACTGTTTATAGTTGCAAGATGGGTAATAATGTCTGTGACAAAATTAAAGACAATTTTTAAAAAGAAGTTGAAGGATTCTCTCACTGAATGACAAAATGATAATACTAAAACAAATAAAAATCCTCCACCTAAACTATGACCAGCCCTAAACGGCTACGGAGTCGTAAAAACGTATTTTATTCGGAATGGTCAATGCAGTGGGTCCCCAGTGGCCAGTTACATGTCGTTCGAATGTGCCGCCCTCTATACGATCACTCTTTTTACGTGTCTCAACTAGTCACGTCGGACACGTGGAGAAGTACTTTATGGGAGGAATGTCAGCCTTTTTAGGATGTCTAGGGGTTTAGTTTGCACCTTTAGGTAGTTGTGATATTGTTTGTATGAGAGTCTATGTCAGTTAGTCAAAGGATATTAAGAAAGTTTCTAGTCAAGATCACTCAATTCATACTTTTCGTCGAGATAAGAAAAACTTTTATCCCCGTTCTTTAACATGGGAATGTACAGAAAAGTCTACTGTTGCCTGAGTTACTTCTACTAACGGGAACTTATTCGGAGATGGTGGCTATTTACGTATAATATGATAGTATTTATTTCCCTATGCGTATGTTTTTTTTTATTAGCCGTTAATGTCCCACTGCTGGGCAAAGGCCTCCCTACTCTCTCTCCACCTCTCTCTGTCCAGAGCTGCCAAGGACCAATCTTTATGAAAGGAGTTCAGTTCATCCCCGCATCTCCGTCTGGGCCTGCCGCGATGTCGTTTGCCATTAAGCGGGACCCACTGGGTCGTATGTTTGGCCCATTGATCGTCTGACATGCAGCAGATGTGTCCAGCCCAATTCCATTTAAGCGTGGCAGCTTTCCGAGTGACATCAGAGGGGCAATTCTCGTAATTTTAACAACGTTCACGGTCTGAAGGCCAATTCTCGTAATTTAAAACGTTCAAAATCTAGTCGCAGTCTCATCTCGGTGACAAACAAATGTCAAAACTTGTCAAAATGTAGGGAAATTAGACGTATTTTTGACAGATTGAGACTGAGATCAGACTGTGAACGTTCTTAAAATTACGAGAATTGCCCCTCTGATCTCAGTCTTAATCTGTCAAAAATACTTCAAATTTCCCTACATTTCAAGATCTCCCACAAATGACAAAATGTCGATAAAACACCTGTCAACTTTATAAATAGTATAAAAATGTTTAGAATTTATTTTTAATTCATTGACTTTTTAGTTCACTGGAAAAAGAACATAATACTTTAATATCCTTTTCTCAAGAAATATTAGTCTTAAATGTGAAACTTTCGTATAGGAATCTTCAACATAAATCATAACAACAAAACAAAATGATCATTGCGTTAACAGCCAATAAAATATCATACGATTTCAATTGAAGATCTTTCTTCCATGTCAGTTTAAGTGTCGATAAATACTGGACACGACTTTTGATCTCACCAGCTGAGGTTCGACAGAATCGAAACCCGACAAATAAGGTCACAGACACACTGTGACATCGACGTCTTCAACTTTATGATCTCCGTAAATGACTGTCTCCGAAACTGGCTAAGTTTAATCGATTTTGGAACTCTTATATGTTATTTCTGTAGTTTCAGTCCCTCTGTTAAGGTACTCAGTTTTATTGCTTTTATTTTTATCGTTTACTTGGGAATAAAATGAAATTCTTGTAAAAGCTTGTATGTAATCGTTTTATGATTGTTTGGAAATATGTTTTGTTTTAAAACAACATGTTTTCTTGGCAATGTTATTCTCTTTTACAGAACCTTCTTTGTCGGACGGTTCATAACGTTTGGTGTAAAGTTTACTCTTGCAGTAGCTTCAGACTTCTAAATAAAGTGTTGAAACGGTGAAGTGTCAAAAATAACATTTCATTTTGCGTCTATTAGCGAATCATATCACGTTTGCATTGTCACATATTGCATATTCATTCATCATTGACACTTCCATCTAAATTCATCATTCACGTTTCTAAAATAGGGTTCAATATTGTGATGCTGGGTAACAACATTTAGAAATTCTTCAGTACCGAGCCGTTAAATTAAAGTGCAAACAACACGTTTAGGCGTATTAATAAATTATCAGTCGGCGAGTTTATTTGCTCACACATTTTAGTGTACTTATGTTAATCAAAAAAGAAACTCAGCGTTAAGTTGTCGGTAAACACTGTGAGTGTGTGTTTGCTTAGTATTATGTACGCAGTATGTATTGATTAGGTTATTTATAGGGATGTTTTTCTTACCTTAATTTTGTTATTTTTGTGCGTACTAAAGTACCAGCCCTAACATGAGCGCCATTTAGGTCAGCATCTCATCATCTGCTTAGCCTTTCTAGTTAAGAAATGTTGGGATCAGCTTCCAGTGTGACTGGATGCAGCTGAATACCAGAATTTCACATAAAGTCACTGCCATTTTGACCTCCACAACCCAGTAAATAGGTAACAGAATACCCCTTGGTGAGACCACTTACCACAGTCTTCTTATTTGATGGTCCTCCTTTTATTGGGATTTTAACCTATCATCATTGGGCTATTCAAGAATAAGTTAATGATGTGGGGTAAAAAAAATCTGGGCAGAAAAGTGATATTCACTGCTTAGAACACTTGTAATTTATCGCAGACTACTAATGCTCGTTCCAGTTATCTGAAGAGTTAAAAATATCTATGATCACAGTACTTATCGATGTAAATTGCCATAAGCATAATTTCTGAGATGCCATTATTGCAGCTATGTATGTTAGTATGTTTATTAACAGGTTTCTAGGCCATTATAAATTATGAATCTTATAATGACTCAACTCGATCAGATAACTCTTTTAAAGGATACAGAGTGACAAGCAGCTGACAGCCAGTTTTTGCTTTATTTCCCTCATCAATATGGATATTAATTAACTGCAGCATATCTGGTATATTGTAATCTAACTGGATATGTGTACCTTTGTAAAATAAAAAGGAGTTACATTCGTCATAACGTTCTAGAAGCGTCACAAAATTAACTTTGTTTGTTAAAGTCCTAAAAATACAGAAGGCAGTTCACAAAACCTCACGAGAATTTCTATATTTACCACCAAACTTCGAACAAAAGCAACAAAAATGGTAGCAGCAAACAAGAAAAATTTAAACCCTTCCATAGAATTACAAAAGTGATTAGAGCAACTCCATAAATAAATAAATATTTATTTCTCTTTGCCGACGTCAACCGACGTCAATCTTTAGCGTGGACACGTTAAAATCGCGTTTGCCTCGGCTTCACACACGTTCCCAGAAGGACTATCTGTCAATACGACATTCTAAAAATCGAATGTCAAATTGCTTGGACAAACCGTTCGGGTCCAGTCGGCTCGTATCGTTCGTCACGAAGCAAAAGGAGCAAAGGGATTGGTCGATTTAGTATTAGCTCGCTAATGCGTATAGGACAAAGATACCGACGACACACAAACCTCGTATTTCGGTTCCGTGACATTTTTACTTAAATCAATATATTTTTATTATTTGTACATATTGGTATTTCTTATATGAGACAGTTCGATAATTTATTGTGTAAATAGGCGGTGGTTTTCAAATGGAGTCTTGGAAAAATGTTTTTCGTTTTATTTATTATCTAGACAGATTGTTTGTACTAATAAAGATAAAAACAAACAGATTTTCATGGTAATCCGGGAGTAGTAAAATAGTGTCTAACTTGTTATCTCTACTTTTATGTTAGTTTTGTCGAGCTGACAAACAAAACAATTTGTTTTTAGACACGCTAAGTTTCAGTGTTATCTAGATGAGACTAACACTTAAATCCGTTGTAATAAAATGTTGTTATTATTTAAAAGGTTTGGATAGAAAGTGCAATGCAAAGAAAGTAAGTAATTTTGCAGTTAGAAAGCTGTCACTTTAACTAAACTTATGTTTTGGTTTCATCTACATGGTCACCAGGTATTACTTGTTACAGAGAAATGCCTGCAGAATTCATTTAATTTTAGCTTCCATTGATGAATAACTTGAACGACCTAAACGGAACCTTCAACCTTCGTCTTCTTCGTGTCGCTGACACGACAGTTATTCAAATTTTGAGGCCTGTCCCACTAGCCCCATTGACCCAGTCCCATGATGGGACAAGTGGGATTATATGGACCACTAGTCCCATGGGACAACTGATACTTACTTTAATTTTTAATTATGTCCCACTAGTCTCATGGGACAACTAATACTTACTTTAATTTTTAATTATGTCCCACTAGTCCCATGGGACAACTAATACTTACTTTAATTTTTAATTATGTTCCACTAATCGCATGGGACAACTGCCAATACTGCGCCACTTTCACAGCGGTATCGGTGACTGCGTAGAGGTCACTTTGGCTGTATGTTTTGGGGCACAGAGGTCAGGATAGGAGGTGGAGCATAGTTTGTGACACAACTCCACATCCACACCCTGCTGCCGTTCCATTGAGTTCCCACTCTAAAACCAATTTTTTTTAATCAGTTAAACATTTTTTTAAATTTATAAAGTCAGAGTCAAAGTCAAATCGTTTATTTCAAGAAGGCCATTAACAATTATTTTGCTTATCAAAAACTGTGTAGTAGTATAGAAAAACCAAACTGAAACAATCCGATACTCATACAGGGGTTGAATTTTATCAACCCCAATCTCCCTTTGAAAAATAGCAGAAAGCGGTCGCAAAATAAATCGGGATACTTGTCTCAAATAACACGATGTGAACCGGACCGGGTATCGGCCGGGTAAATTGGATCGGCATCGTCGACTCGATCGCGGGGATTATCCGGCCATCGTTACAGAGCAACGTTAACGCCGGCCGCTTCTGATTGTCTCTTTACTCTATGTGCATTGTGGGGCATAGCGATGTTGTGGTGGTCAAAATAGTTTTTGAGGAGTTTTGTGGTATAATAATTACTTACATCTTATTTATTATAGTGGCAACCCTGCTTCGCACGGTTTTTACGATACATAAACCTTCCGGAATAAATTCTCTAAATGATGGTGAAAATCGCATCAAAATCCGTTACATATGTAAATAGTTTAGAAAAACAATGCGGTCACACAGGCAGATACGAAAAGTGACTTAAATTTATAGTATGTATACTTATATCTATGTATGTAAGTAAATGTTAGGTTTACTGCGTGATATTATAATTCATAATTCAAACTGTCTGCCCTAGCCTAGCCTGCCTAGTTTCCAAGAAAAATCAAAGTAGCAGGTACGTCATTCACCAATGAAGTACCTGGTTTTTTTTTTCAATTCTATTATAAAAGTTTAAGAATCTAAAAAACAGTTTGACGTAGAACTTTCACTCGAAGCTGATAATTTTTCGTTTGTTTTTTTTAATTACATTATTATTATTAAAAAAAAACAACACATTTTCGCCACAATGTCTACCCACTGTGCAGATCCCGCCCACAAGTTCAGCTGGCTATCGCAGATCTCCGCTCGTTTGTAACGACGTCTCGCGTCCGACGTAACGACTTGATCCCGCTTTTTATTTTTTTGCCCACCTGGTTTTTTCTGAGTGCCCACTGTGCATTTCAGTGATGGGGATTTTAGGCTAGTTTATTGAGGTTTTCTGTTAAATTGCTGGGTAATTTGACTTTGCAAAGAATGTAAGATTTTGTAACGTTTTTACATTCTTCTCTTCTATGTTGTATGAATGAAAGTTTCCCAGTATCCAGCCCTTTTTTATTGAAACTCTATTTTTATGAAAGCACTCTTATCCTGTGTCCTAACCAAAAGTCATCAAAGATCGTCGCGCGAATACGCGATCATCGCGTTCATAAGTCACTTTTTGTTTGGTGAACCGGAATGAGTGGTCGCGCCGACAGAGGGCGCCTTCCAGTTTTCCGAACAAAAAGTTTTTAAGTTAGGACGCTGCCTTAAAAGTCAATAATGACAAAACGAGCATCACAGTTACGAAAATCCCGTAAAAGTTTAAGTCACACACACGCTATCAAATTAGACTGTTAACTTATTAATTTAGGACACGCTAACCACCAAAAATCACGATAAAAATTAACTACATTTTAGCGAGTTTAAACAAAACAAAATAAACTAATCAATCGCGTACATATTACACATAGCATTCAGTTACAGCAGTCACCTAGAAACGTGCTAACAGACAGACAAACAGACCATCAAACATGATAAGTGACGTCTGTCCGACTTGAGATGCTAATTATGAATGTAACTGCGTTTTAGCAGTTTGATTAACGAGGCTGGAGTCACGGTTTGAGTATATTGATGATATATTTTGTGAATTAGATGTAGTTTTAAGTTAAATATATACAATGTGTAACTGAATTAATGCACATTATGAAAGTAGTTTGTTCAGAATCGTTTGCTGAATCGATTTCTGTCATTTTTAATATAGGTAATATTTTATCCCAGAAATAATTATTTAAAACTACTTAAATTACTGTCACACTTCCGCTGTACAGTCAAAACACACCAAAATGGATGAAATACCCTCTGAGCTAGACCCTTATACGAGTGCGACTGTGTGCATGCGTACATTTGTAATGTAACCATAATTTTCTCCCACAATCAGTATAACTAATTTATTAAAAAAACAATGTTCTTTACATAATAATAAAAATTCAGTGTATGTATTATGATTATAACATAATATTCTAATTGGGGTGTCTGGTGGTGTGCGATAATTTCGGGACATGTTGTATATATATATATACGTATGAAATCACCAACAATACTAGGTACCCGCCTACTGCTTGATGTGACCAAGGACGACTAAGCTTCTGAGGATTTCACTTTCAAAGAAATTGTAAAAATCCAACGTCCAACTATCACCAACTATCATAATCATCATCATTATTTCAGCCCAGAATCTCGTACTGCTGGGTACAGGCCTTTCTTCTGCCATACTTGCCGGTTCCGTGCGTCTCTCATTCAGGTGTTTCCCGCGACTTTGAAGATATCGTCAACCCAGCGCGCTTTTGGACGACCGTGGTTTCTTTGACCTAATCTTGGCCACCATTTCGTCACAGCTTTATTCCATCGGCCATCTCCTCGTCTAGCTAGATGTCCTACCCAACTCCACTTGAGGCCCTCCGGCGTACTACACATACCAACCCTACATCCAACTATAATAATGTAAATTCACTTATTGCTTTTACTCAAATAACGTATAAAATGTTAGCAATCCTTCGTACAAGGCTAAATATTAGACGACGATTAGACGTCTTTATAAGCAAAAACAACGTGCTTTGAGATGGTCAAATCAGTATCTTACTTTATCGGATATCTACAGAAAAGCCGCCTATCTAACCTAGCAGTTGGCAATCCATAGACGTCACAAGCACAACCTATTCTCAATTACGATTAATTTGCCTCAATTACTTTGTTACAGCCAATGCTTCACACATTATCAACTCCGACCACACAAGTGAAATCCGAATTTCAAAAGCTCTCAACTACTCTTGTAATTAGCATACGGATGCTAATAACAACCAAATTGATATAACTATCGTTGGTATCGAATATCAAACAGAGAAGGCACGAGTTGAAATAGCTGAGTAATAATGATAATTGATTTGGCCAATTTTCGAAACGTATGTTTTATTTGAGCTAACAGACGTAAGAATGTAGCGTTTGTTGACATACTTAGTGATTGGAGGAGAACTGTTTGGGTTGGTGAAGGAAAATTGGTGAAGAATGATGATGAGAATGATTTAGATGAATCTGAAGAGACGGCAGCTTTTAAAGCAAAATAATATGATGACGAATTGAAGCATGTTGATGATACTATTTTATAGTATAGAATAGGAGATGTTTATTTGCATGGCACAATTCATCATCGATTGTAGCTTTCTGTAGTTGCAGTTGACTTTATGTAGTTTCTTCTCTATGGGAAGAAGGGGTGAGTTTATGTATGTAATGTAGGTTGTATTAATAGTATCTATACTTATAATAAAATAGTAACGAAGAATTTTTGTTCATTTGTCTGTTTGTCTTGATGTAAGTACGTTTTGGATTATCGCAGAAACTTTAACACACAGATAGTTTATAACCTGGATTAATACATACGGCACATAGTTTTAATCACGGTAGTACGTTCCTGTGGGATATTTCCCGAAATCTACGCTGACGACGTCGCGGACAAAAACTAGTTATGATTCTACATGTTTTGCCATGGACTGGCATACAAATATTAAAACATATTAAGCATGAAATCTAATCTCTTCGTTGATGTTGTTGACAAATCCGATGAAATAGTAACACTAACTTTTGCAAAATATATATCTAATAACCTAAGTAACAAGTTAAACGTTATAAAGAGTTTTGTCTCCTGAGAGACAATCTATTTGAGTTACCGTTTCCACCCCGCCTCTGTTCTTAGTAAGATTTACGCGGCTTTTAAGTTGACGTTAGTTGAGATTATCAGTCCAAGGGCGCTCTCTTATTGACCCTGGCTGAACTAAGCCAATAATTATACTTTATACAGCCCAGATTAACACCGTTGTAGGATTTATGTTAGCTCGGTGAAGTTTTGAGTTTGTCTAGAAAAAGTTGTATGTTATATTCATGAAATGACTAGAATAGATGGGTGAACGTAAATGACGCAGAAGGAGTCCGGAGATAGGAGAGATGCAAGGATAGTAGCTGGTGGCGTTCTGTAGTTTCTACCCCCATGGGAATAAGACATGAGTATATATATGTATCTATGTACTGAAAATACAAGCAGTATTTAAGTAAGTATTGGTAGTTATAATGATAAAATATTAAAAAAAAAATAACCATTAGTTGCGTTATCAAATTCAAGTTCATCTGTCTTCCATGCTGAACTAGAACTTCTTTTCACACAACTTCTTACAACTTATGTAGTTCTTTTCAAACTTGATCTTGTATTTTTTGCTAGATCTATTTTGCGATGAAAACAAATCAGATTTTTTTTCAAACTCGATGTCAAAACATATTCACCCTTTATAAAAGCAAACAAAAAAATACGGCCTCACCAGACGTATTAAATCTAAATACTGCCATCAATCAACCCTTACCGTTTCACTTATCCAAGCTGTCCACATCTAAGAGAAATTCGTTCACCGTTTACAAAACCCGAAAGAAATCAAGCGATCGATCAATTAAAGTAAAACAACTTATCATTCCAACCGAAAATGAACCACGAATCCATTATACAAGGGCATTAACAAACAAATGTTCACACTTAACCTTTCTTTCTGGCTTGCGATATACATCTCTCGACGAAGCCTCATTATTACTGACCAGAAAACTTACTGAAATAGTTCCTTCAATTCTTGTACCCTCGACATAAAGTTCAAAACCACCTGGCTTGTAGATAAATGGAACGTAGTCGAGGCTCTTAACACAAGGGGGGTATCTCAGGTGTCGTGGAAAACTTAATTTATGTTAAACTCGTCTGCACCGCGATTATTTAACTGGCGGCGATGGAACGATAAGGAAGATTAATTGGGCTGGGCGTCGGATAAAAAATGCGAGGACAAGCAACCCGTGTGGTTCCGTCCGCCGAAATAACGATACGAACAAAGGCGGTTCTGGGAGGTTTATTTATGGAAACGCGTCAGACAAGTCGAAGACGCTCATTTAAGCTGTATAAATTGGGTAATGGCGACTACTTATTAGGGAGAACTCTTTCAATAAAGTGCCTTTTATGGTATAATCTTGATTATACATACAAATTGTTAGTCATGCCCATATTTTCATTAATTTCTCATAATTTAGATAATGCTATTCGGAACGTAATTAATTTATATTATTAATATTAAATTGTGTCATCAAAACAAATACAACAGGGACCATCCATGACCTACAACCATAACCAGTTCAATGATCTAGAATTACATCATCAGTTGATAAGTTAATTATAAGTATTCATAACAAAATTTGCTGATAAAAAAAAACATAATAATTTTCATTTAGTATTGAACCTACTTTCAATAACGATGTGAATATAAAGTAGTGTATATAATTCAAATATTAAATGTTGTAAAATGTGCAATATCTATCAATTTTAAATTCATGTCTCTAAGAATAAATCCTCATATTCTCAAAAATCATGTGATAGCACCGAAATTTATTGCCGATTCAATAAAACTAACAATGGATAGTGAAATAAGAAGTAGCAGTTCTGAAAACTTGGTTGACAGTGACTTTGAAGATGATTATGTGGTCAAATCTATTGGTGCATTTGGTGTGTGGCAAGCCACAGTTTGTATTATAGCAGCTTTAGTAAGATCAGCAGCAATATGGAACATGCTATCAATAATATTCCTGACACCCACAACAGAATTTGTGTGCATCAAATTCGAAGACAATGCTACAATCAAAGTAGAAAATTCAACATGTTACAACAATTGTATAGAATACAAGTTTTATGAAGATGTGTTTGAAAAGACTTTGATCTCAGAGTTTGGACTGATTTGTGAAAATGCATGGAAAGCTAGTTTTAGTCAGTCAATGCTGATGTTTGGATTTCTGGTTGGAGTGTCACTGTTTGGTTGGGTTTCTGATAGGTAATGTACATTTTAAAATTGTTTGAAATCATTTTGAAGTAGGTAAAGTTTTAATATGTTTTGATTCTGATATCATTGTTTCTAGATTTGGTCGACGCATTGGGTTAATAATATCGTCTGTACTAAACATCATATTCATGTTAGCTGCACCATTTTCTCCAAGCTACTGGATATTCAACGGATTAAGGTTCCTTATAGGAATGGCCTCAGGTGGCACTATGATAATCAGCCTAGTATTTATCATAGAAATTGTAGGACCACAGCATCGGGAAGCTGCAGGCAGTCTAGCAATAATTCCTGATGGACTTGCACAAGCAATGTTATCAGTATTTGCCTATTTCTCTGTGGATTGGAGAATGTTTATTTTAGAATATGCTGTAGCGTCAGTTTTTATTTACGTATTTATTATATGTTTGCCTGAATCTCCAAGATGGTTGATGGCTAAAGGAAATGGAGAAAAAGCACTTGAAGTTATGACTAAAGCTGCAAAAAGGTGAGAAATATTGCAACAACTTACTTAGCATGAAAAATATGATAAGGCAAAATGGTTATTGACCATTAAAAACGTTCAAAGTTCTAGTAGTAAGTAGCAGTAGTTCATACAATTTTTATTTTAGGAACAAATTAAACACCGCAGCGATACGAGAGAATATTGCAATGGCTTTAGATGAAATGATGGTCAACGACAAAGAGATACGCAAGTCAACATACTTAGACCTATTCCGAACTAAACACATGGCATTGAAGACGATGTTTTCGATAGTCATTTGGATCTCAGCGGGAGCATGTTATTTTGGCATAAATCAATACATTACTTTTATTGGATCTAATGTTTTTGTCACCGTAATATTATTAGGATCTATCCAGGTTAGTGCAACTGCTTAAAAGGTTACTGTAAATCTGTTAAGCATGAAGTGCCCTGTAATTTACTTTATTTGTATTTTTCAGATCCCAACCTGTCCTCTAGCAATGATGCTGAACAAAAAATTCGGAAGAAAAGTATCAACAGTAGGAACTCTTACCATCATCGGCATTACAATGACAATCCTCATTTTCGTACCACCAGGACACCAAGGATGCAGAGTCCTCGGTATCATAGGCTTTGCAGCCACTTGTACCACGTTCGGTGTTATATGCGTGTATGTTTCCGAATTGTTCCCTACTCCATTGCGGACTATGGCTTACGGTTTGAGCTCTGCTGGTGCTAAAATAGGAGCAATGGTTGCACCGTTTATAGCTACTATCAACCCACATTGGATACCTTCGTTGATATTTGCAGTTTTACCGTTTATTGCTTCAGTGTTTTGTGTTTTATTGCCAGAGACTAAAGGGAGGAAATTGCAAGACACAATGTAATTTGTGGACAATCTATTGTGAAATGAAAGGAGGAGATGATGTCTTGGTTTAGCCATATTTTGTTGGATTATAATGTTCGCGTGTAGACTGTCTGAGAAACTTCTCGTAGTTTATTAAGATTATCCCGTTCATTTCAAAATATCACAGAGATTTATTTGACAAACATGATTTATCCAAAAAACGTGACCGTACTTTGTGATTTTGAAATAAATTGAACTTAACTATCACGAATAGTTATCACGATTTGTATAATAAATACGTTAAATAACTTCACGAAGTAGAAAAAAGAACAGAAAGACAAAGCAATACAATACAGGATGACTATACTGTAACTGATAAAGCACAGATCACAATAAGAACAATGTAAAAGAGATTGCAACCTATAAAACTCTTTAGAATGTAATTTCATCATCACTATCCTTGTTTTATTTATAAAATATGACATCGACTTCCAAACTTATGCGCTTCATCGTCTCCTTTTGCTGCAAGTTAAAGAGAAGCCCTTTAAATTGTTGAAATGTGATTATTCATTGTCTTCCTAATCAGGCAAATTATTATGCTTTGTTCATGTAACCACTTTGTATTCTGTAACTTCTTTTCATACCAACGAAATTATCATCATTATCAAACCTTATGCTACTTATAATGCAATCACTGCACTCTATAACAACAAAAGTTCAAAGCTCCTCATCACATGCCCATGCGTCTTCTGTTCTATCTTTTTCTTACTTTGTGCCACTAATGGCCGTTGACACTCATATTTAAGATAAACTTGTCCGTAGCAAGGTTGGCTCGTAATTTGTAAGGAGGTGATAATAAGAGTGATAACATTGGATGCACTGAGCTGAATTGTGGACGTAAATAAATTGCAATGTACTTGATCGTTTATAAACGATTTACGATGCCGAACTTACATAAAGGAGCTGATAATATTTATTAATATTATCATAATATTATGTTGCGTGGTGTACAGTCAATAACAAAAGTAGATTATAAGTTTACATACAGTAGTGATTTAAGACCTGTGCTTTTTTTGTATAATATTATGATTTCATTAAAAATACATTGTAAAGGGTTTTGAAATTATACCTACGTACCTACTTGATTGTTAGACTGAAGTTTACACGAAATTACTCATAAAAATCTTATCTAATATTGTATTTATGTCTATCTAAGGATAAATAAACACTTTATTAAAGGTTAAACTGCATCACCACCCATCTTTCCCATAAAATTAAACTCCATAGAACTACCACAGACTACCATTAATAATGGTGTAAATAATTCAAGAAATAGCCATAATAGCGACAATTAGCCGCGGGCTGGCTTCTCCCATAAACTGATGGTGTTGGTGGTTTATGGGCAATAGTCACGCGATGCGCCCGTAAGGATGCGCCTGGGCATACAGTAATTAATTGTGCCTGATACCATATCGGGCTGGCGTTGGCTATTTAATGTGGTGTTGCTAAAATTAGGGGGAGTGTGACTTGCGGTTTGAAGTGAAATATTGTTTTTTTGTTAATTGTTTGTTGCAGTAAGTAAACGTTATGAAGAAATGGGAAAGTTCTTTTATCTATATCTATACAAATAAATAAAATTTAAGTGTCTATTTGTAATGTCAAAATAGCACCTTTTACGAAATGCATTACGAAAGTACTTATATACTGTTACTATAACTAAAAAACTCTGTTTGTTTGTTTCGGCTCTGAACAAGCTGGAGCGATTTTGACGGGCCTTTCACTGGCAGATAGCATAAGGAGTAACTTAGGCTAGTTTTATTTCAGAAAATTAATTAGTAAAGAGACACATTGGTGTACATCCACGGGAACGAAGTCGCGGGCACAGCTAGTTCCAAATATGTTGATTTGTGTAGCTGCAATTCTGGCAGTCATGTTTGAACTGGCTCAGTACCTACTTTACTCTTATTTTTTAAGTTTTATTTTATGACACAGAACATACCTAATTACTATGGCGTGGTAAACCATTTGTACTTGTAGCAAATAGCCAGCACACAACACAAACACAACAAAAACATCGCCTTGTTTTGACCAAACATTTCAATAAGCGCACACTAGCGACAAAAGAGCGACATATTTCATATGTAAAGAAGGATCGCCCAACATGCGACAATAAACGACACGGCTACGTCGCGTTATTGTAAATGCCGTAACTCGCATAAATTCTACTTTTGAAACGTCGAAATATTGATCGTGGGAACATAAACTTGCGACAAATAGTGAATAAAATAGTCGCTTAAGTTAATCGCAAACGCACCCAGTGCGTTGATTCTAAAGTAAGTATTTTAAAAGAAATAAAAAATAAATCAAATTACGAGTCCAACTCAGTGCCTCACCACATTTCGCCAGTTATTTTTGAGTCTTTTGTAATAGGGAGCCATCAACCGGGCACAAATCCTGACTCCGGGCTGAGAAATTCCAGATGGCAAAAACTATTAACACTTGTTTGGCCCAAAATTCAGCAACGTGGATAGCATTCGCTGACGCAGCGATTAGGTCCTTACGTTTGCAGGTGACAGGGCGGGCATGCGGTGCAAGATGGGAGGTAAGCCATTGTCTGTGGAGAGACACCGCATACACACCGGAGGTCTGAGCCTTCCATGTTCCATGGGTACGAAGTCTACGTATAGGTGGTTACAGTGTAACAAAATAAGAAAACGACCAACCATCATCTGCCTGCCTTTTTCCAACTTTGTTGGGCACGGCTTCGATAGCACTAGGAAGTGGTGAAGGGCGGGCGTTCTTGGGGGACTGTCTTTTGTAATTTTGACGTTCGAAAAGTGCTGATTCTCAGCCTAATTTGAATAAATGACTTTTGATTTTGCTTCCAGTTTATCCGGATGCAGCTGAATATCAGAATTTTACATGGAGCGACTGCCTATCTTACCTCCACAACCCAGCTACGATAAAACGATACCCCGTGGTAAGACTGGTTGTCAGAGTTTCGGGTTTCTGACAACCCGTAACAACTGGCAAAGATCCACGAATGACAGTCGTGTCCAACAGCTTAACGTGCTTTCCGAGGCACGGAGGGGTCTTGGTATATAAAGATGGTCACCCATCCACGGACCAACCGCGGCAAGCGTAGCTTAACCTGATCGATCGACCCGTGCGGCTGTTATTACTTAGCCACAAGCCCCTCCACGAAAACGACCGCGCACTGGTTGCGCCAAAATAGTCGCAAGCTTGAACCCCCAGCAACATATCTCATCGAACAGATGAATAACGAGCGAGCTGCCAATTACACTAAAAAATGTCCATAGGCGCCAATTAAAATGATTTACATATCAATAAATCGACGCCATGTTGGTCGTTGCGAGTTTTTCTACGATATCGCGTAGCCGGCAGTGGGTCGCGGGATGAATTATTTGTTGCTGTGGACAATGGATTTTTACCTTCTTGTACTGTGTTTTTGCTGATATTTTTTAAAGTGGGAATTAAAAAGCGTGCTTTTTATTTTATTGTTTTTTTTTATTATTGATGTGTCTAATGGTGAAATTGCTTACCTTTTTGCCTATGGAGATTTGATAGAGATTTTCGAAAAGGTGTAGGGTTTTCGTTAGTTCTTTGTAAACTGTCATCTATTTAATCAGCACTTCATTTTCTAATTAAGTACCCGAACCCTGATTTTTAATTTGCGAACAAAATGACAGCTGCAATCAATACAATAATGTCATGTTGTCAGAAAAAAGGTCGATCGCAGCTGTCATTTTAGCCAAAAAATAAAAAAAATCTGAGTTTAGTTATTAAACTACTTTGCAGGAAGAAAATAAGGCGAAGCAACTTACCTACGACATAGCCGTGATTATAGTGGCTTTGAAGAGGTACGTTATTAAAAATTTCTCAATTATATATACAACATTGCGGATGTTTCCGCATGCAACATAGCAACAAAGCAACAAAATAAAATAAAGAAACAAACATTTACCGACGATGTCGCATGTGACAAGTCAAATTTGACCTAATGATCGTCATTGTTGACAAAACATCGCATGTCAAAAAGTAATATAAATCAACCAACTGCGTGCATTCATCATAAATCACAAACTCCACTCAATCGATTTTAGACCTTGATTTTGTAGTCATAAAGTTAAGATTGCGTTGTAGAATATTCATGATTTACAATCTTGAAAGTACAGTCGACGAATAAAATTGTATAATTAAAGGCAATGTAGATATATTATCATGATGAGACAGGGACGATGTAATGAAAGAGATTATTGCTATTGCAATCGTTCTAATGATAATAGACATATGAAAAAGTTATCCACGAGTATATTATAAATGACATCTAGTAATGCTTGTTTAATTGTGTTTGATGGAGATTATAGAGTAATCAAGTCTTGTCATCTGATTGTTAGCGCTAAATTTGTTGGTGACATGCATCTGTGTTATGTAGAAATAGGAATCAACATTATTATAAAATTACTAACTTCTGAACGCGGCTTCGCCCGCGTGGATGTCGGAATTTCATAATAGGAGGAACATTATTTTTATATTCTAAAATAAAAGTGGTTACTTGTTATAATATCAGCTATCTGTCAGTGAAAGTCCCGTCAAAATCGGTCCAGCCGCTTTGGAGAATAGCCGGAATAAACAAACAGACAGATATATTTTTTTTAAATTGTTATTTTTATAAGAACTGTTACCTATATACTTTCATTATGTATTTAGTACAAAGCTGTTATTTTTAGACTACAAACAGACACTTTATTTACTTGTAGGTATAGATGTTTAATTCATACAATAATTACCTATAAATGCAACATTTTTTTTCCGATTATCCTCTTTTTCCGGTGCGAGGAAACCAATAGTCAGTTCCACTACGCAAAATAAAAAAGAATTTAAGTCAATACCTGTACAACATACTTATACATCCGACCAGTTTTATTGATACAACATTTAACACAAATCACTTGTTGATTGAACGTGCGTGCTTTACACTGCGTTGCAATTAATCGTGCGTCGCAACTTGTTTACACGACTTTGAGTGCACGCGAGTGTACGATACACTTTACGTTCGACGTTTGACGTTTTTATGTCGATAATGTGTGCGTTATAGTGGTCCGCAGTTTAGTTTAACTAATACGCCATAAATATTTTTTGAAATGGAATGGAAAAGTAATATAGCGTAGGTGCTTGCTGCATTGAAACAGTTTTTAGGTAATCATTTAAAAGCAATTTTAAAGCGAAATAAAATAAATAGTGTCCGATAAAGCATTTTAGAGAGCTATATCAAAAATTCCAAGACTTAAGACATCCATCAACCCACACTGGGCCCACGTGGTGGATTACGGCCCACTCCCTCTCACAGAGATGATGCCTGTGTCCCGGCAGTGGCAAAATTATAGACTATTTATAATGTTTATACCTATTCTAGATTGTCTCGACAAATATTTAACTCTCTGTCAGATTTTATATAAAAAGACACATTTCTCCCTCATTACTTTTAAGGTGCATAATGAAAATATTGACACTTTTTCCCTTCACGACTCCTCTCTTCCAAAAGGTTCTAAGTCCAATCAAATACCTACCGAACAAATCACCCACATTATTTCCCAAGACCGTCATAAATTGAAATTTACAGCCTTAATTTCGAAAAACACTTTATAAGTCGATTAATTATTCGTTGATTAAACACAGGCAGTCGTAAAAAGAATCGATATAATGACAATATCATTAACATACGCGATTCGAATGACATTATTAGTATTCAACATATAGGTATGTATGATAATGTCCAAACTTTGCATTGCCTCCTACGGTTAGTGGGTTTTTTGGAGATTAATAAGGGCGTAGCTGCGAATTTTGAAATATATTTTTATACTTTGATTTATTTTTTTATTCCGTTGTACTATAGATATAACTCTGCTTAACTCTTTGCGGATAACAGGCGTGATGTTATGTTATGGTGTTATGTTCTTTGAAATTTGTTGTCTGGTCGTTCATCTATTGGTAATTTACAAAATGAATCACTAGGTATTTTTACTGCCTACAGCATTATGAAAAGCAAAGGCTTCTTCTAATGTAACCAACTTTGCATGCTGATGAGACAGCCAAACTTATATCTGTAAGACAAGACCACTCAATAGTGTACTTTTCATCACTACTGTAGAAAATTGTATGTTTATAAATAAACCCTCTTTACTTCTAATTGCACAAATAAGCTACAATTTGTTTATTTTTCTGTCTTTCCTGAATAAAAAGAAAGAAATAAAACAATCAATAGTTCTACGTAACTTTCAATATTTATTACCTTCTTCAAACTATCAAATACACACTTATCCACATCCACCATCCACGTCCCAGTTCCAACCGCATAATGTTAACATAAATTACATTGGCGAAATCGATTGCTAATTAAAACCAAACATATTTTAACGACCGCGTCAATAAATTTATAACAATAATAATTTATTGGCAGTCAACTTTTTATGTCGGCTTTTGAATATTAATGGGACGTTATTTATTACCCGCTTAACGCTTGATATAACATGTTTTTTTAATATTTTAATATTAAATACAGGTTTTATTGAGTTTTCAGATTAGCCTCTGTTATTGTAGAGGGATTAGGGACGGTGGTTTATGGAACGTTTGGTCGATAAATTTTATTGTTGAGCGGTAGTCAAACGATAGGATTTTTTATTTGGGATAATAATAATAATAATAATAGTTACTCGATTATGTCTGCCTCTCAAAATGGATGTAGGAATGGGTCCCGCGGTACTAAGGAGCTACTCCTCATAGACATGGCCATTAGCCAACAGGTTCGCCGATCCCGCAAGGATATGTCGACATGCTGGATAGATTATAAGAAGGCCTACGACTCGGTGCCACATACATGGCTCATGAGGGTGCTGGAGTTGTACAAGATAGATGCAACTCTACGCACCTTCCTTGAGTCGTGTATAAGACAGTGGAAGACGGTCCTTCGCTATCCAGGGTGTCGACAGATCCAGGGGAATGATGAGCCTGTATGGATTAAGCGGGGAATATTTCAGGGCGACAGTTTGAGTCCACTTTGGTTCTGCTTAGCCCTGAATCCTCTAAGCACACTGCTGGAGGACTCAGGTCTAGGCTATCGGTTGAAGAGGGGTGGTCAGGTCATATCTCACCTCCTCTACATGGATAATTTGAAACTCTTTGCCCCTAACAAATTGCATCTGATGGAGCTACTGAAGGTAACTGAAACTTTCAGTAGTGCCATCAGGATGGAATTTGGTGTGGACAAATGTGCAGTCATGCATGTAAAGGGGGGGAAGATTATGGAATCCGAGGGAATTCCACTTTCGGATTCCATACACCTTAGATCCCTCTCCTCATCCGAAAGCTATAAGTATTTGGGTATGTCAGAAGCGTTAGGCATCAACGATGCTGACATGAAGCAATCGTTGAAGGAGCGCTTCTTTTGTCGCCTGAAGAAGGTATTAATTAGTCTTCTTTCGGGCGGAAATAAGGTGCGCGCCTTCAATGGTTGGGTAATGCCGGTTTTGATGTACTCTTTTGGCATACTCAAATGGACTCAGACTGAACTCGACGCCCTAGATAGAAGGGTCCGTACACTGCTGACCGCAAACCGGATGCATCACCCACGATCATCGGTGATGAGACTGTATATCCCGCGTAAGTGTGGGGGTCGAGGATTTTTAAATGCGAAAACCCTCCACAACCGCGAGGTGTGCAGTCTCAGGGAATATTTTTTAAAAGCCGAAGTGGGTATGCACCGTGATGTGGTCGCAATGGACAAGGGGCTCACCCCGCTCTCCATGGCGAAAGAGAACTGGCGCAAACTTGTAGTACTTACTACCAATGACCGCAAGAAGGTATGGCAAAGCAAGGAGCTTCACGGGCGCTTCTATCGGGCTCTTCATGAGCCCGGTGTAGATTTCTTAGCGTCCGTATCCTGGCTGCGTTTCAGTGACCTCTTCGGGGAAACTGAAGGTTTTGTCTGTGCAATTATGGACGAAGTTATCTTGACGAATAACTACCGGAGACATATTATGAAGGACGGGACGGCAGACGTGTGTCGGGCATGCCACCGTCCGGGTGAGTCCATCAGACATATTATCTCTGGTTGTTCTCGTCTGGCTAACAGCGAGTACTTGCACAGGCATAACCAAGTAGCCAGGATTATTCACCAGCAACTTGCTTTGAAATATAAACTTGTCGACTCTGAGGTACCGTATTACAAGGTCATTTTGACATGGTCATTTTGACATTTTCACAAGTTTGACATGGTCATTTTCGAGAACTGGGTCGGGCACATAGCCCGACCCAGTTCTCGAAAATGACCATGTCACGTTATACTGGGATCGGTCTATCATCACTGACAGGACTGTTGTCGCCAACAAACCTGATATAGTGGTGATAGATCGATTAGTGCGCCGCGCAATGATTGTTGATGTTACCATTCCACATGACGGGAACCTCGTGAAAGCTGAGAAAGATAAACAAATCAAATATCTTGACTTAGCACGCGAGGTTGTTGACATGTGGAATGTGAGCTCAACTGTCATTGTGCCGATTGTCGTATCGGCCAATGGCCTGATGGCCGACAGCCTCGATCAACATCTATCGAGGCTCTCGTTAGGCGGTTGGATCAAGGGCCTGATTCAGAAGGCAGTACTCCTCGATACGGCTCGCATTGTGAGGAGGTTTCTATCTCTGGAGCCCTAACCACCGGTAGCTTGGACCCTGCTCCCGACACCGGTGGATCACTATTTTTTTATATTTTTAAATGTTTTTTATTTTTATTTATTCATACTAATATTTAAAAATGTAATAAAATAAGACTACTAAATAAATAAACGACATAATAATAATAATAATATTTATTGAACAAGAAATTGAAACAGGTTTACACAATTTGCTTATATGCTATAGACCTATTACATGGTAGCCCTAAACAAACAATTGTGTCTCACTATTAGCATCTGCTGCCGAACTAGGTTTATAGCCTGTGTTTCAGCAAGCAGCGCCTCAAGCCCTCAAGTAAAGGATGACCATGTGAGGTACATGCAAAAGAAACAGTTTAAACAAAAATATGCTTAAGATAGCAATTTAAAACTAATAAACAGAAACTTAAAGTGTTAACGGTCCTCTGTGTGTGTATGGTGGAAAGGGTGAGTGTATGTATGTGAGAGGGTGTGTAGAATATGAGCTTAGTTCATCTAGTAGATTCCACAATTAAGTTCAAGCCTTTACATAATAGACTAGTATGTTGTAACCATAATTATTGCATCACTACTGTAGGATTGTCAAGAGGTTTTCCGTTTCATCATATGACAGCTTCCAGAGCCACTGAAATACCGATTTTTTCAAGGATGATTTATTCATTGAATATATTTCAATACTTTTATTAATTTTATTATAGATATAAGGGCCTAAAAAGGGGTAGAATCTTCGAATAAATGCTGTTTTTGCCTGCAACAATGACTTACAAACCGGTAAACCTCTTCGCCTAGCTAATAGGCTCGGACTGTACTCTAAATTAGAATGCTGTTTTGATACAATACTTAAGAAAAATAGTTGGCGCACCGTCAAGACCTCACAGTACTCATAAAGAAGTGAAGTTGGGTAGCGAAAAGGTTTAAAAGTACATAGTTTAAGTATGGATCTTTGGGAGACCTCAAGCTGTTTTAGTGTTGTTTTGGGAGCCCCACCCCACGAAGATATGCAGTATGTAACCAGAGACTGACAGAGCGCATAGTAAATTTGCTTTAGGGTTACTGGGGTAACTATATATCTTAGCGTTTTGAAAACGTAGATAAGTTTTCTTATCCTTTTGCTCAACACTTGAATATGTGCTTTGAAGCTAAAGTTTTCGTCGATTATAACACCCAAATATTTAACTGATTTTGATCGCTCTAATATATCACATGAACTTCTCAGATCAACTGGAGCATCAAGGCAACAGTCATGTGCGATCAAGTTTTGCTTCACATGGGAAGCAGCACGTATCGAAAAAGTGAGGTATTTTGTTTTGTCGATGTTTAACGTAAGAACATTATCATGCAGCCATCTCTTTACTAAATTAAAGCCAGTTTGGGCAAGCTGAAAAGTTTCAGCCCAGGTTTTTGCGGCAAAAATGAGTGCAGTGTCATCTGCGTAAGAAATTATTTTACCCTGAAAAGAGTTCAGACAAAGGAGATCGTTTATATAAACGAGAAAGAGAGTCGGCCCAAGAATGCTACCCTGCGGCACGCCGTAAGTTACCGGAAGATCAGAACTAGTGTAATTACCTACCCTAACACATTGAGTCCTGTCAGATAAATAGTCAATTAAAAGGGCAAGCTGTGTCCCCCTTATACCAATTTTTTCTAGTTTTTTAATGAGGAGTGGAACAGAAACCGTATCGAAAGCCTTTGCTAGATCTAAAAATATAGAGATACATTTATTACCTTTATCTAGGTTTGTGGTTATAAAGTTAGTTAAATTGCTGACAGCGTGATCAGTAGATTTACCACGGCGAAAACCAAACTGATGTTCAGATATAATGTTTTTGTTTTCAAGATAGTTTACTAGGCGTGTATTTATAATTTTTTCCAGAATTTTAGACAGTGATGGGAGTATTGAGATAGGCCTATAGTTTTCGATACGGTCTCTGGCCCCACTCTTGTGAATTGGACGGATCTGGGATTTTTTTAGGTCTTTGGGAAAGATACCATTTTCAAGACACATGTTAAAAATATAGGTTAAGTGTGGCACAAGAATGGTTCTATGATCTTTTAATAACTAATTCGGCAGATCATCCCAACCAACGGAACACTGATTTTTAAGCGTAATTATTATACCAGCAACTTCATCTTCATCGGTGTCAAAAAGAACTGCCGAATCGAGGTTATGTCCAAGAGAATCTATAGTTGCTATTGGTTGTACCGGTGTTATTTGTTCCGCCAACGATTTGCCAACATTGGAGAAATAATTATTTATATTATTTACAGAGCTCTGCGGAGAGTCCCCTAGAGTGAGCAATTCCTTAGGATAGTTCACGTCTTTAGTGGTATTTGTGACTTTTTTTATTGTGTCCCACAACTTTTTGCTGTCTTTACCAGCCTTTTGAACGAGTTCTCTGTCATAGTTACGTTTAACTTTTCTTAATATCTTGTTACAAAAATTCCTATAGCGAACATATGTACTATTAATGATAGGGTTATCTGGAGACGATTTAGCCTTTTTGTGTAGTTTATCCCTGTTGCGCATGCAGCGCAACAGGCCTTGTGTAATCCAAGGTTTTATGATTCTTTTGCGACTTGGAAGTATAGTGGTTTCTGAATTAGTACATATTTAGAGCATTCTTTAATTCGTGAATGACATAGCTCATTGCAATATTACAGTCATGAGTTTTATAAATCGGGTCAAAGTTAATTCCGTTTATGTCGCTAGTTAAACCCTCTTGGTCTATTTTGGTGCGCGTTAAAACAGCATATTTACGATATTGTTGCTTTTTCAAACAAAAAATAATAATGTCAAGAACCTATTCCGTTTTTTAATAGATTTTGAGTATTAGTCATCTTTGACTTTTGTTTTGTGGTCAATAAACATACCCCCTGTGTATATAAACGTTACTTAAAGTTAAGTAGTTTTAGCTGACCTCGCATCATATACGTTTTCCGAACAATCTGAGGGGCAATTCTCGTAATTTTAAGAACGTTTACAGTCTAATCTCAGTCTCAATCTGTCAAAAATACCTTAAATTTTGACATACACATGACTACATTTTGACATTTGTTTGTCGCCAAGATGACACTGCTGACTAGACATTGAAAGTTTTATATTACGAGAATTTGCCTTCAGAAGTCAGCTTATACTGGTTATTTGTAAAAGCCATGAGCATTGATCACCAGGCTTGCTCAAGGCGGATTGGCAATTTCAGACTTATATATAGGTAATTATAAGTTTCTGTCAGTATACATATTTATTTAATTATAAGAAGATATTAACTTTATTTACCATGATTTTTTCAGGTTTACCCTTAGCAGCAGCGTTTCTATAGATACGTTCGACGAAAGCGTACCACCTACATAATCAGCCTATGATGTTCCCACTGCTGGGACACAGACCTCCTCCGGTGAGAGGGAGTGGGCTATAATCCACCACGTGGGCCCAGTGCGGGTTGGTGGTGGTCACATGTCTTCGATTTTTTTGGTTCTAGAACTTGCCGTTTTCCTCCACCCTTCACCCTACAGTTCAACAAAGTACAATATTTTCATTTTGAACATTAATAGATGTAGTGACGTAATTTCTTCCGTCCCACCAAGCCAAGCTATAATTGCCGTCCATACCACATTTGTAAGATACAATCTCTCTTCCTGCCCACAGATCAACATTGTATGTAAATACTTGTAGATCGTGTGATAACATTGATAGTACATCATGTTCTTAGTTACATGTTAATGCTGTTATCAAGTGTTTAAACTATTCGTTGATTGTCGTTGTAAATGGTCATTGTTCTGTGATCTGATATACTTGGAGATGGTGTGATAGTAGCGTGGGCATCATCGTTGGAGCGAGACAAGTTTATTTCGAAATTGTTTTTTAAGGGTGGGTCATTTTAAGTGGTCCGAAGTGTAAACTTTTTTATCAAGGCTCAAAATTGTTTTGCAATAAGTGGGCCATTTGTAATGGACTGAATTGTAATTTATTATCACGGGGAATGAAGATGATGAATTTATTTCAGGGACGTATCCAGTTTTACACAAAATTTCATTGAAGTCCCCACATTTGTCTGGCTTTGTGAAAAAAACTACTGGAAAATCAAAAGCCATACAGGGTAGCAGCGTCATCGATGCGCAAACTGTTACCATGGACCCAGTGCATGATACTGAACCTCACTGAAATATTTTGTCGGTTATTAAAAAAAAAAATAGATTTTCCATACATTTTAACCGCGTAGGTTACAATTTTCTATGAAATAGCAGATTTTTTTTTGATAACTCTACTCTAATCTAGAATCATGTGCTAAATTCATGGTTACAGTTTGCGCGTCGATGTCCCATACCACCCTGTAGGTATACAAAATGTCCGGCAGAACATTACGTTAAAAGTGTTCTCCTGATCGAAAACTTAAGAATTTCCTTATGATTTGTCATTAATTATGCTAAATTTAATGAAAATTCTAAAAAACAGGTAAATAGGTTATCTACTACATTATCGTCAACACCGTTTCCATTTTAGATTAATTAAACACACACGTTCCATATTACCTTTCATTCCCACTATAAATGTCCCACGAGAAAATAGACACGAAAATTATGTTAATAAATAAATAAACTACCGATCGATATCATTATTACTACAGCTGTTTTGTATAATTAACATTAAAATGGGTGTCATGTCCATAATTAATCTATACTAATAAAGCAGAAGAGTTGGTTTGAACGCGCTAATCTTCGGAAGTGCCAGTCGGATTTGGAAAATTCTTATTGCATTTGATAGCTCAATTCTTGAGGAAGGCTATTGAAAATTACGCTATCACCCTAAGAAGCCTAGCAAAAACATAAAATGTCAGAAAGAACGCTTAGCGAAAACAAAGTAGGTTATAGCGCGGGTAGACGATGCGATGCGACGCGGCGGGTCGGGGGAACGAGAAATTTCACGCGGACGAAGTCGCGGGCATAAGCTATGAATTATACTAACTGCGCCCCGCGGTTTCACCCGCTTAAGTTTCGATCCCGTGGGAATATCGGGATAAAAAGTATCACTTGTGTTAATCCTGGTTATAAACTATCTGTGTGCCAAATTTCATACAAATCCGTTCAGTACTTATGGCGTGAAAGAATAACAAACATCCGTCCATCCATCCATACAGACTTTCACGTTTATAATATTAGTAGGATGTTGCCAAACACTTTCGACTAACGAACCGAATGTAAAATATTCTTCTAATTTATCACCGTACATAAAAGACGGTGATTTGATTAGGTATAATCGCATTATTCTCGTAGAATTTACATAATTATGCATAGCTGAATTAAGAAATGAGGTGTTCTGTGAGAACGTTACACAAAGTGAATGGTGTTAGGTATGTATTAGTTAATTTGTGAATATAAATTAACACTTTGAAATTAAAAGTAAACAGGTAGTTAGGTGCTTCCCGCATCCAGCGGATCCCGCGCAGAACCGGTCGAAGAGGAGATGCTTGGGAGGCCTATGTCCAGCAGTGGACGTTTTTCGGCTGAAATGATGAGGTAGATAGGTACTCGTAGGTACAATTTTTCAGGTAAAATTATGACGACCACAAACTAAGATGTATTTTCAGTAATCCTACTAATATAATAAATGTGAAAGTTTGCATGTTTACATGTTTGTTACTCAATCACGCAAAAACGGCTAAATGGATTTGGATGAAATTTGGCAAGCAGATACTTTATAACCTGGATTAACACAAAGCATACTCCTTATTCCGGTAGTACGTTTCCGTGGGATAATTCCTGACCTCAACGAGGGCAAAGCCAGGGGCAAAAACTAGTGTTAAAACAAGTAACATCCTACTTACCAAAATATTTCTCTATAGTGACTGATCCACTACTCACCACTGGTATCTGAAAAAATTAAAACTTTAGTTATCTTAACAATAAAAGATGCTGGTAGGGATCTTGACCGTACTTCCGGGATTGTGCTGATAGCCGTGGAATACCTCTCCACTCCTCACAAGCACCTCAAGACATGTTGTTACGACACTGTGTGCTAGCGACCGTTTTCGGGGACCCATTATTGAGTGTGCAAGTCACCCCTTGCCATTTCATCTGTGAATATTATATTATCAATTGGTCAGGCAGAGGACATAGACCTTCCATAGTTCAAGGTAACCGATCCACTATAGCCACCCAAACCCATAGCCCAGTATATTTTGTTTCCATATTCTGCAATAGTCCTGCACCAACCGGGGGTTGTCCTTGGGTGCACTTGCATGGTGCATACAGGGATAATCGTCGGTTGGTGCCTCATTTCATTAAAAACTCTAACGGGCCTCTGCGAGTTGGCTTCGCCCCTCGTACAAAGGTCCGGGACCCCGGGGTCCCGAGAAATATCAAAAGAAACATACTTACTGAAAATAATATATCTAATCAAATCCTTTGCCATCACTATCACAACTTAGCTAAGTGTACTTTCTCTCTTTGCCTAGCCTTATTCCATTTCATTTGGGGTCGGCTGTCCTCGTCATTCTTCGTCAAATGTTTCGGGTCTGGGTCGTCGAGTCATTCACTTGGGCTTGCGTCAGGTCGCTGTTGACTACAGACCTCCAAGTGGAAAGGGATCTACCTCACATCTTTGGACCTGAATGAATGTGAAAGAGAACTTGCTTAGTCTACATACTAAGAACTACGAACTTGGCTAAGTGTACTGAATAAATAAATGCGTCGTTCCATTCCTCTTTCCTTCTTCCAAACGGCATAAACTCCCTATCAAAACACGTTAACCCCTCTGTTTAAACTCACCTCTTTGACTAAAGATCCGGCCAGCATTAAGGTGTCACAACAGCATCGCAGATTTAACGCCCGTCGCCGGACGTTCAGCTCTCAGAGATTACGGCGACGTCCATGACGAATGAGAGATGAGATGTGTCAACACACGCAGGCATTACGTAGGATGATCTGTCGGCTGCTTTTGTTTTTGGTCTTTGTATTTTAGAATTTGTACAGCCAAAAAAATAATACTTAACCATCCGACGTAGGTAACGTTTTTAGATGTGATCAGCCGATCTATTCTGTAAAGATCTCACCGTGAAAACTAAGGTGAAGTGAGCTTGAAGTAAACTGTGTCGATCCCTAGCATCAGGTTGAATGGCAGTTCACATCACATCACATCATCAGCCTACAGCAGTCCACTGGTGGACATAGGCCTCTCCAATTGCACGCCATTTAGCTCGAATCTCGGCAACTCTCATCTAGCTGCTACCAGCCACTCTACGAAGATCGTTGCTCCACCTAGCTTGAGGGCGTCCTACATTACATTTGCCTATTCGCGGTCTCCACTCAAGAACACGTCTACCCCAACGGTCATCGGTTATACGGTTAATATGGCCGGCCCATTGCCACGTTAGCTTGCTATTCTGTGAGCTATGTCGACAACTCACCTCACCTAAGTTTTCACAGTGAGATTTTTATAGAAAAGACCGGCTGGAATCAATAATTAAAAATTAATACTACTTTAAGAGGTAATAAATCGCGTGTCAATTAATACAGCTATAAATTTTTTATGTATTTTTCTTCGAATTAATGATGTCATCATTCTCATTTGACCCTATCTATACCACCATAACTTCAAAGAATGACGATAAGTATCTACCTACTTGAATGTCCAACGTCTGTTTACCCTAGGCATTTTGCTCACTTATCAGCCTTGCTGACTGAGTGTGGCTATTAATGTCCTCAAAACCCGCACCCTTGATTACGTATCACACTATGAATCACATTTAAATAATTTTGTAAGATATTGCTAATCGATTGTTTCATAAATGTTCGAAAAATTTGTCTGCTCCACAACGCAATGAATGTTCTTGAACTGTCAAGATGAATCCCATTGCTCCTGATATTGTGTTACGCGATTACCCCGCTGGACACGTCTTACCCTAGGCATTTTACCCACTTAACAGCCTTGCTGACTGTGTGTGGCTAATAATGTCACCAAAACCCAAAATGAGTTTAAACAGGGAAAGAAAAGCAATGTAGAACTTCAAACATCGACAAACATTACAGTAAAACCCTTTATACTTAAAACCCAGACCTCACAATGAATCCTTCAAACACCAATACATAATGACCACAATAACTTATGCATAAATGACCACAGAACACCAAAATTGATGGACGTTATAAATGAATAGTAAATTATAATGTCCCGCCAACAGGATAAAGTTAATGAAACAGCTTCATTTACGCCGTTTTGTGGGCTGCTGTGTTTCCAACGCGTTTAATTGCAAATGAATTATGAATATTTACCGGTGTCATTTCGATGTTGGTGGTTAGTGCAAGGGAAAGGATTAAGCGATGCAATCAATATCAATTTTAAATTAATTTATATGCCTCTTGGGTCTGGTGGACGCAAGCCATGATGTCTTGGGTTCTATGCCCAGGTCAGGCAAAGTGTTATGGGTAGCGGGATCGTCCGAAAGGGTTACCGCTGCCCTAGTACATAAAGGGCTAAGGAAGGAACACGGGTGGGTTTTAGTCAGTAAGAGTCTGACACTCCCTTCTGCTCCACCCAGAGCGGGAGGGGTCATTTGATGATTTCCCATCCTGAAAAAAAAAAAAAAAAAAAAGGCAAAGTGTTATTGAGTTTTTCCATCAGGAATTTCTCAGAAGGAACGCGAAGTCTGGATTTGTGCCTGGTTAATGGTAATAGGCTCGCACCTAATTATAAGTGAGTTGAAAATGACTGGCGAAATGTGGATGTACTACAGGTACACTCTGTTTAACCGGCACAGGGCATGTTATTTATATTCATTTGTTAATCAGGAAATGTCGACTAGCTTATTTTTAATAAAAAGAATAAAAGTAATTCCGACAATTATCCTATTTACAGAATTGACGGCACGGTTGGCGCAGTGGTTGCGATTGCGATTGACTGCTGCGCTGCGTGCCGCGGGTTCGATTCCCGCGCGGAACAAATATTTGTATGGCCTACAAGTAGTTGTTCCGGGTCTGGCTGTTTGTGTATGTGAGTTTAAATGTTTGTAAACGCACCCACGATACAGGAGAAATTCCTAGTGTGGGGCAACGTTTGAAAAAAAAAAAAATTACAATTTGATTTCATACAATTTTAAGTATTTGCCCTACAGTGGGTCAAGAAAGCCTAAATTAACAAAAAAATGCTAGGGGCACCAATAACCGTTGAAGAGTTTCCTCATGTGGAGGCGGTCTTGGATGCAGCATCAGGTCATTTCTCTCAAATGAACGTATTGTCATGTACCAACTTGATACTTAGTAAATTTTTGAAAATATTTGGAAGGTGTATTAGTTACAAAGCATCTGCATAAAATACTTGACACAAATTAATAATGTTATTTTCTCATTTTCATGTTTCCATAAGCTTTATACTGAGATTTCAATACCAACTCGCTCGATAGCGTTGTCCTTCTAAGGTGATAACAGCCGCACGGGTTGAAAGACGGTTAAGCTACGCTCTCCGCGTTCTGTTCGTGTATGGGTGACCATCCATTACATATCGAGACCCCTCCGTGCCTCGGAAAGCATGATAAGCCGTTAGTCCCGGCTGTCATTCGTAGATCGTTGACAGTCGCTACTGGTACTACCATCCACCCATAATCAGCCTATAACGTTCCCACTGCTGGGACACAGGCCTACTCTGAGTGAGAGGGAGTAGGCCGTAATCCACCACGCGGGTCCAGTGCGGGTTGGTGGAAGTACGGGTAGTCAGAAGCGCCTAAGTCTGACAACCAGTCTTCCAAAGCATGTTACCTATTGACTGGTGACAGATAGGTCGTCGCTCCATGCAAAGTACTAGTATTCAGCTGCATCTGTTTAGACTGGAGGCCGACCGCAACAACTCGCTTTCAATTTCGCTTCATCCCCCATCTTGTATCCAAAGCAACAGTTGTTCCACTCACCTCAATACAGATACATTGATTCAAAGCGAGATTGTAAACGTCAATTAGCAACACTGATGTATGTATGTATTTCCAAAGAGATTTATTACCGAACAGTGCTCACTGATCAGCGACAATGTTCAGCTGTTTTATATGCAAAGTTGGTGCTGGTTTATTTACTTTGTGTAGATTGAGTCTATGAATAGACTGGTCTTTTCCTTATATTGGAAGATTGAGACTCTCATTGGGCCGTTCATTTACTTTGTGTAGATTGAGTCTATGAATAGACTGGTCTTTTCCTTATATTGGAAGATTGAGACTCTCATTGGGCCGTTCATTTACTTTGTGTAGATTGAGTCTATGAATAGACTGGTCTTTTCCTTATATTGGAAGATTGAGACTCTCATTGGGCCGTTCATTTACTTTGTGTAGATTGAGTCTATGAATAGACTGGTCTTTTCCTTATATTGGAAGATTGAGACTCTCATTGGGCCGTTCATTTACTTTGTGTAGATTGAGTCTATGAATAGACTGGTCTTTTCCTTATATTGGAAGATTGAGACTCTCATTGGGCCGTTCATTTACTTTGTGTAGATTGAGTCTATGAATAGACTGGTCTTTTCCTTATATTGGAAGATTGAGACTCTCATTGGGCCGTTCATTTACTTTGTGTAGATTGAGTCTATGAATAGACTGGTCTTTTCCTTATATTGGAAGATTGAGACTCTCATTGGGCCGTTCATTTACTTTGTGTAGATTGAGTCTATGAATAGACTGGTCTTTTCCTTATATTGGAAGATTGAGACTCTCATTGGGCCGTTCATTTACTTTGTGTAGATTGAGTCTATGAATAGACTGGTCTTTTCCTTATATTGGAAGATTGAGACTCTCATTGGGCCGTTCATTTACTTTGTGTAGATTGAGTCTATGAATAGACTGGTCTTTTCCTTATATTGGAAGATTGAGACTCTCATTGGGCCGTTCATTTACTTTGTGTAGATTGAGTCTATGAATAGACTGGTCTTTTCCTTATATTGGAAGATTGAGACTCTCATTGGGCCGTTCATTTACTTTGTGTAGATTGAGTCTATGAATAGACTGGTCTTTTCCTTATATTGGAAGATTGAGACTCTCATTGGGCCGTTCATTTACTTTGTGTAGATTGAGTCTATGAATAGACTGGTCTTTTCCTTATATTGGAAGATTGAGACTCTCATTGGGCCGTTCATTTACTTTGTGTAGATTGAGTCTATGAATAGACTGGTCTTTTCCTTATATTGGAAGATTGAGACTCTCATTGGGCCGTTCATTTACTTTGTGTAGATTGAGTCTATGAATAGACTGGTCTTTTCCTTATATTGGAAGATTGAGACTCTCATTGGGCCGTTCATTTACTTTGTGTAGATTGAGTCTATGAATAGACTGGTCTTTTCCTTATATTGGAAGATTGAGACTCTCATTGGGCCGTTCATTTACTTTGTGTAGATTGAGTCTATGAATAGACTGGTCTTTTCCTTATATTGGAAGATTGAGACTCTCATTGGGCCGTTCATTTACTTTGTGTAGATTGAGTCTATGAATAGACTGGTCTTTTCCTTATATTGGAAGATTGAGACTCTCATTGGGCCGTTCATTTACTTTGTGTAGATTGAGTCTATGAATAGACTGGTCTTTTCCTTATATTGGAAGATTGAGACTCTCATTGGGCCGTTCATTTACTTTGTGTAGATTGAGTCTATGAATAGACTGGTCTTTTCCTTATATTGGAAGATTGAGACTCTCATTGGGCCGTTCATTTACTTTGTGTAGATTGAGTCTATGAATAGACTGGTCTTTTCCTTATATTGGAAGATTGAGACTCTCATTGGGCCGTTCATTTACTTTGTGTAGATTGAGTCTATGAATAGACTGGTCTTTTCCTTATATTGGAAGATTGAGACTCTCATTGGGCCGTTCATTTACTTTGTGTAGATTGAGTCTATGAATAGACTGGTCTTTTCCTTATATTGGAAGATTGAGACTCTCATTGGGCCGTTCATTTACTTTGTGTAGATTGAGTCTATGAATAGACTGGTCTTTTCCTTATATTGGAAGATTGAGACTCTCATTGGGCCGTTCATTTACTTTGTGTAGATTGAGTCTATGAATAGACTGGTCTTTTCCTTATATTGGAAGATTGAGACTCTCATTGGGCCGTTCATTTACTTTGTGTAGATTGAGTCTATGAATAGACTGGTCTTTTCCTTATATTGGAAGATTGAGACTCTCATTGGGCCGTTCATTTACTTTGTGTAGATTGAGTCTATGAATAGACTGGTCTTTTCCTTATATTGGAAGATTGAGACTCTCATTGGGCCGTTCATTTACTTTGTGTAGATTGAGTCTATGAATAGACTGGTCTTTTCCTTATATTGGAAGATTGAGACTCTCATTGGGCCGTTCATTTACTTTGTGTAGATTGAGTCTATGAATAGACTGGTCTTTTCCTTATATTGGAAGATTGAGACTCTCATTGGGCCGTTCATTTACTTTGTGTAGATTGAGTCTATGAATAGACTGGTCTTTTCCTTATATTGGAAGATTGAGACTCTCATTGGGCCGTTCATTTACTTTGTGTAGATTGAGTCTATGAATAGACTGGTCTTTTCCTTATATTGGAAGATTGAGACTCTCATTGGGCCGTTCATTTACTTTGTGTAGATTGAGTCTATGAATAGACTGGTCTTTTCCTTATATTGGAAGATTGAGACTCTCATTGGGCCGTTCATTTACTTTGTGTAGATTGAGTCTATGAATAGACTGGTCTTTTCCTTATATTGGAAGATTGAGACTCTCATTGGGCCGTTCATTTACTTTGTGTAGATTGAGTCTATGAATAGACTGGTCTTTTCCTTATATTGGAAGATTGAGACTCTCATTGGGCCGTTCATTTACTTTGTGTAGATTGAGTCTATGAATAGACTGGTCTTTTCCTTATATTGGAAGATTGAGACTCTCATTGGGCCGTTCATTTACTTTGTGTAGATTGAGTCTATGAATAGACTGGTCTTTTCCTTATATTGGAAGATTGAGACTCTCATTGGGCCGTTCATTTACTTTGTGTAGATTGAGTCTATGAATAGACTGGTCTTTTCCTTATATTGGAAGATTGAGACTCTCATTGGGCCGTTCATTTACTTTGTGTAGATTGAGTCTATGAATAGACTGGTCTTTTCCTTATATTGGAAGATTGAGACTCTCATTGGGCCGTTCTTCGAATTTTATTCACTGGTTTGCCAGATTTACGACCTCGTGTATTGTCTCATCGCCATCTGCCTAGATCAGTCTACTGCTGGACGTAGGCTTTCCAATTGTGGCATGTGAGTATGTGACTCATTCTTAATTGACAGCTCTGAACTAGTTGCTTCCTCATTATCACCTCGTCGCATCGCATCGCCTGCCTGCCCTAGTACTTCGTTTTTACTGAGCGTTCTTTCTGACTTTTTTCTTTTTGATCGACTCCTTAGATGCGCCTCAAGTGGAGTTACGCACGTCACTTAGCTAGACGAGGAGATATGAAGTTCAGCTGTAACCGAATGGTAGCCAAGGGTAGGTCAAAGAAAACAGGGCTGTCTAAAAGTGCGCTGGGTTGACGATATCGTCAAAGTCGCGAGAAACACCTGGATGAGGGGCGTATGGAACCGGGAAGTATGGCAGAAGAAAGCGGAGGCCTATTCCCAGCAGTGGGTGATTCCGGGCTGAAATAATGATGATGATAATGGAAACTGAAACGGTTTAACAACAGTCGATTGGTCCATGAACCGTTGGTCAACATTATCTTTAAACCATTAACTTTTCATCGAAAGGACTTTTCATCCACGAACGTTTCGCCAACATTACTCTACGTCAGTGAATGCTTAACCAACAGAATATTTTGACCAATAACTTTTCACCCAAAGAACAATTGGCCCAAGGACTGTTCCCCAACAGAACGGTACGTCAGTGAGTTTTTAAGTAACCTCTAGAAGCAATAATATCCTAGGGATATGACCGTTGGACTACCAAGTCACAGGTCGAAAGTTCGAACCCCGGCACGCACCAATGTCTTTTCGAATTCATGTGAGTATTATAAATTAATTATGACTTGCTGAAACTGGTGAAGGAAAACATCGTGAGGAAACCAGCACACTTGAGAGATTTTTCAACGGTGTGTAAAGCCATGCCAATAAAAAGATTTGGAACATTTTATATAGTAAAGATTTTGTAAGGGCTCTTCTATTTGAAGACTCAGTAATGTCACCAAGGGAAAAACGCCACTAAGCTTGTGAGCGGAGATCCTAATTTTGTATATTTAAGGCACTAGTGCTATGCAACGCAACCATAATATTTTATTTAGGTTGATAAGGTGTAGGTACTGTCAAAAATTAAAACCACAATTTATAAATAAACTAATATTGACATAATTGTGAAAAACATATTCCAAATAGTTGTTCTTTTCATTGAGTCCAATATTGGTTTTGGGTTGATTTTAACAATTACCTCTGAGTGTTTGAGTAACAATATTTTTGTTGAGCAAATATTATTCCATGTATTTTTGGTTGAGCAAAGTTTAATATTTTCGTCATTGTTTACATGGGTATTTCTGGAAAAGGAAATTATTCACTTCCTTATAGTAAACCGTTACATAAAACTTGTTTTAAATATTTTGGGAAAGAAGAATTCGCAATGAGCTTGACCTACCTTCATTTGTCTGACCGACCAACTCCTTGACAATAAAAAAACAAAATAAAAAAAAAAATATTTAAATAAAGCTGATAATCAACACTTTTCAAACGTCAAAATTACATAAGACAGTCCCCCAAAATGCCCGCAATTCACCACTTCCTAGTGCTTTCGCTTGGTAGAAGAAGTGGCGCAATAAACTCCCCAGCAGCACAGCTGTCTGTTCAGTTAAAGAAACTTGCTTCTTGCTGTAATTCAAAAGTGCCTGTAAATGGCTTAATTGAAGGAAATGTTTTGTGTTAGTATCTTCTTATACCACAGCTGCTGCAGTTCCTATGAAACTGACTTGCGTCAGAGAAATTAATAATGCTTTTGTCTGTGTAAAACAATTATGACAGGCAATTCCAAGAATGAATGACGCTAATCCACCATGAAAAAAACCGATCACTTTCATACAAAAGTCATGTCTATCTTCTAATCTTTAATTACTCAAACTGCAATTAAAAATCCATTACCCTAACACGCTAGAAGTTCATCTATTACAAGCAACTGTATCTAAATCAATTACAATCAATAATAGACGGACCAGCATTATGTATGGATGTAAAAACCTATAAATTTTTTCGATGTATGTTCGCACATACAAGAAGTATGTAATTACATACCTAATAAAGTGTAATATGTATAATGATTTACACATGGGCTTGATGCGAATGTAAAAACGTGATAAGAACATGTAGCGCTGTAAAAAATTGCCTCCTGCGCAAGAGTGCGTGTTGTGTGCGGGGTGGGACTGTTTGTTTGTTACTTTGTTGTAAGAATATTTAAATGTGAATACATTTCATGTTTTTATTGACGGTATCATTTGTTTTAAGTGTAACTATAAAATGGTATGCAATCCCAATATTTAGTTTGCCGCCAAAAAATTATATCTAGGCTTGGATGTGGAATGCAGCATCGCATGCCGATTTTTGATACAATTAAAACTAAATAATAATAATTTTGGAATTATATAACATTTTAGTGTCATGGATTTCTGCAAAGTCATTCCATAACATATCTAAACTGTGTTAAAGATGGAATCTTAATTTAAATAAAAAAGACTAAATAGCTGTTTTATTTTTTGCCAGATAGATAAATAATAAAGTTCTTACTAAAACAGGTTTCTACTAACCACAAAATATAATATAAATTAATAGAGGACTTATAAACAGCAGTGGTCTACAATTGAGTAAAGTGGTGAAGTTGAATTTTCTCTTCAAAGATCTTCAAAGGCTTCTCTTAAGGAAGGCTTTTCTTGAGTAAAGGCTGACATAACCTCCAAATGGTGGCAAGTCCCAAACAAATTTAAAAAAAAAGTACCACCCTTTATTTTTCATTTTTCAAAATGGATCAATAGGTTTGTGGTCAAATTACCATACGAATAAATAAACCTAAATAATTGTCTGTACATAATAGATTTATGAATTAATAAGGAAGTGAAACCGAATGCTAATACTAGTGCATTATAAAATTGCTTGTGAATTTTATTGTGCGCAGCACTGTGACGATTCTAGCAGTATAGTAACAAATAGTTGTATTAGCGTAAAGCTAAGCCTAAAGAAGACGATACGGCCTTAATTATTACCGACGAAAATACAAGTTGTCTATTCTATTCTATTTTTTATTATGGCAAGCAAAGCCGATATGTCGATGATGTGAATGTCCACTATTTTACTAATCATTATCATTTCAGCCGAAAGACGTCCACTGCTGGACATAGGCCTCCCCTAAGCACCTCCACTTCGACTGGTTCCATGCTTCTCGCATCCAACGGGTTTCTGCGGCTTTAACAAGGTCGTTGGTCCATTCTACCAATACATAAATTAAAAAAAAAAAGGTTAAAATCATCTTCGATGTCACAGTCGACCTTTTTTTTTGGGTGGGAAATCATCAAAGGGAGTGTCAGGCTTTTACTGACTAAAACCCACCCGTGTTCCTTCAGTTGCCTGTGCGAGGGGCCACGGTATCTCTTTGGAACAACCCGTAGTCCCGGCGGCATCGGCCCTAGCGGACCCCGTTAGTTCGTGCTGACAGCTCTTTGAGGCACGCGTGGAACACAACGCGCCGTCGACCCGGGCCTGGTCCTTACTGGGCGGCGAGTTTCCCAAAGCGCGCCGCCCGCAAGCCCGCGTCTACGGTGGCCGGGAGTCGGCTGTTGACTCCCGTCCAGGGCGTCTCCTGCGGCGGCTAGGCGCGCGAGGGTGCAGAGATTGCCTCTGCCTCACGCGCTCCGCCTCCTCCTTCGCGAGCATTACTGCGAGGGCCGGACGCGAGAGGTCGCCGCCGCCGATCGCCGCCACGAGGACACGGCGGGGCCCCGCCCAAGCCGGGCAGACCTCCACCGTATGCTCCACCGTGTCCTCCGGGCGATCCCCACAGTGGTGACACCCTGGCGTTTCCTCCCGCTTTATCCTGAACAGGAACCTCCCAAAAAAACCGTGTCCGGTGAGGACCTGCGTCTGCCGGAAGGTGAGGGCGCCGTGGCGCCTCTCTAGCCACTCCTCAAAGAGGGGACTTATCGCCGCAATTGTGGCGTGCCCAGCGCTGGGTTGCGACAATCGCACTCTCCATGCCGGTATGAGATCCCGCCGGAGCTCTGTCCGCTGTGCCGTGATTTCTCGACAGCGGAGTAACGCCCCGGCGTTTTGCCTCCTCTCTCCACTCCCATATGTGGGCGAGGACTTTGGCCTTCAGATCCCATGGCGGCAATCCGGCAAGGAGGCTCGCCGCCTCAGCGGAGACCGTGCGGTATCCTCGGATAATGTCACAGTCGACCTTAATGTGAATTAAAACAAGTTATCGAAGCTGTATCTAATAATTTAAAAAAAATAACCCACATTTGAATGGCTTGTGTCCTTATTCAGTCCTTCAGCAGTAGCCTCTTTATTTAGAAACTTTGCGTAAACTAAAGTAATGATAAGCAACTGTTTAACCATACATTTTTGACGTTTAAATGTCTCTTTATTTCCGTTTTGCGTTGATGTGCCGCATGTTTTCTCTCAACTTGTTATTTTTTTTGTGTCTGTGTTCTTTTTATGCGTCATGTTTACCGCAAATAAACGTATTTTATTTCTTTCTTTCTTTTATTTTCTTAAATGTAATCAACGTTTATAAATAAACCCCTAGAATACCAGGGGCTAAGTTGGTCATTTATTGATGGTTTGATCGTCCGTGCTTTACAACTCAGTTACAATTTAATAGGTAACAAAATACTTTATTGTTTTTCACTTTGCAATAGAAATTTGATGTCCACTGAAAAAAGACACTTCACTTTTTTTTTTGCAAGTACCTACAGTCGCCAATTCACAGTAGCGCCACTGCAAAAGTCTTGAGCACTAACTCCTTATAACCAACCACACATACACTCATACACTTAGCTATATAATTATTCTTTTGAGTTATTACGCTCGTTAAACCGTCTAGCAGCTGTTGCTATTATGACGTCACTATAATAACTTTTTATAAGATGATGACAACACTAAAAACAAAGGCAAAAGTTCTATTCTGTACAAAAGAGTGCGATAGATAGATTAGATTACGTTGAACAAACCAAAAGCATATTTAAAAAAACAATTGAATTTTCAAAATGGTAAAATCAAGTCTACTGTTTTATTTGCTCTGTAGTAACGTGTCTATGATATTTATTCTATGGGTCTTCTGCATTTTTTTATTTGTGGCAGTATTAAAAAAATAAATTGGTTTTCCAGCATAAAATTATATGGGTCACTAATAAAAGGATAATATATTAATTGAAGCGTACTGCTGTATAAGTGGAATGGAATTATATGACACGTGTGTGTCAGGTAAATTCATGGGGGAGACAATTGATAGTGGTGAATGGAATCTATTGCGGTTTTAAAATATTGGCGTTTTCAATTGGTATTTTGCTGTGGGTATGTAATTAGAGCAGATGTGTATAGGAGTGTCTGGGTAACAAAACTGGTCAAAATAGGTAGGTCAGTGTTATTGTGTTTTACTGCAATTAAAGTCGTGTCCGGTTGACAGCAATAGCTTCGCCACCTATCTAAACTAAACTGACATATGGAAAATAATTAAATTTAATGTTCTGTGTCTCGTGTTGTCGATTATTTTGCATTATTGTATAGTAAGCAAGTTTTTTTAGTTTGTTGCGCCACTTTATCTTCTCAGCGAAAGCACTAGGAAGTGGTGAAGGGTGGGGTCTGTCTTATGTCATTTTTACGTTCGAAAAGTGCTGATTCTCAGCCTAATTTGAATAAATAACTTTTGCTTTTGAAACTGGTAAAATGCGGGTGTACTACAGGTACCTCTATCTAACCCTTCTTCGGGGAAACGAAGCGTGAAGTGGTGTTATTTTAAAGTTCAGTGTGACAAGCAATTGTCAATAAAATAACGGAATTACCTTCGACACACTAATAAACATAGATAATGTGGAAACATTTTATTAGTTAGTTTACTTAACAAACACCTAAAGGATAAATGGAAATTCAAGGAAAAGTAGTAAACTTAAGGAGCTATAAGCTAAATTGCATAACAACTAATAGTTTATTTAATTCTGCACTGCAAATATAGATGCCCATTAAGTTTTACCGACAAGCTAACAACATGTTTATAGATGCACCTTATAAGGCATAACGCGAACATTTCTATCCGAGAACTCTAACTTTTTAAGTTAATTCATAATTGCTTGGCAAACATACATTTTTATATAAAAAACAAATTGGCTCAGAATTGGTCTGGGCATAAAACTAAACTGCTGTGTAATTTCTTGGTGATAAAAACTTGAAGAGGCCTTTTCTAAGGAGTAGGCTGTGGTCGGCGAAGTTTTATGATTGAAAAATATAGTCTGACAGACTGGTATTTTCTGAAGAGGTGTAACCCCAATTACTGTACTCTGTGGTTGAACCTATGTTAATCCTTAACGTACTATTCTCTATTTATTAACTTTGGTTACCAGCGGTTGCTGTTATTATGTTGGAAATTAAGGGGGGGCACAAATAAGCAGTCTTACGTGTTTTCCTTGGAGTTTTTGCTCGTTCTTCTCTATAAGAACCTACTACACTTTAGAATGGACGATTAGCTTCATCTTTCTAAATGATCGACTCTTTTGACAATTCAAAAATGCTTGTAAATGGTATAATTGAAATAAATGGCTTGAGTTTTTGTGAAATTACGGACTCTTTCTGAAGTCTAGGAATATGACGACGAATAAGTGATTTATATTAATGACCGCTTCTGTAACGAATTTTCAATATATGAACAAGAGGATTACAAGACGATTACAAGATGGTTATACAAAGAAAAATACAGGATGTAGTAACTGTAAGTATTTTCACCTACATTCGTGATTCTAGGAGAAAGTCTTGCAGCTCACACGTTACTTACACATAATTAATTTTTATATATTATTAATTTATATAAATTTTTATATATTATTAATTTATATTAATTTTTATATATTACTAATTTATATAAATTTTTATATATTATTAATTTAAATTAATTTTTATATAATTATTTTTTTTAAATTTTTGAATTAGTAATTAATAGCATAAGCTTAATCAGCCTACAATGTTATCAGTGCTAGGACACAAGCCACCTCTTGGTGAGAGGGAGTGGGCCGTAATCCACCACGCGGGCTCAGTGCGGATTGGTAGATGTCACATGTCTTGGAATGTTTGGTTCTAGGACATGCCGGTTCAAATTATTTCATCACGACTGAGTTTTGAGAGCAGTAGTGATGAAATAATTCACACAAAGCAAAGCGCCTGTCTGGGTTCGAACCCACCCTAAAACTCGTAAGTCACGTTCGTTACCACTTTGCCATCACTGCTTAATTAATTATTCATTAAAATATCTATTTACAATATCTAATAGACGAACGATACACATACTGATAAATATTGAATACTTATAACATTTATTCATTTACATTCATTCAATCTAATCACAACAATTCATTCAGAAAACAAAAAATAAAATAGTTCTATTTCTGTTCTACATACTTACCTTATGGTATAGCTCGTGTCATAAGTAAAGAAAACTGAGGAATGACGGACGGAACCCTCACCTCCACACCATGTCCACACAGCTGCGTACCGTTACACAAATGCACTTAATTTCTTTCATTCCACAATTCATAGTCACACAGACATGGATAAGTATCGCCAATAAAAATTCTACAAAATCCAGCGACGCTTGAGTTTCGCGGGGCATTCGACGGTATGTGTAATTGGCGCAAAAAGTATCAGACGCTGCTGGATGGCGCACATGCTATATGTTTCTATGTGCTAGTGGTGAGTGATGTGAATTTATTAAGAGTGATGCCTTGTTTACTAGTTCCGCTTGCGTTCGGTGTTCAGAAAAAATACTTCATACTTTTCAGTTTGTATTTGCTGTAAATTGAGGGCTTCGCGGGTAAATGATAACAGTCGAAGCTCCTCCGTGCTTCGGAAAGCACGTTAAGCCGTTGGTCCCGGCTGTCGTTCGTGACAACCAGTTTTATCAAGGGTATAATGTAATGGGGTGTTACCCAGTATCTGGGTTGTGCAGGTCAGATAGGCAGTCGCTCCACGCAGCATACTGGTTCAGCTGCATCCGGATAGACTGGAAGACAACACCAAAAATAGTTAGGAAAAAGCTAGGCAGATGTTTATACTTGTCCAACTTAGTGCAAATGAATTCTCATATTAGAAAACTGCATCCTTTCTATATTGGCTAACACTTACACAGTAAGTAATAACAGTAACATGCCTTTGATGCCTTATACAGAATGTTACGTCCGTCTGTCTGTGAGTTACTAGTACTACTCGTATTTGTAGGATATGTACCGACATCGCTTGCATGCCGGACGTGTGTCGTAAATGTATGAATGCAGTATCGAGTATGTTGCTTGCTTTTGCTTTAGTCAAATGAATTTTAGACTCGAACGGCATCAGTAGATCAGAAGGACGATTCCCGTAATTAAAAACGCTTAAAATCTAGTCGTAATCTCATCTTAGCGACATCAATGTCAGAAACTTGTCAAAAATGTAGGGAAATTACAGGTATTTTTGACAGGTCGAGGCTAAGATCAGACTGTCACGTTCTTAAAATTACGAGACCGATTACCTCTCAGAGAGGTGGGACACTGACATGGGAACTCAAACTCTAGTATAGAAGTAAGTTTTTTAACTGAACAGACAGCTGTTTTACTGAGGAGTTTGTTGTGCCACTTCTTCTTCTCAGCGAAAACACTTGGAATTGGTGAAGGGCCGTCGTTTTGGGGGACTGTCCTTTGTAATTTTGATTATCGAAAAGTACTGATTCTCAGCCTAATTGGAATAAATGACGATTGATTTTCATTTCAAAGCCTCAAGAGAAATAATGAATAATATTGATACTTTAATTTCCAGTATAATATTATGCAGCATCTTCCCGCCTACTCGTGGTGCATAACTAACTGCACCTTCCAATAATTAAAAAAGGCAAATGACACAGCTACCTACTGCTATTGCTGCATACGGCTTTGTGCCTACTGGTCGGAGAAAATATACGTCATCGTGAGTGAGAAAAAAAAGAACATACTTCGGATTGCTCTTGATTCTGATCGGTTACATCTAGTAAGACTAGAAGCCAATGTCAGTCATCCTTTTCAGGATAGAATACTGCTTAGAATATCTGAAGGACAATAATTCTCGTACTTAAAAAATGTTCAAATTGAAGTCGCAATCTCATTTCAGCGACAATCAATGTCAAAAACTGGCCAAATTAATTGTATTTTTGACAGATTGAGACAATGAGATTAGAATGCGAACGTTACTGTTTTTTGTCGATGATTTTTTACTTGTAGAGACAGCCTAGTTTGTTTGTTTGACAGTTGTCGATAAAATGAAAAGAGAAAATGAAGAGTACAAGGATCTTTTGGCGCGTGGCCGAAATCGGATCTAACGTCGCCATCTTGTTTTTTCAATACATTATGTCACAAAACATTTGCACAGATGTTTAAGCGCCCCCGCGGCTACGTCAATCAAGCGCCAAAAGATCCTTGTACATCTATAATTTCATCGACAACCCGTAACTGTTTCTACAAGTAAGTACAAAACCATCGAAAAAAACAGTACCTAAATAAAGAGGTATTACTATATTTTTCCCACAGCATAGACACACGTTTGTATCGAACGCGACTCATTTTCTAGTAAACGCGCACGTATCAATTTTTTCTACAAATTGAAACATTTTACTACTTTTCTCAACTGATTATGGTATGTTCTTAATTTTTTATGTAATCCTGGTAACAAGTTGACAGCCTTCTGGTTTCCATCGGCGGCAATAGTGTGAATTACGTTGCCAAGTAGTTAAGTGTAAAATGAGATTTTACTAAGAAAACGGTGGGAGAAATTCCAGACAAATAGGTTGAGCTACTGAAGTGCTTTACGTCAACTGTTAAAACTTTAATGGTGTGCATAGATGGTGTGCGATTGATTTTCAGCATAAAAAATTCCGACTATAAATAATACCAGCTTATTATTGTACCACTGCAGGGCAAGAGTACACACGGCTACACATCAAGTTTTACATTTCCAGTTTTAGCTGACCTCGCATCATATACGTTTTCCGAACAATCTGAGGGGCAATTCTCGTAATTTAAGAACGTTCACAGTCTAATCTCAGTCTCAATCTGTCAAAAATACCTCGAATTTCCCTACATTTTGACATTTGTTTGTCGCCAAGAGACACTGCGACAAGACTTTGAAAGTTTTATATTACGAGAATTGACCTTCAGAAGTCAGCTTATACTGGTTATTTGTAGAAGCCATGAGCATTGATCACCAGGCTTGCTCAAGGCGGATTGGCAATTTCAGACTTATATATAGGTAATTATAAGTTTCTGTCAGTATACATATTTATTTAAATATAAGAAGATATTAACTTTTTTTACCATGATTTTTTCAGGTTTGCCCTTAGCAGCAGCGTTTCTATAGATACGGTCGACGAAAGCGTACTACCTACATAATCAGCCTAAAATATTCCCTGCACTGCTGGGACATAGGCCTCCTCTCAGTGAGAGGGAGTGGACCGTCCACCACGCGGGCCCAGTGCGTGTTGGTAGGTGACACATTTTTTTTTTTTTTTGGGTGGGAAATCATCAAATGACCTCTCCCGCTCTGGGCTGAGCGGAAGGGCGTGTCAGACTTTTACTGACTAAAACCCACCCGTGTTCCTTAAGTTGCCTATGCCAGGGGCCACAGTATCTCTTTCGAACAACCCGCGGCCCTGGCGGGGGTCACGTCTTCGAATTTGTGGTTCTAGGACATGCCGGTTTCCTCACAATGTTTTCCTTCACCGTTTTGAAAGCAGTGGTGATGAAATTATTTACACAAAGTAAAGTGTCTGCCTGGCTTCGAACCCACTATGGTATATTCCCAGTCGCCCCTACATGGATTACCACCAGCTGGCAATCGGGAATAAAATTCCCAGTTGCCATCTGGTGGCGGGTGGCGGGTGGCTCGTGGCGGGTGGCGGGTGAGAGAATGTAATATGCCCCCTAGGGAATATACCCCCACGACAACTTGTAAGTCGAATGCTCTTACTGTGACTTCTTACTGCCAGCAAACCACCGTAATACCTGTCTTGGAAGACAGCTGTGGAGAGCTGCTGAAAACTGCTGGAGGGTAAGTTATTTCTTACGACCAATGGTAACTCCATTTATTTTATCAACAAGGGGGTTTTTGCAGGTATGAATTTTCTTAATGCAAAACAAGATTTTGAAACGATTTCAACATAGAGTGGCAGTCATAATAGCTGAATAAAATAAAGCTGATATTTAATACATTTCCTTTTTTTAACGTTTTATAGCAGTTCATAAAATACATTTAAAGCCAAATAAATAAAAAATAAAACCTGCTACTTAACATTTTAAAGTCCGCAATTTCATTCGCACTTAACATAAAAAGTCCTTTAAATTCGAGGTCGTGTACAGTAAGCTACCAAATTACACTATCAACGCACTTAAAGTACATTAAAAATAATACACACCGACTCGACATTATCTTATCTATCGAGATATCGTAAAAACTCGATTTAATCGATGCGAAATCGGGATCGCCGATTTTATATCGAGAAACGTATACGATGTTGGTGTTAAAAACATGTTATGTGAATTTTACACTTATTGCTGCATAGTCGTAAAATTTTAAATACCACCGTTAAATATGTTGCTTGTATTTTTGTGTAAATTAACGTTATTTTTCCCGACGCCGACAATTTTGCTATGTTAAATATAACATAGCAAAATTGTCGGCGTCGGGAAAAATAAATATATTTTTAGGGTTCCGTATCTTAAAAGGAAAAACGGATTCCAAGAACGCTGGGAGTTATCAAGTTGAAATTAATACGAGTATCAAATACTTGCGGTATTTGATACTCGTATTAATCAATTCCTTAAAGCAGTGAAAATATCAAACTTCTAAGTCAAAGCAATCAAAAGATACGGGCGTTTATGTTCCGTTTATGCTGCATATTTTGACACTCGCTATGAAGTCAAAACCTAAAGAGTACTTTCCGTTGACCTAGAATCATGAAATTTGACAAGAAGCAATGTCATGTTGCACAAGTAAAGGAAATAACCCGAAAACCTAAAATTTTTAGTTAGATACCTACAAATTTGTACGGAACCCTCGGTGCGCGAGACCGACTCGCACTTGACCGGTTTTTTTATATAAAATTGCACGAAGTTGCAGTTTTATAAATGTTCGTTTACTTTGTATGAGAATGTGATTTCAGTTAGGAATTAAGATGGCATAGTAAAGGCAACATTTTTAACAGTAGCAACATTTTTCCTATTGGCAATAATGTCGCTAATTTTATATCACTTAGAATGTTTTACACTGTAATGTAACGTAATTAAACCACGGGGCTTTCGTGCCAGTAGCTAACTAATGTCATTTAAATATTATAACGTCATTACCAAATACCGGTAGTCTTAATGGAGCAACTGTAACGCTATGTTCCTGCATTCCCATATGACCACGTAAATACATAAGTAATTAACTAAAATAATAATTATTTTACACATTAAATTTAAATATTTTTGTAATATAATGCAAAGTAATATGATTATGTTAATTCTTATCGTGTCCTACAAAATCTTAATTACATATTATTTTAATTCTGTTGAATCAAATGGTTATGATATTTTGTTGTCTGCTAGTCATTATTAAAAGTAGTTAGGTGGGTAGGTAAATTTAAAAAAAAAACTATGCAATGGTGAAAAATTACGTATTCCACATTGGGCACCCGCTAAATGGCACCTGAGTGAATGGTACCTGAGGTATTCCACATACGGTACCTATCGATATTTTTCGTAGGTACTGTTATCAAAAATACGCTACTACATAATAAATCCTAACACAAAAGCTTCTTGCCTTCGGTTCTATTGAATCAAGCCTTTAGACATATAAATAATTCTGATTATGGCTAATATTTAAAATATAACACACTTAAATATTTAAATCCATCGAGTCCAAGACAGGCGTGAATTAATCCTAGAAAAAATACGACCCACAATAAAACAGATTAAATTAAACAAAAAGGAGACGAAAAAAAAACACCATCAGTCGCCACAAACTGGACGTAAACAAAGTAATTGATTTCCATTTCTAAGATTACTTATCGCTAAGTTTTTATTGGGCGGGCAGGTCGTAAATTAGCCGTTTATCGCTTTATTCGCCAGTCATTAAGGTTTTATATTAGAATTATGCGTTATTAATTTTAGAAAACGGCAGTTAAATTTATGATCCGCCTCGGGTGTTGCTGTTTTATGTTTCTTCTTTCTGTCAGAGATTATTGTTGCGGACTGCACTTTCCGTTGTTTGATATTATTTTTATTTTCGTAATTTTTTTAATTTGTCATGGTTGTGATTTTATGAAGTGCGGCTACTGTTGGTGCTTAATTTTTAACTTCTATACGTCTTCTATATGACAAAGATATTTACGATTACAATTTCACTGAAAGAATCAACTGCCCATCTAAAAAAATAAATAAAAAAGATTAATGATTATTCTGAACCACTTCATATTTTTTATCACCAATAAAAACTTTATTTTGATATGAAATAAAAATACAAATAACTAGAAATTTTCATTTAAGTATCTTTCAATACTTAGACTGAATATCTAACTGAAACTTTTAACGTCATACCTAAAACTAAGTCTGACAACCAGTCTTACCAAGGGTGACGTATTACCCTGTAACTGGGTTGTGAAGATCAAATAGGCAGTCACTCCTAGTCCAGATGATGACCTATTTATAAAACTTTTCGTACCTTTACTCAACCGCACCGAAGCACAACACATCATAGGCATAAAATCCTTCACATCTGCCTAAAATAATCTTTGCCCCTAGAAACGGGTCTTATAACATGTGATTTAAGACGGGTGTCAATTGCCAATGTATTAATACATACGATTCATATGTAAATGTATGTACTTAGCTCTCTGACACGAATACAGTAGTTTACATATGGCCGACGATTGCATCATGGCGAAGATTCTGTTCAAAGAATTTATTTGATCATTGGATTTTGGTTAGGCTTGGGAAGTTTTTAGTGTGATCTCCGGGTATTTTTTTAGACCTGTAACGGGCAATTATCATCATAATTTCAGCCGAAAGACGTTCACTGCTGGACCCTCAAGTTTTGGGGGCAATTATAAAATGCAATAACACAGATGTGTATGTTCAATACACTTCACAGTCCTAAGGCTCGCGCAGCAAATGAATGTTGCAGATTGATAGAGATCATCTCATTATCAGGAGGGAGACTGAAGACGTATATCTGACTCCTGCAGACTCATACCAATGAAGCCTTTTTTTTTTTTTTTTTTGAGGATGGGAAATCATCAAATGACCCCTCCCGCTCTGGGTGGAGCAGAAGGGAGTGTCAGACTCTTACTGACTAAAACCCACCCGTGTTCCTTCCTTAGCCCTTTATGTACCAGGGCAGCGGTAACCCTTTCGGACGATCCCGCTACTCCGGCAGGCTTCGGCCCTGTCGGGCCCCGTCAACTACGCTGACATCTCTTTGAGGCGCACGTGGAACACATACGCGCCGTCCGGCACGGGCCTGGTCCTGATCGGACGGAGAGCTACCCATTGCTCTCCGCCCGCAGGCCCGCGCCTACGGTGGCCGGGAGTCGTCACGCGGCTCCCGACGCCCGGAGCGTCTCCCTCGGCGGCTGAGGCGTGAGGATCTCTCCCTTGCCCATCTCGCCACCTCCTTCGCTAGCATGACTGCTTCGCAGAAGGAGGTGACCGCCTCCCACTCCCTCTCGCCCCGGACCATGGCTTGCACCAGGGCTGGACGCGAGAGGTCGCCGCCGCTGCCGATCGCCTCTACGAGGACACGGCGGTGCTCTGCCCAAGCGGGGCAGACCTCCACCGTATGCTCCACCGTGTCCTCTGGGCGATCCTCGCAGTGGTGACACCCGAGCGTCTCCTCCCGCCTGATTATGTGCAGGAACCTCCCGAAACATCCGTGCCCGGAGAGGACCTGCGTCAGGCGGTAGGTGAGAGCGCCGTGACGCCTCTCTAGCCACTCCTCAAAGAGCGGTCTTACCGCCGCTATCGTGGCGTGCCCTATACCAATGAAGCCTTGACTTTACTTTTTAGTATGAACCATTGACAGAAGACTTACAGAAGTATAAACACAACCATGGCAAACTGACACACTTCACAAGTTTTGTTTATTTTTTATGATACCTTATAGCTGATCACTGTCTCTTAAGATACAGGTCACCCAAGTTTAAGAGGCAGGGCTCACCCAATTCATGTACAGACCTTGTGGTTACAGCATAATTATGTACCTAGTACCTGTTTTTATTCTTATGCCAACCAGTTGTACTCCATTTTTTACCTATTTCTAACCATAACAACTACATCATGTATTTTCTCGTCTGTAACTTATTCGAAATAAATAAAATTATTATTATTATTATTGACGACTGTTTTGACTTCTGACAGACCGACCAGACTAATCAAATCTGTCTGCCAATTCGACTTGGATAGACACATAAAGAAAAATAAAAAAGACAGTAAAGAAAACAAACACAGGAAATTATCCATAATACAGTTCTCAAAATAAATAAAGAAATATAAATTAAAATCATTAAAACTATTTTCTGGACAATAGACACAATAAAATACCCTATAGCACCTGTCATCACAAAGATATTGGACACGCAAACAAACGAGCTGTAGGAATTACAATAAACAGTGGAAATACATTAATTTTCCACATAATACTCGTAAAAATGCGACTGAGTTGAATGCCTGGGCCAGTCGGTGGAGCTCAGCCGTAATGAGTTCCGTATAGCTCGTTTTTTTTATTTTTACGTGGGCTAAATGTAAATTCTTGTAATAATAATTCATAGCGTTCATTGAGATTGTATTCTTGTTGGTGTTTTCCGACTGTAAAAGATTCGCTTGGTGATCGAAATCGTAACAATGATATTATGAGTTGTGTGAATTTTGCCTGACAGTCAATTCTGTAAAAATCGCACCGTGAAAACTTAGAAGAAGTGAGTTGTCGTTTCAGCTGTTGTTAGGGATTGACAGCATTGACTTTAAGCTCACTTCACCTAAAGTTCGTTTTTTAAACCCAGATACTAATCTGACAGGTGTAATGTCAAATTTCTATACTAAAAAAACGCGAACACAAAAGACTCAAATGTCGGATTAGTATCTGGAATTAAAAACGGACTGTATGTTTTCACGGTGAGAATTTTACAGAATAGATCGGGTATCAAACTTAACTCACCATGAGCTACATGAACAATAAGTACACAGTTTTACGAATATTTACAGTTATTTTATAATTATTCTTGTAGAAATCGATAGACAAGAGTTTCTAAATCACCGCAATATCCATCTATTTTGTTTTCAGTTAATCACATAAATTATTAAATGAGAAAATGGTGAACTATAACATTTAGATTATTACAATTTGTAGGAATTAATATTCCCTAGTTTCCGACTGAACCCTAAAAATGAAGCCATAAAACGGATGCGTGGGCGCAACCGTGCGCTCGATCATTATTTATGAAGACATTTAATGGTAAATTAATGAAATATGTTTATTGTACGTTTTCTATGAGTTTCACTAATGGTTATGATCACGATGTTTTGACACCTACTTATGATAATTTTTAGGAAAAATATGGGTTTTAGTTAAGAAAGTTTAGCGGTATGCCAATGCTAAGAGAAAAAACAAATATTTAACAACAATTTTGAGGAACAGAGAGCCCAGTGGTAACGGCATCGTAAGTTGGCTTACGAGTTGTAGGTCGTGGTTTCGAATCCAGGCAGGCGTTTTACTATGCTACCACTGCTCTCAAAGCGGTAAAGGAAAACATCAAACATCGTGAGGAAACCGCCACGTCCTAAAGCCAAAAAATTCGAAGACATGTGACATCTATCAACACGCACTGGGCCCGCGTGGTGGATTATAGCCCACTGCCTCTTATAAAGATGATGCCTATGTCTCAGCAGTGGGAACATTATAGGCTGATTTATGCTAACAACAATTTTGTTTTGTTAGAAAAATTGAGGAAATTCGCGGTGAATTCTGATTATTTCTGTGATGACTGAGGAATAGAATTTTTGTCAAGGTGTTGAGGTACAGCAGCAGATAATGAGCCGCAAATAAATACCAACTCCCAAAATAAGTCCAGCGTGTATCCTGGGAGTTAGTCATGGTTCTTATGATGCAGGACTTAGGACTAAGCAAACAACCTTGAGACCTAGAAATTGACTTCCAACACTTAAGGGGGAAACGCCAGAGTAGGTTGCGAAATTAAAATTTTCTTACCATTTTTGCAATTTGCAGGTCAGTGTAAGGTTGTATGTTGAACAAAATATGATTCGCGACAGTTATAATATATTTACAGAATTATAATCATTAAAATCATCAATAAAACCCTGTTGATTGATATTTTATGAAATAGTGATTCAATAGGGTTAATCCTACTTCCTACTATACTACTAATATTATAAACACGAAGGTTTTTGAGGATGGATGTTTGTTATTATTTCACGTAAAAACGACTAAACGGATTTGTATAGGCACACAGATAGTTTATAACCAGGATTAACTCATAGGATACATTTTATCCCGCTATTCCCACGGATCGAAACTTATGCGAGTGAAACCACGGGGCGCTGCTAGTATTAAATAAATTCGAAACATACACAGAATATTTGGTATTCAGCTCTAGCTAATTACTAATTATTAATTCATAGACGAATACCTAATAATATTGTAATGATATATGCGTTTCTGACAAGCAATCATTTCAAAATGACATGTAGAAACTTAATACATCTGCGTGCTATCCATATCCGTATTATATGCAATTGCATTGATATCATAATTCAATCGAACCGTTTGTCTCGATACAAACAATCGATTTATTCATGAATCGTGTAATTCATGTTTTTTAATTCCTACAAAACATGCAAAGATGTTTTGTTCGTTTGCATATATCAATAATATTAGCTTACAGAGAATAAAAAGATTGAATTTTTCTTTACCTCAATAATATATAAATAAAAATGCATACAAATTAGGTAACTTTATAATGCGGGAGGTATTATAAAGTTACCTATTTTGTATGCATTTTTATTATATGTTTGTCTATGATAGTTATTGCAATATTCATTCGGCATCCCATCACTACTAATACAAGGACTTCCAGAACAACTCTGGACCAGCTTGTCATGTTGACACCCTTACTAACTAAAAAAGTATGTACCACGTTTTTTTTCTCCATAATGTTTACCAAGCAAAACCCGGTGCAGAACCTAGTAATTAAACACACAAGTTGTGCATGCAACCATCAATTATACAAGCTGTTGTTTTTTGCCATCCGATTTGTTTTGCGTTCGATAATGTCCGAAGAAATTATACCGAGTACGTTCTGAGGTGATTAGTGACGGTATCATGCACAAACATACACACACAATTTACATTAAGATTTTATTTATTTTAAATTTAAATCAGGGAGTATAATTAAGGTTTTAAACACAGATTTTTTAAAAATATTGTTGTATAAGTGCTTGTTGAATTTTTTTTAATGATTCGGAGAAATGTGTTTGGTGTTTGGGAAAAGAATTACACTGGCCTGCAAAACTAAGTACTACACTTTTAAATATTATTTTTTTCTAAACTATAGAAGTTAGAGATTTAAAATAAAAAAACGTTCTAAAGCAAATTTTATCAGTTTTCTTTGAAACTGGTGAACTATACATTAGTAACATTTTTAACTTAAAAAAAGATAAAACAATAAAAATAGCCATTTTTACCTTAGTCTCAAAAAACTGAATTAATATTTATAAGTATGTTTTACATGTTATTTAATTTTTAATAACTGGTATTGCCTCCTCAAGCTCTGACTACAGCTTCGAGCCGGTTTGGCATACTGAACACAAGGTCTCGGAGCCGATGTTGGGGAATATTCTCCCATTCTTCAATCAGGGCCTATTTTAGTGCCCTTAGGGTGGTAGATGGTGGTCTGCGGCTTCTAACTAGCCTCCCTAGGTCATCCCAGGTGTGCTCAATCGGGTTGAGATCAGAATTTCTTGATGGCCAAGCCATTACTCTGATACCAACCTTCTGAATATACTCTTGCACAACCTGAGCCGTGTGTGGCCGGGCAATTTCATGCATCAGGATCGATCCATCACCCATATTTGCTAAATACGGCCCTGCATACTCGTTGAAAATCTCTTGGGCATAGTTTTCCCCAGTCGGGGTACCATTTTCTATGGTCACTAACTCTGTGCGACCTTCTGAAGATATGGCCAGCCCATACATGTACACTGCCTCCACCGTACTGGACTCTTTCTGAGAAGCAGTCTTAAAGGTATCATTCACCAGGCCGCCTGTAGACACTTCGCCTTCCATTAGAAGTGTAAAGTGAGAATCGAGACACATCTGTGAAAAAAATTCTTGACCACTCTTCTTCATCCCATTGTATGTGTTCATGGGCGTATCGCAGTCTCGCTACTCGATGCTCTCTCTCGAGTTTGGGGCCACTCGCTGGTCGTCGGGGTTTCAGATTTGCTTCAGCAAGTCTTCTTCTCACTGTACTGTCACTAATATAGTCCCTTCAGGTCTGAAGAAGCTGTTGCTGGACTTCAACTGCATTAAGGTGTAAGGTGGCGATTTCTCAACACAGTGGAAACAATATAACGGTCTTCTCGAGCACTAGTACACCTGGGTCTGCCATTACAAGGTTTCCTTAGATCGTTTCCAGTCTCTTCGTACCTACGCTTCACCTTTTGCACCGTTCGTAACGTCATACCCACCATTCTTGCAGTACGACGCATACTGATGCCTAGTTCCAGAAAAGTCGTCATCCTAGCACATTCTTCAGGTGAAAGAGGCATGATAAATAAAGTATGTGCTGTTGTCTAACTTAGCTTTTGTAACAAGACTCATCGATCAAGAAAAAATTTGAAAACAAAAACAGAAATAGAAAAATGAATGGTAAAATTGTAATTCGAAAAGGATTATTTTTGTTTTTAAAGCTTTTTTCAGCCATTTCTTAAAAGAAGGTTCTTGACTATGACGTTTTTATACACAAAATTAAACTCTTTTTCGAGTCCTTTTAATTTCGAAAGTATATATATATATATCTTGTGTACTTGAAAACTTATTCCAATTTTAAAAGTGTGATACTTAGTTTTGCAGGCCAGTGTATTTAAGCACTTTATTCGTAGTCTGTGCCTCTATTTCCCTTCTATGACCATGATTAACAAATTTTATTATAAACTTCACAAAGCGTAATCTTTCTTTGATTTTTATGTAAGAAACTAAAAACATTAATTGGTCTCAATGTTCGCATGAAGCTCTTCTAGTGCGTAGTCTCAATCTCCAGCAGCTGCTATTTTTATGCGTATCACCTATCTTAAGGCTTTATCCACACAGGTACCATTTGATCACTCACATACACTATCAGCCTTTAATGTTGCCACTGCTTGGACGCAGGTCTCCTTCCTGTGAGAGGGGATATGTCTATTTATGTTCGGTGGGCCAAGGACCAGGGTTAGCGGTCACTCAAACGATCGCGTATAATTTTGTGTCCAAACTAGTGATTATGATACAAACCTTGTATCACATGCCACGCAATGGACACAAAAATAACACAAGTGTGTATAAGGCCTAAGTTTTTACGAGTTCATCTTTCCACCGCTCCCTGTCTTTTGTTTATTCTGTTTCTGTATAAATCTTTTCTGTTTGCCCAAACAGACACCACACATTATTAAATCCAATCCAACCCGAGCTAATTCCAGCCTCTAACTTAGAATTATGACTTGTTAACCCATAACATTTATATAGCTTCTAACTAGACGGCATAAAACCAGTGGTTTCAAACCTTCGGCGGCTCTAATTATGCCACAATAAAATCAAATGTAAAATGGCTGTTAATTGCTGTAATATAACCTTGTTATCGGTAGATGGTTTGAATTAGCCTAATGGTATACTCCGCTTTGCACCTGCCATACTTGATTTATTTTATGGCTGTGAATGTGTGTGGGTTTTGACAGCTCGCGTTTTGTGTTTTTATATGTTGTTTGTTAAATACGTTATGCTGGTCGCTGAATTTTTTAATCTTTATCTATGTATGTGAACAGCATTGATCTGCAAACTTAGGTCATAGCATTAAACAAGAACGTGCCACGTGAACGTAACGTGAATTCTGCCAATGTTTAACTACCCTAAAATATTTTAGTTTAAAGTTTTATGACAAGCACAATTAATACCTACCTATCACCCATAGATGTGAAGTCCTTAAACTAAATTAAAAAAACCATGTTACGTGCGAAACGAGTATTTTCAGTTTTTATGTCCTTCGAAATTACGTTGGAGATTACACTGATCAAAATCATGCAATGAGGTTACCTGTTAATCTTCCACAGGTACCTAATTATAAAGGTAATAGGTATCTTGCAATGCCCAAAAATAAAACCTGCCTTCAGCACTCTTTGTGTTCTTCAAGATAAAAATCTCCAAATCCAAAACTGCATGGAAATTCTTACTTAAAAGGAACAAACTCAAGTTAACTAAGCGGAATAAACCGGCCGAAATCTGTTATTTATGTTCGGTTGTTATACGAATGATGAATAGCCATCGTATACCTCTTTTTTTAAGAATACCACATTACCAACAAACTTGTTACAAAGCAATACAACCCATATTAATAAAGTAATAAAGTTTATGTCAACTGCATGTGGTTACGTGGTCTGTTCTTTCAAAAGCTATTGTGAATGTTTTTATAAGTCCGGAGGCGTGTAATAGTAATTAATTACGTATGAAGAAATATCAGAGAGTTGTTAATTAAATCTTGGTGAGAAGGTGTCAGAATAGACGTGGCATCAGTAGCTGATTATCTTTTTTAAACAAAAGTACAAAATACTGTTATTATACTTAGATATGCATCGTTTTGTGATACAAGGTTTTTATATATTGGGTTTAGTTAGTTCCATGGAGCTCGTTAATTCAAGTGGTTTAGTTTTTGCTGCAAAAGATGAAAAAGTGTAGGATCCCACTGAAGACATCTTTTGACTTAGGAACTGCTCCCAACTGCTGAAGATGATCCCAGAAAGTATGATTAATTAATAAATACTCTATCTACAATCTACGAAAGCACAATAATCCGTTGTACCCGATTGTTATAATAGATTTTTGACAGTCTTCATGGGTAGTTAGAAGCCCAAAGGACTGACAACCAGTCTTACCAAGCGGTTTATTGTTGTGGGATCAGATAGGCAGTCGCTCCGAGTAAAATATTGGTATTCAGGTGCATCCTGTTAGTCTGGAAGCCGATCCCAACATAGTTGGAAAAAGGCTACGCATTTTGATTGAATCTATTCTAAAATCTAACAACATTATAATTTATATTATGAACCGTGTAACAATCTTTTATTACGAAGTTGTAATAATATGTAGGTGTGTAATGTTGCAACATACCAATAACAATAAACAACTTTACAACGCGCCAATCAATCTCGGCGCTAATTTGTTGAGAACCACAGACAATTTAATTGACATTTTAACTTTTTTTGTTTATCGTATAATAAATATCTACAGTTTCGTATAATGTTAATTAATAATATTGACTTTTATAGCTATTCTCAGGAAATAAAATATATCTTTACGATCCTCCAAAAATCGAATTGATACAACTTTTTTTGGATTTATACGCAAATTAACCAATCGTATAATTTAGTATTGAAATTGGATATGTATCGATGTCGAATATATTATTTTAAAATATAATGAAACATAAATTGTATTGGTCGTATTTTCTTTTATCGATTTCATATTGGCAATAATTATGGGTTATTTTGATATTTTTTATGTAATTAGCGAAAGGATTCGATGACTAATGTTACTTTCAGAGAAGTCGTTTTGATCTTTTGGTTCGTGCTAAGCCATTTTAATTTAAATATAATAAAAAAACTCAAAGAATTAGTGTGTGTTCAAATACTTTAAACTTTAATCGTATTTTTTCCATCATCTATTGTCGTAAGAACTATGAACAGTATTCAGTGTTAGAATAGAACAAAGAATTAAGGATTTCCTCAACATTATTCCTCTGTTTGAAGTTTATAGTAAATATAATTTAACACAGTGTGCTGAGATAAAACCTACGAAATATTTTCAAAAGCTGTCGTTACTGAACAGTCTTTTTACATTATTTGCAAGACTATCATAGCCACGACGTTGTCTTGAAGTCTGATTACTATATCGTGCCCTAAAAAATATGAGTTTCTTGTGAAATAACAGCGAAAAACCTTTTGAAAAAAAAAACCTTCTGAACTTTTCACCTAAAAAAATAAACGACAGTATTAAGTCATCAACAAAAAAAGTTTTAACACAAATAAAACAAACTACAGGAAGCTATCAAGGCTTCCTTCCTCCCGGTCACAATTTATAACGTGTTTTGTCAAAACATAATGGCATATCACAGAATTTGGCAGCGTGACAACCCTGAATTATGATTTTTATTGCTCTGTCTGAGTCATAGTCCGTAGAATAAAAATAAAAGCTGGTCTTTCGACCCATAAAATAAATTATCACCCTAAATTTGTTCAGATTTATTGCTAAGCGAACGTTTGCTTGTGATCGCTAAATTATTATAGAAAAATATATTATGAAGAAAAAAGTTGTGATAGCAATAAAAATGTCACAGTGAGGAAATGTTTTCTTTTAAATAAATTATTTATGTGTTTGTTAATATTTTTGCGTTGATGAAAGGTTTCCAGGGATATTAAAACGATGATGGTGAAACTATATGAATATTTTCTTAGGAAACATATATAACCATATGAAACGGAAAATACTTATTTATGATGATGACATCTACTATAAAATAATGATGACATCATTTCTCATAATAATAATGATCATGCAACTTAATTATTTTCATCTTACCCATGATAAGATTGATTTCCCCTTCTTTACATTTACTCAGAATTACCCAATACCCTTTTTAGCATTTCCGCATTGTATAAAAGATTGACATACTATTAATGTATTATTGTAAGAACGTAATTTATCGTCTTAGAATAATATAGATTAATATTTCTATTAAAATTTGTAGATGACGGATGTAAAATACTAATTGTTTTGAATAATTAAATTATGACACTAGTTTAAAATTGAACACTGAATATATCTTACTACCTAGGTACTAATAATAATGGCCAGAGCAAATGTATACTTCATTAAACTCACTTGAACAAAATCCTACCTCAAGAAAGAAAGACTAAGATTAGATCTTAGTCTTTCTTTCTTGAGGTAGGTTTTGTTGTTGAACAGCAACAGTTCATGAAACACAAAAAGCTTTTTTCCGAAAAACAACAACCGACTTCCAAAAAAAAAACACTACAAAGATGAAAAATAGCTTTAATTTCGGAAGTCGGTATCGTTGGTTCTGCATTTTCATTTTTACGTATGACGGAGTTATGCTCGAACATACATTAAAAAAAAAAACATCCGAATTTAGAACCTCCTCCTTTTTTGAAGTCGGTTAAATATACAAAAAGGTAAAATGTTTAACAACGACAGTATGTGCCACAAATGACGCAAATTATTGCAGAGAGTCAATCAACCAAACAACTCAGCCAGTTACAGTTCACTGCTTGACTTGGGCCTCTGTATTATTTACTATTGCTAATCCGTTCGTGAAATAAGACCAAGATAACTCAACATGATGAAATACTGTTACGATCATAATATTATTAAACCTTAACTGGAAGTGCTAACAATATTCAAACCAGAATCATAAAAAATGAACTTTTATTATATTAGCTGTTGGTATAAAAATAATTAAAACCACTTTATCATTATTATCCTTGGTACAATCAAGCAATCCTATTCGGTATTACATCAAAAGTAATCTATCTGTTAATTTATACGGTGTCCAATTAAACATGATTAATGTGATAAAAAAACGGCTACTTGTTCCTTCCAATATATGATTAAGTTATAAATTGTGGACGGCCGAAAACAGGCGTCCCAATTATTGGGCCACAACTGACAGTGGCTTTATTTCTGGCAATGATTAAATGGGGTGGTTTGTAGATGTGGCAATGGCAACACTTTGCATGATAGACTTGCAAAGTGTTGCCATTATTATTGTACTGCGGGGTAATTGCATAATACCTACACTATCGGCTTTTCATTTTGACAGTTTAAGCAGACAAAGTTTTCGAACACATGAAGCAATGGTTTAGCAATATCCTTCAAAATGATTCAGATTTAGATTGGTGGTGTGTTACGCAATTAGGGTGCTGTTTTGCGGAGACGAACATTATTTTGTACGTGGATCAACATTACAACACAATCCTGTTGACAATATTAAAAGTAATCCGCTGGCAGTCTAGTTCAAATCAGCTTGGAAAATTCACTCGTTACAGTTTATCAAGATTAATTTTATTTATTGCAATATTTGGCATTGACGGTCATTGTTTACATTGAATAAAATTGTTCAAAATAGTTATTGCCAGGAGCTTTTGGATGAAATGAAATAGAAATGGTCCTAGGTAACGAAATTGGTAACAAAGTGCTCATGATTCTACTATGTAGGATGATAATTCAACATCATCATTTGATACTCCTGCCCTTTCCACAATTTATTCGTGGTCAACATGTCTTTTTCTTTAATACTTCTTTATTAGTCGTCATCTCAGTAGTCAACATAATAGTAGATAATTCAACAGAAAGAACATAAGTAAAGTTTTCCCATTCACTTCCAACCGGCACTTCCACAGTTACGCTCTGTCACATCTGAAATATTTAAAATATTAATCTCAGCAGTAATATTTCATCGTGTAGTGGCGTAACACCTGCAAGCGGCATACGTGGCTGATTTATTGAGCCGTTTGTTTCCCCCCACTAGTCATCCTCCGACCATCCACCATCCCCCGGTGTCATCCTCCTGTCATCCTACGTAGCTATGCGAAGCTCACCTCTATGAGTCGTGATGTGACGCTTGAAATTTTGATGAACTGTGTGAATTTCATATTTTATTTTTACTTTATTAGAGTTTTTTTTTGTACCGTCAATCGAGTGTTCGAGTGTATCATGTCAAGTGTATCTGTATACATATGAGGGCTGCCGAACGTAACTGAATTGAAAAACTTTTTGTAGCGAAAATTGTTTTGCATACCTGTCGAAAATATTTTTGGTCGGAATGATTTTGAATTTCATAAAGTTGAGTGAACCACGTGATTGTTAATTTGAATTGATTTTATTGTGAGTTTTTTGTTTCCATATTAATTTGCATGAAATGTTTTGACCAGAAAACCATAAAACGATATACTTGTTCCAATGTTTTTTTATCAGCAAATTCCGCGTCATATACGATTCGTCTTCGCATCCAAATTACTATTTTATAAGCGTACCTTACAATAAACTTGTCGCTAAACAAATGATTATTTTATTAATTCAATTCCACTCTAGGCCAATCAGGTGCCAGGTCGTTGTATGGGCGGCATCCTTACAATGAGCATCGCAAGGTGTTTCGGCACTTCTTACGGTCACGTACAATCGTAAAAGCGAGCTTTATAGGCTCTTATACTGAATTAAAATGTAATTGAAGTTTTACGACTAAAAAAATAAACACCAATAGACTTCAAGTCATGATAGGTGTTTTTAAATGAATTACGGAACAGCTGAGTCCGATATAACAATTATATACCTAGGTCCATACAAAAATATAAAAATGTGATAAATAATGCACCAGTTGTGAAATATGCACATACTTGTTTTGATGTAATAATTCTATACGTTTCTTGTAAATAAGATTACATCAAATCCATTTAAGATATTATATCGCTTCGAAAATCTAAAGATTTCACAGAACATTATGTTTGAATTTAGTACACCACGCAACAGAATGCATAACAATAAATTATAACACAAATAATCCTCACTCATATTGTCTGCCTATTAACATAATAAAATGTTTAGCACCACTGAAATTTACGCACACTAACACAACTCAAAATAAACTGTACTCGCTTTGAGATAAAGCTTGCTTTTGATTGGTCGATGTTTCGTTTCGCAACCGCATCTCCAGGGGCCCATAACTTTAGGTCGCGTGCGCCGGCGGCGTATTATTTTTAAATTATTAACGCTGTAATGGAATAATTCCGATATGCTAATGCTGCGACGAACGGGCACTGATCACGAGATCGCCACAGGATACGATTAACAGTAGGGCAAAAATTCAATTTACGTTGAATTGTGTTTGCGGTATTCTGTGATGCAAATGTTGGAGAATGTGTTTATTTGTTTTGAAAAGGTTTTAGTAAATGAATTATGTTTGAAAGTAATTTGTTCGTTCTTCATTATTCAAAGCCGTGCATCATTGCATTTTAGCCTCAGGACAAAATATTGCGAGCATTAATTTACAGCAGATTATAAAATAACAGTCAATGAAATCTCACTGGCAGTTAACACTAAACAACATGGCGCAATTTGCGATTTGCGAGTTGAGATCATAAATTTTAATGGCGATGACAGAGGTTAGCAGGCCACAGCGACCAAATGACTTGACAATTTATCTGTTAAGTTTATGAATATCAAATGAATAAGGTCGAACGAGTTACAAGATAAATTGTTATGGATTTAGTTAATTCAGAAGACAGTCATTACTCCCGAGTTAAAAGACCACCAAAGACGAGCTGGATATTCAATAAGGATACTGCTTATAAACAAGAAAGAGGAAATAAGGGATCAACAGGAATGAGAAAAATATTTCTAGTAGTAAGTAGAGGATAACAAACAAAATTGATCCCAGAAGGGAAGATTATCAGAATACTGATCTCTATAACAAGAAGGTACTGCTAAATTTTAGGATCCTTTCAGATGCATGATTTTCTTGTTTAGTCCTTCTTTTTGTAGCATTTACACAAAGTGAACCTACTGCTTCAAACTAACTACCACCAAGCCGTTAGAACTACCTTCCCAGCTAATTGCTAGTGCTTGCAATTTGTTCGCTTGCCCAGTTTGTTGTGTGTCGGGTTTCTTTACCGGTAATGGATTGGTAGGCTGTGGCCTATCTCTGCACTTCATTTGGGCTCACTATCTGATTTAGTGATAAGTGGATAGTAAATAGATTGGTGTGAATTGGGATTTGTGTTAGGTAATGGTAGCCTTATGTGATCTTAACGGTTTCTTAAAGGATTTAATGATTTGGGAAAATTATACACATGTGTGTTCATGCTTTTGTTTTTGCCATGAAAGCTTGAACAAAAGATGTTCTGATAGAAACTTCTCGGCTGTCAGCACCGTTACTTATAAATTTTATTGACAGTCCAAAATTTTTCCACGAAATGAGCTTTTGTATACCGTGAAGAAAATTCAATGGCAGACCCAAGGGAAAAGAATAACCCATTGATAAAATTGTTGTGTCTCTCCCTCAGTTCTTTCTGTTCCTACCAGCAACAGATATTTTAAAAACAGACACAGGAGTGTCCCAGTCAAAACCTTTAAAAGTTGCTTAGCAAAATGACTGGTTTTACTTAACACTGGAGCAATTTCGACGCTATTTATTGCCTAATTGCAGCAATAGCGTGTTAATTTAGAAAGCAATCCCACTTCGTAAGAGTAGTAAGATAAATCATTTTTACCAATTAATGGAAACTAAGCGAGTAATTTATTTATAGTTTCATCAACATTTTATCTCTATGGATATACCGGTAGCAGGCGCAGCTGCGGCTGTTATTATGTCCTAAGTTCGATTACCAAAGAGTGTAATTTACATTTAGACACAACAGTAAAAGTTGATAGAAATCCAGAACACATCAGTAATAAATTGGAAATTAAAAAAACTCCAGCCTCCAACCATTAAAGTTGATTTCTTGCCAGCACACTTTGGAATACCCACAGCATTCAGAGCTATTCTGGAAAGAAGGAGTATAAATCTTCGGAAGAGCTGCCCAGTAATCAAAAAATTAAGTCATGCTGATCTTAACGAGTCTACCAGTAGGTAACTACACTCCAGTGGGGTTATTGCGTAATACACTACAGTAAAGAAAGAAAAAGAAAGCCATTCTGGGTTTCATTTCGACTGTTCAACACCATTCATTGCGTTATTTACGTTGTGAAGCAGACAAATTTTTTGAACGTATAAAGCAATGGATTAGCAAAATCTTTCAAAATCATTCAAATTGTGATTGAAAGTATGTTACGCAATTACAACCTTGCCGACAGACTGTTTAAGTTTTTACCGTGACTTGAACTATCCTTGCATGTGTGACACAAGCTTAGACTTTATGTTTCATCTTATAAGTTCTATATCAGATAAAGTTGCTATCCTTAATATGTAAGTGTGAGGCACATCTCTGCTTACCCCCAGGGTCTACGAGCAGCATGACAGTGTGACGTAATTTATAACAGTTACAAGCGGCGCGTGCGCACAGATCGCGAGATAGCAAATAACTATGATTTATTAATACAATTTATTATAACTTCCTTTACTTACGAAATAACTATGTATTACCACGGTTGTTAACTTTTACGGGGTCGGCAGATAACGCGGTTTTAATGTTATAATGAATAACACAGTTATTTGTTTGGTAGTTCGTTTTTATGTCTCAATTGTGCGTATATAGGGGGAGGATTGTGAATAAAAGTAATTAGTTTTTGCCTGGAATACTAAGTGGTAACCAGGTTGAACTGTAATTTGTAATTATTGGGCAGAAGGCATAGCAGGATTGTGGCCTAAGAAAAAGTTCGAACAAATAGTTACAAGTTGAAAAAGGCGGTCTAAGACCCCTGCAAAGAACGTCTACCAGCGCCAACCAACCAAACCACAACAGCACTGGGGTTCTATCTCGCATAGGGTCTTAGCATTATGCTGAGCGATAGCCGTTCTGCGACGCACATTTTTCCCCAACTTGTTATTTTTTTATGTGTTTGTGTTCCCTCTCGGCGTCATGTTCACCGCAAATAAACGTATTTTCTTTGTTTATTTTCTTTTTTCATATCTACAGACAATAGCCTCTATTGTATCTTAGGAATTGTACAGTATACTTACTACTTAGTACGTGTATTCTCATCTATCTGCCTAACCTTTTCCCAACTGTATTGGGGTCAGCTTCCAGTCTAATCGAATGCAGCTGAATGCCAGTATTTTACATGGAGCGACTGCCTATCTGACCTCCATAACCCAGTTACTGGGTAACTCAATACGGGGTATCGTTACTTCCGTAACGCTCATATAATTTAATTTTATGATATAATTAATTTAGTGATCATTGTTGTCCTAATCTGCATACAGTACAGTGGTTACTTTATAGCATAACTGTCGGAAGTAACATTTCAGCACACAATTCTACTTACATAAACACTGTTATTAATTAACAAAAATACGTGCCATAATAGTGGTTATTATTTATTTAATTAATGTAAATTACGCGTATGTTATTATTATCTTCCTAGCGCTTATAAAGCGAGGTAATGTTTGATATCAGTTTTCGCAGTAAACTTAATGTTCGTTAGTACCGGATTGTTAAGTATGAAAGTGTTATAATTATTCAAAAATGTGGTGGTAGCTGTACTTTCTGGCGCGTGGGATCTCATACCGAAATCTTTATTGTGAAGCAGAACCTTCCATTTTTAAGGTTTAGTATCTAAAGGGTGCCTATGACACCCCATTACTAAGCCTCCGCTGTTCTTCCGTCCGTCCGTCCATACGTCCGTCCGTCTGTCTGTCAGCGGGCTGCATCTCATGAACCGTAATAAACAGGCAGTTTAAATTTTCAGTGTGTATTTCAATTTTCACTATAACAACTAATAATAAAAATTAAGTTAAAATTTAAAGGTTTCCATCCAAGAAACGGGTTTTTTCGACGTTTTTTGCTTTGGCCGGTTTTTTTAAGAAGTCAGTTCCGTGCCTATCTGTAGAATACCTACGTTAGGTATCTCTATAAACTATGTAATATACAGAATGTCCGGCAGAACATCACGTGAAAGGTTTTCTCTAAATTTCACCATTTTCTCAAAAAGGATTCAAGATGGAACTATCAAAAGGGTTTCAAACATGCAGAAAGCGTAATTTTATTAAATCCGTTCGGAAGTTTCATTGTTTTCAACCAAGATTTCATTATTAGCCAGAGAGTAATATTTTATGTTCCTATACAATTAATCAAGAGTGATAACTTGGACCTTAAAGCTAAATCAAGTGATTATTAATTGTAATTATAAGTGGAAGTTCAGGATGATTTGTCTAGAGTCTAGACATTACGATTGTAATCTTTGGCCGTCAGGAAATTAATTATTGTTAGAGTTATGGCTTTGTAAGATACCAATACATCGACCTCTGTTCCAGGGGGAAATGTTATTGAAAAGAGCTCATGCTTTTTTAAATAAAATTTTCTTGCTCATCTATGATTTCTTATAATGATATAATAACTAATAATATGAAGAAATCATAGTTGAACAATGCAAGTAAATCTGTAAAAAGCATTGATAATCTTGTCATGATTATTCCCATCAATAAGAAGAAAGAAAAGGTAAAGAACTACAAGATGGAGAGAAAGACGAGACACCAACTAAGAGAGAGAGAGAGAGGCATACAAGATGACGTTGCAAAACATTTCACCAAAAACCTTTAAATTTTTTTAACATAAACTCCAAATCTCACACCGTATCAACAGTATTCAACTTTTCAATTCATTCTCCGGCCTAATGACACATACCTACGTCTTCAACGTCAAATGTTACTTATCCTCAATTAAAAATACCTCCACCCCGCATCAGAACATCTCACCAGTCGAGCCGTCCAACATTTCAAAACGGGTATTATCATCTCTTAGTTTATTCCGTCTCACTGGCATCTCGTGAAAGGCGTCGTGAAAGATTTATAATTTAATTAGCTGCTGTAAATAGACGCCGGCGGTTAACTGTCTGATGAAGTGGCGGTGATCTTTGGGGGCAGATGGGATGGTAGGTAGAATGTAGGCGGATTGGATTTCTGCCTGCCTGATTTTACTCGTTGAACTCCATTGTTTCAACGTTTTGCTGAAAGTACCACTGTTGTTTTTGGCTTTCAGAACTTGCAGTGGTTATTCAAAGTGTGGCGAGCTCGTCACTTCCTTTCATTACTTTTTGCTTTCAAGATTCAATCAAGGATTGTGAAGGAATTATAACATGATGCAGTTCTTCCACAAAATTAATATGGGCACTATGCCTCATCTAAACTATTAGATATTATTAAAAGGTTAAATGAAAAGTACCTTCTGATTTAGTTACAAAAATCCTTTCACTAAAACTACTCTATTGTCGATTAATCGACTTCGACGCGAACGGAGTTACAGACAGAGCCATTACTACTATATTTATTGACTGTTTGATGTCATTCAGGGTATCAGTGGTTGTCTGTTTTAAAATCCCAGACTTGAAAGTGGGAGAGAAAAGTAGTATTTTTTTTAAGTTACAAAACAGCTTAAAATAATAATTGTGTACCCTATAAACTTCAAAGACAAATAAGGCAGGCAGATACAATTAGGTATAGTACTCCGAAAGATGCAAATTCATACTTTATGCTAGGGTCATCATAACTAATTGCAGATTACCTATCATTACTTACGTCCAGTCATACAAAATGATACAAGCACACACATAACTCATGCACATCGTAATAAATCATTCACCACTATTAACTTTATGCAGAGATGACTAATATTATCCATTCATTCATAAATCAAATATCTTCAATACTGATGACATTAGGATATTGGTATTCCTCTCAGACTAGCTTATATGGGTTGAGTAAGACTTGGCTTTAAATAGCGTCCAGCCGACTCTGGTCTGCCCCTTAATTGCGTAACCCACTTTCAATCACAACCTGAATCTTTTCTAATCCATTACTCCATAATGATCGAAAAATTTGTCTACTCAACAACGCATAGAACGCAATGAATGTTGTTGAACTGCCAAAATCAAAGCCATTGCTACTGAATTACTCTGCAGAACTAAAGTTTGAATAATCATATGATTCCAATATTATTCATAAGTAGCAGTCGGCAAAGGATTTTTTCAATTTAGTAATACTCTTTTTTATGGTAGCTTTGTCCAGTTTTATCAGAGTCATTCTGATCTTTACATTGATCGTGAATTTACTCTCTTTGAACTATTTGATCCTTATTGTACCTCGTTCTATCCTTCTCTCTTTTTCCTGCAAGGTCCATGGTATTCTTGATGAAGTATTGTGGCATTGTACTCCTCTCATTTTTGAAAAAAAAAATTAAGAAAATACGTTTAATTGCGGTAAACATGACGCAGAGAATGAACAAAAACACAAAAAAAAAACACAATTTGGGGGAAAATATACGTCAAAACCACCCAAATCGGCCATCGCTCAACATAATGCTAAGACCTACGCGAGACAGAGCCCCAGCGCTGGTTGGAATTTCTTATTCGGACCAAAAATTACTAAGACGTAAATAATACCCTTCTTGAGACCATACAGCAATGCCAGATCTGTATTACCTACTCTGTGTCACCCAACAAACTTTTATTGCTCAAAATTCTTCCATTAAAATGCAAGTGGCGGTCATTTAATAAAGTACAATTATGAATCGTAAAATCGTTCCCGTAGTTGCTTTTATGAGTGGTTGCCTGTTATCGCCTCCATCTTGATTTACGATGCGCGGGAGTGGCGCGTTGCGTCCGGTGGATGCGGCATGTTTGATGTCAGTAGTACTTATTGATTTTTTAGCGATTGGATTGAATTGTAATGTGTGGTAGACGGTGTCTTATTTGGTTGGTGACGTGTCCTAATATATTTAGATTTGAGACTTTTATCGGTTGTGTGTTAAAAAGATTGTGCGTGCGTTTATCATTTATAAATCACCACTAGGTTAAATTACAGGTCGTGTGCAACGGAGGATACTGACTGAGGACGTCCAACATATATATAGTGGGGAAATAAACTCACCATGCTTAGTAACAAAACTACTGTTACAGCATTGTTACAATGACTGTGTCGCGACTTTACTAAATGTACCTTGTGGGAACGCCAGTGACGTCACGAACCTAGCCGACTTCGGGTATAATTAGGAGATCACATTTTCGAGTGACTACCACTAAATGTACCTTACCAAGAGACCACTACTCGGGTATATTTAGTAGCATCAGTTTAAAATGAATCATTACTAAATGGGGCGGGGCCCCTATTTCTGTCTACAGTGTTTAAAGGAACCTAACACGGAGGAGATTGCACGCTCACTTGAGCCCCCGTCATCCCCTTCGAACCTAACCTGTCCAAGTCGGAGTGCCCCAAGTCTCGAGCTCACTTCGCTCGCTCTTGGACTGACACTTACAAGCACAAAGCGGTCCAGCACAGACTAAGGATATATCTTGTATTACACAGTCTGCCATTACGCGGTCGGGTATATTTAGTAATACGTAATCACGCAATACTAGGTTCTAAATATACCCGATTATGATACTCCAACTTGGGTATATTTGGTAGTTAGAAGTTTCGAAAGCCTTATGTTAACTATACCCGACCAAAACCCTATAGGGAGTTACCACAAGGTACATTTAGTAAAATCGCGACTGTGTGGCCCACGCAGTCGCGTTTGGCCTATAACATATTTCCCTTTTTCTTCTTCGTGTCGCTAGCAGGACTGAATTTTATATCTTGTTCGCCCAAAACTTTGCCACTTCCACGTCGTCGTCAGTGGCAGCGCAGAGGTCACTTTGACTGCATGTTTTAGGATACAGAGGGCAGGATAGTAGGTGGAGCATAATTTGCGACATATTCCCCTTAAACGAACATATTCCCCTGGGAGACAAACTCAAGTGTAATCTTCTTCTTAAAGTTCCTACTAGGTAAAAATAGCTGCTGAAATTATCATCATCATAACCAATACAATCAACAGGTCTTAAATAACATTCCTACCGAAAAAAAACTGCTTCACCAACCGCATCCGCACTCCAGTAGTAGTCTTGCGACACGACACGTCCGCTCGACAGTCTTGTCGCGATAACATACCCTACACATCAGCTTCTTGCTACCGAAGTACCGCCTTCAAGTATAATCAGGTATGTCAGTTTTGTTAATTGCTACTGTATCCCTGTAGTTATTCAATGAAATATTCAGTTGTGTTGCTTGCTCGTGGGTTTAAGATTTATGGAATGCTGCTGGGTAATGGTCCATGATGGTAATGGTGGTTGGAGCTTTTGGTACGTGTAATAAATGTATGGTTGTTTGTTTTGTTCTTTGTGGTGTCTTTATATATTTGGATTTTATGGTGACAGCAACATGGTTTGATGTCACATATCCATCTGCTTTCGTGATGTTTTGACTCCAGTCGGGGGTGCGAATGTCCAAGTATCTCCCTGGCCTGGCCTCCCCGACTCATGGTAATAGAAGGAACAGTGGGGTTTTAGTCCGTAGGAGTCCGACATAACCTTCTGTTCTTCCCAGACGGAGATTATATATGCTGATTTCCCCACGATAAAAAAAAAGGTATAACTATACTATTTCTGACTTTTATCCCGTTCATGAAATAAAGGTTAAGAGTAACTCACAAGATCAGGTATAGAATATTTTTCTTAAAAATATTCTTTCTTTTTTTATAAAATTTGCATTTATTAGTAGGTACACTTTTCACAACTTTTCTTAATATGTTTTGTCTGAATAGAGCTGTTCTACTTTTTAATTTAATAAGTGAGTCAGAAACATGTTTTCTTTAAAAAGAAGTTCTATTTAAATTCCTTCATTTTTATCTGTCAACACACCCTAAAAAACGGCTACCGAAAATATAAATATTACGCAAAAGTACAACACTAAACATCTACTTTATGTACGCCCCAAATGTGTTCCTAGTGATGCTCATAAATATCGATAAAATATTGCTATATCGATACTAAATCACTTGCAGTTTATAATAAGACGGAGAAACTTCCTCCATTTTCATAGTGATGGATGATGTGCTTCATATCTTGGTCTTCATCATGTTGAACGTGTGCTATGGGGTATTATAGGGTATGTGATGGTGAATGATGGGAGGTCGTGGCGTCACGTTATAGGAGATAATGATAGTGTTTTATGGGCAATGTTTTACTGCTTCTACGTGTAGTGTCTGTCAGGAATGTTGGGTTATTGTTGAATATACCGTAAGTCATCCATGTCATTGTATCTTTGAGGGTCATTGTAGATTTTATGAATCAGCCAAGTATTTTGAGTAGCCAATAGTAATGTGCAATAGTATCAGGTGGAATGAAGTTTCCACGGTGAATTTCTGCAGAATTGACCGATTGGTTCTAGTTCAGACATTAACTCAGCTTTTTTGTACCGTATCGAGGAAACAGATTAGCATTTCATCTATTTCATGGTCTTTTACTATACCAGTTATCAGCGTGACAAAATACACCAAGGCTAAAGAATGAGATTAGCTCAAGAAGTGGCAAGTTGCAATCACTCAGGATGTTTACGTCTACATTCAGGCAGTGAGTGGACCGGGCTGCGATAACACGTCTAGTAATGCAAAAATATTAGTGCAACTTTCCTCCTAGTAAAAATCGAAATCAGTTAGGGGCTACCCACATGTTCGGTTCGATACATTCGATTTGGCAGTATTTGTTGAACAACAAAGCCGATCCAGAGCAATTACTACACATATTCGGCTAGTGCCTATCGGAAAACTTCAAGCATCTTCCCTCGCTTAAACATGTTCGGGTCGGTTCAGCACAATTGGAGCCAAGTCGTGCTGGTTTTTCCCTAACATTTAAATACATTCGATTTTGCCGTCCGGCTGTGCCGACCGAACATAACTGTGTACCCCTCACTACAATTACTCGAATACATCAAGTCGCTTGAAGCATAGTCAGCATTGTTTCATTCATGCCTAAACGATCCAATAACTGTCAACCTATTTAGAAGTCAACAAGTCATAAATAATTCCAACGATGTTATTAGTCCACTGTATCTAGAAATAGTCGATCAATATCTAAATAAATGGAATATTCATTATCATTGAATCGCGGAAGTAAACGCCATTCAAATCCATACACGCGACGCATATTAACTGGTTCATTTGTATGACATTGATGGACGGCTTTTTGTATGGTCAAGATCGAGATGTAGGCAAAAGATAAACGTGACAATATTTAGAATATATATTTTTAAATTAGTGCTGTCTGCTGTCTTGTATGGATCAGAACATTGGGCCACAAATAGGATGAATGAAAGGTAATTGTATGCAGCTGAGATGAGAAGGCTAAGAGGGATGTATGGTGTTACACGAATGGATAGAATAAGAAATTAGTACATAAGAGGAAGTCTGAAATTGACACCGGTAACTGAAACGTTGTGTGGAAATCGGTTGTCCTTGTCAATGTATAGGCATGTGGTATGGAAGAATTAGGCAAATGTTGTGAGGTTTTGAGGAAGCTTTGAGGAAATTTTGATTATGAATGAAACAAAAAAACAATGGATAGACTGAATGATGATATAGTTAAAAAGAATGAGGGTGGTGGGTGGGGTTACTACTGCAATTAAAAAAGAAAAATATTGACAATGGGCTCACTCTTGACCTCAATCCAGCCCAGAGGCAGGGATGAGATCTATGGTGGAAAGAGCTTGCCCAGAAGAAGCCTATTCACTCTCGCCCTGAAGAGATTCAGGTTGTATGAACTCGGGAATGCAGACCCAGGCAGACAATTCCACTCCTTAGCTGTGCGCATCAGAAAAGATGATGAGAAGCGCTTAGAGCGTATATATGGTATATTAACCAAATAGGGGTGGTAGCGCAGTGCGTCTGGACTCTCGATGGTAAAAAGGTGAAAGCGGGATGAGCTAATGAAGCTCTTGAGCACACTCCCCGAAGTACAGTATGTAGAAGACGGACAGACAGGCAACACTTCGCCGGTGAGCCAAACTGTGAAGCTTTGCCTCCACCAGCTTTTTATCGCCAATGAGTCTCTTAGCTCTGCGCTCCACTGAGTCTAAAGTGGCAAGTTGGTATTTAGCTGAGCCATCCCACAGGTGACTGCAGTACTCCATACACGATCGCACTTGTGCTTTGTAAAGGGTTAAAAGCTGAAAACGAAGCTGACAAATGACGAGCTGAAGCGATGAAGACTTATAGTTTAATAAAACTAGGTCTTATAATAAAACTTTTAAAAAACCTACCCACCTGCGTTTAAACCTAGGTTACTAAAACTAGTGTACTAAAAACCAGACATCTACCAAACTGCTCTGGGCCCGCGGTGGATTACAGCCCGTTGCCTCTCTGAGAGGAGGCCCGAGTCCCAGCAGTGGGAACATTATAGGCTGATTATTACGCATATTCTATAAACTAGGTAGCAGCCTTTTTTGCTGATGTGGATAATAATTTGACAAGTTGAACGTTAGCCAAACTAGTTACAAGTAATCACGAAAATGATTTCGGTAATTAACAACTATTTGATAATTCATCTAATTAATTATGCATGATAATCTAGACACTGACGTACGTCCAGTGCTGTTCAAATATTCAGCTTTCATTTTAGGTTTTGAATATTAAGTCGAATATTGTATAGAATGGACACGTTTTTATATAGCCGTTCTAAATTAATGTGATGGTTGAATCATACATAACAGCTTAATCCACCACATAGTAAACGAAATACAAATTCTCCATTTACTGTAAGTTGGTGTAAGTGTTGCTATTTCTAATTGCAAAATAAAAAACGTTTTAAAGTAAAGTCTAACGAAAAGATTTCTATAATATGAACGGTTACAACTGTGAAACCCTGGCCGGGTTTACGGTTCACTTAGTTAAACTTAGTTTTATCTTTTTAATTACCACTATTTACTTGTAGGTTCTTAAGTCCACAGACGTACCATCAGTTCATTGTTTTCACAATTACAGGATAAGTAGCATTACAAATCTCACAATAAAAAACGAAGTAAACGAAGTAGCTTTTCGAGTTGGTATAATCTGAGTAAATAATCAGTTTTCACACTCTAGACTTTGTTTCTCAAGCCAGCGCTGAGTCATCGTAATTATCCTCACTTTAGTCACAATACTTAACAAAAAACAACCGACACTTTTATCGGTAAACATACCGCTAATTGCAGTTTCCGCTTCTCACATAATTATTACATTCGCTACGCCGGAATTATTACGTAAAAATGTACCAAATATCTTTGACATGTCACCTTAAGTGGGACAAGTCCGAGCAACGATGTGTGTTGTGCAACGATTTATCGATAAAATTAATTAATTTCATCGACTGTTACCGTTTTTTGTTGTAACATTCACAAGTAATGGAATAACCAACAGGTATTGTGTGATAATGGGTACATTTTTAAGTTCTTGGTATTGAATTCGTAAAAAAAGTTGAAGAGATTTTTTCAATGTTATTGTTGGTGGTTGAGATGAATTATATATTGTTGTGTGGTCTGAGCGTGAGATGAGTCAGTTTTTATTTCAACGGAAGAACCGTATACTGTGACGTGAATAATAATAAATTATGCAATTGTCCATAAATCTGGTATAATTTTTATCTTTTCCGTTAATTATCATTCACGGGCTTCAACATCCTACTGTTTAATATAACTCATTAATGGAGCCAATTTCCTATATCCAATGCGAATATTGTATCAAGGATCAAACTGATGTCTACCACAACATAAGTCTGTCTTGCTGCCTACAGATAATGCTTGATTTGCCTTTTCTGGGACACTACTTAGTCAACACTTGCATCTCGCGTCTCGTTTGACCATGTGTCCAGACCAGCTCCACTTCTGATTAGTTCACTTTTTAAAACATTTCCAGACAAAGGTGTTCCAGTGTTTTCGGCATTCTACAAATAGAATCAGCATTTGATAATACCATAAAACTCACTAGATAACATCAACTAAGTAGATTGCCTTCCCAACAGTTACTTGAACCGATATACCACGCATTTTATCTGCAACAACGGCGATTACGGTCCAGTATTTTACAACAAGAATTACAACAGTACCTCTGTCTTATTCACCTAATCAAGTTGTCCTCAATCCAATCTAACTCTATCTTAGTTTGCGAAGCTTAGTTGGAGGATAACGGGTGTCGACATAAAGTTACCGATTTATCCCTCGGTTACAGTTGTAAAGTCCACCGATATGTGACTGGATAACCGCTGGCAAATTGGAGTCATTTGGTGCCAAGGTTTGGAGTTAATATCCTAGATTTCTTAGAAGACGTCTTATTACTGTTTTATTCAAGACTAGGAATTGTGAGCAGCTGTTGTGAATTAAATACATGAGGTAATTGCTTCATCAAGTGGCTAGGAACTGCCTTATTGACGGAAAAATAGGCTAATAGTTTATTAATCATTTGAACCACAATTCCTTAGTTGTTATTATATTAAGACCAACAACAATTCTCTTTTCCACAAATGTTTAAGTACAAACTTTTCCAATCTGGATAGCTGACATACAAACTATCAATCATGGTAAAGAACAAAAAAACGGTCTGCGTGCATGGAAATGCTGGTTATTATATTTATTTATACATGGTCTAGCTAGATAAAACGAACCTAGCAGAAAATAAAAATTAAGGCAGAGAGAGAGTATGTCAATCAAAACAATTAAGGCAAAGAGAGAGTATGCCAATCAGCTATGTACCTATGTAAGTACTTACATTAATTACGTTACTCATCAGCAAACTATACATGCATAATTAAAATAAATTAGCACCCTCTAATACCAGATCATAATTATTCCTCACACATCACAAGACTAATTACCTTGGCGGTCATTTGCCGTGTACCATACACCAGCGTGTCAATATAATTTAGTTTATCAATATTTAGTATCAATATTACGACAACGAGCCAATTTGCTGCTATTTAAGCGAATCGAGATCACGTGTTTGAAGTGTCATTGGGCCGTTTACCTTAAATTTACTTTTAGTGATGTGTGTGCAAAATGTCGATAAAAATGAGTAGAGTTTAAAAAAGCTTCTTCTTCTTTTTTCTTTTTTTGAAGCTTTCCATTAATTGAATACAGTTGTCTTGGTTGCATATCTTGCTTCATCGAGGAAATAAGGTCTGACTTACAATATTTAAAGCGTATCTACAAACAATTTATCTTAGTGTCTCGTCGTCTTATCAACACTCAAGAAACGCCACTTAAACTGCTTCCTACCTGGGGAACTAAATCACAAGTCACATCCTCACTCTACCAAACGATAAAAGATATTGACGTACTCAAAATACAAGTTACGCGTTATCTCAACGGCACCGCTAATTACAAATGAAAATCGCTTCCCGCCATTCCCTGTCACAGATAACCGCACGTCGTAATTCCCATAATCTATGCTCACTTGCTATCTTAATTACACCAAGCCGCCGAAGGAATAAATTTTTAATTGAGCTACCTTATCTTGCCGATTACATGACAAATGCATCTTGTCCACCACTATTTTAATTTAGATTTTTTATCGACAGTTTTTAGATATGCTACTGACGGCACTAGCGTTGAGGTCCGTTCACATTAGCACGCTACGCTCGTTTTAGGCACGAACTGTTTGACATTTTGCGTTGTTAACGAGATTACAGTGTTTTAACATGTAGTACATACGTGTGCAACTTTTAAATGTTAGTACATAAACAAAATGGGTAACAATAAGTAAGTTTATTTTAAAGTTCAGTCGTGATTAAAGTGACAATTTTCGCACAATAGATACCTACCACAGTCTGTTTAACAGTTTTCAGCCTGTTTTATCCCAGCAGGGGGGAATAATGCCTCTTTTTCCAATAAAAGGAAGGAACAAAACATCGAATTGACCATCATTATGCTTACTCATTGCTGCTTGTTGGCTGTATAAGCCATGTATCATTTTCAATAGCCCTTTATTTTCCAATCAAATATCTGATTTATTTTTATTTACGTTATTTACGTAACGAATAAATCTAATCTTTCATAAATGTCGCTACTCTGAACTAATACCAATTTACGGAGACGTGCGGCATACACAGTAGACTCATTGATATATGATGTTACTTGTGTATGAATAGCTTTTATTCTTCGCTGCTGTAATCAATCTAAATCATTAGAATGGGCCGTTAAAGTCATTTTAAAGCATTAATGATACGATTACGCTCTTTGTAGGAGCATTACGTAAATCATTGTGAGAAACGGGGCGCACAAAAAGAGCAATTAGTGTTGTGCCAACGTCGATAGTTTAGCGGATGTCGATAGCATTCCGCGCGGTGCGACGTGACTGCACACTGAAATGCAGCAAACTTTAAATCACGTACTGTTTAAACGATTTTAGACTTTATGCTAAAGGGCTTAAAGCCTTTTTAATGTGTGGTCTGCATTTGTCGCTGCACAGAGACGTGAGTTCGATTAAAAAATGTGATTTGTGGCTGCCACTCCACACGTGTTTTATTTTGCGAGTTATGTTCCTGACAGGCTCGTCAAGAGGCCGCGATAAAAAAGACGCCGAACGTTAGAGCTTTAAAACGCTTGAAATGATTTCGCCGCTGAAATGTTTTAAAACATTTTAAAATTACAAAGCAGCAGACGTAGGTATAATCTCTCAACAAAAAAACAATTTGTATTGAATCGAAAAAGTATTGCATTATTTCTCGAAACTACTTACTCATGTTTTGTTAGCGGTGTTAGAAAAATAAATGGTTTTCAATGTACCAAAAACAAAACTATTATCTTCAAAGAAAACGGTGGAGCTCTTTGGTGATTGCGATTGTCAGTCTACGTGCGTCTAGTCAACCATCATTCACACCTGTCAGTCAGGGCCTTTGAACGGCACAGACAGGCGGAGACGGGCCGCAACGACTAGTCGACGGCGATTTGTATGGCGCGAGTAAATCACTTTTGAAGTAATTTATGTCTGAACGCTGTTAGTGATGCACAACGTCGGGGTTGCTTGTCGATGTTCTCGTTTAAATTCTGTGTTTACTTGAATTTCAAATAAAACGTTTGAATCGGAATGAAAGCAATGTTAACAAGAATTTATTTAATTACGATGCAATAAATAAAAGTCGGATAAAACATATTTCACGCACACCACGCGTTCAAACAATATTCATCACCTTCATGAAAGCAACGCATTGTACTAACATTTCAATACATCTCAATATCGATTGATGTCACGACACAAACGCGTCTGACAGCTTTTTTTATTGACAAAAAGTAGAAAAAAAACAAAAAACGGCCGAATAATCAGTTCGTCTATTAATCATACAGGGGCTGTCACATGTGACAGTTGACGTATGGTGACAGGGCCCGACAAGCGACGTATGTGACAAGTGACGTGATGTTCTTTGATGTGTCAGCCGCGGCGCTAATGAGCGAAGTCTCAAAGGCCAATTGCAACGGTTTTCTTTGAACCGACGATTGATGTGGTGTGATTATTAACTTTAATGTCCTACTGTTAAGAAGATGGCAGACTGTGTTGAGCTTTTTGAATGTTTTATGGCAGTGTTTGAAATGTGGGAGATATTTTTATGACGGAAATGCATTTTCCAGAATTAAGGAGGTTGTTAAAGAATGGATTCTAAGATGCTGGTGACTGATTTATAGATCCAAATGAAAATACATATTAATATCTGAAAAAAGTTTTTTCATAAAATTTGTGAATGCTATGACGTAATCGTCTATGTTTATACGATTTTTAAGTAGATTTGCTACTTAAGAAAACGAAATACTGTCTGTTTGTTTTCAGAAACTCCAAACATTTGTAATTTTAATGCATCTAGGCCAAAATGCACAATGATGATATATTTATTACCAGTAACATCGTTTTAGTTTATGTATGTTCTGAGTTATGATACTACAGTCATCTAGAAGTGTTTCAGTGGTGTTAAGTTAAATGTGTTGGTCTAATTCTTCTCATGCCTTCCATTTTTCTTATATTTTATGTGTGTGTTGGCTGCTGCAAATACTTCCTCTCTTGTATCAATATTCTTATTTTCATTCACAGGTGAAACGTTTACTAATGACATCTGGCTGAAAGTCACTCGGCTCTGCACTATAAAAAAAATGGAAACCATGATTCCGTAAAATGTAATCATCGTCAATACTGCCCGACTAAGCGCAAAAGCGGTATCTCAAAAAAAAAAACGTAAAGTTGATTTTTATGCCATCGGATAGCTCAAAAAAATACGCATCTAATGAACTAAGCCTTTTAGCGCTATCGCTTTCATTATGATACCGGTTTTGCGCTTATTTGGGCAGAATAGCCCTCAGAAGTCCATTGCTGATAATGTCTCACAATAATATATAAATATTGCATTGTTAAACATTAGTACGAGTATCTAAGGTAGCTAGGAATGGGTGTAATTTAAGGTCAAATCATCATCATCATCTACCTAGCCTTTTCCCAAATTTGTTGACTAGATCTTCCAGTCTAACCAGATGCAGCTGAACACAAGTGTTTTACATGGAGCGACTGCCTATCTGCCTTTCTGGTTGCAAATTAAGTTTCATAGCTAAAGTCTTCTGATATGTAGGTACATTAGGCCGTAGTTCAGTGGTGTCACTATGACTACAACTGGTCTAGCGTAGTGCGGAGTTTCGATAGAAAGAGGCCAGCTTACACTACGAGTACTTTTGCTGCAACTGACATGCGGCCATATTTGTCTTCCATTGCTGGCATTCCATGCGATGACACTACTGACTACAAAATAAATTGGTAATGTACCTCACCAATTCAGTTTTGAAACTCAGCAACAAATCACACTTCCCGCCAGTCGGCACTTCGTGAATAATTAACAAATACACGCATACGTAGAATTGCGTGAATCATGTGACTAAGTCTGTTGCCTCCTCGCTAGACCGTGCAGTTTAGTCGGATTTGATGTGAGCCATAAGCTAATCTGTTATAGCAAGTGAGTTGAATTGTATCTGTGTTGTATTTTAGGGGTTGTAAGAGTAAGAGTCATCTTAACGACGCTTTGGTGGCGATCGCTGAAAGAAAATAGTTAAGTTAGAAAATCAAGAAATAATAATTTTGTGCTGAGATCAAAAAACTAGTTCAGTGCCAACAAAAGTCAAAATATTGAAGAAAGCGACTAAGTTCTAATTGCAGTAGCTTTCTATTAGGTATAAATTGTATCATAAAGTTAACAGAAAGACTAGGACATTATTTTGATTGTGAATGCTTGATGGTGCAAGTTATTTTTGTAAAAAATTGCGTTTTGCACGGAGTTCGTTTGGTTAGACTACTGTTTTCGTGCTGTGTATATTGTGTCTCGGTTATTTCAATCAATGCTTGGTTTCCTTTTTTTAAATAGAAAAAAGAAAAACTCTCTTGCCAGTCTTTTTTTGCGGCAAAATGAAAGGGCGGACGGCTAAATCAATTATTTTCTTAATATCAAGTGTGCAGTCTTCATTTAGTTCTACAGTGTTGTGCAGTCGTTTGGGCAGCAGTAAATCACGCGGGTCGCAGCAGTTGGACGCTGCTCGTTTTGTACATGACTTGACATAACATGATGCAGAAGAACCACTTTAAACAATAAAAGAGGAAGTTGAACCACACACAGAGCAAGGCACAAATTACAATGTTAATAATCAAATTCATGGCATTGATTTGAAACAGTGGTATTTGAACTCAAATGTTAAATTTGTTTCAGTGTGAGTTCTTATGTTGTGATTTCAGTATCAGACCTTCTGTAAATTTATTTTGTTCTTGTATGTTGTTCGTTTTGTACGTATAATTGATGGGTGCGCGTGCACATGATATGTGTGACGTTTGCCGGCCGCGAGCGATAGATGGCGCTATTACAAATTTTAAAGCTGAAGCGCTTTTGCGCTGGAATTATTGCAGTGAGTCTTGATTTAATTTAATGAACCTGGAAGTCAATGAAATAGACAGAAGCCGACGTACTATGTCATCGTAATGAGGACGTTTTAGATGCCTGCGGTGATAAAGCGTAAGTCACTTCATCTATTCATGTGGGTTATTGCAGCCACAGACTACCTGCAGCTGCAATTATGTAATTTGAATTAATTTTGAACGATTTGGATCATAAGTAAATAATATACTTAGCAAGAGTACACAACCCAGACCATGCAAACAATGCCAGTTATGTGGGTACTTCGTATTCATTTTTCCCAAAAGCTCAACCACCGACCACCGTGCCAGCAAAAACTATTCAACAGTCTCTACCCCAAATACTTTCACTCCAATCAGCAAGTTTATCACGACATAAATCTCCAACAAGACATACACCTTTTACCAAAGCAAGGACATCAAAAAACCTGGCACCCCGCAATCAGTATTCGTCTGAGCTGGCAATAAAATTAATATGTGCATACGGCGAAGCGCGAACTCCATTTGCAGTTAAACAAACGGCCGACCGACGCCATTTTGCATTGTTTTTTTAAGGTTCCGTAATTGAAAAGGGTGAACGTTGTAGGTTAGTTTATGTGGTTTGAAATATAGGCTTGGCAGAGGAAATTGGCGTTTTCGGTATTATGGTTTCTAGTGGGTTTTGTCATGAGACTGGTTAAATTTTTGATGCATTTTTGTGTGGTTAGAACCTGGTTTGTTTCAGACCAATTAACCAATGGGTTTAGTAGGTACCTACTAAACGAATGTACAGGAATAAGAGTTGCCAAAATTTGTTTTTTAATTTTATTGATGCTACTACGTAAAATCTTCAGATTTCTTCTGTGAGAGTTTGATTTTGTTCTTATTAAGTGCCATTATTTAATTTTTCTTTTAATCTATTTCTTATAATAGACTAGTGACGTATTTTTTATCATCGTCGTCTTACCAAACTTATCTCCCTTCTTTTAACTTATACGGAACATTTCACTTACAAACTGAACTCACGATCGATGTTTTTATTTCTGCATTGTTTCTTATACTCATCTGATTTATGCGGAGTCACGTAAACGTCGCATAATGCCTTTGGGGTTGAGAGCACATCGTCTGCACCTTTACGTCCTATTTTGGCGACATTCTAATTCAAAGGTGACAACTTTGAAGTATTGGCGGGCATATATTTTATGTTGTCATGTCATAAATTTGATTCAAAGAGTCACTTTGGAAGTGGCCTTTTTATTTAAAGTACTACGTGTCTGGTCATGGTCTTGATTTATATACAGTTTGTGTTTGGTGGTCTTTAGTCATCACTTGAAAATGATTTATTTATTTAGATTATGCCTCTTTAATTCACAGGACACACGAAAGTTGGAACAGATGAGTTCATGAGTAGAAACCACGAATGAGCAAAGGCAAATTGTGGGACTGTGGACTCCGTCGACAGGTGTCGATGCGATCTAAAGTAGAACAGTGAAATGGATGGACTTGGGAGCTGCATACTGATAACAAGGGATGGGGTGGATCAAAAATGATGGATGGATAGAAAAAACTACGATAATTCTTCCAATTTACTCTAACTAACTAGCAGCTGTTATATACCCTGCACATAAAACAATTACTACAGAACTACCTCTAATGTCATTACAGTAATATATCAACTTGTCAATTAGTGTCACCAATGACAGTTTTTTAAATGGCCATAATTTATGCTTCATGTAAATAGCCCATTATAACGGACTACCGAATTGACGGACGTTAAAAACGCCTTGTAATAAATTAAGTCTAATTATTTCTCACCCCGAATGTATGGCGTAATGGTTACATAACATATTCCCCTATAAAGGCGCTTGTTTATCAGATAATGACCGACTATTATGTTGATGCTCATGGTGTTCGCGGGGTTTCCTAGGGGATTATGCTTTAATGCCATACGGGTGGATATGGATACTAGCAGATTTTTTTTATGTTTTAAATGGTACTTGCTTGCTCTGCATGGTGCATATGATTTGTAACAACCGTATCCTCTGTTGCTTTATTAGGCTTTTTTCTAACTAAACAGACAGCTGCGCTGCTGGGGAGTTTGTTGCGCCACTTCTTCTTCCCAGTGAAAGCATTAGGAGTAGTGAAGGGCGGACGTTTTGGGGGACTGTCTTATGTAAATATGACGTTCGAAAAGTGCTGATTCTCAGCCTAATTTGAATAAATGACTTTTAATTTTGTCTTATAATCATAAACACCATTATCTGTTAAGCCTAAAAGATTACAATTGTATTTGTTTGTTACATTAATTTGTATCATTTTTATTATTAATACAATTTATGATACTCATACTCGTATATTGCTTCTATAGAAGGTATGAAGATAAAGTACACATTAATTCTGACACAGGATCACCTTGGTGTTTTGTATTTATTTTTACAGAATTTAAACACACAGAAGTGATCTAAGAACAACATGGTTGGTGGTCAAATATAACGTTCAATTGTTTTCTTGTCGAAAGCTAATTTCACATTGCATACATTAAGGTACCTAGTGTCAATAACACAAGTACAGCCCACCTCGTAAAATAAAAGGAGCATGAAGTTAAAGTATGCCTCGTAAACATACGTCGTTTATAAAATAATGGCCCCTGTCCTACTCGTCACAGACGGTTAATTTTCTCCATAAAAAGGCGCCTATCGTAGATTTCTTCATAATTTTGAACGACGTAAATTAATATAATTATACAATTATAATTAGTCGCTCAGACAACCGAGTGTTGGCGAAATTATCTTTAGCTTACGTTATGACTAATAACTGCATACCGGTTCAAATTAAAACGATTAACTAAAAAATATTGTTAGCCTTAATTGATATTGTCGTAACTTTAAAGTGCAAAATATTCTTATTGTAATAAAAAAATATTATATCTTTAATTTTCGTTTAGAATATTGTATTTGCTGTTGCTACCGTGCAAGCTGTAAAAGCTGGTTAAGTTAAATTAGGTTTTACAGTTGTTAAAGTTTGAGTTGGTTATATTATTCTCGTTAAACAGAGGCGTAATTTGGCATTTATTTTTATAGTTTTGCAATCATTTTAACCATCGAGTCTATTTCATTGGTTTTCATAAGAATTCCGTTTGTTTTTATTTACATAACCACGTTCTATTTTGCTTGTACTTCTTCATTGAAGTTCATCATCATCATCATTAACAGGCTTGTTCCACCTGACTGTTGAGTATAGGCCACCTTTCTTCTATGCCATGCTTCCCCGGTCTGTGCGAGTCCCATCTAGGTCTTCTACAATGAAGTTACTTACTTACAATATTTATTCCAAAAATGTTACCAAAAATATCACGAACATTTGTCTTGCTCAGCAACAAGTACACTCCAAATACGTCACGGTTGTCGTGTAACATATGCTCAGTATGCCCCCGACTTTCCCCTCATAATTGTCTTGAACCTTGATACCGAAATGTGGGCTTGCATTGTTAAACTAAGCTGTATAAATTAACGCCAGATTGTTTCTCTAGCTAATAGCTTAATTTCCCCTTATAAATGAACAGTTGAATTTTATAATTATAAGCTGTTTTTGCAGAAAACTGTATCGTTTAATTGGATAGTTTACCTTCTTATTGAAACATTGTAAGTTAAAATGATAATTTCTTCACTAGCTTGATTAATGTTAGAAGCTTTTGTTAAGGAATTTTAATAAATGTAAAGTGCCCTGCTAGGTAGGTAGTATGAAAGTTATTATGTTAAATTGTTCTTGCAAAGATAAGATTTTATGGTTTTATTAATACACAATTTATGTTGATAGACATGTTGTAAGGATTAAAAAATGGGAGGTCCTACTTATTAAAGTCCAATTCGCATATAAAAGTTATTTCTTGAATAATGGCTGAATGAAGTTATCAATAATTTAAACAAAAATTAATTAAGAAAATAATCATTGAATCGCACTTGGAAAACTCATCAAACTTATTGCATGATCTTCATTCAAACAAGCAAACCACATTAATATCTAATCGTTATTTTATAAAACCCGCTGGAATTAAATTATACTTTATGACTCAATTAGCAGAATAATTACTCGCTAATTGAATTGTATTTTTTTTAATTCCCTATATACGCAAATAAATTAAATAAAAATAGATTGATTTTAGGATAGCATGTGCGTATTATTTTATTAGATAGTGCAGAACACTATAAATTCCCTCATATTATAATGAAATCGTTAGTGCGATTATAAAAGTTTATTATTCGAAATAACTACAAGATACATCATCACTAGCAATAAAACCACGGCACAGCCATTTAGGCTGCCACAGACAGGCGTGACGCGATTCTAACAAAACAGTTTCTATGAAAACTTCATGAAAATTTTTCTACCAGAATCGTGACGCGTCTGTCTGTGGGAGCCTTTACTCGTGACTAGATAAAGACAAAATTTACGACAGGATTCTTGAATAATTTAATAACTCGTTTTTATTACACTTAATAACGGTTATAATAATTATGTTTTATTATACTGTTCTAAGTTATTGCGAGTTTACCAAGTTATTTATTAAAATCGTTTATTATTGTCTTTCTTTCTTAATAAATAATTAAATTTATTTTTTCTACGAATGTTGTTATCAATTGCAGGTTGGTGACGCGGCTGTTACGTGTTATTTTATTATTGTTATCAATTAATTTATTATATTACGGGTTTCCTGAGGTTTTATTTATTTTTTATTTATCATACTTCTTAATGGATGTTTTAAGCGAGGTAATTATAGTATAATTATCATCATCTGCCTAGGCCTTTTTCAACTATGTTGAGGTCAGCTTACAGTCTAACCGCATGCAGTTGAATACCAGGATTTGACATGGAGCGACTGTCTATCTGACCTTCACAACCTAATTACTGGGTAATACGATATTCCTTGGCAAGACTGGTTGGCTGACTTTCGGGCTTCTGACGACCCGTAACGACTGTCAAAGATCCACGAATGACAGCCGGGACCAACCGCTTAACGTGCTTTTCCGAGGCACCCCCTCCGTGCCTTGGTATGTAAAGATGGTCACCCATCCACGGAACAACCGCGGCAAGCGTAGCTGAACCTAATCGATCGACCCGTGCGGCTGTTATTACTTAGCCACAAGCCCCTTAATAAAAAAATACTTAATGCGTAATACTTATTTATGCGCGCGTATTGTGTAGGTAGTCATGATACTAAAATTAGCGCATATAATGTACTACAATGGCAATTTTATATTTATCACATGGAAATACTCCTACTAATCGAACAAGAACTACACAAAATTAGAGACAGCAGAAGCTCATTAGTATGAAATGGCAGTATTTATGAAACTACATAAGTAGCTAAGTGCAGGAACTTACCAGGTAGTGGCGAATTAAGAATTCATCGCTGAATGAAGCTATTACGGCGCATTATACGAGGTAAGTGATGTGAGTTCCTTATAAACTCGTAAATTGAAAAGTTGAACTTTAGATCTCGTGAAATGAAGTTGTTAAGGCTCAAACCATAAGCATAATCTGCCTATAATGTTCCCACTGCTGGGACACAGGACTCCTCTCTTCGAGAGGGAGTGATATAATCTACCACACGGGCCTCGAGCAGGTTAGTAGATGTCACATGTCTTTGAATTTCTGGTTCTAGGACATGCCGGTTGCCTCACGATGTTTTCCTTCACCGTTTTGAAAGCAGTGGTGATAAAATTAACTCACTAACTCTAATCATAATGGCATTTAACAGGGCTTAACCATTAAACACCAACAAACGACCTAACCTAACCAAGGATAAGTATATAGCTGTACAAGGATCTTGTTGCGCGTGGCCAAAGTCGGAACTAATGTCATCATCTTGTTTTTACAATACATTTCACAAAAGAATTGCTCATGTATTTTCCAACGGCGGCCCCCTGTCAATGTCATTCGAGCGACAAAAGATCCTTACATATTTGTAAGTAGTTATCCGTACCTACCTAGCTACTTATCAAATAATATTTCATAACTAGAAACGAAATACCAACCAACCAATTAACTTAAGGTCTATTCAAATTTACGTTTCCAATTTATGTTATTTCAAGTTAAACAAATATCAACTTTATTTGCACTAGCAATTAAGTTGATTTCAGAGTGACAAGCATTATTCAAAAAGTCTTAAAAATGTTTGAAATTGTATCGTAAACTGAACTTTATTGTGTAGGAATTAAAGTAACTTTTCCAATAACTCATATTTGTTCACATGTTTGGCGAAATAATCGCGAACGTAGATTATACACATGGACTCCTGTATTCCCCGAAGGATTAGGCAGAGATGTACCTATTATAGATCACCTAATTACACAATACCAAAATAATACAATAGGTACCAAAATCATTCTAAGAAAAATAATTCAAGAGAATATTGTCTGAGATAGACAGACTGATGGTAGCGGTAATAAAGAAATTGAAGCTTCATTGAGAGACCTTCCAGCAATGTTAATGACACATAATCATGTCTATAATACACAATATTATGGCACGATTGACATTTGACATGCCAATAAAGTTTCACGATTATTAGAACGTAATTCCGAGAGCACAAATACGGTACTTGATGGTTATGATGGACTATCAAATATCGAATTTGCATAGTAGGAATAGGAGTTGATAATTACGAAACGTCACGTGCATTGAAAATGTCAGTTGTTGGATGGTCTTTTGAGGGATATTAATTGGCTTGCAGCCATTATTATATCTCCTATAATATATTTTATCATGTTGGCTTAAAGGTTTACAGGCCTGCTTCTTAATAATACGATAGGAGGAAACCTATTCCTAGTAATACATATTACATCGCATATATGTACAGATACCAGCAGGTCAAGCTACCCGAAACTGTCAAATTTTCTCAATCAACCTTGAACCTTAGTGATTTAGCGATAAAGTTGAAAATCTATTAAAGAAATTTGACAGATTGTAGTAGCTTGATGTGCTGGCGTCTGTACATACATGACAGACTATCTGTTTCAAATCGTAACACAACACTTTAATGATTGACTCTGACGATGGGGATGATAGTAGAAGCAGAAGAGAGAAGAAGAAGGGAAGTCTGGATAAGACCCCAGAAGAACACTTTACTAGAATTAAATTTCCCTCATTATTTATTTATTTATTTAACACTTTAAGCACACAAAATGTACAGAGGTGTACTGCCTAATAAATGCCATATGCATTGTCTACCAGTCAACCATGGTGATGCAGAAACAAACAGTGGTAGGTGCAATTATAAAAATTTAGAAAAAAATGATGTTATTAAAAATAAAGATAACTAAGCAAAAACCTATCAAAACTATAAATATAATGTACATTATACTTAATTATATATAAATACTAGCTGCGCCCCGCGGTTTCACCCGCATAAGTTTCGATCCCGTAGGAATATCGAGATAAAAAGTATCCTATATGTAAATCCTGTTTATAAACCATCTGTGTGCCAAATTTTATCCAAATCCATTTAGTAGTTTTTGCGTGAAAGAGTACCAAACATCCATTCATCCATTCAACCATCTATCAATCCATCCATACAAACTTTCACGTTTATAATATTAGTACGATAAGGATAATCACAAATACAACAACAAACAACAACAATACATGACAACAACTACAACACATGAACACAAATATCAATACATGAATACACAAATATACTAAAAATAAATAAGACAAACGATGAGAAAACATTACCGTTGTGTTGATATTGCCAGCCCACCCATTTCCATCATCATAATTTGATACCAATGTAATTTGGAATACCCACTCAACATCTGCACGATACAAAAAGAGATTGGCCTTTATTAGAAGTCCAAGGACAGTAGTGCCCTTCCAATCAAATGAAATGACTAGGCCCATTGACAACGTTGTTTATTTTATTGGTAACTATGACATCAATAGCTATACAGTGACGTGGCAAGAGTCGCGTGACAGTTATGACAAGTATAACATAGAACACAATGAGACTGTTACATTAACAGTCTCATTGTGTTCTGACGTGAAGGTTTGTAAATATTGTGTGATTGATTCTATCATTGTTTGAGTGACAGCTTAGGGGGTTAAATATTTCCAATTTACTACATTTTTTCATGGAATCGGAGTGTAATTGCAGTGTTTATATAACAAACAATATTATGAAGTTAACAACATAGCTGTGCATACTAAGATCTCCACGTTTGTTATGCATTTCTGCCATGGAACCACCGTGACAGAAATGCATAACAATGATATGATGACAACAAAATGATCTAATCATAAGTGCGAAAAGAAAAAGGGTAACGTGTATTAAAAAAAACGTGAAAATTCAAGTAGCAACCTCGTCTCAGAAACAATCAATGTAAACAACTTGTCAAAAATGTTGGTAAATTAGTGTTGTTTTTGAGAGATTGAGATTGAAAATAGAATGCAAATATTCTTATACACACGCCGTTTCTTTGATAAACGAGTCTATTACTGGCCGAATAACAACTAATCAATTGTATCATCCTGTTAATTACCTACAGCAGATGCTAACAATCAAGAAGCAGAAACTAAATAATAAAAAACCGATCTAATTCTGCCCAGCCCTAATTACAAGAAAACCCGTGAGTAACCAGCTGCCTAATTAACAAATATAACACGCCAGTACATACGATAAACGTAAAACAGTAGTTTGTGCGCCAATAAACTCGGTGCCCTTAATTTTATGCCGTAAACTAATAATTATAACTAGCGATATGTTACGCGCTATCAAACCATTAATTTAGGTAGGGCTGCCGCACGGCAGGCTTTGTAAATTATTACCTGCCTCAGTATTTTTTATGACGACTAACTTATGATTTTCTAAGTGGCTAATAATTTTTATTACCTACTTGTACGGGTTTTTTTTACTTTCTACTACGTACACACGACAACATAACAAGCTATACATTTCTAGTTTTAGCTGTCCTCGCATTGTATAGGTTTTTCGTACAATGAGAAGTCAGCTTATACAGGTAATGTATAACTTGATGTGTAACCGTGCGTACCTTTTGTTAAACTGCGGTTTGAGTGACTAGAAGACTATCACTCAGCAGATTTTTCTAAATTTTGAGAGCTGTTTTATATAGTATTTTAAAGGAGAGAACAACACATAGGCACAAATCTAGCACTTGGATTTAGGTATAGTTGACCTTGTATTGGTTTACCACTTCTGACAACAATTCCCAGTAAATTGAAACTTCCATAAAGTTGAATCCGTAAAACTGTCACATAGATAATATACCTTGCTGTTTTGAAACGAGCAAGTGACATTCAACCTTGGATGTTAATCCAATTACGAGGTCAAATTTGACAAATTTCTGATTTCACGTCGCTATTTTTGTAGCATGGATACTACATACAATTATTACGGCCGCGACTTACGATTTGTAGTTCGTAGGTTCAAACCAAGACAGGCGTTTTGCTGCTCTCAAAACGGTGAAGGAAAACATCGTGAGAAAACCGGCATCACCTAGAACCAAAAATTCAAAGACATATGACATCAACCTGCACTGGGCCCGCGTGGTAGATTATGACCCAATCCCTCTCACCGAGAGGAGGCCTGGGACCCAGCAGTGGGAACATTATAGGCTGATTATGCTATTATAAATATATTTCCTATGTGAAGACGATGTACCTATAATAAAATAAGTATACTTAATAGGTACTAAATATTAATCGACAACCCTGTATCCACGTAGTATATTAAAGCTGATATCAAAGTTCCTGCCGGCGGCGTTTTTATATTGCTCCACACTTGTCGCTACACGCTGATTGCTCTCAATTTATTGAGCATTAATTTACAAGAGTTGTTGTAATCTAACCTTTATATTGTTCTTGTTTGTGCTTTTAATTATCTGGGAATGAAGAAGCGAAGTGGGTGTAATGTTGAACAAGTAAACCTGGTTTATTTCTTTAATTGTGTCTGCAATTATTGTTTCGTTTTTTTTTTCTCTCGTAGTGTCGCTTGTCAAAGCCAGCTGTATTTTAGCCCAGGTTCGCACGGGAGGGTTTCTCCAGCGGCGACGTTTTTTCACGCACTGGATTTTCAACGCTCTGCTTAGAGCCGAGAGTTGAAAATTCGTATATGGGCTTAATCTGCAACTTCAAATATATTAATAATTTCTATGTTAATCAATAAAAATTTACATATCACAGTAAAGCTTTGCAAGCGATACTACTGAGCATATGGTTCTGGGTTCGATTCCCATGTGCATTTTACCATTAGGAATTTCTCAGTAGGGGACCGGAGTCTGGATTTATGCCCGGTCTGGACATACCCAAATTTCGGAAATTAACGGCTTTATCAGTGAAAAATAATTAAGAAAGAACATAACAACAAAATAACATGCTAGGCTTCAATCCACTACTTCCCTTAGTATGTAAATCTACCTACAGACCACCAATACATAAATATTAAAAAAAATCACCGCTACCAATCACACCACACCTCTTTCGGGAAACGCAACCCCATGTTAATGACATTTATAAATGTTTTAATTCGTGTCCACTACATAATTTAATAACCCCAGCAGACCACTGGCGTCTCAGTCATTATTAATTAGCTTCTCCGCGCGGCTTTGCCCGCGTGAATGTCGGAAATTATCCCACGGGACCGTGCTACCGAGACAAAAAGTAGCATATGTGCTAATCCATAACCTCTGCTATCTGCCAGTGAAAGTCCCGTGAAAATCGGTTTAGCCGTTTCGGAGATTAGCCGGAACAAACAGACAGACACAGAGACAAAAAAAAAAAAGTTATAAATAGCGTATATAGTTTCATATTTATTTAGTATAAAGCTGTTTTGATATTACAAACAGACACTTCAATAATCAATACTCAATATCTTTATTGCTTTACCATAATGTGTACTATTGTGTGTATTATTTATTTGTATAGATTCTTTGAAACTGACAACGGTGAATGTTTCATTATGATAAATTGGAGGCCTCTGCCAATTGCCTTTTATTAGTTTTCGTAAAGATATTTATGGCTGTGAAGAATCTTGTGTTTGACAAATATTTAGGTTCGTCGATGGAAAGGTCAATTGAAATGCTTTGAATTTAATTTATGGGGAGTCTTAAATTTAAATTATATTGAACTGTGTCTAGTGAAGAGACTATCCGTGACTGGTATTCTCAGTTCTATAGGCCAGCCACAGTGTCCCCGGTGTGTGCTCATATCCATGTCAAACTGCTGAAAGATTTTTTGGCACTAGAGCAGAGGTGGCCCCGACTTACAAGTTGTAGGTCGTGAGTTTGAAAAAAGGCCTCCTCTTTTGTTTGCCTCAGTGTTTACCTTGTGTATTTCATTTCATCACCACTGCTCTCAAAATGGTGAAGGAAAATATCGTGAGGGTTTTCTCACGATGGTGCGGAATGAGGCATGTCCTAGAACCAAAATTCGAAGACATGTAACATCCACCAACTTGCGCTGGGATTGTGTCCCACTCCCTCGCACAGAGAGGAAGCCTGTGTCCCAGCAGTGGGAACATTATAGGCTGATTATGCTGATTGCAAATATGAAAAGGAGCCTACGTTCTTCTCCAGATCCCAGGCTATCCATGGCATGGGCATCCATGAAATATCATAATGATCGATTCAGTGGTTTAGGCGTGAAAAGGCAGAGTTAATGCGAAATGAACTCATTAATTGGCTATAAGTTGGTAGGTATAACAAAGGCTTTGCGATCTACTAAAATGAAGCACCATCGTAACATTGATCAGTAGAAAGATCTTCTTCTTAGCCTGCAGATGGAAAAATATAACTGGAAAATATATACAGTGCCCTCCAAAAGTTAGTTGACATTTTTCCACTTTAGCTGTGCTGCCACATTGAGGATAAAGGCAAAGTGAGAGACAGAGAGCTGTGATGCCACATTATGATTTAAAATTAAAAAAATAATCAGGTACTCCTAAGGGATTACCAGATTATTTTTTATGATAAGTCATAGGTAGTTGAATTAGTCAATAAAAACGTTATAGTGTACAGTTTAAATATTTGGAATCATAATGTGGTGTGTGACAGCTGAAGTGGAAAAATGTCAACTAACTTTTGGAGGCCACTGTATATTGCTTGTTTTTGTTTAGTTCAAAATTCAGCAACACGACCATTTGCCGACGTAGCAAATCGAACTATGTTTTACTTCCTATCTACAATTAATTCTGATTTCTACAAGGCTGTTGCCTTGTACAAATCGAAATACACCTTAAAAGCTTCCGGGTCGGATAATCAATGAAGAATTCTACTTTCATCGCTACATTAATCCCAAATTAAAATGATTTTATAACGAATGAAGATTAATGTCCTGGCGCGCTTTCTACATCATTTATCGATTTTAAAGCAGTAAATCTTTGGTAATTACAGGCTACTAGCGTGCTCTGGGAACTAGGAAGTAATCTGATGACCTATTATGTTGCATTAGGAGAAGGTGTAATTGCGTTGTTGTATCTGAATCCCGTGATTTTTGTAAGAGGACTATTATATCAAACTTTATACCAAAGATTTGGACCAGACTAAAGTTTACTGCAGTCATTAATGTCATAATATCAGAGGAGAAATTCCCGTATTTTTTAAGAACGTTCTCATTCTAATAAATTAATAATAATGAAAACTATATTCGGTTCAGAAAAACAAGGTACAATGTAATTTTTAAACTAGTAATACATTTTATTATAATAAATTACAGAGCCTGAGGCGCTAGATTTCAGAATCTTAGTAGCATTCAGTACAACATATCTCTAATTTACCTCCATTTTCGAAAAACTTCTGACATTGGTTGTGATTGAGATGAGATTACGACTAGATTTGGTCCGTTTTTAAGTACAGAAATTGGCCCTCAGACCTGCCCCAGTGAGCTGTCGTTTTGGATCAATTTAATCACTACATTTAAAAAAGTTATTGCTGTCTACAATTAACTGTCTGCTAATATTTCACGCATGATGAAATATTAGCAGACAGTTGCTCATGTTTAAAAAATCAATTGAAATTGAGGAATAACTGATTACCTGCAGATAGTTATGGATGGACCGACACTATAATTTATTTAATAAACATCATTACGAACAATCACAGCGTCTATTTAAATTGCCAAGAATACGTGTATTAATAACATCTATTAATTAAGCGGCAATAAACGCCGTCCCTAACATAAAAACGTTGAATTATTACCGTCAATAAATACAGACGTTAATAATACATGAACGAGTAATTATTTAAACATAAACCCCATCCAAAGAATCGTTGTACAATCGTTAAACAGAATCGATTAAAAATAAATTGTGAATCTCTAAATGGAACATCACTATAATTCAAATTCACGATGCATTTACAGAAGAGAAAAAGAAACAGAATTCTAAAATGGTACGTCATAACATAATTCACAGCGATCTATTCACGAAGAATCGTTACTTCGAATCGATTCATGAGATGTTTACAATCTATCGGTATTACTGGAATAGATGATCGGTATGGGTATATTATTCTTGGGATTTATTGAGGCTATTCCAGTACAAATGTGATGTAATTGGTGGAGGCGCGTTGAGTAATTACCTGATCATCAGCGTCATATTACGTGGATAGGCAGAGGTAATTAACTGTTAAATTGACTTTGGGATACGAGAATCGATTATTTCTATGGATGTTTGATAGATAATCGTGATTAGTTTTAATAGAGATTTATAATACCTACGCTGCTGAGTTGTTTCGACGTCTCGTTACTAAGATGCCATACATACCGGCTGATTCACATGTGTGATTATAAATTTCCAGTAAAATGATCACGTTGCCATTTATCAGGTTCCGCAAGCACAGAGACCGCTGGGCAACACTCTACACATGGTGGATGCCTGAGGACGGACGGCGTCGCCGTGGCTGGTTCAGGAAGAGGTAGAGAGACTACCTAGATGCGTACCGCATGGGTTAGATCGAGGTGGCTCGAGAAAAGGACGCCTGGAAGGATTTGGGGGAGGCCTTTGCTCAGCAATGTGACAGTGCAAGCTAACTTAAAAAAGTAGGTTCCATGGATAGGACTTGTAATGTAAAATTATATTATTGCCATTTCAGGAGTCGGACCAGTACACTTCTTCCTCGGAGTCAAAAAAACCAGTACGAAGAAAACCACATACCAAGATAAACTATTTAGCCACGTAGCCAGGTTTGATGCTGGGATGACCAGCCAGGATGAACCCTTTTGACAGAACAAGTTACATTATACCCAGCATAATCAGACTTTAATATTTCCACTGCTGGGACACAGAACTCCGCCACATAGGTCGAGTGCTGGTTGGTAGATATCACATGTCTTCGAATTTTTGTTTCTTGGACATTTCCTCACGATGTTTTCCTTCACTGTTTTGAGCAGTGATGATGAATTTTTTTACACACAGTAAAGCGCCTGTCTGGGTTCAAACCTACGACCTACAATTCGTAAGTCTCGGCCGTTCCCCTCTGGCCACCACTGCTCAACCAACGCAGGTAATTTATAAATATATTTTTTGTTGTGAAAAGGCATGGTGATTAATTAAATTAATTAATTAAATTGAAGCAAACACATTCAAAAGCATATATGAGTGCCAGTTTTTGCATGAACAAGTAATAAAATCATTGACAGAAACATGATCAATAAGGTACTGAGAAAAAATTACATACCTAATTATTATTAATGAATCTAAAATGAGGAAACAAATGGAAACCGTCTAATTGATGACCACAAAAAGTTTAATTAATTGAGTTGTGTTCAATAACAAACAAATCAATGATTACAAATAAAAACACTTAGATTTGTAAATGCTTAATGATAGGTTCGTTTTATTTCCTACTTATTTATTATTCACTGTCATTTCATTCAGATTAGGACTTTAGTTTAAGTTACTTTATCAATTCACTAAGGCATTCTGATAAAAAAAATATTATAATAATTAATATATGATTGTAAATAGGTAATAGTTAGGTAGAGAGGTTCCTTATCTTAACAAATGTCAAGAGGAGTTTGTGACTAAGGTTTAACAGACGCACGGGTTGATCGATCAGGTTAAGCTACGCTTTGGACGATTAGTCCGTGGATGGGTAAACATCTTTACATACCCCTCTGTGCCTCGGAAAGCACGTTAAGTCGTTGGACTTGGCAGTAATTAGTGGATTTTTAATAGTCGTTACGGGTCGTCAGATGCAGAAGAGATAGGCAGTCGCTCCATGTAAAATACTAGTACTCAGCCGCATCGGGTTAGACTGGAAGCCGACCCCATCATAGTTGGGAAAATGCTAGGCAGATGATGAGTTAGGTAGGGAGTCGAATCTGAGCTACAATTTAACATACAGAGACAAAAAACATTATTTAATCCTATACCTTACTTTAATTTATTTTTAAATCATCATACTTTTCGATCAAACAAAAACAAAACACAACAGATGACATTGGTCCCCAGGTTTAAACCCTAACCGCAAGGGATCATCTCAAAAATTATATGTGCTCTGCTAATACCTTCGGAGGTACAATCAAGTTTCATTATAATCGTGATTAGCACGGCATGAACAGCGAACCCTAGCATTATGTGTGGTTAGGGCACATTATGCGCAAGAGTGGCTGGTGTTCAATTTTGAGCATCTCTCCGTCTGTGGTGTGGGGTAAGCAAGATTTTGAGTCTTGTACGTTGTGGAAGATTCTGGAAGTTTCATAAAAAAACTTTTGTTAATTTTTTATGGGATTATAGTTGTGCCTAAAGTGATGAATGGAAACGGTTTTTTTTTTCGCTATTTTGACGTTTGATTTATTATAAACACTGATAAGCTAAATTATCATCATGAACCACTAAAGAACAAGCAAGCAAGAAAATACACATCATAGTTTCACCCTGCACACTAATTGCGTAACATATGATCAATCACAATCTGAATCATTTTGAAGCATATTGCTAATCCATTGCTTCATATGTTCGAAAAAAAAAACTGTTCAAAAACGTAAATAGCGCAATGAATGATGTTGAACTGTCAATATTAAAGCCATTCCTACCGTTAGTGTGTTACGCAATTATCCCGCTGGTTGAAATAATTCGTAATATTACTTTTCTTTTTCTAGGAAAGGCCATAACAACATCCTCAACAACAACAACAACTTAATATCATCATAACATACGAACAAAAAGCATTCCTACAAGTAAAATCGTGACTAACAATAACTACTTACAAAGCCAATGACGTACAAGATCTTGCTAAATAATAAATGAACATGTTCGAGTAACCTTTGATTATAGACTGTATAGTTAGGCTCTTACCAAATTACAGAGTCGGCAGTATTATAATATTAAAGTTTAAGCAACATTAGCAGGTAAGTTTCAGTTCATGGAAGGACTAGATATAGCCCGGAGCTTCAGCGGTGTTAAATGAGATAAGAAAATGAAGAAGGACCGCTTTGTGAAACCAGAAAATACGGAACCATATATTTTAATTGCGAAGGAAAACATCGTGAGGAAACCGGCATGTCCTAGAACCCAAAATTCGAAGACATGTGACATCTACCAACCCGCACTGGGCCCGCGTGGTCGATTACCCACTCCCTCTCACCGAGAGGAGTTCTGTGTCCCAGCAGTGGGAACATTATAGGCTGATTATGTATTTTTTAACGAAGGAAATGATCTTAAGATTACTATCTAAACTAACAATAAAGCTGAAGAGTTTGTTTGTTTGAACGCGCTAGTCTCTGGAACTGGCAGTCGGATTTGAAAAATGGGTGGTTCGGATGAACAAGTAATTTCACACGGACAAAGTCGCGGGCAGAAACTGTATGAAATAATAAAATAAAGAATTCGTCATCTGCCGCCTTTTCTCAACTATATTCTGGTCGGTTGCTAGTCTAACCGGATGCAGCTGAAACTAAATAAGGAATTATGACATTGAAATACTATCGAAGCATACTCTATAGGTAACCATGCTTACTACTAATTGTGATCTCATTTTAAATTATTATTAATAAACCGTAAAGCTGCCTATTCATCGTTAATAAGGTGACCCCTTGATTCGATCCCTTAGCAGATGTTATAAATTAGAAATCCCCCGAGTAAATGAAGTATCATGCTCTAAGCTTCACAACAAAGGTGATGAAATGCAATTGAGTTGTGTCAATACATCTATACCCCTGGATAGATTTAATCCTTTAAACGCAAACAAGAATAAACAAGGAATACAGAGCTATCGATAGACCCCTTTCGAACGCACTCAACAAGACTGGTTGTAAACATTTATGCAAATGCTTCCATTGTTTTGTCAAAACAAATGCAAAGCGACTCCATCGAAATAGAAGAATTTAATGACTTACCGAATTCAAGTCTTTTCTAAATATTTGATGAAGTATTTGTTTGAACTCACAATATTTATTTTTCTTCGTTTTTAATGGAGTGTAAATTGCATCCGCGTGTTTACCATACAATTCAATAATTGCTTTGTTTCTGTGGTCGCTGATTTTTATTTGTAGAGTGAGATCACCTGTGATTGGCTTTTGTTTATTTTCTTTTGGTTGGGGTTATTATATTTTGATTGATTTCTACGCTGCTTTTAAAGAATGATTGCCACAGGTCAGGACTTCAGTGTAGTTCAAGAATACAAATGAAATAGGTAGAAAGTATTAGAAGGGTCACACATTACTATCGCAAATACTATATGTCTGATATAATATACAAATCGAAGGAATAGAGAAAGTTAAATAATATGCTTATAATATGAATACTAGTAGCAAAAGATGTAACAGGAAATGTTGAGCAAGCTCAAACCGCAATAATTTACGTTATGAACGTCAAAAACAAATTAAGAGGATTAATTAAAAACGAATAGGTACACATAACATTAATTCAGAAGCCGAGTAATGGTTCTCTCACCCTAAATTTAGTGAAAGCTTTAATATATTGACGAAAGTATACATTAAATTTAATTTGATAGAAATCAAAAGATGAAGTCATTATGGATGGAATTGGTAAGAGAATGGAGGATGCCGTTACCAATGATTTAGCAACTGACATTGGTTTTGACAATTTAAATGGACAATCTAGAACATTTTATTGTTTGATTATGCAGAAATGATAAATAAAAGATGCAAATTGCAAATATAATATCGAATGAAAAACAAGACAAAACCAGGTTAGAATTAATGATGTGGGGTTTTTTATGCATTTGTTTATTCTCTGAAGTAATCTAGAAAGACAACAAACTGGTATTAGCAAATTGTCGTGATGAAACTGCACTTGATCTGAAATCGCCAACATTCACTAATTTACATGGTCCTCACATGAGCTGGTCAAGATTATGTCTGGGCTTTAAAAGAGACTTTTACCCCTGAGTTTGTTTCGCCATTTCTTCTTAGAGGTAGTCAGATAGGAAATGTCGACTCCATCTAAAGTTTGTTATTTAAACCTAGATAGTATTCGACAAGTGTAATGTCAAACTTCTATTAAGTACAAAGGCAAAACACAAGACATAAATGTCAGATTACTATCTGGGATTAAAAAACGAACTAGCTCATTTTTTTTATACATATGACTAGTAAAAGTTATTCCGATGTCCGATTCACAGAATAAACAACTTCATTTGAAGCCATAACATGTCTCAATAAATAGAACGAACATTCAATTTAAAATACTTGGTTTCATTAAGAACAAACCTAAAGTGTTCTCACACTTTACTCAGAATTAACACATAATTGTAAAACCCAACTCATTTGCTTCACAAATATTATAACTAGCCCCTACTACACAAAAACTCATACATTTATTAATTTAATCAACTCCACAAAGTCATGACTCGAATAAAAAAACAACAAAGTCGTCCTCACTTTGATATTTATTTTATTCGAACGCGAATTTTATGCGAAATACCATGAATCACTGAAAAACGTACTGAATTATTCGTTTCATAATTCAGCTGGAACTCTTCAAAGGGATGTCGAATGAAACAAACAAGTGAATCGTCTGTCATAGAGTTTCCGTGCTTTATTTTTTACTTGTTTTTTATTTTTCATCAATTTGCAGTCTGAGCTTACGTTTTTTCATTTTGATTGCAATGTTTTTCGAAGAGTTGAATGCTGTGATGAAGCCTGGAAGTGATACGGGTAATATAATTTAATACTATGTAGTGTTTGAAGAATCGTGTATCGGCAAACGTAGTGTGGGACGCCCCTAAGCTAGATGGATCGACGACCTAAAGAAGGTGGCTGGGACAGACTGGATGTGGAAAGCGGAGGACAGGGTGTTGTGGCGCAGACTGGGAGAGGCCTATGTCCAGCAGTGAACTGCGATAGGCTGAGTTAATTGATTGATAGAGTTTGAAGATAGCTAGAAATGGGTATTACAGTAATTTCTGCATCTTGGTAGTAAGAAACAAGACCGAAACTTGAATTATGGTCGTATCTTAAAAGGTAACTATAAATAAAAAAAAACATTAACAGGCCAGCAACCGTTGAGATTATTGAGTCCTGAAGGACTCAGATATCATCATCATCATTCATCATTTATAATTAGGTATATACTCGCTGCATGATCTTAAAAAAACGCACGAATGTAAAGTGTATAAAATTAAATCATGTGGATGAAACGACGGAAGCAATTGAAATAAGTTACACAAAAAATGTATTTTTGTTAGCAAAGCATAGGTATATAAAGCAACTAAAGATAGTCATAGCTTTGAAGTAAAGTTTCGGTGACTCATGAGCAATTTTTCAAACGTAAAAATTAAATTGATTTTCTGCTCGAATTCTCTGCACAAAAATCCAAAAAATATTCTACCATCATAAATATCTACAACATAATAAAATATCAGTCTTCATCTTCAGGCATGAATCATCTTCTACCCACAATTACCGCCCAGATGGAACACAGTAAATTACTATTGGAATCACTTCTACGTCAACCATTTCCTTGATAATTTCATCAGATAGTTTTAATTTCGTAAATTTATTGTACAGATGAACAGTTCCGATGATTTGTAAATAAGCGAGAATAAACTATTACCCAGCTTTACATTTATAGTGAACATAACAGTGTTTCTTTGATGTCACTTTTTTCTTTGCAATAAATTTTTCAACGAAACATAAAGAGAGCTCCACGCGTTATTAGACATGGAAATCGTTTTGGGACACACAGCCGGTGAAGTTTGGGATACGCGACCAATTCTAATATAAATTATATTGCGGTTTTGATTAGATACTAAGGAAGCACAAAAAAAAATCCTTTATTGAAATACGGAAATTTACGTAATGAAAATTACGTAATTATGAATATCTCAAATATGAATACGTGAAGTAAATGGTGAAGTATGAAAAATCAACGCTAACGAATTTTGGGATCCATCTAAACAAGCCTGTAAATGTTTTAAAGTGGTTTTATGTCATAAATTATAAGAAAATACAGCATGAACATGAAACGACAACAACTGTCATAATAATTCTAGTACAACAAAACGACGCTAAAATTTAGCACTTTCTGGCACCATAGGTCTTAAGCTGTGAGCACACCACGGCTTAGATACCGCTACGGTAACGATATCATGTTTTAATAGCGCTACAAATAATTTAAAAAAAGTACTTAATTGAAAAACAACAATAAAATGTGCAGTAGGGGTTGCACTATACCATCTTATGCTTGTATAATTAACCAAACTAGAAACATAACAGTAAAAACAATACTCTTCCAAGAAGTTAGACCATAAATTCAAGTCCAGTTAGACAAACATTACGTTTAATAAAACACACAAAGCATAAACTTCACGCAGACAACAATTTGTCATGAAATTCACGATGCGTTTGAAGTTGGTTCATTCTCCCACGTGTCCGTGAGTCTCTATGGCTTCACACGTCGCCTCTTCAAGTATAAATCTGCCTTTACAACTGCATAAATTTGTCGATAGCGAGATTTTCGTATCCGGTCCGACTTTATTCGCCCCGCATCCTGTTTGCTATGTAACAACGATTTTCTAGGAAACTTCGGCATCGATAAATAAAAGAGAACTCTATTTCGCTCGTAAACAGTCAATACTATCAATTGAAGTTTCACGATTCGAATGATCGATATTGGAGTTGGTTTCGACTGTATCGGATGCCTTTGAGGATTGATGCTCTGTGTTTGATGGGCTGAATTTGCATTTGAGTATCTGTTCGAAATGAGTTTTGTGGTTAAGCAATCAAATATGCTGGTATTGAGTATTAATGAGATAGTTTGTGGGATGCGTACAAGACTAGTAGCTCTTTGTTAGTATCAGTTTAATATGTATGTGAGCCTTTCATATTTCTTCGATTGAAAGATTTTTACAACATAATCTTAATAAAGGTACATACCTTGAAAATCTTACTTCCTACTAATATCATAAACGCAAACGTTCGTATGGATGGATGGATGGATGGATGGATGTTTGTTACTCTTTCACGCAAAAACTATTTAACGGATTTAGATGAAACTTAGTACACAGATAGTGTATAACCAAAATTAACACATAGGATACTTTTTATCCTGATATTTCTACGGGATCGAAGCCTATGTTGTTGAAACCGTGGGGCACAGTATAAATATAATTCTATGAAGTATTTAATGGATCTAAAACAGCAGTTCCAATCCATCGGCCTTGACCTCAACAACTCAAAATGTGAAATTTACATTTGTGACCATACTGACAGACAATCGACTATACATAAATTTAATTTAGTAGCCCCTGACATCAAAGCTTTGGAAAAAAGTTCATTGCAGCTCTTAGGTTCCCCAATTTTAGAAGACAGTTTTTTACCATTCGTCGACGGAAAAATTAAACATTTTAACGATATTTCAGATAGACTTTCTAAAATTAATTTATATTCGGCATTCACCCTAATCAGATAGTGTTGTTTCGGTTCAAATTTTATGTATTTTCTCCGCTCTTCCTCTTTATGGAAGCATCCACACCTTTTGGACAAAATCGATCATATTATCCGCAGCACTCTTACATCCATTTTTAATGTGGCTTTGGACGACCGCGCGTGGCTGCAAAATTTCTAGTGTAAGCCTACCAGCGGCGTTCCTATCCTCGGTCCACAGCACCGAAAAGTTAACCACACGAATCTTGGTTCCTGCTCAGGTTGACTCTGAAGTGCCGTGCTTGACCGAGGCGGTGAGCGCCTGGAAAGTGGCTTGCCTGGACACGGTTCAGCCCGAGAACCCGTCTTCCCAGAGACAGTGGGATGAGCCGCTCTGCAGATTGGTATGGAATAAACTTATTAATACCAATACTGCTGAGCGTGCCCACCTGCTGGCTGTGGGTGAATGGGAGTCGGGCCTCTGGCTTCAGGTGCTACCGTCACCCAATATAGGCACTATGCTGGGTGACACTTCATTCCGGCTCGCTACATGTTTGCATCTGGGCGCTCCTTGCGGAGCTCCACATCGCTGTCAATGCGGTGAAGCAGTCGACTGCCTCGGACACCATGGCCTATCCTGCAGCAAGAGCGCTGGGCAGATGGCAAGGCACGCCAGCATTAACGACATCATCCGTCGGGCTCTTGTCTCCGCCGGGGTGCCAGCTGTTTTAGAACCCAAGGCTTGGCACGCGACGATGGAAAGAGGCCCGATGGAATGACCATAATGCCTTGGAAGTTGGGTAGGCCTTTGGTGTGGGATGCAGTCTGTGTTGACACCCTCGCGCCATCCCATCTTCCTAGCACGGTGGGCTGTGCTGGGGCGGCTGCTACAGGAGCAGAAAACCTCAAACGGCGCAAATATAACAACCTTATTGGGAGCTATATGTTTGAGCCGTTTGGTGTTGAAACACTAGGGCTTTGGGGTCGGAGTGCTCATCGAATTTTTCTTGACATCGCCAAGCGATTGGTTGACTCTTCACGTGACCAAAAGGCTGGCCTATTTTTAGCCCAAAGAATCAGCATTGCCATCCAACGTGGTAATGCTGCCAGCCTTTTGGGCACTTATCCCATTGGCAGTGATGCGGACGAATTTTTTGCCCAATGCCCAATGAGCGCCTTTTTCTATATTTTTTCGTATTATATACTTGTATATAGTGTAATTACTGTTAGCTTGTAAAAGTAGTAATTAATCTGTGTATGTTAAATAAAATAAAGTATACTTTTGGGATGAAGTTATCCTAACATAATTCCTGCTACAGAATGATGAGTCTGTCACTTTCCACGTCATTTATAATATTGTTCTTAAATTTTCTTTCTATTCCTTCAATTTAAACACATTTCTCTTCAAGTATCAACCAGATTTAATCCAAGCTAATAACTCCAATAAACCTCACACATCATACATCAAACAAGACATCTTATTTTGACACATCATTCAAAGAAACTCCCGAGTCATTATCGCATAGAACCGAACTTTACTTGCAGTCGCTAATCGCATTAGTCTTGACAGTGATCGGTTCGACATGGAGGGTAGAACAGAGGTGGAAACTGATCCCATTATAGGTAGAAGAGGTGGGAATGTGTGTAGAGAAGATGGATGAGGGTTAGTAAGGGGAGAAAAGGCAATAATGATTGCAGAGCATATTAGTTTTGAAAGTATTGCATAGAAGTAGAAATGAGAAAGACATTGGAATCGTTAGACGTCTTTGGGTTGAAATTGTCGGGTTTAACAGTGAATGAAAAATATTGCAACAGACTTTATATAAGGCTAATGCTTTGAGTCGAGCGTTGAAAATCTAACAGTGTGCTTTTATTAGGCAATATTAGGCGTCGCTTAATATTAGTGAAAACGGTCATGAGCTAATTATTATGCTGTCCTATCCTGCTACTGCCCCATCTCATTTGACTTCAACAGTTTTATTTTCCTTTTCATTTTCTTTGACCTTAAATTCAGCTACGTCATAGGCACATTTTCTTAATAACCTTTTAAATAAAACATCAGCCTTGCCGCCTCCAAATTTCCTCGCTCTTTCACCTTGACGTCATAGACATTTTTTGATTAACGATCCGTCTCGGGTCAGATCTCCATTGTGCCCCTTTGAAATTCCGACACTCATTTATCAAGCTTACTGTTCGTTCTGAAAATTAATGCGCTGGTACAATTTATAGACTCCTGATGTGGGACATGACTTTCATATTAATATTTTTGGATATATCAATCATCTTGGCGCAATATAAAATTTTGTAGAGCAAGTATTTGATTAGGACTTGGCAAACGATTTAATTGCTTATTTGTTTATCATGAGCAAGCATATTTAACCGACTTCCAAAAGAGAGAAGGTTTTTACCATAGCTTTGTCAAGCTCTGCTTAGCTTGGGACTAGATGTCGTTGTGTGATAGTTGTGGAATATTTATATTTATTTTATATTTATATTTATATTGCGCATAAATCTAAATCTTAGCTGACGTTAAGTGTTGTGCAAGTTCCCAGAACTTAACACAATAAAAATCCTTTCTAAAACAAACTCTTTGTGGAATATAGAAAATGATGATAAGAGTTCTCCATCTACTAGGTTTAACCTAAAAAAAGTCACACTACTTCCTTGTGTAATACCTGACAATGTTGTCCTTAACAATGTTACCGGCGACGATTAAGGCAATTGAGGTTACCACCTTTAATGTGGTTATTATGGTATATTACAGTTCATATCCCTGTTATTACCCATGTACTAGACTTATGACTTTTGACCTTAGTTCATTATACACGTGGATTAAAGCGATAGTAATGACCATTTGTTTTGGGGGTGGTAACAAAGTATGCTGGAGTTACACTTTTTTTCTTGTAACTGCGTTGAACTTAGCTAAAGTGGCCTTGTTCGTTCACGGTTTACTGCATTTGCAGTATTATATGATGTAACTACTGTTTCAACTTTACAAGTTTTAATGACCTTAGGTTTTTGTCGAGTGATTATGGTGTATGCAGGGTGACAGGGAAACTCGACGTATTCCTTGAAAGGGGTTATGCTAGAGGTCATAATAAGAATTATTATATAATTTAAGTAATAAATTTTAACATTGTTTCTGTCCCATTTGAAAAAAAATTGTGTATTATTATTACTCACGGTAATGAAGACATAGCAAGTGATGCTTAATCCAAAGTAATAGTTTGAATTACAAAATATCCCTGAATATTTTCCGTCTGAAAATCGCTTCTCCCCCAGCCATGAGTCGATAACTTAAAGCCACCTTGAATGGTGTGCGGCGTCGAGCAAAATTTACACGAACACTGATTTTGACGTATCGCCTTATGGGGTGGTTTTCATGAAAAATGGTTTACCGGGCCCAAGGAGAACTCTGTTCTTGATTTTTGAAAGAGATTTAAATGCTTTGGCAATTATCTGTGAGATTAGTTTCTTTAGTTTTGTGAATATAACTATTAATTTGATCTTGACTTTCAAATGGTTCAGATGATTTATATTAAGAAACCCAACTCAGATGTAATAAACGCAGATCTCTATTAAAATATACCTATTAAATTATTTCAAAAAACATAATTCTCGATTTATTCATATATTTCAGATTCATGTAGGTACTTAGCTATAATTTATTAATCTTTATGTCAGGTCATTCAATAATTATAAGTATTTCTACATAAATCAAATATCGCAATCAAATCATCATTTTTGATTAATTTACCTATTGCTAATATAGAATCACTGTATTCCTTATCATATCAAAAGTTACCTATAAATCAGTACCTTTTAAATCTCCACAATTTCCTACCCATACCTACGACAATAATTGCTTCCACGGTCTTGGCGTGTTTGCAAACCACACATCTAAACGTCCATCCGACTTCGAACTAAAGTCTATCAGAACATGCGTCCATTCATTACCAGTCGACTCCCAAGGCACGAGAAACATCGAAGGCAGGTCAGGCCTGAATTAATCAACTCACGCTTGCTCGGTGTCACTTGACAACTGCCTGTCCAGACCAACAACTCGACGACAAACTTGATAGGAACCTTAAGGATGTTGCAATAAGAGTGGATTTAGATTGGGTTTTGAGCCAGGAGCTGGTTGTACTCAATGTGAACTGTCACGGAAATGTTGGGGAGCATGTTAGTAAACAATTGCATGAGACAGTTCCGCTTGATTGATATGGTGTACGTATATGGAAATTTGTTTTACGGTTTTAATGAAGTATCTGGATGAGTAAGCTTGGCTTTGTGATTTTTTTTCAAGTAAACTTAAGAACACACTACAGAAAAACCAAATCAAATAATTTATTTATTTGCAAACATGGAGAATATGAGAAGGAAACTGGCGAAGAATACATAGGACTACTTACCCTATTCATGTGTTGCTACAATTTTTCAGTTTTGATTCTTTGTCATTGTCATATACAAATTAAAACCAGAACTAAATTAAACTTTCAGCAAATTAATCATTACCAATTCCTATTAAACATACAACAAAAATGTAATAACCACCTTTCAAGTAATCAACCCGCAATGACAATGCTAAAACTCACCCCCGAAGTGTTCGCATTACGGGCCCGTCTCAAAATAAACCAAACAGTATTAATCATACTTCCCCCTCCCCACACTCCTAGCGCGTACACGATAATGATATATGCGATATTTGATGATAAACAATCAGGGTCATTTATTATCTGTCCGTTATTTGACAGGCGGTAGGCAGATGTCATTTGTCATTTTCCACGATTCGTGGGTCCCTTCGTTACGCCGCCGCCGCCTCCGACAGTGGTTAGCTACCAACAGATACAGATCAACACCGCTAAGCGAAAATATCATCTAAAACAACAGTGATAGAGTCCGATTTAGAGTGCGAAAAAAATCAATCTTGATTGTTTTCAGCATGAACGATTATGATAGATGAAAGAGTTAGCGCACACACAAAGCCGATGAAATTGTATCGACTGTTGAACTTTAGGCTCATGTGGATAAGGTTGGTTTTTCCAAAAACAATCAACGAGTAGTCCCTGCCTCAGAGAAACGTGTTATTGAAGATGAAACAGTAATGGATGGGGATACGGAATGCGTGAACGCTGTCGGAGATGTATTGTTATCTGCCTTGTTTATCGCTATACGAAGATCGTTTCTTTAAATAATTACCTTTTAAAAAGTATATCCCGACCGTGCTACTGGTAATATATTCATTATATCTGACATCTTACAAAGCGCCATTGAAATAAATAAAAATATTTTATAGCCGGACAGAGATCTCGATAGGATCGTTTCTTTAAGAAGACATATTTGGAATTTTGACTGAATCATTAACGTCTGAATCATTAAGGATCGTTTTAATTTGTTGTCGAAAACATTCTGAAGTTTTATGGCTTGCTCCTCGACCCACGCTTGCGGTAAACATTCTCGCGTAAATACCAATTAAGATTTTAAATATAGTGTTAAAGGTGGCATAAAATGTTTTGACAAGACTTGCGAAATTCAGTGGCCAATAACTCAAACAGTTTCGTAATGCGAAATGCTTGTTGAACATTTTTAAAGGGAAATGTATGTGAATAAATTTAAGGTCGTTCCCACGGGATGTCACGTCGTCTGCGGATGTGTCTAGTAAATCAAATGTTTAATTTCCACAGTGAAACAACGAGCATTGTGCGGTTCACCCCTTTTTAAAAGGATGTTCGCTCGTTCATGTGTTTAGTCTTTCCGTTTTATATATTGCGGCGAAAATTTTTATTACCCTTGCTTAACCAAAATTTATCGTCCAACTTTTTGAATTTGTAAGTAGATACTTTTTTGGTTTTTATTGCATGTGATTTGTTTTTAAAGATATCTGTCTACCTACTGGTGGCTCTGTCTGCGTTTTATTGATGTCTAATACCCATAATAATCGCATTAAGTATAAAAATTCTGCACATTGCAATCTTAACAAAACTATAATTTATTTACTACGTCATCAAAGCAGACAACCAAATCAAATCCATTATTTGTATTACTAAAACATCTATTATGTGAAGCAGCGTATTGCCAGTTCTAGCCCTTAATTCCCAAAACGGGTGCGCTCTTTTAAAATATTCAATACAATGTACCGTGGATGCTGCTTCGCTGTCAAACGCATTACTTACTTCATTACTCTCACCTTGACGTGCCTGTTAATCTTTCATTGTGTTTGGATAAAAAGAAGCTTAAACGTGTTTTGTATTGATTTTTTTTTTAAAGCTTTCCTTTTAATGGTATTGTGTGAGTTGCGCGTTTGTATTGATGGGGAAGACGTTCCTTTTGTTACGCTTAGCTTGGTAATAAGTTAGTGGTAGATAATGAAATAGTAAATTGCTTTGAAAGCTGATGAGAGATTGTATGATACAATCAATGATAAGGGCTCGATAACGGTACGAACAAAAAAAATGGTTATAATACATATATGGTACGCCTGTTGTTACAACTTCTACAATTATATAATTAAAAAAATTTAAAAGCATATTAACAAATAAATAATTTGAATTGCAAAAGTGCCTTTTATGTGCCAATTTGAAATAAATGATTTGACTTTGACTGTGAATAAAACATATATATATGTATAAGCATTAAGAAAGCTACCAGCAGACCAGACTTGAGTAATGCCAATACAGATACAGACCTATCTAAGTTAATAAAAAAAAAACCCAAGAAATGGAAGGTAAAACATACAAAAACAAGAGTCATGCTTATCCTTGTCTCCTAGCATCAGAAGTAGGTAATCTAGTTCCTTCCACAAATATAGCGAAGGGCTCTAAACGCGCAGGCAATTTTTCGAAAGCACCTGACAGTGTCGATCCATCGTACAGAGGCTGTATAAAAACGTCAGACAGTGCCGACACTGACTATGATCAAGTATGTCTGTTTACTACTAGGGTTAGCCGAAGAATTTTATTTAGTTTGAGGGAATATCTAGAAAATGGTAGTGCAAAACATTGAGAAAAAAGCAAGGATATGATGAGTGTGTTACAAATAATTTATGGAAAGTTATATACATTTATTAGTTCGTTATAATGTTTGGGTATAATATTTTTAATAACTTAAATTGATTGAGTTTTTTTTAATAGTAAAAAGTAATTAAAACCCAGAGTAAATAAATACCTAATTATCGAACTGTAAACATAACCATAAATTAAAACATTTTAATTTACCAAAGTAATTTCGCAAAACGATAAATTATTCAACATCATTAACATTATCTATAAAAACAGAACTTTACAACTGAATATTAACAAAATTTCTAAATCTAAATGATAAATGCATCAAATAAATTATAATAAAATTTAAATAATGTCTGTTGATTCTTTAATAGGATGGAAACGTGTAATTAATTAACAGTGTCGCTAACAAATTTTGTCTCCAGCCGACAGTCGGACAAAAACGGGGCATAATTTATGTGTGTAGCAACCCTGTTCCTCCGCCCCCGCGCCCCTCGCCGGCAGGTTGAAAGAGTCACGGCGCGTGATTGATGACGGGCCCTCCACGCCCACGCGCCCTAACAACCGCCTAGAACTGACAAACTATCGCATTGTTGGCCGCAGGAAATCATAAGGCGATTGGCTTCGAATTTATTGCCTTGTTGGTACCATGCGTTTAGTTACGACCGCTGAACGTGAGGGACGGCCAGATCATAATCTCGATTAACACGATGATTACTCGTATTTTAAAATAAACATTAATTAAATAAATGATATATCGAACTTGGTCAACTTCGAAAGTTCTCAATTACATCGAGTAAGATTTAGTAGACATGGTGATCAAATCTGGTCTAAGGCTTCCAAATTCTATACCGACACCCTAATAGAAAACAGTGCGATGACGAGCATGTTTTGTGTCAAATCATCGCATAATGAAAAATATGAATCAGTCGAGGGTCCCGACCGCATTAATCTCAGCTTGTCCACATGAAATTCGTTTCTAGACATTTAAATACAAAGGTCGATAGAGTGATAAATTATGAATGAAATAACAATTCAGATTTCAATAGCATCAGTTCGTGTTTGGAGTTGAACAACAAAAAGCGCTTGTGTGTACAACAATAGAACTATAAATATGGGTTTCTGTTGCGTTGTGCTTTAAGCTCGGTTCGCCTTCCGCTCGATACAGCTCAACGACGTTTTTATCTTCATTGTTATCGAGAAATATATTAATTGCCATTGCTGTCTAAGACGGTACAACCCTGAGTGAAATTTCACCGTGAGCAATAATTTATGCATTTGAAGCGGACTCAGGCACGCCGCCAGCCCGCGATAGACCACTCCGCGTTATATCTCTAAATGCATCTGACACAGTTAATCCATATAAAGTTATTATTGCCTCGCCTTTCAACCGACTTAATTGGCCGCTACCAGCTAGTGTAAACTCATGTGTTAACGATAAAGTAACTGAATAAATTGTGGTTTTAAATACTGTTCACGTTCGTTGCTCACGAATGCGAATTGCACGCCCGCTTGTTTTTATTGCCCTCGTGTTTACCTAAACGATTTTTCCTTCGCAACGCTCGTAAATATGGAATACAAAGGACGCACGTTCTTTATGCGATCTTGATAATATTGTTCTCGGTTCCTCGAGTTGAAATTTTAATTTGTCAGAAAATTTTAAGCCAAGTTTAATCTTCTTACGTCGGGGTGCCGTCCGATGTCCCGAATTAGCCCGCCGAGGCGTGTAGGCCATAGATTAAGTCGGATCTCGCGGCGAGACCGTTGCCAACGTCTCAATAAGCCGCTCTACATTTTTACGGCCCCTATATCCGTTTCGCTGCGTAAATACACTTAATGACCGACATTTCGTGAACGTTTTTATTGTGAAGTTTTTATTATCGAGAAAATCATTTGTTTAGTCTACGTACGGTTATTGCGAGGCAGCTCAGTGCGTTTCGGGGTTTATTAGGGTTACTTTATTACCCTTTTATACTGCGTCTTTAATACAGAAACATAGCCTGCGAGCTTTAAACCGTCTGAGCGGCCGGATGGTGATGATTAAATTTGATTTTGATCTGCGAATATGATTACATGTTCCGTTATTACGTTGCAGTCTCAAAAGCCTTTTTTTACTCCCAAAAAGAGTTACGACCGAATCATGAATGTTGATCGCTGATTATTTCCCTAATGGTTCTCGATTAGAATTTTTTATCGGTGGCGTAGTTAGAATCATCTAACGAGCGATATCGCCGATCTAAACGCGTGAAACTAAATCTGTGTAATTTAAGCCCATGGAATTTCCGTCCAATACACAAATTAATGTATTCGAGCAAAAAGTCAACACCGTAATCTTGCCGGCCATAAAGCAGTGTCAGAGCACTATAATAATTTAGAAACAGTCTATTAAGTGAATCTTTATGATAATGTTGGAACAGAAGTCGCGGCCGCGAACGGGCTGCCTGTTATTTTGATACATTATCATATTTAAACAATTCAGATGATAATAGACACGTCGGGCGAAACCCTTTGGTAATATAAATGGTTGTATTATTATTTATTTATGGGTTTCCTTCCTCTGGGCCGGGGGCGATGTGGCATATTTCATTGAGCGAAAAAATGCTTCGAGTCGTGAGTTTATACTGGCTGGGATCCGGTTTGAGTACCTGAAACGACTGACTATAAGCTTGTTGCCGCAATAATAAAGATTTATGCGACATTCGGCGGTAGCGTGTTTTGTTCTGTTACGAGCCGATTCGCTTTCTGAAAGATCAATAGCGCTCTTTATTGTATGCGGTGAATTATCGTCATCGACCGTTCTTTTAGCTTCGACTATAAATTCTTTGGCCGCATTCGATATCTTATTATCGCCTCTTACATCTTCACCGTCTTTACGATTGGCGTTTTGTTTCACTTCAATAGCGTTAAGTTCATGTTTTACGATTGTTACTTCTTAATAGTTCGTGTCTTTTATCTTTTATTTGTTTTTGATTGCAAAACTGGTCGAGGTGATTTGGATAATCTTCGTCTTGAAAGTTATTGCGTGTCAATTTGCATAATTGTTTTTCGATTGTGGTGGTTTTTTTTTGTAATTTTATTTAGTCGCCTTTTATTTGTCGGCATCCATTAAATAGTTTTCTTTTATTTGTTGTTATTTCACAAAAAGCAGTCCTACTTTTATAAATATCAACACAATCATCCTCAAAAATCGGCTATCCTCAATTCAAATCATAATATATCTTAGTGAAACCTAATCCACCTCCACACATAGAAACAAACAATTAGATTTGCATGCAACTTCCAACAATTACTCGCAATAAAAGTATCATCAGCGTTGTAAGCGTCTAGACTATCATTCTCATGTGGACTAGCGCGCACTGTAATTTTTTCAAGTAATCTCATTATTACGTACTACACCACGGTGATTAACCAGTTGATTTATGGCGTATGCAATTTGCATCGGACTCGATGCTATGGCTTTTTGCTCCGAAGCCGATGATTATCGTTCGTATCGTGTCGGTCTTAATGATAGTTATTTCATGACCCGCCAAGCTTGCTCGGGGACGTTTCATTAAAACCCTTTACATACATTATTTCGACGAATGTGTCTGATTATGTTAATGCCTTCCTTTGGTCGGTATCTTGTAATGGATTGTTTGGTTTTTGTGTAATTACGTAAGTATGTCGATTGATTTATTGTGTGTAGGTAGTAGCTTTCTTGCTTCTTACTTTTTCTTTTACACTGTTCCTATATCAACAAGTGTACCATTGGTAATGCATGGGAGCACGTGACAGTAGCGTGTTTGTTCGAAAGATGTAATGTTAGACAGTGTACTAGCCGTAAGTATAACGTGCAGACACGTCAGACATGACAGCCCGTTTCCTTGCTGACATCCAACTTGCAATGGATATGTTGCACTTACGTTTTTCCTTTTGTTCGTTTCAGACAGAGACGTGACACGGTATTTGTTGGTAATGTGCACATGCTAGATTGCTAAGACATGTCATAAAAAGGTATTAAGTGATAATAAAGTGATAAAATGAAGACGCGATGATGACTTCCTTTCATTGTTTGTTTTTGTTCCTTGTTTCATGTTGCGTAACATACCTCACGGCTAGCGTGACAAAGGTTTTAACGTACTTCTATAGTTCATATTTACTAACATCGAATAAATTTATCAATAACATCATCATCATCCTACAGCAGTCTACTGCTGGATATAGGTAGGCCTATCCTATTGCATTTTATTCAACTCAATTTTAGGCAACTCTCATCCAGCTGCTACCAGCCACCCTGCAAAGATCGTCGCTCCGCCTAGCCTGAGGGCACACCTTACGTTTGCTGATTCGCGGTCTCCACTGCCGCGGTCCACACGAGACATGTCTACCTCAACGGTCATCGGTTCTACGGCTTCTATGGCCAGCCAATTACCACTTAAGCTTACTTATTCTGTGAACTATATCGGCAAATTTGATTCTCTGCCGGATCACCTACTTAAAATAACATAATTATGAACAAAATCTGTGTTGACCATATTGTAGCTATCATAACTTAAACATACATATGAGGTGGATGAGCAGCAGCATATACTACAGACTGCTGCTATATCTATTTACTGGTCTGTCTCACGACTGTCAGTTGCAGTGATCTGAATGATCAACCTTGTTATCCTGACACGGACATCGGTAAATTGCACGTCAACGACAATCCCACATTTTTACCCAAGCAGATCCAACATTTTCACCAGTCCAGTTATAATTCCAGAAAAATAATTTTCTCCCATTATCTTGCAACGTGTTACAGAACACGTGTTAGCCAAGAGCGTGACAACTTCGGTGCGTGCACATAGATAATATCGTACATAAAACAAAATGGCGCGACGCTAAATTTATGAATCGGCCGGAGCTGCCTTCCACACAAAAGTTGTTTATTACAAGCTAGGGTTGCTAGTTTTTATTTATTTGGGCAGGATTCTTTACGTCTTTATGGGGTAAAGGGAACTTTACGAAGGTTACCAAATTTAATTATCATGTTCTACGATGTGGCCGTTTTAAGTAGTTTCCTGATCGTTGGTAAACCATCAAAGCAAAGTTTCCTACCCTGCCTTTGCAACCATGCTTTGGAGGCAGAGGCAACAGACTGCAAAATCCCATAAACCTTAATAGCGGCAGAGGCGACTACAGCCACACGCGTCTACGGTTGCAGTTGCCTCTGTCGACGGCTGCAGTCACCTCTGCCGCTGGCAACGTGCCGCTCGTGTATGTATATGAGCACTTAGATAAAGTTTATGGGATTTTGCAGTCTATTTTCAGCACCAAGTGCCCACTTCGTGATAATATTATTACGGTTTTTATTGCGACATGCAATTCCAGCTCGATACCCCTACCTATAAGTTTATTGGTACTTCACAACACAACGGACATCATAATTTACTTTATATTATTAGAGCAGCCTTAATGGCGATATGAATTATATGGAAAAAAGTACCCCGTAGCGACCGCGGCCCATTTAATCGCTATTATTTATATCGTTTACCGATACAATCGATTTAAATCGACTAAACGCAACATCGATATAAAATCTTCATCGCTCCTATAGGATGATTAATTGATATTTCTGTTAATTTGGTTCGTGATCTTTTAAAAATTTGAATGTGTTATCGTGACTAGTTGTAACGATTTTTATCGATTGATATTCGAGTTTTATCGATGTGGGATCGATCAATCATAAGTAAATAATATTAATGGTAACTGTCATGTGTTAAGCTTTGTATCGCTCATCGTAAGTTGGTTGGGCGCATTAATTTCGGTTCGGACGTGATTTGTGTTTAATTTATTTATAAGATGTGTTCGGTTGTTGATTTATCAATGTATCCCACCTACGGAGTGTGGGTCGGTGTTCCTGCAGGGTGGGCAGAGATTTAAGTTACATACACTAACATATTATTGCAATATAAGTATAAGAACATGACCAAGCCATGTTTTCCAGAAAAGCTACACATAAAATAGTTTAAGGGGAGACTGAAGAATACAACGAAAAATAACCTGATAAATAAAAATCTAAAGATATTAAGAGATAAAACCTTAAAAGGCATAACAAATAACTATATCACGGCGTGAAAAGTGGCACCGTGTCATTGTTTTACAATGTAACTGGAACCACCGAAATGGTCAGATAGGAGTGACATTTGCTGGTGACAGTCACTCTAGCAGAGCATCGCATCGATGGCTGCATGGGGGGCTATCTTCTAATGACGGGAGATAATGGTGATGCCAGGGAACCGCTGTCGTACCAATACCACGAAGGACTGTTATATTCCGGCCCAACCCTGAAGATATTGAAGCTGCTGAACCACAAACACCATGACCATTTCTGGTAAAGGCTATCTGCGCCGCTAAATGCATAATTATGCTTGAGAATATTATTTAACGACCTGCTTTAAGCTGATAGAAAAAAGCTTTTAATATTAGCCTTACAAGAAATCAATCACACATCTGTTGACTTTATTAATTTAATAGTCAGAAGCAGTAACCTCCAAACTCTTTCTCAATGCAACAATAAATATAACAAGTGAATATTCTTTTCCCAATATATTTGACGTCAGATTAAAAAAAAAAAATAAGTTAAAATATCATCGTCCTGCTTACACTCCGTCGAGGTAAGCTCTTGTGTAACTTCTTAATCAAATGACGGTAATCAAGATAAATCATTCGACACACAAATAATGCACTGTAGAAAAACAAATTGATTCGTGAGAGTATCCCACTTAGAATATAATAACTTTATAATTACTGGTTCTAGGATTATAGGGTTCCGTACCTCTTAAGAAAAAAACTGAACCCTTACAGGATAATTTTTCATTCGTCAGTATCTGTCAAGACCTTTTTTCTTAAGAATGAGTAAAGGTTTTTTTTTTTTTCAGGATGGAAAATCATTAAATGACCCCTCCCGCTCTGGGTGGAGCAGAAGGGAGTGTCAGACTCTTACTGACTAAAACCCACCTGTGTTCCTTCCTTAGCCCTTTATGTACCAGGGCAGCGGTAACCCTTTCGGACGATCCCGCTACCCCTGCAGTATGAGTAAAGGTCTCAAATTGAAGTTAATATCAAATACTTTGGTCTGCGGTTTCTTGGGCGAGTGAAAAATTCAAATTCAGGGCGCAATACCTACTCGCAAATGTCCGGTTTATTTCATTGATTTCAGTGCCAATGTTTGATAGATAAGTCTCTAGGAAGATAAAAATCTTCTTAATGGAAATATAAGACGAAAAATGAATTTAAAGAGACCAATAAGGAGAATTCACTAGTCTGACACTGGATGTTGTACTGCAATAAACATACATTACAAACAAGCTTTCAAACACATTGAAGTATCATCATTCTATTTCTAAGAAGAGTTGGCAAGTGATTTGTGATCATCTATGTTAACACAACAATAAAACAATATAATTATAAAATGAAGCAGACCCACGCTGAATTCTACCATGTGTGGGTGTCATCACTATGTTAATCTTAACACCAATATCTTTAATATATTATCCCTTATCTATTCAAATTAATATGAAAGTTTTCTAATCGCTCGTTTAATCTCATTAATAGATAGTTATTATCTTATCTTCTGGCGATGTGTTTACGCCAGATAATTATAAATCTTTGATCAAAGATTATATTTAGTTATTTATACAGAGACTGTCGTCATCGACGTATAAGGTAGGTCCTTGTTTTGTCTATCTTTAGGTAATCTGCTTTGGGTGATAGATGGTGTGATTTTTACTGGAATTTTATATTGTGACAATAATTGTATTTTTTCGAGTATTTCTATGTACATATTTTCAATATTAACCTTGAACAAAGTATCTATTTTTTTTTCATTAACATTACTGATTTTTATTCGCAGTGACGACTGCGGATATAAAAGTGATGACTTTTTTCGCCTACACCAAACACATTACATTTCATCATCAAAAAAAAATCGTAATGATCAGCTCCAATGCCAATCATTTTGTACGACGTTCCCCATATTTTAAAAAGAAGAAAAAATTAATTAAATTTTTGCATAGGTTTATAATAATGATAGCCTATTCATTTAAAAAAAAATACATAATCACCATAATATTAACATATTTTTTAAATTAACACTTAAGCTAATTTAGAATAAATCCTATCAAGATTAATTAAAATTTTATATTTAAATTAAATAAAACATGTCAAACAAATTACTCTATTTGCATTTGATTAAGAATACATTAATTATTAAGAGAAACGCATCACTGATGACAGCAAATTTAATCTAGTGAGCCGCTTGTAGCTCCTGTTTAACATAAAACTTTGAAAACTTTCTTGTCATTGCGATTATACCAATAACTATTATCGATAAAATCATGAAAGAGCCATAAATTTAGAACAGTAAGGAAGGACCCATAAAACTTGCCATCCCTATTATTTCAATATCAGAACAGAACAAATGTCAAGAATATCAAATACACCCTACGTTCAACCCTGCCGCCGGCGGCGAGACATTAATACAAGTTGAAATATGGCCCACTAAAGACTATATAACGTAAAATTTACAATTCATAAAACAGAATGATATATGTATGTGGTGGAGGATGGTTGTACTGAAGTTTACAGCGGGCCTTAGTTAACGCCGACTATTCCAGAGTTGATAAACTTATTGCATTACAGAGAGTTTATTTTGCTTTCGTGATTTGAGAATTAGAAGATGTATGTGATAGTGTTGGTTTTGTTTGTGAAAATGCAAAATTTTTAAGTATGAATTTGAAATTTCATGCCAGAGTAAATATTTACAAAGTATAGGAACCTATATAGTTCCTAAATACCCAAGCCTGGAAGAAGAAGAGGAAGATCAGAACGATATTACATAAAATTTGTCGTTGAACCACAGCAGTTCACTACAATGGCCACTGTTAAATTATAAACCACTTTGATGCCGATTTCGTGTTTTTTCAAGTGTAGAAATCCACAAACATAATTCTTGTTTAGTTTTTAAGTGAATTGTTTATTTTTTTTCTATATTGTTTTTTATCTCCTTTGCTCTATCACACGCTGTCTACATCTCTGTATCTATTGTCCTATCTCAGGTATGCTGGAAGAGATTTCTTATGAAATAAGCATCACCTCTGTACCTATTTTTTCTGTTCTGTTTTTCATTGTCTGTTTATATATGTGTGTACATAAATGGTAAAATAAATAAAATAAAATAAACATTGCATCCAGGTAGATAAAAGCCCTTGACCAACTAAAAATGCCTAAGAAATGCCAACAAATAAATTAAGAGTAAACACAACATTTGTACAAGACACACGTACAAACAAAAACTGACATTTAATCAACAACGCTGACACATCAAGACTAACATACAAAGTAGACAGGCACGATCTTTTAATCTAGATTGAAACGGCGACATCTAATGAAATGCAGCGCCGTCTGAAATCAAGGAAAACTAACGACACGACATGCTGTACCGCGACAGACGACATTGGAAGCGTTCTTACACCTGCATCAGATGGGCTGAGTACTGAGTACAAACAAGGACATGAACAAGAAATGTTTCACAGAATATTTAATTTAGTCTCAGATTTAAACAAAATAATATAGACAAACGTCAGATTTTATGTTGTGAATGTGTATATAACGGTTCATCTTGAAGAAGGATGCTAACGCTGAAATTATAACACTGGCACTTTTTCCGAATGCTATCGCATGAATGATTGATATTGTTAGGATTAAGGCCATTAAAACCCGATAAAATAATTGCTTTTACTATCACTCAGAAAGAGATAGAGCCTTTTATTTCAAGCTGGGAAGCACCAAAGGTGCGTATACGTAAGGCTATACTACGTACGTGCGGAATTTTATGATGCTTTCTACACTTGATTAAACTTAAACGATTCCACAAAAGATAGTTGCTCCATTATTACAGTAAAACAAGAAAATTGATTATCTACATTAGCCCTTACTTACCTTATTGGTCTGGCAACAGTTATAAGTTCAACCACATAATTATTTCAACGTAATTACTGTTCCTTATTTGGAACGTGGCGTGAAAATATGTGTATATGTATGTGATTTTTTCTATGTGGCGTCGACGTGGGAACATAAAAAACTGTATCAACTACTTGCAGTAATTGCGAAGAACATTAGAAGAGATGAGAGACTACTAAATATTTAAACACTTGGTATGGATTATTAAATGCTTCATCATCATCATCGTCAATTATTGACGCTGCCGTTGCTGCTACTCCCAAAAACAGACACTGCTAATGTGAGACCAATTTGGACAAGTAAGGGAGAAAAGAAAGTTTATGTTTATACCTGCTGTTGTTTTTAATTTATTTATATAAATTTACATGCACAACATTACAGAATAGAATACCAAGACGTTGTACAGAGGCCAGCACATCAAGCTACTACAATCTGTCAAATTTCTTTAATAGATTTTCAACTTTATTGCTAAAGCATCAGGTTCAAGGGGAAAATTTTACAGTTTCGGGTAGCTCGATGTACTGGCGTCTGTACAGTGCAATTTACAAACTAAAAAGTGAAACACACACGTTTCTCATTTTCAGATACTTATTGCTGTGTCTTGCCAAAGCCTGCTGGCTGCTGTGTGGGCCAAAGCCCAGCACCAAAAAACTTATAGCTATCCATGTCTCCCATTCAAGAACAACCAATGTAAAATACTCGAAAAAATAAACTAGACATCTAAAAACCAATCAAAAAGGAATTCACACATTTGCTCAATAATGTCCGCTGCTGTCTGTACCGCCGGGTGGTTGCGGGGTGCGGGTCGCGGTACGGGGGACGGGGCTCGGAAGTAATAAATCAGGTGGTAACGTCGACGCGGCACGCCATCACTCATACTGCTGACAACCGTTCGGTCACGTCATACAACGGTACCTGGGTAGGGTTGCTGAGTGTCATATTTTAATATTAGTTGAAATTTGTGGCGGCGGTAGCTTCAAACGTGTGAATGTAGTAAATTTTAACTCCAGCTTTAAGTCTTAAACTTAAAGCTGGTGTTAAAATTTACTGAAAATGTGTTTGCTGTTTCTGTTGCGTCAAGTTCTAAAAGGTGCCAGCTTTAACAAAATACAAAAGTAGGTACAGTCAATATTACACCAGTGGTAACAATGCGATGTTGACAGCGCCTGTATGTCGCAGCAGTAAGGATTTCTCGTAGTGCAAGTGTGTCCACTAGTGTGCAGTTGACTGTACCAAAACTGTATAAAAATTATATCTAAAGAATCCAATTATCATTATTATCAATTAAAAGATTAAAAAGAAAGAAGAGATTAAGAGTTAAATATTTTGCTTACGCATTTCTTAATTCAGTTATTTGCTAAACACCCTGAACCCAGAAGCCCAAGACAAGTTCCTAAGCTTACATGCATTCGTAGAAAAAAAAGTTTAAACAAATCGTAAGATAAGTAACACGCATAATTAAATCACAAGACCAGTCCGGAAAAATCCAAAGAGAAATTCAAATAAAACAACTTGAGCACCTGCCAGCCCTAACGCTACTGTAACTAGTGTGAATCATGAACTCAAAAAAGGAGTGGACTCGCCTTTGATAGGACAGCCGACGACACGACATGTCTGTACATTCATGTTTAATTAGTTGGCTTGAAGAAATGATACATAAACATCAGGTACTAATTGGTGAGGTAGCCATGGGATGATGGTAATAGTGTACAGTGTAAGAGTGGATATTTGTCAGAGACCACGCTTCGACAGAAATTTTACTGACAGTCGTGCGTTTTCAGGTCAGTAGAAATGCAAAAGGAAAATACGGCAAGCAGCCCTGATTAAGCCGTGAAGGCTTAATCTTATGGGCTCTGGACACAAGGCTAGAGTAAGCCTTGAACTTGAACTTCAAGGTTCGCAGCAAACTTTTGGGCTGGGCCAAATTTTATTCAGATTAGTTCTAATCGGCTTAGGTAAGGTGTAGAAGTGAAAAGATTAGCCATTTATAAAGGTTGGTAGTGAAGCTGTCAGTCTTAGGTGTCCTGAACTCGTATAAACGAATAAGATTACTCATTGAACTCTTCCTATGTACCCGAACCCGAACGGAAACGAAACAGTACTGCAAGGTATTGCTGTGCTGTGCGTGATTTAAACCCGACCTCATGTGAATCTATGAAACATCAGGCTAACATAGCCACTGGGCTATGTGCATATGTGTGTGTGCGGGCAGCCCTACCTTGCAGTACTGTTTCTAACGAAGCAATTGTATGAAGCTTGGTCTCTGTAGTCTATCTACTCATTTAGTGTCCATGTCCAGATAACTTTCTGTATTGATACTGTACTAGGCAAAAGAATGTGCAGTAGACATTCTTGTTCAGCTGCTGGTCTTATTTTCTTACGTGGTAGATGATAGGAAGGCATGTAGTATTTATTTTTTAATGTTCTTGGTGAAATGCTTGAGGATGAGAAAATGTTGTAATTTATTGCAATACTGTATTTTGTTAAAGGTGCTTTTATGACGATGGAAAATATTTGAAATATCTGTCGCTTGACTTGCCTGATGTGTATCAGGTTGTGTGTGTGTGTGTGTGCCTTTGCTATTAAACAGCAAAGGCGATTACACATCAGGAAAGTCCATTAATTTTTACGTCAGTGATCGAAACGGGTAAATCAGGCGTAATTGTCTTTATGCGGCTTAAAAATGTTTCCTAGACAAATAAACCCCTTCTTGCAACTGCACTGACTGCCAATAAAACAGTAAGTTTGCTATCAAGGTTTTTTTATTCAGGTCACCATTATACCCTTCAAGTAAACACTCATGCAAAAAACAAACATCAAAACGAAACAACAAACAAAAATATGAACGTCCTAAAATACAATAACCCTAATTTTTGTCACGCCGTCATTCCACGTCACGAGATCACGTGACGGCATGACAGCGTGTCACGGCAACACGTCGCGTGACACGTTAAATTATTTATCCGTCCGACCAACTAATTGGTCACATTAATAACTAGGGATGTACTCGTTTATTTTTGTGGCAGTAATGATCTTGTTTATTGGGCACCTACGTGGTGATACAGGCTGGTGTTTTTAGCAGGTGATATTAATTTCACTATTTAATTATGTTGTTATACAAGATAGTGTAAACGAATGTGTTACCGTAACGCTCGAAACTCCAGTGGCATGCTAAGGTAAGGACTACATTGCTATGAACTGTGCGAGCGCGATACATCCAGTGCGTGTGCGTGTATGAGTGCAATAACATTATATTTCTGTTGCATTTCGAATACGCGTCATAGTGGCGACCTGTTCTTACCATTGCATTGCTAAAATTCGCGCAAATGTAACATGTGCTGCATGCTAAGCTGTTTGGGCTAAGCAATGGATTCACGATCAATGAAGTCTGAGTTCGAATCTTAATTACAATGTGTGGCTGTTTTTTGTTTCTTTGAAACCATAATAATATTTTTATTTTAAGCAAAAACTTGTTAGGCTTGGTTATTTATAATGTATTCATGCTTATTATTTTGTATATAAGAAGTTAAATATTAGTGATTGTATTATAACTTAACTATTTATGTGATTATGTTGTACTTAATTTAAATCGTTTCGGTGTTGAAAGGTGGAAATAAAAAAGTCGTGCTGAACGATAACAAAAATGTTTATTCGTTTCATTTATTTATAAAATTAGCAAACTTTTATGAGGATTGTGACGTCACATTCCTGCGTAGATAAAAGAAGTTCTCTTGTAAGGTTCATAAGATTTTTTGTTGTATACCCACAATAACATAAAAAGGAAAGGATATTCTAATAACACAAATATAATTGTTGATACCCACTTATAGGTATCAGCATTCAGCAGAGTTTATTGAAAACTAATATATGTTTTAGACTTTATGAACATGTTTTTTTTATGTAACGTCACAATGCATGTATTGAGGTATTGCTTTTAGGTATTGTATTGTTTTCTTGACGAAAGGAAGATTGAACTAAACCTCAATTTAAGATCATTAAATAATTACGGATATATCAATAGGTATTACTAAATATTTAGTTAGACCTAATTATTAAAACCAAAACATCTAAATAGGTGTTAATATTTTGTATAACCCCCATTATTTACAATACAGTCAAGTAGACGTTTGCGCATGGACCCTACAATATTACCGAATATTTCGTTTCCTCTTAAATTTTCCCACAGCTCCATGCAATGGGCTTTTAATTGTGTTATACACCTTTCATCCCGTGACACCCAACTTTGCACCATCAAACCCCATGGATTTTCTATGGGGTTGAGGTCAGGTGATCGCGATGGCCATGGAACAACAATTATCTCCAGGTGATTGTGAAACCACTCACGCACAGTGCTCACCCGATGAATAGGACAATTGTCCTGGACAAGTGATATTTGTATCAACTCATCAGCCGGGTAAATATTTGCGCACAGTAGGTAGCATGACATCGTCTAATACTTCTACATAAGTAGAACTTTGGCGCGTGGAGGAATAAAAGCCAGTTATCCTGGCCCTGCTGCACTCATCCATCCCCACATATTACGTATTTAACACATCAGCGGGTGTTATCCTTGCGCCATAAATGAAACCTACCCTTTTGACTAGATTTAAAGGTCTTTTCATCTGAAAATGTGGTAGTATTCCAGTCAAAATATAAATAAGCCCGTGCGAAACGTAATCGTTCTTGTTTATGTCTTTTTATCAAGAAGGGCTTTTTAGCTGGTCTTCTGTGATGTAAGCCTTCAGCGTGGAGGGCACAGCCAACAGTTTGCAATCAGGTGTTGAATAATACCGGAAACTGTCTAGTTAGTGTGAAACCATTTGTTTCATACTCGCTCACCATATGTCGTCGCCTTCCACTTCGCTGTCGACTAGCAAGGCTACCCTCTTCCTCATAACTCTTGATCCAGCGACTTACAGTATTCCTCTGAAACCAAACAAAAAAGTGATATTACGCAGCTATAATAAAATACTAAAGTGACTTCATTTTTATATAATATAATAATATTTATTTAATTTAACAATATAATATTAAAATATTAAAACTCTGCATTTATAAATCCAATAATAAACACTAATTATTTATCTTTTAGGCCTCATGATGGATTTAAAAAACAATAAAAAGAATTAATCCATATGTCACCAAATAATCTTAGATAAAATTTCAAATAAAAATTTAAGTTACAATTCATAAATATAATACTCACATTCAGTCCGGTTTCATCAGATATTTCTGTTCTATTAAGGCCACGTTTATGCAGCGCAATAATAGTCGCCCTCGCCTCAATATTAATATTTGCCTGCATTTTGAGTATAAATACAATACCGCTATCTATTAAATCACACGTCACTAACCAACAACTACAACCAAACGACAACGTTTATTCCGATCAAGTTATTCATAAAACTCATACGTCTACCTCACAGAAATCTGAATTCTTTATTTAGTTTTCTGTGATCTACCTTTCTAACTTTACGAAATGTGTGAACAAAGCGAACAAGATAAAGAATTTTCTATTTCTGTCTCATTACTTCCAGTCGAGTAAAAACTTACAAAAAGTTGAAGTACTGCGTGAGATTTGAACACACGGCTCACTGATTCACGCATCTATCCGCACGCGCTTAACCGCTAGGTCATCTTGACTCATATTATAACGTTGAAATTATGAACTACAATCACTTGTTCACGACAATGTGTTTATTTTCTTGAAACTAGAAGGACGTAAGTCACATTAAACGTCAAGCTATTGCTTTGTGAGATTGCCTATGGACTTTTGGTCGACACTGTACCAGTAACTGCTAATTGTGTTTTGTATAATATCAACCATATTTAATTTGAAGTTAACGAAATGAAACTCTTTCAAAAACTAGCTTTTTCTCCGACTGTCATGTGATGAATTTTATGGTTATATTTTTATGAGAGACTCTTGACTAGGAAAATAATGTAGTGACAAAGTTGCCATTGAATACCAATGAGGACAAGACAAGTGCTGTAATTAGGCATATTAAAATGTCTACCACGATTAAATAAATACCGCAATACATATTCAACTCATTCGCAGAATTAAAAGATTATGTTGATATTTTTACACCAATTAGGACAATTATTTTGGCATGCATAATAAGACTTGATACAAAAGTATAAATAAATATTCACTGTGGGCAATAAATTTAAATTATGATGTAGGTTTTACCCATTTAGTAACTAACCTTGGCTTTTTGTTTCGAGGTTTTTAGTCATAATTATTTTGAGTGTTAACTTTATATTGCCACAATAAATCTTTAATTATAAAAATAATGTTTATGTTTTAACCTCTATTTTAATTACAGGTGCGATGAACAATAAAAAATGTAATAATTAATATTTGTTAGTCAACGGCCATTGTGAGGATGCAGATATTAAATTTAATGCGACTCCCACACTAGTTCCTAATGTTTATTTAAATGTCATGGCATGATGCAATTTTTAAAACAATAAATTTAAAGCTATGACATATTATAAAGGATATTAATATTTTATTATGATTTCATTCTTTTCAAGATTGAATAATTACATTTCAACGGTTTTTAAAACTACATCAATTAGGTAGACATCCATCAATGGATATTAGGATTTAAATTAAATAAATGGATGGACTTACATCTACTCATATACAGAATGACGGTCACATATTCCTGAGATAGCATTCAACTCAGCCTATCGCAGTCCACTGCTGGACATAGGCCTCTCCCGGACAGCGCCACAACACCCTGTCCTCCGCCTTCCGTATCCCGTCTACCCCAGCCACCTTCTTTAGGTCGTCCGTCCATCTACGAGTAGGTAGCTTGGGGGCGTCCCACACTACGCTTGCCGATTCGCGGTCTCCACTCCAGGACTCGTCTGCTCCAGCGGCCATCAATCCTTCGACAGACATGGCCAGCCCACTGCCACTTCAGTTTACTTACTTTGCAAGCTATATCGGTAACTCCAGTTCTTTGCCGAATAATTTAATTCCTGATTTTATCCTGAGATTGCATAAATGCTATGTTTTTCAACTACTTCTCACTTTTCCACCTAGAAAATTGATAGCGATTGGCATTGACTACACAGCGAAATTGAGAAGTCAGATATCGCAATAGTTAAATCAGTAATAGACATAAACAAGTTATTATGATAATTTATGAAACAATAACGACAAGCAAACACGTAAAACCAATAATACAATCTGTTATAATAAAGTCTGACAGATTTTTTTATCAGTCTACGACAATTATGAACAATCACGGTCAATAAATTAAAATAGTAATCACATTGAATGATAAAAAGTGTTCGTGTATTAATTAATATGAAGACATGCTATCTATTACTAATTATCACACGCAACTTGTTACAATTCGGGGAAACGCGAATTTTGTTAGAAAATGAAATTGATGTGTCGGTGTTCGTTAATGCAAGTTTGAAATACTGCTGATACTGACAGTCCGGTGTATTTTTAATGATTGTTCTTGTAATTATCATGCCTGTTTTTGACGTGTAGAGAGAACCTTTTATAAACCAAGAAGAAACGAGCATTGATCACCACGTCTGTCTGCTCACTACCCTGTACTACGATTTTGTTCTCCAAAGTAACTTTAAAAGCTAGTTCATCTAGGTCTACTTTGTCAGGATTTTCCAGTTTCTGACTACCCATAATTGAAACCCGTCATACATCGAATTGATCGCTGCAATAATTGATTGCTCCGTACGGTAGCCATAAGTCACTAGACTTCTCATCAATCATACTGTGTCTAGAAGTTAGAACAAAATCATCTAACACCATTAACACAATACTCCACACATTGGTCCAACGTTGGTCCAACTAGGGCGTCGCCATGACAGTTGACAAGCGTGACATTTATGACAGATTGCGGCCGAGCGCAGATTATGTCACGTCACAAATGAGATGATAAAAAGTTAATCCATATCGTGTGTGGAGGGCTCATTGTGTTGTGAGTGCTAATTAACTGATTACAAAGGTGGGGTTTAGGCCGTCTACACGATATCCGGCCGGTCGGATGTCGACGTAATGTTTTTATTTTAATTGGTGTTGCATTTTAAATGCGAATGTAATTTTTAATTCAATTCTCAGAATTATTGGATTGTGAAAATGTAAGGTTTTAAACTGACCTAAATTATGATATTATCAAATTAAATAAACCTTACAATATTCGCGAAGTTACTTCATTATAATATTTAATCTGTGAAAATTATCTATGTAAAAAAAAATGGAACAGCATTTGTATGAAACTTTCTCCCAGATAACTTAACCGTGGATAGTCAAACAGACCATGAGTGTTTTGAACTAGATCAGTCTCCAAATGTCATCACATAACACCCTTATCATTTCACCATCGACGACAGACTCCTGCAAAAAAACTAAAACCCTCAAAGCAGCGTTACACAAGACTACAAAAGGTCAAAGCATAAAAAGCGTCCCAAAAAGCGATAATAATCCACCGTTTCCAGTTTCACGGATTACACTGTCATTCGAGTACGAAAAAAAAATGAGAAAAAGTCCTTTTCGAAGCCGCCGCATCGCGGTAGGCGCACTCATGCGTCATGATTCTGACAGGCGGTTTAACGTGAGTCTCCAGCTCGCTTGACAAGCCGCCTGACAAGCCGCGCTAACGCTCCGCCGGATTATGTAGCTTGATAGATTAATTTGTGTACAATCTGTATTCACTTTGGTGCTCAGATCGTAATCAAAATATAATGAGGTAACCCTATAGTTTTAATGCTCGAACGTGGGAGGTTAGCTTTCTTAATGAGTGGTAAGGAGTATTATTTCTAACTGTTTGTGAATGTAATGGATAGGCTATAAAATGTTGTTTATGTTAATACCAGCTTGGCTCCAACTGCAGGGAAAAATATCTCTTCTCATTCAAAGAAGGAACAAGCATTGACCAAAACGGTTGCTTTGTCACGGTAAAGCTTTACCGTGACAAAGCAACCGTTTTGGTCAATGAAAAAGAGGAGAAAAATACGATTATCAAAAATGTCACAATTTATGATGGGCATGAAAAGTTTCGAACCCGTACTTACTGAAAATCCAAAACCTTTTTGCCGACAAATACATCATTATTACCTTCCTAAATCACTGTTAAGTAGAGACATTACTTCTAACATTTTACACACCGCCATTGACAGCTGATAAGCTATAAAATACTGTACATTAAAGGTTCCTAACTTACTCCGGTTGTCATTACAGAATTAGCCGTGTCAGGCATATTTTAACATAATTGCGTGCTTATAAGTAATGAGCTATTTTGCCTAATATCCTCTTATAGGATTGCGTGTGCTACTAACTGACAGTGAATTCCTACCATGTTACCTGCAGACTGTATTGAGCCATTTCCTTCCATTAGCTTATCGGTAAGTCTATCTACATTAATAATAAAATGGTAATGTTTTTAATTATTATCTTCCGCATCAATTGAAATCCTACCTGGATTTTAAGTGTTCATTCGAGACTTGTTTCTAACATGATCATTGGACTTGCATGCTAGAACACACAGAAATTGTACACATTGTAGGAATCGATGTCTTGAAATAGAAAACGAACCTCATCAGGTTCATCATCATCATCATTTCAGCAGAAAGACATTCACTGCTGGATATAGATAGGCCTCCTCCAAGCATCGCCACTTCGACAGACCAGTCTCAGGTGCGCTAACAAAAGTTCTAAAGATGCACAGTAGATGGCTTGATTTGATAGGCACACTGGATGAGCTATTGTTTTCGACGCTTAGTCTTAGATTGGATAACTGACATAGAATCGATATTGTGACGCATCTAGTTGTGCAATACACAGAGCGATGATCATCAACTATGTAATTTTTTACATGCAAAGTTTTTTTTTTTGCTAGCCTTCACTGTCCCGCTACTGCTACAAACTCGCCATCTCTTTCTGGGCCAGCCTCCATCTTCAGGCACCCACTGTATGGATACTTTTTCCCAACAGTCATCGGGTATGCGGCTGATGTGACTCCCCTAATCCCAATTCAAAGATTATCTATGACTTCCTACATTCTACTCTATCAAACGTGACATAAGCTTATCACTGTTTATCAATGCTATTAACCCATCAGTGTAATCAACTTCAATTACAACACGATCCGATCCATTCCGCGCAGCACTAACATAAATACTGGCGAATGTCGTAACTGATTAATTTAGAGTCGACGGGTTATGAAATTCGCCAATTAATGCTCAAAGCGTTCACATTAGCAGCCTGCTTGATTACCACTGATTTATAGCCGTGTTACAACACTATTTTAATGACTGCGAAAGAAATTACAGCCAATTAATTATAGAATTGTAATTATTTTTTTATCGGATAATTAAAGGTATTGATCGGTTAATTATTTTTGTGTTTTAATGTAGGTTGAAGTTACGGAAGGTGGTAATGGTAGATTAAGATCGTGTTGGCATAGTAAGACAAATTCAAATGGTGTAAATACCTTGCTAGTTAATTTTATTTATTGCTGAATGGACCTGCTCTTGACCTTGATCATTAATTAAGTATGTCTACTACCTGATGTAAAAAGGTTAACTTGTCTGAATGTGTCCTAAATGCATGATATGACATAATAATCAATCAATCAACTCAGCCTACCGCAGCCCACTGCTGGACATAGGCCTCTCCCACGCTGTCCACCACCTTGCGCATCCAGTCTGTCCAACTTCTTTAGATCGTCCGTCCATCTAGCTAGGGGGCGTCCCACACTACGCTTGCCGATACGCGGCGACATAATAATACATTACATAATATTGTATAATTATTATACTTTAGAAATTCATGTGGACTGGGACCAACGTTGCCAGACGTCCCGATTTTTAACCTCAAATTAAATGTCCCGCGCGCGACAGGCGCAGTCCCGCTTTTCGGGGATAGAAAAGTAAATAAGTCATTATTATTATTTATCATCATTCTCCTGTCCAATTATCATTATTATTTCCCAATTTATTTGGGGTCGGTGCAACATGTCTTTTTCTTCCATAATTCTCTATTAGTCGTCATCTCGGTAATCACACCCTTTCCCTTTTGTATTACTTATTTATTTAGGATTATATTCCTCTGAAGACTTAACTGCCTTACAGGGTAAACCATACTGATATTGTTATTTGAATAGTAAAGTAACATAATATATTAAAATACATTTTCTACGACTATCGTAAACTTAATTTGAAAGTCAAATAAAATAATAAGTAGTAAAAAATCTACAGTGCGGCCGTCGCGAGAGAATGCATTCTTGACGCCTGTCAGTTTCATACAAACGAATACGTGTTTTGCGAAATTGATTTTTATTAGCTTCTAGAATTGTCGCAATGATAGGTGTAAGGAACACCTTCTCTTAACGGCCAATTAATTACGTTTTTTTTCTTTTGTCCCGCTTTCGACGCAAGTATCCCGCTTTTTATACTAAAAGTGCTTCAAAATCCCGCTCAGCCCGAAAAAAAATCTAGCAACGCTGACTGGGACAGACATAAAACAGAAGCAAATAATTACCATCGTTAAAAAAACATCTATTCTCATTCACTACAAATATAACACATACAAAACATGTCCCACATTTCGGACACAAACATTAGTCTAAAACTTAGCGTCTATTTGTATTCATTATTACATGTCATTAGCATACAAAATTGCTATCGTCATTAACAATCCACAAAACACACTGTAACGGTCCTTTTGCCCACGCAAAGCATCACAATAATTCATGTCTAACAAAATGTTCAGTTAACCGCTACAATAAGGCTTTTGTGCCTACAATGAGCACAAAAGTTTCCAATTTCGCATCAACCGTTTAATTTTTTAAACTCTAATTTTATGCTTGTCAGTTCATAATGATGGAGACTGATTGTTATTACTTGTCTGGCCTGAATGCACACGTAATATAGCAGGTAATGGTTTAATTTATCAAATGTTTGAAAGATTTCAATTATTTTTTATTTATTTTTTGCGTAAAGCCAGAGTTCATTGGGTTGCGAATTTTAATATAGGGGTATCTTCTCAACAGTTAAGATGATTATGCAACTTATTAAGAAATTTTAGTTTCAAAGTGACAAGTTCAAGTTACTTTAACGGAGGTTAGCAGAACATATTTCGCACATATTTAACTGAAGCTTTAATAAACTTATTATTATTATTATATTTTCATTTGTTTTTTTTTTCAGGTAAAAACGCCAGGACTATTGTTTTTAAGTTTATGGAACTCTAGAACTTTACTACATGCATACTCACATATTTTTATGCTCTGCTAAGAAATGATCTACCAAGTTCGACCACATAAATTATATCTCTCACACTTCTGGAAAATATACAAGATTTCCTTACTCCATTTTGACTTGTTTACAGATTTCAAACTGAAACTCAAAACACTTTACTCCATTTACCAACTTTTGAATAGTCAAGAAGTCGGACAGCCAGAGAGTTGAAGCTAGTTGCCCATTCCAAATAGTAGGTTTCTATGAAGAAGAACGTGCAAGAAACTCCATGGTGCTGGTGCAACTGCTTGTATGAAACTAAGGACCAATGGATTTATGCCTTTGCATAAATTCATTGGTCGTTAATTTCATAATAGAGATGCCTATGTCCTTTCACTTTAATGGACCGCGATCACCAATCCATCTGCCAACCTTAGCAATGCAAAGATACTCGTACAAGAATGTCCCCGTAAAAATGTAAAAATATATCCGTTGTTACGTCAATCAATAGGCTGTCGTAATAACGGATAATTTTCTATCAAAACTAGAAGCACCATTTTCAATTGTCTTTTTCTCGCTCTTTGTTTATAATAAACAATTTACTTCAAAGAAACATTCACACCGGTCCACTCAACTACCAATATTCTCAATCGATTGTTACCGTGACTATCGAACAAATTGGTTGACACTCCGAGACGAGCGGCGGTGCCTTTATCGATGTCTAACTAGTGTAAATCGATTCTGATGCATCGATACCGAAACGAATCGAATAGAACGCACTGTTGCTTGCTGTGATATTGGGACTTACTTTTTACTTTTTTTTAGTTTAAGTTAACTTAAGTTTGCCATTTTGCATTGTATTTTTCGTTAAGAATTATACTGTTCTCCTGTCCTTCAAGTAAGTTTGAAGGGCAGTCTGTGGTCTTACTCATCTGTAATAATCATACCAATTCCTTATTGAAACAACACTGATGTTTCCTTGGCTAAATCTTTTTTAGTAAATAAATGATTACTTACTTTTCCGCTGCAAAATGGCTAAAAAATATTAATGAAAACTCAGAATACCTCTTGAAGCACTACAATTCTAGATTATATTTTGTTGTTTAATATTTTTTATAATTATTGACATAACCAGCATCAAACTCATTATAACAACTCGACCCCACAAGCTGTGTAGCACTTCAAAAACATTTTAATAATAATATAAAACTTTGTTTGTTGTAATTCTGTACAAAGTAAATGAGCAAAAAATATTATTTACACATACCCAGTAGCTTTCAAAATATCCAGACTGTATCCTAAAATAATAAATACCTATTGTAGGCTAACCAATGTAAACATTTGTTTTTGGCAGTATCCTGTGTAAACATTCTGAAACACGAAAGACGAAACCTTAAAATATTTATACAAATATACTCGTAGTTCGAATGTGTGAAAAACAAAATGACTGAATAAAAATAAAATAATTCGTATTTTGTAATGCAAATTCCTTTTAAAAAACTGCGGATTTGACAATCAAATAAAGACTTGCATTCCTTATTTATTGTAGATCATACTTATATTTTCACTTTAAAAAACTGCCATAATTTACATACCAATAGCAATTTTTGAAGTGAAAACTTCTTTAGCGGCATTGTGCTGTTTCTGTGATGGGTAAAAAATGTTAAACTTGCGTCAGGACACGTGACCTGATCGAAAATTCGTAAGATTGAGCTCGCGTCAGGACACGTGACCTGATCGAAAATTCGTAAGACGGAGCTCGCGTCAGGACACGTGACCGGATCGAAAATTCGTAAGACGGAGGGAGAGTTTTTTGTGATGGGTAAAAATGTTAAACTCGCGTCAGGACACGTGACCTGATCGAAAATTCGTAAGACAGAGCTCGCGTCAGGACACGTGATCTGATCGAAAATTCGTAAGACGTAGGGAGAGTAGACCGCATTCCAAAATATCAAAAATGCACAACGTTAATATTCAAGTTTTCACTTCTGCCGGCACTCCCAGAGTGCAACCCGTTTTTTTTTTCGATATGGCATCTCGCAGTTCAACCTATGAGGTTGTCATCTGCTTAACCAGGCTTGCCTGTGGATGCCTCAATTAATTAAAGCCTCCAGCCAGGGCTTAAAAACCAAAAGCCACAAAATCAAAAGTCATTTATTCAAATTAGGCTGAGAATTAGCACTGTTTGAACGTCAAAATTACATAAGACCATACCCCAAAACCCGCCCGCCCTTCACCACACCCTAGTCTTTTAGCAGGGAAGAAGAACTGGCGCAACAAAAACCAAAGTACTACATATAAAACATGTGAGTTAGTAATGAGGTGTAAAGTATCCCACTAGTCTATAAGAAAGCGGTATCAATGAATAATGGATGCAGCCGGACTGCGCCGGAATCCAGCCTGTGGTTTTTAGATAAATCTATTTTTTGATGCACCTTGCGTAGTCGCGTTTGGAGAGAGGAGAATTTTCTGGTGTCATTTTAGAAGGTGCCTTAGTGCAAAAAACACTTCGTGATGTTTCCAAATCCATTTTTTATTAGACAACCTATTATACACCACTCTTCGCGAAAGTTGTTGTCGAAAAGAGGTCAAAATAAAATAAAATGGATGTTGATTGTCAAAAATATCCAATTTTATTTCAACAACATCGTTTTCCATACAATTATGAAAGTAATTTACTGCTAGTCTACACTACAGACAGTTTTATATGACCGCTCACACTTTATTGCACTATAGAGCTTAATATTCCGCCATAATTTTACCTTAGCACACCTATTATCATACCATCTGAATAATTGAATTAATTTCACTAAAACGTTTCATACATTGTAATAATTGCCCGTCAGACAGAACCAATACCCGTCCACCTTTAGGATTTTATTTTATGTGTCTCTATACTCAAACATTCCCCGCAAACTATCAATTTACAATATTGTCGTATGCATACATATGCCCATATAAAATTTTACGACACCGTTTCGAAAGTACCAAGCTAGGCGTTGAAGTTTAAAAATTCATAAGCGTGGGCACTGAAAGGATCTAAATTGTCTTATTTACATTTTAATATGCGCTAATATAGCGTTCGTTGAGTAGTTAATTTATTCAAGTCATTAATTCTAATGAGATAATCAGTAGTCGTGTCGACTGGATGGCCAACTGACCCCTGTTTGTTGAGAGATGAGCATCTATGCGTAGGTGTCGACAGGGTGAAGTAAAAAGGTGGTTTGGGCAGCTGAGCGTAACGAGTTTTTACTTATGAGAACCGGTAGCTCTAAGAGAAGAGTGGTCAATGGTTTAACTACTGGAGGTGTAACGTTATCAGGTCTTCAATATGGTGATTTGTTTATAAAAAGCCTCATAAATACAGCTGAAAAAGATGAAGTCATTGCAGACGTTCTAGACGGACCGCCCGCTAATAAACTGACAAAATTAATAATGCAGTAGAAAATAAATCATAAAACTTAAACCATAATTAATAATATAGAAGTTAACAATATTTTTCATTAAAAAATCCATTATTTTGCAAACACAGTATACATTTTTATATATAATAGACACTATTCTAAGATAATAAGAGACAAGAATTCAATCAAAGTTGAAATACATCAATATTTATTTAAAGTTAAACAGAGCTACCGTCTGGCATTGTGTACAGAAGTCAAGAGTGGCTCCCTGGCAATTAAGGATGAAAGTAAAATATAAAGAGTCAATACTTGCTTGTCATTCGACACTGGGATTGTGGAGGCAAATAAAGGTATCTTTTTGTTCTGGTGGTCCTTGCAAGAAGAGAGATGATTTTAAAAATTAATGGTTTGAGCAGACCTTGGGTAAAAAAAATCATACGGGGGCGAAGGCCTTAGACATCAGGCTCGTGCAACGCCGCGCCGCACTGCGTCGCATGTGCGGCTGCTGGCAAGCTGGCCGATCACCGGGCGGGGAGCAAGTCCTGCGCTCCACCCGCCGAAGCCAGGAGGAAGGGCAGGCCCTCCGCCGTCGTCGCCACCACCACCGTCGCCGCCACTGTCGCCGCCACCGCCACCGCCGCCGCCGCCGCCACCACCACCGCCGCCGCCACCGCCGCCGCCGCCACCACTGCCGAGGTGGCCCGGGAGGGGGCTGAAATGGAGGAGTAATAACTCCTCCACTACGCCTTCTCCAGGCGAACATCAACCACTGCGCCTGCGCTCAGGACCTGTTGCTCCAGAGCATGGCGCAGTGGTCGATTAACATCGCCGTGGTCGCTGAGCCGTACTTTGTCCCGCCCAGGGATGACTGGGTGGAGGACCTGAACGGCTCAGTGGCCATAATTTCGTCGGCCGCCGCCGGTACCCCGTCCCTCGAAGGTGTCACGAGGGGACAGGGGTGCGTAGCAGCACGGTTCGGAGAGATTGTAGTAGTGGGAGTATTCTTCTCTCCGAGCCGAACTCTCGCCGAGTTCCAGAACTCTTTAACAGAGTTGAGTGGCGTCGTCGCCAGAAACCATGCCTTCTCCGTGCTAGTGCTCGGGGACTTCAACGCCAAGAATTTGGCCTGGGGTTCCCGGTTCACGGATGTGCGGGGCAGGATGGTGGAGGACTGGGCTCTGGAAACAGGCCTGGTCGTCCTAAATCGGGGTTCTGTTCCTACGTGTGTGCGGATGCGGGGCGAGTCGGTGGTGGACATCTCGTTCGCCAGCCCCGCTCTGTCACAGCGTGTCATTGACTGGCGCGTCATGGAGGAGGTGGAGACCTACTCCGATCATCGGTATATCCGGTTTGAGGTCTCCACCCAGACCTCTAGCGCGCTGGTCCAACAGGCCCCGAGTGGTCCGCGGTGGGCGCTGAAGCAGCTGGACCGGGAGCTTCTCCTGGAAGCCTCGATCGTGCAGGCCTGGGTGTTTTCACCGGACAGGCCTGCTGACATTGACGATGAGGTGGAGTGGTTCCGGGAGGCCATGTCCGAGATTTGTGACGTGGCAATGCCCCGAGTCCGGCCAGGATGCGCCCGACGTCAGGTGTACTGGTGGTCGCAGGAGGTTGGGGCGCTACGCAAGGCGTGCGTCGACGCGCGACACCGGTACACCAGGCACCGCAGGCTCCGCATCCGCCCTTTGGATGCGGAAAGATCCATGGGGGCGCCCCTACAGAATGGTGCGGAATAAACTCCGCACATGGGCCCCCCGCTGACGCAGTCTCCGCCCACAGCTGGTGGAGGAGGTGGTGAGCGCTCTGTTCCCTTCAAGGGGGGAGCATACTCCCCCGCCTATGGCTCCGCCACTTGCGGTTCCCGAAGCGGACCACGCGGACGACGACGACGACACCCCTGAAGTGACCGGGGTAGATCTGAGAGCGGCGGTAGGCAGGCTGAAGGCCAAAAATACCGCCCCGGGACCCGACGGCTTGCCGGGTAAAGCCTGGGTCCTGGCCTCGAGGGCTCTCGGGCCTCGACTGGAGGCGCTCTTAAGCGCATGCATGGAGAGAGGCCAGTTTCCACTCCGTTGGAAGACGGGGAAGCTGGTCCTCATTCAGAAGCCAGGGCGCCCTGCGGACTCTCCGTCCGCATACCGGCCCATAGTGCTGCTCGACGAGCTCGGCAAGCTCTTTGAGAGAGTGATTGCGGGCCGCCTCGTCGGGCACCTGGTGAGGACGGGGCCGGATCTTGCGGAGTGCCAGTTTGGCTTCCGCAAGGGGCGCTCGACGGTGGACGCCATCATGCTTAGCATAGTTGATGCATAGATGCATAGTTATGACTATAACATAAAAAGAGCTTTTGTACTACAGAAACGCGCAATTCGCACAATAATCCGTATTCCGCAAACAGAGAGTTGCCGTGAACATTTTATAAATTTAAATATTCTTACAGTGCCGAGCATTTATGTATTTGTACTGTTGAGTAACATGGCCAAATATATACATGAATATGAGACAGCAGAAGAACGACAAACTAGAGAAGGCACACGCAGACAAGACATTCTACGTTATAGGGTACAGCCAAACCTTAATATTGTGAGACACAGTCCTAGATACCAATCGGTTATATTATTTAATAAGTTGCCTTTACATCTAAAAAGCGCTATTTACTCAAGTTCCTTTAAAAAGAAGCTTAAGAGTTTCCTGTTGAATAAGTGTCTGTATGCTGTTGAAGAACTTTAGAGAATTTTTTATGTAATAATGTTGTAATGCAATGCAATGTTGAAATGTAAGTTGGCTTGTTTGTATTTTGTATTGTTGCTTAACATTTATTTTTTTGTGTTCTCTTTATTTAATTTGTTTTTCATTTTATTAACATGTAATTTCAAATACAATTTATTGTTTATGAATAAATGACTAATGACTAATGACTAATGACTAATGCGCGTGAGAGCCCTCACGACGGGGGACGCGGTGTCCCGGGGTGGGGTGGTCGTGGCGGTGTCACTCGACATCGCCAACGCGTTCAACACCCTGCCCTGGAGCTGCATAGGGGAGGCACTCCGGTATCACCGGGTGCCGACTTACCTCCGTCGAATAGTCGGGGCGTATTTGACGGACAGAGCCGATATCTACCCCGGTCGTGACGGGAACTGGAACCGGCGAGAGATGTGCGGTGTCCCACAGGGATCGGTTTTGGGGCCGCTCCTGTGGGACATCGGTTACGACTGGGTGCTGCGGGCCGACCTCCCTGATGGCGTCAGCGTAGTTTGCTACGCTGACGACACGCTGGTCCTGGCGCAGGGGAGGTCGCATCAGGCGGCGGCCGACGCGATGACACGCGGGGTTGCGATAGTTGTGGAAAGGATCCGGCAGTTGGGTCTCGAGGTGGCATTGCACAAGTCCGAGGCCATGTCCTTTCATGGGCCCCGGTACGGGCCACCTTCGGGATCCCAACTGATGATAGGAGGGGTTCACATCGGCGTCGAAAAGACGATGAAATACCTGGGTCTCGTCCTCGACAGCCGGAAGAACTTCGTCGAGCATTTCCGACGCTTGGCCCCCAAACTGGAACGGACCGGGGCCGCCTTAAAGCGGCTCCTGCCCAACCTGAGGGGGCCAAACGCCTCCTGCCGGAGGCTTTACCCGGGGGTCGTGCGGTCCATGGCCCTATATGGGGCCCCGGTATGGGCGCGTTCATTGCGGCTGAGAGCCGCACACTACCTGAACGCGCCCCAAAAGGTGGTAGCCATAAGGCTTATCCGGGGATACCGCACGATCTCGGGCGAGGCAGCAAGCCTCCTTGCCGGACTGCCACCATGGGATCTGGAGGCGATAGTCCTCGCGCGCCTGTATGACTGGCGCGCGGAGGCACTACGTTGGGGGAAAACTCCGCAGAGCGGAGCGGGCGGACCTCCGGCGTGGTCTCATGGTGGAATGGAAGGCGCAACTATCGCAACCCAGCGCAGGGCACGCCACGATAGCGGCGGTAAGACCCCTCTTTGAGGAGTGGCTAGAGAGGCGTCACGGCGCTCTCACCTACCGCCTGACGCAGGTCCTCTCCGGACACGGATGTTTCGGGAGGTTCCTGCACATCATCAGGCGGGAGGAGACGCCCGTCACCACTGCGAGGATCGCCCAGAGGACACGGTGGAGCATACGGTGGAGGTCTGCCCCGCTTGGGCAGAGCACCGCCGTGTCCTCGTAGAGGCGATCGGCAGCGGCGGCGACCTCTCGCGCCCGGCCCTGGTGCAAGCCATGGTCCGGGGCGAGAGGGAGTGGGAGGCGGTCACCTCCTTCTGCGAAGCAGTCATGCTAGCGAAGGAGGTGGCGGGATGGGCAAGGGAGAGATCCTCACGCCTCAGCCGCCGAGGGAGACGCTCCGGGCGTCGGGAGCCGCGTGACGACTCCCGGCCACCGTAGGCGCGGGCCTGCGGGCGGAGAGCAATGGGTAGCTCTCCGTCCAATCAGGACCAGGCCCGTGCCGGACGGCGCGTATGTGTTCCACGTGCGCCTCAAAGAGATGTCAGCGTAGATGACGGGGCCCGAGAGGGCCGAAGCCTGCCGGGGTAGCGGGATCGTCCGAAAGGGTTACCGCTGCCCTGGAACATAAAGGGTTAAGGAAGGAACACGGGTGGGTTTTAGTCAGTAAGAGTCTGACACTCCCTTCTGCTCCACCCAGAGCGGGAGGGGTCATTTGATGACTTCCCATCCTGAAAAAAAAAAAAAAAAAAAAAAAAAAAAAAGGCCTTAGACATTGTGCTCAAAAGTTGAAAATCTAAAATTTATTACTGTTTTAAATGCTGAGACTGAGAAAAAGACTGTTTGAAATTACTTTGAATCTTTGAAGGCGTGTCTTTTTAATATTCTTACAAACATCAAGCATGTTTCGTATATCCGTCTGCAATCTCAATGTCTCGTATATCCGGCATATAAAGGAGTTGTGACGCTAATATGTGGGTCGTATCGATCATTCCGTTTCCTCCAGTTTTAATTTTTACAAATCATTCGTAACACAGGAAACCATAATCTCTACTAACGCGACGGCCGGTTCCCTATTAAGATTTATTATTTTTTATACTATACCAAATGAATCTGTACATAAATTACAACATCATAAACGTTCGGTAAAATATATTGCGCTATTTTGAATGTGAAAACAGTTTTATTTCTCAATTCCGTCTTTTCATTCCTTTCTGTTTCTCTGTCGTAAATTTTACGGCCGACACTGTACATGCGTTCACATAAATTCGCGGCTGATTTCCGATCGAGAAAATTAAAACGCATTCAGCCAAAGACAAGAAATGTGCGTTAACATTAAATGCGCGTGAAATGACAGGCGCAACATAAAAATTTCTCCTTTTAAAATGCGGCTTTTGAGACCGTTCTCACCTTGAGCAGGTTCACTTTATTGAGCGACTCGATTAAAGTGTGGCGAATCGGGCTGTTAAACTACTGACGTGATTGACGATAGCAATGACTTATGTAATATTTTAGATCCTTTCAACAATGAACTTTAAGGTTCTTAAAATAAAATTCAAATTACTGAAGTAAACCACGCTGTGTAAAGTCTTTTCAAATTTGGGGCTGTCGTGCCGCTTGGGTGAGCATTTTGTACGTTGATTGGCATTTTGCCGCGCGAAAAGCAACACCTTTGCGGCCATGACATGTCGTCTGATTGATTGTATAATTAATTTTGTTTTAAATTCAAAACGCCAAGCAATACGTGTCAGCTGTGTGAGCTGTCAATTAATTTGACAGTTCTTGATGAAGGTAACCCATAACGAGGTGTTTTGTAAGCTCCGCTTTTTTGTGGTTAGTCATTAAAACTAGTTGTCTTGCTTTTAAAGGATAAGTTGACAGGTATAAAGTGCGAATGTTTATTTTGATGTTTTTTGTTTGTGCCTAATTTGTTATGTAATGAAATAATAAAAATGTTCAAAGATTTGTGTGCCGTCAATAAATATTATGATAAAACATTTTTCCTTTAGTCGAATGACGCAACGTTGCTCGGTATAAAATTTTTAGTTACGACATTTTATTTGAAAACTTCTATTTTTCGGGCTTCTTATTCGGAAGTCAACGTTTATGAGTAAAGTACAATCAACTTTGCAGAAATTCTATTTTTGCCTGTTTTTTACCAACTTGTAAAAGGAACCCAAAAACAGCAATATTCACATTCAAACAGCGTCTCAGTTCCACAAATATTCCTCTGCTAAAGAAACAAAGGCTGCATGATGAATGGTTCTGGCCCGCCATACATCATCCCGGCCGCGATTGCCACTAATGATGAATAATTAGCACCGTTTGTCTCACCACCCTCCCTTTGTGTAGCCACAATGGTTCGTCTGACGTCTACCAGTTATTGTGTTACAGTGACATTCATATCTTATCTCTGTTGCACTGGTTTCGGAGGAGTTTCATCTAGGACGGTACATATATCACTAAGAATATCATCATGTCCATTATCACTTCTTTCTTCATCATGACGTCCTCATCATTATCATATCATCATCTGCTTCTTAAAGTGTCTCAAGAGGTGGTTAAGGTGTTAAATCAGGTGGATTAGCAACATCAGCAAGACCACGGATAACGTCACTCAGTGAAATCTGGTTTCGCTCTCGTAGGCTATCGCTTAGCAAGTTGTCGCTACTTAGCCTTAAGTTCAGCGGTAATTTATTGCATGCGGTTTCAAGACAAGTACATAAATCTTGCGAGTTCGACTTTACTGCAAAAAGAAATAGAGTGGTAACATAGTTGGTTTTAAAATAATATCCGAGTGCTTGGTTTGGAGTACCTAACTATCCATAAATAAATATTAGTTAGTTTTACTTTACGCTCCTTATTGGAACCAGTAGTGAAAAATGCATCTAATGCCGGTTTTACCTTTAGTCAACACATGAATACTAAAACTCGTATGCAATCTCTATTTGCCAACCCTAAACCCACAAACGTAGACCCCTTTTCATTTCCCTTCAAATCGGCAACAATATCCATCCATCTCTGGTTACATTTCAAACGAATCGTAAATATACTTTATAATCCATTCAAAGCCAATGGAGTTGAAACGTCGGCAGCAAACAAGTAGCGGTTTCACAATCAATCGTCGACAATAAACGGTGTTCACCTCAGTAGCGCATAAAAGTGCTATTCATTACCATCCATCAACTATGACGAACGGGCTCTGAATGCCTTGTGGACTTTTGGTGTAAGTTATGAGCAATTCACTGGGCGGCAAGTAATTAGTGGCTTTAGAGGAATATTTTATAAGTGGTCTACATTTCTGCCATGCCATATTTCAGGTTGCGTACGCCAGTCTTGATGCTGAGTTCTGGTTTCATAGTGGCGATGAACGATGGCTTTAAAACTCTGCCTCCAGAAATGTGAGCCTATCAACTAGTAAATAGTACTACAGCAAACTCAAATTATTTATTCAACTAAACCAATTATAGGCACTTTTGAATTGTCCAAGGGTCAGTCAGTCAGTCAGAAAGATGAAGCTAGTTGCCCATTCCAAAGCGTAGGTCCCTATGGAGAAGAACGGGCAAGAAACTCCACTCTCTTTTAAATGTAGAAAGACGTGCACGTTAAAAGCGTCCGTTATAGAAAACATAAAAACAATTCAGAAATTAAAAATTAAAATAAGCCGTGGCAGCTAAGAGATGACCAGTCCCTACTGATGGCGCCCGTTCACGAACATGACGTATGGATCAGCACCATTCAGCTCAACCATTTTGGAGGGAACTTAATGATCCAACACACACGCCACCACCAGCGAGACATTAGAGTGAGCATGACATATTCACAGCCGCCAGGGCACATTCAAGTCAATGAAAGACGTACCCAGTAAATGGTAGCTTTATAGAAAGTACTTACATAATGCTCACATGTGTGCTATGCAATTATACAATACTAAGCAATTGAATTTATACAATGCAAAGATAGTTTTTTTCCAATGTTCAGCAGCTCCAACAATGTTTCCGAATGCTAATTAGCTATTAGCAGCTATACTATATTTGGCAATTACCACTTCCCACTAGATCAGCCCGTCAATCTGTTTTCGGTCTAAAACAAAAACATATGTTATCAAAATCTATGAGAATAAGAAGGCTCAATGAATCCAAATATTATTATTAAATCGCGTTCACGACGAAACCATATATATCTATGGCGACGTTCATTGATAAATAGGTAAAGTGTCTGTCAAAACATAATTAATGATTAAGATTAAAGAGTATTGTAAGATATACTATTATAATCTGTTTACACATTATGGTTAGGAATACCGAGATTAATTTTCTCATTATCACTTCAATCTTTGTCATTAATTAGTGACGTTTTGTAATCGGTACCTCTATTAAAATGATTACCCTTAGAGTTATTTTGATCAATTTACCTCGATCGCTATATCTCGTCGCGCGCGCCGCTTCACCTCTCATTTTTCCACTCCCTTCAATCTAGCCTCAGCTTGTTTATCTACACAATACCTCCGACAATTTGTCTTCGCCGTTTCTAAATATCCCTCATTGTCTTTGAGTAATTTTGTTAATAAATTCTACCAGTCAAAACCCTCAAGCGTTTCTTGAGCAATTTTCTTTTGTTTATCGAATATTCTCAGACAGAGTGATTTATGTACAGCCGTTCTTTTTATATCAACATCTAGACTTTGACGTGTATTAATTAATAAATCTCCCTGAATTATTGCGTTGTTTAATGCAAATAAATATTATGTGTATAGAGAATTTGGGTTTTATTACCTTTATATCTGGATGTTTTTGCTGCTAAGAATCATTCGTCTTACTTTATGTAGATTTTAATCTGACAGATGATTGGATCGATCGCGTTTTCGGATTATTTTAGTGGTTTTTCTATTAAATCAGTCATTAGAACTTAGACTAGATGGATGGATGGTGGTTTTTTTTATGATTTCTTTCAGTATTTTAAACTAATTTTGCACGATATTGTCATCATTTCTGTGCATTTAACGGGAAGAGTGTCAAATTCTTTGACACTCTTTCTTATTAAACATTCCTTCTTTTAACTTCTCTTATTTAACATTTTTCTATGTGTCAATTTATTTAAAAGTCGTATGCGTGTCGTGTGTCGTAGCGTTTATTCAACTCTACATTATTAGTGGAACAGAATTATTTACAACACAAAATGTTACTATACTACAGATTTTAAATTATCCATTTATCATATTTTTTATATTCTATTGACGTAATCCCCAGGGATTCTTGACATGGTCAAAGATTAAGATGAGCTTTAAAAGTCACCTATCATATTAAATTTATTAATTTATAATATGAGAACGGTCACGCTAAGTAGGAACTAATAAACTTAGCATAAATTATGTAAACTAATATTAATAACAATAAAATCTACACATATTTAGAAATATTTATTGATATGTAGAAACGATTCTGTGATGTCAATCCATTTGAAGCATATGCCTTGGGAATTAGATTTTAATCTACTTCAACCATATGATGTTGAGCTTAACATTAAAATAATATATGAGTTCTTAATTTTGTGTAAGCAGAAACTAAGCAGTCAGTTCGTTTAGAAAAATATAACGTTTGAATATTGTGTAAAGATTCATAGATAAGCCTCATTGACCGTTAATGGGTTGTTCTTTTGATGGGCAGACTTTTAAATGTAAATCGATCTTATTCGGACATTAATAGCGTTATAACTTATTTATTTGAAAGTGTGCCGAGCATAAGTCGAAAGCACTAGTCACTCAATTATAATAAAGTTTAACCAATATAAAACCACTCAAGTTCCAGTCTCAAAGCCGGATTCATAATAGCAAGACCATTCATTACAAGCCAAATTCTAAGCCATTATAAGAACGTCCAAAATTAATTTTATGGAAAGACGCCCAGGTCTTTCATTACAGATAAATAAAAAACTGACCATAAAATATTATAAGTGATTGCCACCACTCAATGACACAGCATACTCACAAACAACTTATAATCAACACGATGACTATAGAAATCTTCTTACACCAAAGTAATGAGACTACCGATTATGATTAACACCGAATAGGGGCCCATAATGAATAAGTAGATGATATTCAAGATCTGGCCCAAGACCGGCGCCGCAGTAAATGTTGATGGACCAAATTAATATAAATATCCAAGCGAGCAAAAATATACTGTAACTCAAAGTAATAAAGATTTAGAAGAAGGTATCGATAACTTTGTTGGTGTGTAAGCGAAGCCGACAGCCGTCAATCAGACGGTAAAAACCGGTAGCCGTCGAGTCAGACATTACGGGCTAACAAATGGCGTGGAGTGGTTATTACGTCGGTATATTATTTCCGTAATGCGACGTGATTTAGATATAGTGATTGATTTTGTACGGCTCGTTTTTGATTGCTTCCGTTGTTAGCGACAGTTATCTTTAAATTAGATTTGCATGACAGATATAGTAAGGTCAAGATATGAATATTTAATCTAATATTATAATATTCGCATAACACGACATGACCACGTAATAGAAATACGATAACTTTAAAACAATCTTAGTGTTAATCTCAATGTAACATGCAAATAACAGCTTGCAAAATCCAAGATCAACCATGCCAGTAATTTCAAGCCAGGTGAAAATAAAGAAAAATATGAAGGCCAGGTTAAAAATGATGACACAACAGAAACAGTAGCTGACACCACTCTCCACACGCCGGTAGTCGGACATTTTTATCCCGACGCAACCGGCGACTTGACAGCACGAGGATTATACAACGCACCGCAAGAACAAAAAGTTCCCAAATAAATTACTGTAGAGGGCAAACAAAAAACATCTTGAAGATAGAATAACAATAACACAGATAGGCTTTGATATTATGAAAATAATACAAAAGGATCAAGATGAAATTTGAGCGGCGTAAGCGTTGGATACGTTGGATACGGCTTATACTTAGCTTCTTGTTAGACACGTAATGGACGAAGGTAAGAGATTATATCTTCTAGCTTTTTATCTTTATAAGTAAGTTAATATATGGATAAACAAGAAAGATATTGAAATGAATAACACACTGATAAAATTAGTTAACAATCTGTACTGAATATAGGTAGTTTACTAGCCTTGCCAACGGCGTCGGCACAGTTGAACTTTGATTGTAATCGGAGACTCAATTGAAAAGATTCCAATTGACATTTACTGATAGAGAAGCCATCAATTAGAACTGATTCTGATTACAATCGATGTCTGATGGTTGGTCTACAACAGCGGCCTCGGCTCAAAAACATTTAATATCCTCATTGTGATCAAAACCCATTTTTTCCCAAACATCTTAAATTATCAAAATGTATTACATCACAAATCAATTAGTTTCAATAAAGTGTTGGCTGAACAATAAGTGATTAATGTACACTGACATAGAAGGTCGGAACTTAGCCGCTCCGTGATTTATAACAATTTGTTTTTATTTAATAATGCTGGTTGGTTCAATGTCGAAATTTACATTTTTATTATTGATTGCGATGTTTATTTATGTGCCATATAAGAATGGTGCAAAAAATCTGACAGGAGTGTTTGTCTCATAATTATTGTTGAATCTTAAATAAATATGATTTTGATCTGAAGGATAATATAATCCAATATATGCCATACTTGGCGATCGAACAAAATCATTTCAATTTGATTGCTGAATGTTCTTTGGTGTTTAATATTATACAGGGTCACAGGGACATGCAGCTGTTTCAAAGAAAAATGCAATACCTTCGCGATCAAAATGTATGGCAGAGCTAATGTTTTTTGTAATAACCGACAAAAAATTTCAACGAAGAATTTCAGAATCATGTATTGAATCCATGGTAACAGGCTGACACACTGCGTATTACAAAAACATTCTTTGGCAGGTTTAACATCACTGTCAATAACATGAAATACAAATTGAACTATTATAAAATTGCCGCCAATAACTTTAACTACCATACCTATCACCATATTTTTTATCCTCATTGGCTAGGTATCTCATTTCTACCACACGACTTTACCAAGTTTCGTATACGATACATTACATATAGCCCTTGAACATGAAATGGAAAGGGCTACACATAACGAAATAATGGACAGTCACTGAATAGAGCGCATAAATCTACGTCGAGGATTTGACGTATCACGTCTTAAGGATCAACTTGTATGAATGAATTAGCATACTAGTATCCCAACCTCATAATTGGAATACATTAAGCTGTCAGTATCATAATTTAGGGATTGTTGGTTTCAGGAATGGTTTTCCAATAGGGGTTTTCATTGCGAAGTTCAAGCTAAAGAAATGTTGCGGTTACTGGAAGTACAGACGCCAACACATCAAGCTACTACAATCTGTCAAATTTCTTTAATAGATTTCCAACTTTGTCGCCAAAGAATTAGATTCAAGGTTGATTGGGAAAATTTGACAGTTTCGGGTACCTTGATCTGTACAAACTTTTCACTTACGTTTATAACCTCTTCTCCTTCTTATCTCACCTTATTCTGTGATTCTTCATGGGCTTTCTCATTATAATCTTATATAAGGAAGTTTAGAATGATTGAGTCTTGTTTAAATTTATAATGCGAACTGAAACTTCATCTTCCTACAGCTACCGCGCCTTCAATAAATGTTAAGCCTATAAAGTTCCCACTGCTGGGACACAGGCCTCCTCTGTATGAGAGGGAGTGGGCCGTAATCCACCACGCGGGCCCAGTGCGGGCTGGTGGATATCACATGAACACACGAATTTGTTGTTCATCCTACACGCCGGTTTTCTCACGATGTTCACCGTTTTGAGAGCAGTGGTGATGAAATAAATAGTAAGTAAAGTAAAGTCCCTGCCTGGGTACGAACCCACGATCTACAACTCGTAAGTGGAGGCTGCTTCCACTGAGCCACCACTGCTCCTAAAACCCAATAAATATTTAGTAAACATAAACCAGTACTTCAGCAGCTACTAACATCATGTCTTCCTCTGAAACCTAAATCCTAGACTAACTCGAACAAATAATACAATTTTTCGTCAAAGAAATCCCAAAACCGAATAGCATCCATACTAAGGATCTCGTCTCAAGCATATCAGGTATCATTTGAATTCTAGTCTGACTCTGTTCAGATAGTCAATTGATATCTGACAAACGTCCATCTGAGTTCAGATTCGAATTCCGAAAATGCTTTTCTCCAACTGAAAATAATCCTTGAAGCTCTACCTGAAAGTTTAAAGTCGTTTGCTGGGATTTTAGATTTGTTGAAACATGGTAAGGAGACCTACAGATTTATGACAACGGTATAATTGTCTGTCTGTTTGAAATTCAGCTTTGTTGATGACGTTAGATTATTCTGGATGGATTGGGCAAGGGTAGGGTTACATATGATTTAAGTTATTATAATTTATGAAAATCATAAAAAACTAATTTTATCAAACGCTTTTGTTTTATGTCTCATTATAGATTTTTTATAATTATGAAACCTGCCTGTGCTGTAACGCTATACTTAAACGATTGCAGATAAAATACGAAAAAAGAATTAAAGATTAATTATGTAATTTATTTATATACAATTTATTATGTTTTGTAAAACCGCAAAATCCTCATTTTTTAAAAATAATTTTGATTCTGTCGGTATTAAAACTATTAACATAAATAACGCATTTTTCATTAATTTAATCTTAAGTATTTAAATAATATTAATTAAATTCATAAATAAAACAAAATTACAATTTTAATGATACCCATTTACTTAATACATATATTTTAATATTACGGTTTTGCAAGAACCGCTAATAAAGTATTATTACATCCTTCTTCTGTGTGAACCGTAAAACTAATTCGGTTTTCCTGCATTTGTTAATAAAAAGATGCCCGAAAAATCAAAAAAGTATTCCGATACCGGGAATCGAACCCGAGCCTCCTGGGTGAGAGCCAGGTATCCTAGCCACTAGACCATATCGGATGATGAAATGAGTGTCAAAAATACTGCTCTAAATCTTCGTCACTGAATATTTTTAGGATACCGGATTCGTTACTGGATGTTTATAAAGTGTTGATTTTTTTACCATTCTTTTATTGCACAGCGGGGATAGTCTCAACTTTCGTTATTTGACAAGATTTAATAAATAAATAAGTAAATTATTGAGCATCAGAGTTTTTAGGTAAACATTCAAGTTTATCCTGTGCGTAATTGTCTGGATAGCATGCAAATAAAAAGCAGGTGATTTAAATACATAAATAAATGTTTATTTTTTTTTATCTTATTTCAGAAATTATGTCTATTTCAAACGCCATAATGAGCTCAGACAAATCCGAATTTCAAAATCGGAGCTCAACAAAAACTGAAATAGAATTTATTTGAATAAAATCGACATTCCGAATTTAAACCCGAACCGCCATTCCACTTTGTTAATACGCGACTTATTATATGGTAAACAGTGCCATTAGCATGTCTCGCTGCACTGCATACCTGTCGCCGAAGCCTGTCGATCAACGTCACTCAATCGCGTCGCTGCCGACTTCAGCCGACGACGCCCGACATTTGCCGACATCCCACGATCTACTATCCCGATGTTATCCCTTCGGAGCTTTGTCTGTCCTTAAACGGCAGCTGCATTGAATAGCTTTTGTTGATGAGAGACAATAACTTCGTTTTTTCTCAAAGAAACCCGATGTAAAAGGTATTAATTATCATAAATGTAAGGGTTTGTGATGTAAATAGTTTTAAAGGTAATATTAGATGCGGACGTGCTTTGGTCAAATAATGAAACTTGTTTTTAATAATAGACGATTATATTTTGTTCCAGGGGTGGAATAATTTGAGCCACTGTGTAGTGGTGTACAATTTCCTAGTACAAATAGTGGTTGTATTATTAGATGTTACAAAGGAAACAATAGCTAAGTTATTAGGCTACTATAAGTAATTAAGTTTGTAACTTATAATTAGGGCATGTGTACGTAGGTAATTTACTGAATCAAAGTGGATACAATGTTTCAACGCTGTCATAATTATCATGAATACATGTTTGTGAATTTGTAGTTATTATTATGTAATTATTACAGAAAAAACAGTGGATTCACACGAGAACACCTCAATGTGCTGAATTGGGTATTAAAACCGTTAAATTAATCTTTGTTACAAAACAGAGGAGCAGAATCATGCAGTCAAAAAAAAAAACAAATTGAATGTAATTATTTTTTATAGTATCCAATTTAAATAGTTTAACGCCTTTATTGTGCTATGCCGTTATGGATCACCAGGTCAAGGCTTATAAAGAATATGTACCTACGTCATTATAATTTCATTGTTTTACAGATTCTAAAGTCTTAGCGTATTCATTCACTTTCAGAGGTTGTTGTTACTATAAAAGCTCATGATAATTATAGGTATCAATGATTTTTTTATCCTTTATTACATTTATAATACATATTATTTACGTAATTTTACATTTATAAATAGTTTATAAAAAAAAAACACTTTAAAAATCATTTAAAGATATAAAAAATGGTGGCCCATCGGCATCAGCAACAGGGTCCAGGTTATTGTGTACTATTATTCACATATATACATATTTTTTTGGTCTTACAATTTTTACTTGACAATCTTTCTAGTTTGATGGCGAGAAGTGCTTGTTAATTTATATATTTTTTTAATCAAACTAAAAAGTAACCTTAAAACTACAAACTATGTTAACATTAATGAAGCAATAATATCCTACTTTAATGTAGTTAGTTAGTATCCAATACTAAAGACTAATATCACGCCTGTTTTTCCCCGAAGGGTAAGGCAGAGGTGTGCCTTTAGTACACACACATTATGCCAGTTATGTTTATCAACCCGGCCGGCACAAATCCTAAAACCAGGCTGCAACTTCGAAATTTCTGATGGAAAACCCAATAACATTTTGTGCCCATTGCCATGGAGACTATGGGTGCTTGGGGCACTGAGGCCAGGAGGCTCATTAGTGAGATAGGGCACAAGCTCCGTGACAAAATGGGTGACTCCCGCTCCGGCTCGTTCTTGGTGCAAAGGTTAGCCATTGCCATCCAACGTGGCAATGCAACAAGCGTTTTGGGTACCTTTGCGCCGGGAACAGTTAGGGGCGGGTTATTTGACTAGGCTGACGTGTTGTTCTTGTCTTTAATAACAGTTTGCCCGACCTGGGAATAGAACCCAGGACCTCATGCGACCACTAGACCAAGTTTTTTTCCTAGTGCCTATAATAGAACCGGGTTTTAAATTAATCACGAAACAATCATTAATATATCAACTGTCAATTAATTCACGAATTATACATAAAAAGCTTCTAAATGAATACATAATTGTCACGACAGCATGTGGGTAGTATGAGAGGCCTTGTCATAAAGCTGATCACGATTTGTCACGTTTGAAGGATTGTCACGCCTCTACCCTTTGTGTGACGTGACGTTTGACAATGTGATTGACACGCTATTTAATAGTTTGGTGGAGTGGGTAAATAAGTGTGTAGTATGGTTGCAGAGGTACCTATAAAGTACCCTCCTTAAAAAAACAACTTGGTGTTATAGACTGCTGTTCCAGTTTTTTCATCTCATTCATATAGGTAGGAAAGTGCACCTTATTAACGTTAACCGAAGTTGTTTATGTGCCTTAGGGCTGATTTTTCCAAAGCCAGATAACTTTATCGGAGGAATAATTTTGAATTTTTGACAGTTCTTCTATAGAAAAACTGTCAGACGTCAATTTTATTCCACGAATAAAAATTATCAGTCGATTGAAAAATCAGCCCTTAGCAGGGATTAATACTTAAAACTCCAAAGAACTTTGGAGTGAACAAAGGATTATTTTGTGGTTATTTAATACAAAAGAAAGAAAAAAAATTGAATTATACGTAAGTCACAATGCAGCAGATAAAGACCATTCAGGTGAGTGAATGGAGAGGATAGAAAACAATAAAGAAACCACTGGCACATTAAACCAATAAAGAAACCACTGGCACATTAAACCAATAAAGAAACCACGGGCACATTAAAGCAACAAAGAAACCACTGGCACGTTAAAACAGATTGACATTAACTATTTCTAAATCTATGTCATCATCATCTGCCTTGCCTATTCCCAACTATGTTGGGGTAGGCTTGCAGTCTACCAGTAACCGGATGCAGCCGTACCAGTATTAAAGCGGAATACCAGTATTTTACATGAAGCGATTGCCTATCTGACCTCCAACACCCAGTTATTGGGTAATACGATACCCCTTGGTAAGACTGGTTATCAGTTTCGGGCTTCTGACGACCCGTAACAATTCCAAAGATCCACGAATGACAGTCGGTACCAACTGCTTCACGTGCTTTCCGAGGCACGGAGGGGTCTAGCTTGATATGTAAAGACGGTAACCCATCCATGGTCCAACCGCGGCAAGCGTAGCTTAACCTGATTGATCGACCCATGTAGTTGTTATTACTGAGCCATAAGCCCCTCCTGCTCCTATTTCTAAATCTATTTGACGCCTGAAATAAAATATGGATGCAATAATAAATAACCACGAACTATTCATTCTTCAACACAAAATCAAAATATGCATCGTAAAAACTGGCACAGCCACCAACAAAATCGTTTAGCAATTCACACGTGCACAGTGTGCCACAACCAAAAAAAGTTAGCCAAAAAAATATTAAATTTATTCTGTTGCCGTGTGCGATCGCGTATATCAAGTGGCTGGGTCGCACAGTGCCACAACATAGGGCTGTGTTGTCAGAATTCTGTTTGATATTTGATGGCTGTCATAACACTGTCACACACACGTCGTATTTCGATTTTATCGAGTATTATAGAACATTGAATGTTATTCTATGATTACCATTAAGTACACAGTGTAAAGCCTTTTTTGTAGAGGGTGAGTAAATTAGGTTGCTGTTCCTGTGAGGGTTTTATTTACTTTAAACTATTTCTTTTTTTGTGCTTGAAGTAATATATGAACGGGATATCTCATTAAAAAAATTATAGAGTAGAAATATTTTTTTTTTTATCTATTAACATCTACATTATAACATATTTAATATACACAGATTAATTACTATTTTTACAAGCTAACACTAATATATACTATATACAATTATATAATACGAAACAAATTAGAAAAAGGCAGGATGAGCTCGTTGGGCATCAAAAAATTCGTCCGCATAAATAAAATAAAATAAATGAAATAGAATAGAAATAAAATAGACCATGAATTGAAAATACTGATCCACCGATAATTTATCTTAAAACTAAGCAAATAAACTTGAGAAGCAGTCTCAAAATTACAGGATTATTAGATGTACAGCAAGAAACTTGGATCAAAATAACAAGTAGCAAGTTTGTATGTATTTAAACCATACACCACTTATGACTTATAACAATGGCTCTAGTCGTAGTCGTAGTAGTAGATTCTCTTATTTAAAAAATAATAAATAAAAACTTTATTCATTTCTGAATAAACACGGCACGCACGGCCACACATCAAGGTATTCATAACCAACACCCTAATTGCGTAACACACGATCAATCGGACTCGGTTTCATTTTGACAGTTCAACAACATTCATTGCGTTATTTACGTGTTGAGCAGACAAATTTTTCGAACTTATGAAGCAATGGATTAGCAATTTGCTTCAAAATGATTCAGATTCCGATTGATCGTGTGTTACACTATATTATATTCTCCTAGCTTACTGCTCAAGAATATATATATATAATTATGTATATCAAAAACGTAACATGAAAATCATGGCCATTAATCATTCCGCGTGGTTAAAAAAACTGTCAGATGTTATCAAAATAAATCTTTTCGCGCTATAAGCCGTATCTAATTCGGTAACCCTGTCGGCGGGTGACATTTGTATGCAACACATATCGTTGCAGCGTACGCGAATTTATGTTCTATGCTTTTGTTTCTACGAAGCACTGGGTTGTCGCACAGTGGGTGGCCATCGTCAGGTGTTTGGCTGATGGCTTTATGTCGCGTCGTGTTATGACAGAGAATTGATTTTGGTTATTAGTCACGTTATTTATGCGGCATGGAAGTCAATTTATTGGTTTTATGAAGTTTGGAAACATAATTAAGTGCGTGGAAGGATAAGTTAAAAAATATATATTGCAATGCATATATTCTGAAACATTTCGTAGCAAAGGTAGACAATTAAACGATTTCTAAAGTAAACAGGATGTATTAACTTAACATGAAGTAAATAAATTCATAGGAAGTCAAGATGAATATCTCTGTACGCTATTATCAACGGAATGAATAGCTACTTAACATATTAGCGAAGTCCTACAGTTACTCTATTAAAGAATATTCCGGGAACGTTCACAATATACGCACAACGATGAAGGAACCAGTTAAACTGCATTATACTCGTAATCTGACACGTCGAAGGGACAATCAGGAATTAAGTTTAGCGAGAACCGCACATTGTGTTGTCGAATAGACTCTGTATTCAATTACGACGTGAATTAAACCCACGGCGTCGGGCGCACTCCAGCTAATCTTCCAACCAACAATAGCCCGATTTATACTAAACCCCATTGTCACCGCCAACAAAGATCTTGTCAATTATAATCTCTACGAAATCTTTCATCGCCGTCCCGTCAAACGGTAGCGCACGGTGAGCCAACTGCCATGGAACGCTGGCCAAAAAAACTTTTTAATAAATTATTTGCAAAACTTGTTTGGAACCCTTCTCAAAGGGCGGCGAGGAAGCGAAACCGATTGCTCGTGACGTGATGGCCTTTGTGACCGTCGAGTATTATGTTGTCAAAATACACGGGGATTTTGTTATTATTTTTGTGTTTGCGAGCACACTTAGCACCCTTTTGTGTTGCGCAGACCTTCTCGGAAGAGGGGATGTGTGAGCTATAAACCGCGCGTCGTAACTCCAATCTTTCCATGAAAGAGGTCCATGTGAATGGAATAGTAATAACGCATCGGTTAAGCGATTCACGAAAACAATGCGTAACCTCTTATTATCTTGCAGCGCTTAAAGAATGATGATACGAAACACGAAGGCGTGCTTCTAAAAAAGGGCTGGGAAATCACATTTCGTATGTTCACTGACTTGCCCTTAAAAAGTTAATAACATTTTTGTGTACGAAGACGTCGGCTCGAGTTACGCGATCTGTGCCAACTGTAACTGCCAAATTACACCATCACAACACATAACCACGCGTGGCTGAGCCCGCTTTTTGTCACGTCACACGTATGGGAGTCTCCTTGATATTTATTCAAATTATTATTCCTCGTCGCCCTCTTGTTATGCTCGGAATGAATTTTTCATGCACACGTCGCCCCGAGCCTCGGTAATTTCACTTTGAGTTTGCTCCACGCCAACGAAAATGAGTTTATTTATGTTGATATTTTTTTCCAACACGTCTACGGTTTAATGACATTGGGCGTCGCGCCGCAGCCTTCGAGATATTGGACGTGTAAATATTTAAGCACGATAATTTGTTCATAAAACACATTTTGCCTTCAGTGTAGATTTTAACGAGTTTATATGCTTTTGTTTTAGGAAGTTAAGGAATCTTTTGGGAAGTTAAACAATTGCCATTAATAATTTGTTTTGCTGTATTTTTGTCTGTTTTTCTGCATTAAAATTAAGGGTATATGATTAATAATAATAATAATGATTTTTATTTTGGAACAAAGAATCCATAAAGTGTTAGTAACATAATATTAACACGTTGACTGTCCGTGCATTATAATGTAATGCATTTCCGACTCAGCCCTGACGTTCGTGCATTACATATAATGCATTAGGTAATACAAATTACATTGGCTTTTGTGAGTTGGACGTTTGAACTAGAAAAAATATTTTTGGCAGACGTATAGACAAGGATACAAGGAAATTAAAACACCGAAAAAAAATAATCCGGACGGCTCGTGGTACGTCGTAAATTTTGCTTGGACAGTCAACGTGTTAAAACCACTTATTATCTAGTGTTAGTACCATTAAGATACATACATATAATTATGAATCTTATTATGTCATAATTATTTACATTAATATAATTATCTCATGCTGCCATCAAATAGGTAATTATAAATACAAATAAAGAGGCATAGTTGAGAATCTTTGAATCACTTGCTTTCATAAAACTGTCTGTTGATGATAATTTATTAAAAAATAAGACATTCTTTGCAATTTTTTTTTTAACTAAATCAAACCTCATTTTAGTGTAAGTTACTCTCTCAGCGGTACGATGCATGGAATACTAGGTAAAAAATGTATATAAACCCTTTAATTTACACAAACAACACCAAGGTTCAACAATACAAACTCGTCAAAGTTATCAGATGTAACAAAGCCACCGCAGTCGTTGTTACCCAAAACATGTTATAATCCAACTGCAGCCTTACTAGCCTCTAATTCCTCTGCTACACCACTGTTTGCTGGGCCTTGATGATACGCTGATCCGTCATTAATCATCCTGCCAAAAGTACTTTCTTATTCCACGTTGACGTCCACTTATCATCATCTAACTTGGAGAATATTTCTTCTACATCTGATTCTTTCGTTTTATTCATCATCCATTGCTCTGTCTGTAAGATTTTTATTTTCAACACCATCTCCAAAATCCTCAGTGGAAGCTACGTTGTAATATTCAACGGCAAACAACAATATGTCTAGGTCTCCAGCAATGGATTCACAGCAATAAATTTCGACGAGCCTGTTGACAGACGACATATAATATTTGCTAACATTATTTCACGACAAACAGACTTGTCACTGAACAAAGTGGTGTTTTATTCCGATAGCGTTGTTTAATTTAATTATATGCGGTGCGATTAAATTATTTGTTTAAAGCTAATGGAGTTCGGGTATTTGTTTAACTTGATAGCGCTCTTGTTTGCCTTTGATAAGAGGGATTTTATTTGGAACGAAAATAAGGAACAAGTTTATAATTCTTCCGTGTTTTCGTACTTGAAATTTTGTAATTTCTGAATTCATAAAATATAATGAATTAGGGTTATTATTATTACTTATACATGAATATAAACAAATGTTCAGTCATTATTACTCATTACGCAGACAACTTCATCTCAAAAAAGAATTTATTACGATGTGAAACTTCAATAAGCTCTCACTTAATTACACAACATATTACAGCGATTTCATAATATTTTACGTGAGAAAGCGAATAATATAAATTACATGTAATTTGTTTGATGGAATAATGATGATGAGGAATATTATAATGTACTCAATAATGATGATGAGGAATATTATAATGTACTCAATTTTTGACGGTAATTTATCTTATAATTTTGAACACTATGAAATTTATGTTTACTCAAAAATGTACATAATTTAAAGTTTTACATTACATTACATTTTTTACTGCACGTCAATAGTCACGTGTGAACCCGCCAGCTAAAGCTAGTAACATATTTAAAACATAAACATGTCACGCTGCACGAACTTTACAGAGCCGACCATTTTTTAGAACCCATTCGTTATTATTAGCGTTAGTCGTAATGTCTGTCATTTTAGTGTTACCGTCTATCTGAGACCTCCCATAAACCACCCCCTTAATCTAAATATCGCTCTTTTATCTGTCTTTAACAATTTCGTAAACTCTCACTAAACCGTAGCTGGAATATAAATTACATCGATACCACATCGCTTATGCCTTTACTCAAATGTCCTGCCATTTCATTCTCACCCTTATTCTACGTTGCATAAAGGTTATCAATAGGCTGTCTGGGTGTTTCTGAAGTGTAAAAACAAATTGGTAAAACTGGTAGAATACATCGTCTCAAATTGCCCCCTGCCAATAAAAAAGGGGAATGAACCACAGGGCTGAATTTTGTTTATCGCTATCTTTATGGTGGGCACAGTTTATTTATACTGTATTCATGCGTGTACGACATGTAATATAATACGTTTTGGAATAAACGAAGAGTTAAGGGCCAGTTATTTTCGGGTATTGATGTGTGAGGTTCAAGTCTTCAATTCTTTGAATGGAATAGTTTATCGTCTCAGAGAACTGGGTCCCTATTTGCTAATATGTTTTCATAATGCTTTCATGAGTTGACGTTTTTGAAATGCTGTCACAATTAAGAATTGTTATGGTAATTATATAGTTCAATGTTGATATTTCTATTACATATTACATACAAATATCAATTCAGTACATTATGATTCTCCTGGGAGTTTATACCGACTTACCTTTCCATGTAGATTATTGTTATATAAACTATTGTCATGAATAATAAAAGATCCAAAGACATGTAAGTTAAGAATCTCGATAAAAGTATTCAAAAATATTATAATAACTGACTAAACTCCAAAACTGTTGTTGGTCCATTCCTAATCTTAGCCATAGAAACAAGCTGATTGAATAATCCGAATTGTTAGATCGAAATTAGATAAAATCCTTTCTTCCATTTCAAGTATAGCCCATTGTTTTAATCGCCGAGACAACCGATTAAGTTTTGTCATCCTTCGAAACAGATAAGATTCACATTTAATCCGAGCTCAATTTTCCTTCCAAATAACAAGGATTAGATAAGAAAACAGTAGGACAAAGAATCTGGATTAAAACAGACTCGTTTTACTTATCTAGGATTATAGATTATGAATTAACGTTTTATCAGTTAATTTGGTTTAGCAGATTTAGTTTGTTCAGAACTTTGGGACTATTTGTGAGATCATCTTTGTTTCTCAAAATTTCTGGATTAATGAAGATCAAGTTTTCTAAAGATTTTTTTCTTGGGACTTGAATTTACTGAATACTTTTTCAGAAACTGAATTCATTGCTTTCAAGTTTTACAAAATATGGCATCTCATTTCGTTTTTTTTTTCATTTACTTCGAAAATAAAGTCACTAATAACATTCCCTTTAACCCTATCAACATAAACAACCTTTTTAACGTCACTACAATTTAGTTTTTTGTCACTCCTTTCCTATATTTTTAAAGTAATATAAATTTTATTACAAAAATCGTGAACTTCATCGCGTCCTGACAAAGTTTGGTCTGCGCTTGGGAAATGCATTTTATCGTACAGTTCTTTAGAAATAACTGTGATTGTTAGGTTGTTGGTAGCAAATATAAGTTTGTCAATGGATTTCTCGGAATGGTTAAAAGTAGTTATTTATTATGCGCATACGGTCCGTTCGGTCATGTTTACATATTTTAATGTTATGTTACGCGTCCGCTACTGGTGTTTCTGTTATAATAGTGAAATATTTATTCAGTAAACGATTTCGTTTTACATTGATCGGCCTGTGAGGTCTCGTGTGTGTTTTGGGTTTTATGTTTTGACCATTTTTGAAGCATGTTTAAATTATTTTAAGTACATCCAAAACTGCTGTAGGGTTTCACTTGACACAGATGTGGCTTGGCCATATTCTTCACCATTTTTCTAAATGCAAATTAGTGTTACCGGCAACATAAAATTGAAGAATATTGTACACTTTTTACCTGTCAAGTAACTGTCAACACATAATTGCTCACTTTCACGAACAAAACTAAACATGCCTAAATTAGCAAGACGAAAATAACCTTGAAACAACAATTAGCAACAATTAAGCCATTCTGTCCTTTCTCGAAGACCATAAAACATTGGGTTGTTAACTGTAGCGCCAGGCAGGCAGGCACAAAGTTGCTAACAGCCGAAATCTTACAATACGTACCTAATCATTATACCGTAGTTAAAGTATTGTCTTGTCGCCGTTTGAGAATCACCGAGTTTGGTGAGGCTCTGAAGTCAGCGGTTGAAACAGATGTTGAAAAGGTAGATGATATTTAGAAAATTAGAATATTTTGTTTGCAAAGAGATTGCCAGAAGGTTCTTATTGTCGTAAAACTCACATGTTTTGGCGAAACGTAAATAATGTAACGTTACAATCGTTTAGTTTAATAAAGTATCTGTAAAAGGATTTAATTTAGGGCGTATATGTCATTTATAATCTTAATGTCAAACAGTACCAGATGTTATTTGATAAAGACTATTCCGCTATCTAAAACCAATAATACTTTATTTAATTTAGACTAAAATATTCTTCGACGTTATAATTAAAAACCTTATTTGATGTTTATGATATTTTTACTCAAACATCACGAGGGTTGTAAAAAGGAAAATATTTTTAACCTTATACGATTATACACCAACTCCTGATAATAACAGGGTAGCAGCGACATCAACGTGCAACCTGTTACCATGGATTCAGTACATGATTCTGAACCCCCTAGAAATACTCATGGTTCAATTCATGGTTACAGTTTGTGCATCGATGTCCCTGCCATCCTATATGTAAGGCTGTAGACTGAACTGGATGAGACCGGTAAAGGAACATTAGGGCGAGAATAACCAGAAGTCCAAAGCAATGTGAACTCGGGTAGTGGTAGAGTTTGCGGATTAAGATTTTCAAACAATAGACTTGACTAATATGGAATATTCATAGAAATAAGTTTATCCAAGCATACATATTCCTGACTGTAATACACCAACTTAATGCAAAGAAGAATGCAAAACTAATATTAAACATAGACGTCATACAAAATCGCTTTCGCCAGCCCCAGTGCTCCATCTCCGCTACTTTAACACCCCTACTTAACAAGTGTTACAAGGCGACTGGCGCACAACGAAATTATTTACAACGCGCGGCGTTTCACAAAAGCTTGCCTGTTTATTGCCACCATAAATACTAATACAACTCGGCGAAAATTTATTTTACCTCACCTTTTATTTATAACTATAGTACAGTGGCTCGGTTTTTCCGTGCGCCAGTTTTTTTTTTGATTCCGTAATCAAGGATCTGTTACTTAACAATGAATGGGTGCAGTTTGTTACTGACGTGTCATAATATTGTGACGGTTGTATCTTTTGCTTCTGTTCTAGAAGGTTCATTATCTTTCCTGTCGGGTTTATTTGCTTCTTTTCTTTTCGTGACAGTTATAGAATTTTTTGTAGCAACGACATAAGTTACGACTTCATCTTCTTGTAAATTTGCACATTTCATATTTCTCTGTTGTCTTAGATAGCTTAACTAATATGTATGCATATTTGTACTTTGTACAGTTACTATGTTTTGCTGTGAATAGTCCTGTAATATGTACATTATTATGTACTCATAGACTACAAGAAACACGAAACATGTTCTTCTAGTTTGTTCTAACAAATGACTCACCTACATTTGCACCAATCCTTCAGCTGTTACTGTTTTCCATTAAGATAACATTCAACTTTATGATCTCTATATCAGTCTCACAAAATATTCTAATCTAGATTAGCAACAAATCTGAAGGTGTCTAAGATAATTATTGTAAATAACATTGATATATCGGTACCATTCTCAAGAAAACCGATACCTTTAGCATTTGTCTGCATTTAGTCATTGTTTACAATCTGATACTCTAAACTAGAATATAGGTAACCAGTCGATGTTTATTGTTCAGATAAGGCCAAAAGCAGACGCTTGAAATCTTTATCTTTAGTTCGTTTTAATGCACAGATAAGCGTTTACTGCGGCAATAAATATCGCAATTAGGGGTTGGAGAATGAATTGTTTTATGAGCGGCATAGTTCTTAACGACTTGCCGGTGGGAGGTGCTGGCTTGAATTTGGCGTAAAATTTGGCGTATTACCACATTTACATAATAATGGAGGAATGGAAGAAGTATCCGTCGCTGTCTATTTTTGTTGTTTTGTTTTTTATGTTTTTTGGTGTTTTGTAGTAGCCGGCAACCTCGAAAACTTTACAAATTAGACACTTTACGAAGCTAATTTCAGAAGTGGTTGAAAACGACTAAACATAGTTGTTCTTATGAACTTGCTATACTAGAATTCTCTAATCACACACACAAGTACACAACACATACCAATCTGTCCAAACCCAGTTAACTCTTAACAACAGCAAACTAAAATCTAATTCCCATCTGGCCCACCTCCCACCTCCCAACATCATCAACATACACAATACACAATTATCCACGTCCCTTACAATAATTTAAAAGCACTCTAGTGTATATCGATGACTCATTAACAGGTTCGTGATCATAACAGAACATCAAAGAGATTGAAACCGAAGCAAGTCGGTGTGGGACCCGTCAAGCTTTTTACACCGTTTGTAAACAGCAATTTGGTACTGACGGTTCGGAGCGGCAACGCTTTGATCTTGCCGCATCCGCTGCGCACAATGACTGTCTATCTTGAGGCACAGTCGGTGATTTCACAGTAGAACAAGTTTTAAAGTACTTTGTTAGTTAGCGGATTTATGTGCAATTTCATATTTGTAAGTTTTAGAGTTGGCCAGATGTGGAATATGAAGAAGGACATTGTTGTATCTTTTCTGGTGTGGTTTATTTATCCCTCCTCTGTTGGGCAAGTTATTAAGTTCAGTAAAAATAGAAAAATGTAATTGTGTCTCATTAGCGACAGTTGAGCTCTTATACTTGCTCTAGGTACTAGGTGGCTATAAACCTCATCGTCGGTATACGTTGAATACTTTGACAACTCATCAAACAAACTGTTCACACTGTCTGCGTGCCTTAGTTAAGGTAGCTATTATAAGGATCAATTTATTAAACTTAACATAAACTAACTTATCTTGTACCTACTTTCTGTGCAAATAAAGAACTATTATATTCTAAGTCACTATCATCAGCTTATAGAGTTCGAAAAACCCAAGTAATTAAAGTATCAAACAATGAAACGAATTTCCTCAATAATCATAAATTAAAGCTAAATACTTTGACTCACCACATATGTATGATGAACATACAAGTAAAATCCGGGCCATAAAACGAGTAAGCTTTAAGTAACATATTATTTACATTATTAATAAAAGTTTTATTACAAACATTCGATAACCTATTTAAATACTATCTTGGTCTACGCTATAAACTAATAAAAAAAACTGTCACATGATTGATAAAATGCTTAAAATGGATGATGTAATTTAATGTATTACGTATAATTACGCGATCGATCAAGATTTTTTCGTAATCAGTGGTGCAAAACATTTTGATTGACAGTGTGACTTGTGTCTAAGCAATCAACTTATACATAGAAAATGATAGGAGTATAAAATTCTGCTCAGTCACCTCTATACAATGAGTTCAAATTATCGTTGCTACACAGAATTTGATTCAATTGAAGATAATAACATCTTGAAAGTATTCTTATAATAATTTGTAAGAGTTGCTTTGAATACTGGTAAGGTATTTAAATTCGTATAATTTACTAGAGCGTCGATTGCAGACGTTGAAGCAGATCTCTCTCAATACTTACGTTCCTACATCTATCACTGGAAAATAAACGAACCATAATTTACTTGTTATTTGCTGCAGACTACACAGACATAATAAATTATTCCAACCTGAAAAGTGTACTGTTCTGTAACAAATTTTACCATCAAAAGATCTGCTTTTTAATCTCCTTCAAAAGTTTAAAATGGGGTGAAAATGTGCCTCTTGCCATTTGGAACTTCTTTCCTCTTAAAACACAAATCTCATTTCATAAATCCTCTTTTACAAAATCCAGAAACGGACCAAGTTCGAGTTCTTTCCTACAATGTACTATGTTCGATTCTCAGCTAGTTAACCGAACTTTTTCCGTCATGCTCGAACCTCTGTCGTCATAATTGTGGCTGTTTACACTCCGCTGGATTTCCACGTAGCTATAATTGGGCCAGGAAATTGTTTTTAAAATCTCTTTAGTGGCTGATCGTGCGTTCAATGTTTTCTGTTCACGATTTATTTGAATTTCTACAATGCTTGTTTGACGATTTGTGGTATGTTTTGTTGAAAGATTTTTTCCAGTGAATTCCTTTGTGATGCGATTTTTTTTTCTTGTGTAATCTTCAACATAATGGTCTATTACATGCCAATGTGTGTCTGAATACAAAACATCTGAATGCCTGTTTAAAATATAAAAGGAGATGAAGCACTATTATACTTTTAATTCATTTTTTACACATGTCAATTTTATACTTATCAAATGTACCTACTTAAAAAAGAAAAAAATCTTTCCACGATTTGTATTGAATATGTCATTCATAGTAATGAAATGTCAAAATAAATTCGCCGGTGTTATCTAAGCTCGTCTTACGTCTTCTGTACACATGTCAACAGGTCATTAGCAGGCGTGCAATGACTGCGTGATAGCAAAGCCTAGCCGTAACTTGTTCTCGTACAACTCTCCTAAACAAACACTCAAACGGCCGCGTGCCTAATTTATAGAACAACATCGCCCGACACCGGCCCGATCTCGCAATAAACATGTTTTTTGTTTCGCATGTCCGCGCACTGTCAAATATATTACAGCCCGCCGGGTTATTTACGACCTCTGTCGTCCGCCCATACGTTATACTTAGTATCTTTGTTTGGACACAATAAGCAATATTTCTAAAGGGCCCCGCCGCCGTCTCTCGCAGCTGTTGATATGGGTTCCCAAATTGACATATTTAATTTGATCGCAACGGAGGGTCCGAACTCGAAACTTGACAGGTTTTAGTGTCGGATTAACATTAACGTTATGGACTTAGCGATGTCGATAAACTGAAATATCGCCTTTTGTTACGCTCAATGTTTATCGATTTACATGTAAACGGCTAAAGTTAGCGTGTGTTGACATATCAAACGGTTTCACGGAAAGCTCCCGTCTCGGGGAACAGATCAATTTTCCCTTTTGAACCGGCTCCGATGCATCCCAGAACAAAGCGGGCTCGTAAAAGAGTAAGTAGTTCCGAATGTGTCAGCAGTAAAGTGCGATGACGCCGGCGAAAGAATGAAGCTGCGCCGTCGTCGGGGGCGTAATAAAAGTGGCGTGAAACAAAAAGCTGAGCAGCGCGCTGGTGCGGGCGGGCGCGCGCTCGGCTCAGGTACAGTCGTGCTCGCGGCGCGGCTCAAAGCGCGGCCGTCATGGGTGGCGAGCCACCAACACCATCGCACGTCTCAATCCGCACCCGGCTGCCGACCATACCGCCTTTCCTTTTTCCCCTACCGCAATGCAGCTATGTGTCGTTTCCGCTTTATTTTTTATGGCCGAGCGCTGCAGCGGTGAGACATAGCGCTCTCCCTCTAATGTTGACTTGAGATATCGCTATCCCTGTCTCGCACGGCGCGGGGTGAGGGGGCCGCGGCACGTCGGCGGCTGGTGGGGTCCGGTCTCTCAGAGTTGACTCGACCGCCGCCACTGACGCACGCGTTTCTCCCTTGTTTTCCGCGTACCGGTGGCATAGAGTAGATATTGCCAGAAGCGTTTCGTGACCGCACTGTGAAGTTTACAAGTGATCGTAAAAGTTATCTCCCAAATGGTGGTGCTTGAAGACGGTGGAATGATGACTACTAATCCTAACCAATATTTACAACCTGATTATTTGACTCCTCTTCCGTCCTCTGTAAGTATAAATATATTTTATTTATTTTAATTTTATTAAAAAAATACAAAAATATTTTTTTAATTCTAAATATTTTTCTATGCAATCGTACTTATTTCCAATTTCTATTGTTGCAGTTGGATTCGAAGAAAAGCCCGCTTGCGCTTTTAGCGCAAACTTGCAGCCAGATCGGTGTTGATTCAGCGCCCAGCAAGCCGCTGCTGCCGCCGCTAGATAAGAAGAAAGTGAATAGTGTTAACAGTGATACAATGAGTCGTTCGTCTCCTACTAATACCGTGATCAAAGCAGACAAGCCGCGCTCCACGCCGGAACACAACAAACATTTGGCGTTCAAGCCATATGAAACAAATGTTGTTACTAAGAAACCTGAAGAAAGGCCTTCGTCTAAAGCCAGCTCGGATAGCTCAGATGACAAGAAATCTGGAAAAAGCACGCCTGGACGTAAGTCCACGCCGCCGTCAGCAGAGAACGGCAAGAACAGCCCTGCACCTAAGTCATCTCCCGCTGGTTCTTCCGGGACAAGCCCAATTATCCGCTCCGGATTGGAAGTTTTGGGACACGGCAAAGATCATCTCGGAGCATTCAAGAATATTCCTGGATTATCCGGATTTAATCCGCTGGCAGGACTCTGCTGCCCGCCGGGAATGGAACAACACGCTAACCCGGCGTTCAGACCACCTTATGCGGGTGCTCCGTTTAGTGCTCATCACGCTGCTATGCTAGCAGCTGCCGCTGCTTTCCCTGGTTCTTCTCCAAACCCATACCTCGGATATGCGAGAGTGAAGACACCCGCCGGCGGTGAAACCCTTGTGCCAGTTTGCAAGGACCCCTACTGCACTGGATGCCAATTCTCAGTTAACAACCACCACCTGCTAATGAGCAATGGATCATGTCCCGCTGGTTGCACACAATGCGAACACCAAAAGTACAACCTTGCGATGGCTATGGCTCTCTCCCAGCAAGGGGCCGCAGCCGGCGGCATGCCGTATGCACAGTTGAGCCGCCCTTATGTTTGCAACTGGATTGTGGGTGAATCTTATTGCGGCAAGAGATTTGGCAACTCTGAGGAGCTTCTACAACACTTGAGAAGCCACACGACAGATGGATCTACACCTGCATCTGTTGCTTCTACGCAAGCTTCCCTGTTGAACCACCTGAACCCGTTGTTTACGACGGCGGGTCTGCGCAGCGCGTACCCGACGGCACCTCTAAGCCCTTTGTCTGCCAGTCGGTACCATCCATACTCCAAGGCTGGTCTCCCAGCGAGCCTAGGAGGCTCTCCCTATGGCGCCTTCAACCCGGCGCTCGGCCCCTACTACTCGCCCTACGCGATGTATGGCCAGCGGCTGGGAGCCGCCGCCGTTCACCAGTAAACCAAGTGAAGTGCAAACCTGGACTGATCGTCTATGTTGTATTGTCCAATTTTCTTCTGTGATATCGATAGACTATTCATGTTCTAAGGCGCATTCCGCCATGACAAATTTAGTGATTAGTGCAATTTAAGTATAGTAATTTATAATAATAAGTGGACACGCCGACGGCGTTCGAGTGACGTTGATAACGGACTGTACAGCCAAATGTTTTGTGTAAATAATATCTATGTTTAATATTAAATGAATTATTTCAAATATAATATCTACCTACCAATCATAAAACGTTTTTTCTTTATTTTTCTCAAACGCCTGACTAAAATTGAAACTGAAAATTGAAAAATTAGTCAAACACGAGTCAGATTCCAATATAATTTAAACACACATACATCACACAGATTTATTAGCAAATAGAAAGTAAATAACGATAAATACCAAATGTTATAAATTTTATAACCAATCAACGTCGTTAGAGAGCTGCTATACGATCTTACGACGCAATAAACTAAGTCCATTGGTTAATTAATGTTCAAGCAAACATTAAAGCCGTCAATCTATAGAGTAAAACAAGCTGGCAATCACGCGAACACACCTCCCATAGCGAAAAAAGACCAACCAAATAATTTATTACATTGAAAATGTATACCAAAGAGGTCGGCGGCGTACACCGTCATTAATAATGAAACCGTGAGCTGTCAGCTTTAATGTCAAGTTTTTTTTAATAAATGCTATTTTGATTAGGCTCACGTCATGTTGGAAATTCAACTGTCAAAAGGCGTAATTGGTCGGACGGTAACATGAAACAGAGGCGACGGGGTAACTAAAGAGGAACTAGCTAGCAGCGAACAGGTCAACGTAATATTTTATTAATATTAATATTCATTTTCACTTTCTAATCGAATTTGTTATTAAAACATCCTTTTGTTGTGTTAATGTAAATTAGATTTTTTTAAATGTTATAATAATCCTTCGAATGTTACACTTTCGTTTTTACGATCGCGTTTTTATATTTTGGCCAGGGCAATAAAATCTGTGTATCTCGGGCTTTGCATATAAATATGTAGTATTTTTTTATATTTTCCTGATGATAAAGAATCAGATTGAATTCAAGTTTTAATTAAGACTCGTTTATTCAGAGATTAAGATCTATAAGCTGACATGTTTCACTTTAGTAGGTACTTTGGAAGTTGCTTAAAAATTTATAGTTATGCCATTTTTTTTACATAATCTGGCCTTGCTTTTTTCTATGAAGGATTATTCCGGAGAGTTGATGCGCTTATGGATAGATTATGGTAACTACTTTTAAAGCGATTAAATTGTCTTTAAATAAATAATCATTTTCTTTTGATCCGTTGACACTACTATACTCTACTGACACGTCTATTGAGCTTACTCCTAAGCTCAATATCGTAGAGTTTATTTCCGGCTCTTCACCATAGGAAACAACAAATTGGAACCGTGCACCTAGCTTCTGGTGTTTCATAAATGCCCATGTAAGTTTATGTGAAACAAAATATTTTCATTTTGATGAGATGTACCTGTTTCTTATTATTTGACAAATAACATGATGTAAGGATGACAGTTTACAATGATGGTTTTTTATTCAAATGTCAAAATAATTGTCGATCATTATAGTCGTTGTAAGAAAGTGCAGGTTTACCTACGTAGCATTTTTTTATACTACTACTTAGTCATTTCAAGTTTTCCGATTATTCGAGTTTTAAATTAATCCATCCATTTCTATCACCTACAGTTTAACACTATTTAAATTCTGCTCACCCAATTAAGAAAAGACAGTGTGAATAACATAAATCAAATAAATTAAACCCAGAGCCGTATTGACACAGTCCATGAATATAAATCAGCCATTGCATTAGATACCAGTTTCATAATTAACTTCAACTATTGGAGTTGATTGATAGCGACGTTTATATCCGTTCTGATTTGATTCAATAATTCATTGATATAGTAAAATATGTCGTTTAGATATGACACGGCTTTGACATAGTTTTGTCTGTCATAGTTCAGTTTGGGTCGAGTGGCGCCATCTCTTGGTTGAGCGCTGAACTTTTGGTGGTGGAGTAAAAGTTTTTGTCGTGGTTTCTTCGTGATTAATATCGGTGTTCTCGGGATCCTCCTTGCGGATTAATCTTTTACTTTTGATTTGGTGTTCGACATGCTTTGTGGATGGTCCATTGGCTTTTATTTGGTCAGTGGGAAATGCGGACAACTTTTCTTTAAACAACTTTAGGAAAATTTGGGATTCTATATGCTATAAGTGTTTTAGTAATGAGCTATTTACGCTAAAATCGGTAACTATTAAAACCATATTTAGGCATCTACTGTTATCCCTATTTACCGATCGTAACATAGCGATGGTAAGTTATTTAATTTTATCTATATGTAGACAAGAATATCTATGTATAAAGTTTATGTAGTTCTACAGAGTGCAAAGTCAAAGCAATGCCACAATAGTAATGTAATGTAATAGACATGTTATTACAAGTTTATTATTACAACATTAAATTGTATTATTATTATGTTAAAAGGTTAATGAAGTAATACTTATGTATCATGAATATCGTTATGAGATAAGACGGCTATATTTAATCATTTTCTTATTTCTTTATTGTTTTATTATGGATGTTGATGGTCGTAAAGACGTTATGAATTTCTGTGTTTTCAAGAAAAATGTAAGTTTCACCCGTGGCGTTGTTTGCCATTTCCAATTCATAAATTATACATTTTCGATACTCTCACTTTAAGTAGAACACCACATCTATAAAATCATTGATTTTTTCGCGACATTTTAGGTATTGGCGACAAGTTCAATCTGTTGGGATGGGTCAACTCAAAGCTGCAATGGCTCTTTCTTCAAAAGGTCCTTCCAGACATGGCTCTGCATTGTTATGCTTGCATAAAATAATGTTTGGACTTTACAAGAGACCTTGACCTATGAGTTTGTATTGGCGTTTCTTCTCAGGGATCAGTGAACTAGGAAAACCTGGCGCCATCTAGTTTTAAAATATTGACCAACAAAAGATTTACATGTAAAAGGGTCTTAAAAGATCTACTTACCGATAAACATTTCATATTCATTTCATTTCAAAGAAATAATGTGCATCAATGAATGATGGTTCTAAATTAGTCATAGCCGATTATTACTTACCAATTTAGGATTTATTTTACCAGTTCCAAACAGATTAATCAATTTCATTTTCATTAAAATGTCATTAAGCAATTAACCCTCCAAGCGATAGGTGTGTTCAAAAATGTCAATCTGTCAAAAACTACAAAAAAATGTATACACCGCAATCTCTGTTTTTACACATCCAACGTGATTAATCATTACATTAAAAAGTTTTAAAAGGGGACGTATAAATCTTAAGATATTAATTGAGATAATAATGTAGATTTTATTAATGCCGCCAGGGCACGCCTTGAAATATCACTACGTATTTCTGTATAAATGACCTCTCACGGCGGGATTAACTTTGACAGATGCGTAGCGAAGATTGATGCCTTACAGCGCTGTAATCCGTGCAGTGAAATAACCAATTACGATTAGCATAAACATAAGGTGGAGTAAATTAACATATTATCAACAGATGAATAATGCATGCTCGGTATTATGTTCCCGCACATCAAATTAGAGGGTTATGTTACCCTTCAACGCGATGTATTGTCAAAATCGGTTCCGACGATTCTCGTTATTATGTAAATATCATGTTTTTGTACCTGGATTTAGTGTATTCATGAATTAAACATCGGTTCTCTATTTTGAAAACCTAATGACAATACAAGCGATTTTATTGGTTCGTTTTTTGTCGAATGTTTTGTAACCCTCAAATGTAAGGGAATTTGACGGTGACGCGTGAATGACAGGAAATTTGACAAAGCGTGACCGAGTGAGCGATCGGTTCATTTGATAATAAAAGTTCGCGTTTAGAATATTAAAAGCTTAAACGATATTTTATTGTGATACGAGTCGTGACAACGTTGGGGTTATTTTTTATTGTGTCGCATTTGTGTGAGAACTACTTGTTAGTAAAGTAATAGGATGTTCGGGTACGGACTATTCGGGTTTTAATAACGTCTCATTGTAGGCTCTGCATAAACGCCGAAAGCGATTACTCGCATGAATAAAGACGATGTTACGAAATACAGTTTTTATGATTTTCTCAAGATCAAAGAATTTTGCGAACCGGCAACCTTCTTTCTTTATGAGCTGGTATTATGTTGTGTTACACTATCGTATATTTTTTTATGAAATTGTAATTGTGTTGGCCTGCTTTGTGTGAATCGTAGGTTTCTATAACAAATAAACCGATGAATCATAATAATATTATTATGATAAAATAGTTTTAACACTCCCAAGAAGTTTTTCACTTCGTTGGCATTCTAGGAGACAAAATTTAAATGTGTCATGTGTCTGTTTTTCTTCAAAAGGTACTAGACCAAATATGGAAATTCTAAAGCTAACAAAATTGTGGTAGAACTTGCCTATCCAAGCATTTTAGTAAGGAGCTCTACATCTACTTCTTCTTCGTCTCGAATCAGATGTAAAAGACGAGTCACGAAGCCAAGAGTCACTTGTAAGTGCTTCCTATCATTGAGACCATTTTTTAATATAAAAATTGGCAATTTCTCTTTCCTTGGTAAAAGTATTAGCCAGCAGTAAGAGTAATTACTTATTTAACTGTTGCCATCCATAGAGATCATTCCAATGGGGCTATTTACCCAGGATGAACCGGTCCACCACTAGCATTAAAAATCTACAACCACTAAAACAGTTGTTGAATAGGAAACAACGGTAGCTATAAAGCCACTATAAGCAAACAGCTCGTCGATCTATCAAGAAGGAGTCGGAAGGAGTGATGGAACACATCCAGGCTATTATTTATTACACAACTAGACTTGATAACGAACTAGTGTTGGATACGCTGTTGTGGATGCAGTATCAAAGTGCTGAATTTATTTTTAAAAGATGTTTAAGTTTTGGGAAAAAAACAGTTTAGAAATAATTGGTGATAGTAATAAATTCATGTTAATTTTGTCGATGAGCTCATAAAAATGTATAGGTTTAGTTAACATTAGGGTAATTATAAAAGCTTGCTAGTGTAATAAAACATTTATTAGGTAGGTAACTGGAAATAGAATAATTAAAATTATTTGTTAATTATGTAATAGACCAGGAGTTAATAGGAAGGAATAATGATGGACCCAATAGAATGAATACAGAATTAATATGAATGATTTGCATAAGCATACTTTAATTGCCACAATTTAATTAAAATCTTAAACTAAACTTACGCCATTAAAGTCAAGCAATAAAATTCAAATGTTCACATTTCACATTAAAATTTTAGAATTAATAACGAACATTAAAAATAAATTTTACAATCAAGTCTGCAATTTAATTTTGCAACAACATAATAATTAAAAAGTGTAATAATGCAACAACCAACGGGTTATTATAGCCGTCTGTCGCGTGATGGCATACAATAAATAAAACTCAGCGCAAAGTAATTAAAAGTGCATAAATTCAAGTATATTTCATGCAAACCATAAATTGTGAACGCATACTTGAATAATTATCGTAAATTATTAGGTTTACGATTATGTTTTAATTTTATTTTATTTAAAATAATATTAAAATTCTTGGGCAAGGCAACAATTTTAATCAGTGTTATAAATTGGGCAAAGTGATTTTTCTTTTCAGATAGGTACTAACTTTTTTATGAAACGTAACCTCTCTGTCTTTATTTGTCCATCAGTTAGTGCGTTTCAAACTCAAAAACCAAATACTTAAACTTTTTATTTTTATTTATAGTCATTATGTAGATCAAATCCGAACTCTAGTCAATTGGCCAGGTTTACCTATAGATACCTAAGGTATACAAAAAATGTAAGTAAAAGCTCCCGCAGACAGGCGCGACGCGACGCGCGACGGTGCGACGCGATTCAGGTTAACCAATTTCCATAAAGTTGTCACAGAAACTGTGAGTCTGCGGGAGCCTTAGCCTTTTACTTTAACCACAGCATTAGCAGACACTGCTGCCATAGGTAACCAGAAACATGTCGTTGACAAGAATGAATATTAAATTAATCAGAAATTTATAAATATTAATTATCTTAATAACAAAATATTGCAAACACAAAATAAATAATTTATAATAATGCAGTTGTTTATATAATGATACATATAAATAGCTTTATTTAAATTTTGTTATTTATCTTAGTGCGTAACTCATTTAAATAAATATGGCTTGTTTATTATAATGTGCGAATTCAAATGATTGTATTTCAAATATATTATAATTTTGTTCAGATTTAGTCGAAAAACATTTGATAAGCTCGTTAGTGCAGTTTCAAGATTTTATTAAGCACATTAAGTTGAGATAATAATCATAATAATAAAATCATTATTAAGACATCCTGCACCATAATTGCGTAATACACTATTAATCTCAATTTGAATCATTTTGAAGGATATTGCTATCCATTGCTTCATATGTTCGAAACATTTGTCTGCTCAACAACGTAAATAACGCAATGAATGTTGTTGAAATGTCAAACCGAATGCTACCTACTGATATGCAATTACTCCACTGTTTCTTACTTAATGATAATTTATCTTTTTTATTGTTAACCGGATTCACATAGTAAGAATACTGTTTTATAAGCTCTTCTTACTCAAATTTATTACATCTAGATATTATTTATTTATTTTGTTATTTTACCATTTATGTACACACATATATAAACAGACAATAAAAAACAGAACAGAAAAAATAGGTAAAGAGGTGATGCTTATTATTGTTAGTTATAAATAGAAAATATTAGATTTTTGGTATGTTTGTTTATTACGCTTTCACGCTTAAATGGCTGAACGGATTTTGATGGAATTTGAATTTCATTACATGGGTAGATGTATAACTCAAACTCAAACTCAAACTATTTATTTCAAATAAACCAATTACAGGCACTTTTGAATTGTCAAGGTCGGTCAGTCAAAAAGATGAAGCTAGTTGCCCATTCCAAAGCGTAGTAGGTACCTATGGAGAAGACCGGGCAAGAAACTCCATGGACACTCTTTTAAATCATAATAATATTGTTACAAAGTATTGGTTACATCATTCATGTTCAAAATTATGCATGTGAGAACGATGCAGAAGGTTAAATGCGTCCGTAATGAAAAGATAAAAAAAAAACAATTCAAATATTAATTTAAATCAAAATAAGCCATGGCAGCAAAGAGTTGACCAGTCCCTACTGACGGCGCCCGTTCACGAACATGACGCATAGATTAGCACCATTCAGCTCAACCATTTTGAAGGGAGCTAAATGATCCAACACATGTGCCACCATCAGCGAGACATTAGAGTGAGCATGACATACTCTCATCCGCCAAGGCACATTCAAGTCAATGAAAGACGTGCCCAGTAAAAAGTAGCTTTATAGTATGTAACATAGTACTCACATACGTTCTATGCAATTATACAATACTAGGAGATTGAATTTATATAATGCAAACATAGTATTTTAGAATCTTCAGCAGCTCCAACAGTATGTAGGTTGGGTAGGCGTGTGTGAAGTATTTTCAAATGCCAATCAATTTATTTATGCGTCCTGTGGAGCAGGACCAGCGTTTAGCCAAGCATTTTTGTCAGCGATGTAATCCCCCAACTTATAATATGCTTGGCTGCATAGTGTGCGTTTTATGCAATATTTGAATTTCGTTTCATTGAGTTGGAGTATGTGGGGAGGTATTTTATTATAACATTTTAAACAGTACCCCATGAAGGAAGAGTCTACTTTAGCCAGTCTGAAACCTGGTTGAACTAATTGGTCCCTATTTCTGGTTCTATAGGCGTGTCTGTCACCTCTTTTACTGAAAAGATTTAAATTTTTCCTTACGTACATAGATATGTGTTCATAGATATATTGACAAGGTACCGTCATGATATTAATATTTTTAAACAGTTCCCTTAGAGAATCGCGCCTGCGTAGGCCATATATTGCTCTGATGGCTCTTTTCTGCAGAATAAAAATGGACTCAATATCTGCAGCCCGTCCCCATAGTAAAATACCGTAAGACATGATACTATGAAAATAACTGGAATAGACCAGTCTTGCGGTATCTACATTAGTAAACTGACGGATTGTTCTTACAGCATATGCTGCTGAACTTAGCCGTCTTGCAAGAGATGTTATATGAGGACCCCATTGCATCCTTGAGTCGAGCGTTATCCCCAGGAAAACAGTTTTATCGACGAATTCTAGTTTCTCTTTATTCAATACTATGTCACAATCACTACTTTTAACATTCGGTAAAGCAAATCTTATGCATTTAGTTTTTTTCCCATTTAATACTAAATTATTAGTAGTGAACCAATTTTGCACTTGCAGTAGGGCGTTATTTACGTCGTCAAGATTTGATGCACGTCTATTTATCTTAAAAAATATGGAAGTATCGTCAGCAAATAACGCCATTTGTGGTTGTTTTTTTAATAAATGCGGCAGGTCATTTATGTATACTAAAAAGAGGAAAGGACCTAATATCGAGCCTTGTGGAACACCCATTCTTACTTGTAAACCAAGTGAATTGACACCATTTATTTGAACTAAATAAGATTTTACTAAACTGAGCGCAAGTTTACGTAGTCCATAATGCTCAAGTTTCAAGAGTAAGGTTTTGTGATTAACGCAATCAAATGCCTTGGAGAGGTCACAAAAGATTCCTATGGTATCTTGGGCTTCCTCCCACGCTGTAAATATGTGTTTTAATAAAGTGACACCGGCGTCAGTCGTACAACGTCCTTTGGTGAAGCCATATTGCTGATCGTGCAAGATTTTGTTGTTGTTAAAATGATTAAGCATTTGATTGAGCATTACCTTTTCGAATACTTTGCTGAAAACCGGCAACACGGATACTGGTCTATAATTATTGGTGTCTTTGCAGTCCCCAGATTTAAAAAGTGGAATAACCTTACTATATTTCATTAAATCTGGGAAGACTCCTTGATCTACACACAAATTAAACACTAAAGCTAAGTATGGCGATATAGTCTCGATTATGGATGTACAAACTTTGATAGACATTCCCCATAGATCTTCGGTCAATTTGATTTTGATTTGTCGAAAAGTTTTTATAACTATCATAGGGTTTATATGTCTAAATTGAAACTCAACCGGGCAGCCTGGAACGTTCGCTTTTAGTAACTCAAGTGATACGTCCGGTGAGGAATTTAAGGCTTCCGTCGTTTTTGATGGTATATTAGTAAAGAAATTTACAAATTCTTGAGCTACTTCTAAATTAGAGGATATGGCACCACGTGAAGACTCCAATGTGTAATCAGTGTTTCGTTTTTTATTCCTACTAGTTTCGTTATTTATAATTTTCCAAACTGTTTTTATTTTGTTTTCTGCTGATTTGATTTTGTTGCTAATGTACAGGGCTTTGGCTATCTTGCAGGTATTTCTAAAAATTTTTGAATATGTAGCAACATACTTGTTGAAAGTTTCTGTATTTATGTAAGGCTTAAGGCCATCTGCCGGGGTAGCGGGATCGTCTACCGGGGTAGCGGGATCGTCCGAAAGGGTTACCGCTGCCCTGGTACATAAAGGGCTAAGGAAGGAACACGGGTGGGTTTTAGTCAGTAAGAGTCTGACACTCCCTTCTGCTCCACCCAGAGCGGGAGGAGTCATTTGATGATTTCCCATCCTTAAAAAAAAAAAGGCTTAAGGCCATACAGCTCGAACAGTCTTTCCCTACTTATCCTAATACCTCTAGTTGCCCAGTCACTAAATATAAAATTAGGGAAAATAATTTTTCTTTTCTTTTCAAAAGTTTTATTGAATTGAGTGTGCACAACCGAAAAGAAATCCTCGTACAATTTATTTGCATCATCCATATCCATATTATGGCCCAGATCATTTAACTTATTATTTAGGGTACTATTGAATCTTTTTAGTTTACTAGTTGTTATTGGCCTAAATTGTATTTGCACTTTTTGCAAAGGTGTTTTAAACTTAAAAGTTACCGTTTGTCCACTATGATCAGACGGCAGATAATTTACGATGGTATAAATATATATAGTAGGTAGAGGATATTTTTTTTCCTTTATACTAATCCTGGTCCATAACCTGGATTAAGATATAGGAAAACACCACGTTTTTACCACGGGAACGAGACTTATGCGGGTAAACCCACGGGGCGCAGCTAGTTTCTTATGAACTTTTAAAAAAATCGTACAATATTTATTTCGAAACCTTATTTTCAAATAGAAACAAAAAATCATCAACACGAAACAATTTTTAAATTAGATTGAACAACAGACTGTCAACAAAAAACACTTAATCAATAACATGAGAGAAATAATAATAGGTACAGCACAATGCAGTAATTAATACAATATTTTGTCATTGCTTCCTGATATGTATTGGTGAAGCAGATTGTTGTATCTGATATACTAAGAGAAACTTAATTACACGACATGTGACACGGATAGTGGAACAAGTTACAAGGTTATAGGATGCGGGCTAAGTTAGAAGATGCAGGCACAAAACGATCAAAATAATACATTACCTAAACTAATATCATAAAGAGAGAAGATTTCATTTTTTGTATCTTTGTTTGTAATTGATAATCTCAAAAATACTTAACCGATTTTAAAAATTATTTCTCTTAAAGAAAGTTACATTATCAATGCTTACTCTAGGATGCATATCCGGTAGGCTCTTAAATCCTACCCTTTCCTACGTGCACGTCTTCCTTACAAAAACCGCGCCCCCCGGTCTACTTCTTTATATGCAATGGTCGCTGTAGCACCATGAGCATGAGGCTACAGGAGCTAGTGCGAATCTTGGGATTCATTCGATTAATCGAGTCTGGTCAAACCTCGCTGGGATCGGTGCATTTCATGTATTCATTCAGTCTTAAAGCTGATGGCTCTTTTCTGCAGAATAAAAATGGACTCAATATCTGCAGCCCGTCCCCATAGTAAAATACCGTAAGACATGATACTATGAAAATAACTGGAATAGACCAGTCTTGCGGTATCTACATTAGTAAACTGACGGATTGTTCTTACAGCATATGCTGCTGAACTTAGCCGTCTTGCAAGAGATGTTATATGAGGACCCCATTGCATCCTTGAGTCGAGCGTTATCCCCAGGAAAACAGTTTTATCGACGAATTCTAGTTTCTCTTTATTCAATACTATGTCACAATCACTACTTTTAACATTCGGTAAAGCAAATCTTATGCATTTAGTTTTTTTCCCATTTAATACTAAATTATTAGTAGTGAACCAATTTTGCACTTGCAGTAGGGCGTTATTTACGTCGTCAAGATTTGATGCACGTCTATTTATCTTAAAAAATATGGAAGTATCGTCAGCAAATAACGCCATTTGTGGTTGTTTTTTTAATAAATGCGGCAGGTCATTTATGTATACTAAAAAGAGGAAAGGACCTAATATCGAGCCTTGTGGAACACCCATTCTTACTTGTAAACCAAGTGAATTGACACCATTTATTTGAACTAAATAAGATTTTACTAAACTGAGCGCAAGTTTACGTAGTCCATAATGCTCAAGTTTCAAGAGTAAGGTTTTGTGATTAACGCAATCAAATGCCTTGGAGAGGTCACAAAAGATTCCTATGGCATCTTGGGCTTCCTCCCACGCTGTAAATATGTGTTTTAATAAAGTGACACCGGCGTCAGTCGTACAACGTCCTTTGGTGAAGCCATATTGCTGATCGTGCAAGATTTTGTTGTTGTTAAAATGATTAAGCATTGGATTGAGCATTACCTTTTCGAATACTTTGCTGAAAACCGGCAACACGGATACTGGTCTATAATTATTGGTGTCTTTGCAGTCCCCAGATTTAAAAAGTGGAATAACCTTACTATATTTCATTAAATCTGGGAAGACTCCTTGATCTACACACAAATTAAACACTAAAGCTAAGTATGGCGATATAGTCTCGATTATGGATGTACAAACTTTGATAGACATTCCCCATAGATCTTCGGTCAATTTGATTTTGATTTGTCGAAAAGTTTTTATAACTATCATAGGGTTTATATGTCTAAATTGAAACTCAACCGGGCAGCCTGGAACGTTCGCTTTTAGTAACTCAAGTGATACGTCCGGTGAGGAATTTAAGGCTTCCGTCGTTTTTGATGGTATATTAGTAAAGAAATTTACAAATTCTTGAGCTACTTCTAAATTAGAGGATATGGCACCACGTGAAGACTCCAATGTGTAATCAGTGTTTCGTTTTTTATTCCTACTAGTTTCGTTATTTATAATTTTCCAAACTGTTTTTATTTTGTTTTCTGCTGATTTGATTTTGTTGCTAATGTACAGGGCTTTGGCTATCTTGCAGGTATTTCTAAAAATTTTTGAATATGTAGCAACATACTTGTTGAAAGTTTCTGTATTTATGTAAGGCTTAAGGCCATCTGCCGGGGTAGCGGGATCGTCTACCGGGGTAGCGGGATCGTCCGAAAGGGTTACCGCTGCCCTGGTACATAAAGGGCTAAGGAAGGAACACGGGTGGGTTTTAGTCAGTAAGAGTCTGACACTCCCTTCTGCTCCACCCAGAGCGGGAGGAGTCATTTGATGATTTCCCATCCTTAAAAAAAAAAAGGCTTAAGGCCATACAGCTCGAACAGTCTTTCCCTACTTATCCTAATACCTCTAGTTGCCCAGTCACTAAATATAAAATTAGGGAAAATAATTTTTCTTTTCTTTTCAAAAGTTTTATTGAATTGAGTGTGCACAACCGAAAAGAAATCCTCGTACAATTTATTTGCATCATCCATATCCATATTATGGCCCAGATCATTTAACTTATTATTTAGGGTACTATTGAATCTTTTTAGTTTACTAGTTGTTATTGGCCTAAATTGTATTTGCACTTTTTGCAAAGGTGTTTTAAACTTAAAAGTTACCGTTTGTCCACTATGATCAGACGGCAGATAATTTACGATGGTATAAATATATATAGTAGGTAGAGGATATTTTTTTTCCTTTATACTAATCCTGGTCCATAACCTGGATTAAGATATAGGAAAACACCACGTTTTTACCACGGGAACGAGACTTATGCGGGTAAACCCACGGGGCGCAGCTAGTTTCTTATGAACTTTTAAAAAAATCGTACAATATTTATTTCGAAACCTTATTTTCAAATAGAAACAAAAAATCATCAACACGAAACAATTTTTAAATTAGATTGAACAACAGACTGTCAACAAAAAACACTTAATCAATAACATGAGAGAAATAATAATAGGTACAGCACAATGCAGTAATTAATACAATATTTTGTCATTGCTTCCTGATATGTATTGGTGAAGCAGATTGTTGTATCTGATATACTAAGAGAAACTTAATTACACGACATGTGACACGGATAGTGGAACAAGTTACAAGGTTATAGGATGCGGGCTAAGTTAGAAGATGCAGGCACAAAACGATCAAAATAATACATTACCTAAACTAATATCATAAAGAGAGAAGATTTCATTTTTTGTATCTTTGTTTGTAATTGATAATCTCAAAAATACTTAACCGATTTTAAAAATTATTTCTCTTAAAGAAAGTTACATTATCAATGCTTACTCTAGGATGCATATCCGGTAGGCTCTTAAATCCTACCCTTTCCTACGTGCACGTCTTCCTTACAAAAACCGCGCCCCCCGGTCTACTTCTTTATATGCAATGGTCGCTGTAGCACCATGAGCATGAGGCTACAGGAGCTAGTGCGAATCTTGGGATTCATTCGATTAATCGAGTCTGGTCAAACCTCGCTGGGATCGGTGCATTTCATGTATTCATTCAGTCTTAAAGAAAGTTACATTATCAGGGAGTTACATGGCCTGTATTTTTTTAGTATATTGTGGTGTCTTACGGCTTCCACGCGAACGAAGTCGCGAGCAGAAGCTATTGCGTCTACAGAGAATGGAAAATGTACTCGTACTAACATATAGAAAAGAGAGTGATTTTCTAGAAGGATGCCTATTCCTTTGGGAAATACAATAGTTTTGGTGATTGGTATAAATGAAAATTAAATTTTCCATAAAAAGGCAGAAATTCTGTCGAAGATAAAACTAATGCAATCAGGGCTGGTAAATAGCAAAACAGACAGTAACAGACAGTAACAGACAGTAACAGACAGTAACAGACAGTAACAGACAGTAACAGACAGTAACAGACAGTAACAGACAGTAACAGACAGTAACAGACAGTAACAGACAGTAACAGACAGTAACAGACAGTAACAGACAGTAACAGACAGTAACAGACAGTAACAGACAGTAACAGACAGTAACAGACAGTAACAGACAGTAACAGACAGTAACAGACAGTAACAGACAGTAACAGACAGTAACAGACAGTAACAGACAGTAACAGACAGTAACAGACAGTAACAGACAGTAACAGACAGTAACAGACAGTAACAGACAGTAACAGACAGTAACAGACAGTAACAGACAGTAACAGACAGTAACAGACACTCAACGTTAGTACAGTTTTATGGAAAGCAAATTCTGCTTTTACTGCACCTGCTCTAAAATAAATATTACTTTTACCTCACCGCAATCTTTTATAACTTGTACTGCAACACCCGCTATAGTTTATTTGGTCGCCAAGCTGTCACAAACGAAGGTTTACAAAATGTAATTATAAAGAACCAAATTGTATGGCTCACTAGGCTCGCTCCGTCGAACCGTTCATTTCTCTAATTACTCTTTAAATAGTGGCCAATTAATGCTTTGAATTTATCAGGGAGTGAAATAAATTATGGAATTTAGCAGCTGGCACCAATTAAATGGTAAATGTGACGGCAAAACTGTCAATCAAAAAGTGATGTCGTGGTAGTTAGTATTTTATTGAATTTTTCTTTCTCTGTTGTCCTTAAGTATACTCGTACGTTACACTAACAATAGACAAAGAATTTCAACCATCTAGTTCAGCCCCTAAGGATTTCAATATAAAAACAGAATCGAGTATACAACAAATCATTAAGTTGAAAATAACGATAAATAGTTTTATTGTAATTTTATTTATTTAATACTTTATGCACACAAATGTACAGAGGTGGACTTGATGTCATAGATATTTTCTACCAGTCAACCTTTGGGTGATGCAGACACAAATAGTAGTAGGTCCTACTGTGAGAAATGTGTGTGTTGTGTTATTTTTATTTTGTGTTAAGGAATAGAATATATACATAGGTTTTTTAGAGCTGCTGAGAGGATCTGATTGGATTTTAAGAAATCAAATGAATACATAGATTAATTTACTATTAATAATCTGATAAATGAACATACTATTCATGAAATACCAACTAAACGTAATGATAATGACGAAACAGAATATGAAACAACACCAGTTATTAACTTTGACACTATCAGAGACGTATCACCAGTCACTGCGCCGATCGATCCAATATTAATTGAATACTTATCTGAGCTATTAGTGGTAGTGAGTGAAAAATATTTGAAATATAAACTTGTTCTATATAACACTTTGATATACATATATATATATATATTACACTAACAAGACAGTCCAATAAAGTTAGTAGCAATCAAGGCAGAAAAATGAAAAAAATCAAGATGTTTTTATAAAACAAACAAACAGAATGATGATATATGATAATGATATTAAATTAGATTAAGTTAAGTTTTGTATGAGCAAGACTAGTTTATTTAGTTTATGAGTAAGTGGTTATTTGTAAAAGCTGGATAGAATTGACATCGTCGCGTAAGCGTACACAAATCCCTTAAATAAATAAAGATTGAAAAAATATATGATGGTATGTAAAAACAATGACCTTGGCCACACTTAACTCACACATTGTAGTGCCAGTGGTAACCCACGATATGGTTACAAACACTTACGATAGCATTTGTAATCTTACAGACTTTTATATAAGCTGACAGGGGCATTTATGTTGTTTTTGAGATTCACGTGTAGATTTCTAAGGTATATTTAATAGGGTAACATTAAGCACACTTTTGCATACAAACATTGTTGTGGAAATAATAGTTAAAACAACATGAGGCAAATTATACTTAATTATAAGTAGATACTATACACATCATGAACAATTTCCTTTATTAACATTGTTAAACAGTAGAGAACACCTGACACAATTCTTTCATTCACAAATCATGAAATTCTCAAAATAACAAGAATACCACATTTGTCATTTTAATTAACTTAAAACACAAAAGGTATATTCTGAATGGTTTTATCATCAGCCGTAATAACCGTTCACATGCAAGCCATTGTCGAATTAATAATTGTCCTACTTACATTTGTTGTTAAATAAGTAATTATAACGTTTTGACAACACATTGTCTGTGTAATTACTTTGGGAATGATAAAACCATTGTGTTGCGAAACTTTCTGTCCAAGGTAAAGAATCAACAATTAGTTTTTGTTTATTAAATGTGGAGTGGCAGCTGTTGGAGACGTTTGCTAAAACAGAGTCGGAATACAATGCAATTGGTATTTATGATATTATGAGAAGACTAGACAATGGATCTTATAATTTTATTATGTGGACAGAATTTAATGGATGCTCGTTTATTTCAAAATAAAGAATAGATCTGCCAGACAGATTATTTTAATTTATTTTGTCGCAAACATTTTTGCTTGTAATTGTAGTTATTAAATGAAAAATCTTTTCAAAATGCAATATGTTATTGATGCACTCGAAAAAGAAATGAATACTTTCTCGATTTATCGATTACTTAAGATTCACTGACACTGGTAAATGATGTTACAAACAAAATATTATTGACAAATTACGCAGTATTTAAGCAAAGACTCAATTTTGCGACCAGTGCAGATGTACTGGCACCGAAAGCCAAGTAGAATAAAAAACATATTTTTATGATCGAAAATCACCTTTATGCTAGCTGCAATATTGCATTCCGCTAGTCAGTCGTAGGTATCTCATCAAAAAGCTAAATCGTTTCTGTGCCAACTTTAGCGTTGATATTTTCTCCTTCAGTTTTCTTCTCGCCAAGGTGCCGCCAACATTGGCGCGAATCCTCACTCTCGGTCATATATGTCACCAATAAGCCTAAAAAACATCGCTCGTTGCTACTAATCCGGACAAAGTGCTCCCGGAGACATCGCTCACGGATGTCGCGCTAGACAAACGACATGACTGCCGCTCTAATTATAACGCTATGTGCAAAAGAGTAATAATGGATTGAGGAGATGTACCAGTAATAATAGCCAAGAAGATTGTTTATAATGATGCAAAATATAAAAGCGTCCTGGGTTAACGGTTTTACAGAAAAGCAGTAAATACGAATATAATTGCATTCGTTCAGCTCTTAAACTACAGATTTAGCTTTAAGTGGCACCGCCACTTTATCTTGGTGTCCTTTTACCGGACAGCGAAACATGATCTTACTTAATTTTATCACTGAACACTAAATCTCTTTTAGCAGAATCCATAAAATCTGCCCACACCTTCACCGCCTATTAATTTCCCGACGGACAAAGCGCAGAGTCCGAAACAACGACAAAGACAGAGCATTGCAATATCTTCATCTGCCGTTTCACACGGTGCATTACAAAGATTAATGGGGCAATAGAGGCAGCACAATTTGAACCCGGCTCCCGCGCGCGCAGGATACAATATTTTATGTTGACAGACATAACAGCGCTTATACGACCGCTTATTCTTTGTGCCCCGTATTTTATTCGCTTTATGACGGTCCCTGACAACCTTGTCATCTGCAACCCTAAAAATATTCTTCACTCCAGTTTCAACTCTATGTTTCAGGCAGTACAGTTGTATATAGTCTTTTTTGTGGGCAAAACCATTTGTGGCTTTATAGTAATGGTCGTGGATGCCGGTTGAATGTTTGTTAGTATTTTATTTCGGGGCGTTCTCGCGTCATAAAATAATAGCGTAATGCAGTGTTGTAAATCAATTTTCCTTTTGAACGATGACGTTTATAATGAAGGTCGGTAGTTTTGAATTAGTATAAAATATTTTTTATAAACGAGTGTGATTATTATCTGTATGGTTTTATTAATGGATGTAAAATCTGGCCGCTGTCGGGGCGTTCTTTCACTAGATGTCGGTACAACTATAAATAGAATTTGGATGATTGAAATACTTATAGAACAATGAATCATTCTAGTTGATCTTAACGGAAATGTAGAGTATAATATTTCATGCCTGGATTAGAGATAGTATTTGCCAAGTTTCGACGAAGTGTGACTGCAAAAGCACTGCCATCTCATAATAAGAAACATATTGTTTACTTTATTTTAAAATTTATATTATTCTGCTGGAAATGGACATCAAATAGTTTTTGTAAGCACATAATCGCCTAACATTGCAGTAATAAAAGCAAAAGAAATCGAGTGTAAACTAACAAAAAGAACAATAAACTAGACTTCTCTAAATAATTCAATCATGATTCGAACGACATCAACAAGGAAGCAAGAGAAGTCGTGACAAATAAAATAAACATTCAAAAAGCATCCCCTACGAATGCAAATTGAAATAAAAATGCATGAATGCTTATCCAAGCATCGGTTTGTGAATAAAACAATACACATCCGACGGCAAACGACTTGGATCAGTATGCTTAGGTGGAGTGCGATTTTTAGGGGGAATGCAATGGTTCACCTGTAGGGCTTCAATAGCTGATTTAGATAAAGAAGGAGCAAGGTGATAATGATGAATAATTATATAAAAGAAGACTGGGAAAAAGAAGGTCATTTACGATATGAAAAATAAAGTAGTAAGCCATATATTGTGTAAGCCATATATTAAGATACAGAAGCATTACTAGAGACGACTAATTTTTATTCACGTTTAAAGTATGCCAGCACCGTAGACAGAATTGCTTGGCAGGAGATTTCATATCTGAGAGTAATTGACTTGAGGATTTCATTGCTATGTTATATTTGATGTAGAGTCGTGTATTGTTTGTCAACTAATTAGAATTGCATCGCATCTGAGCTCATACTTGTCATGTAATAATAACACAACTTATCTATAGTTTAACCAGTATTTTTTATTCTGTTATGCAAAATATTTTGCGTCCATTAATAAACTATTTTTTATAATTAAAAATCATTTATCAAAATCAGCAACTTTCTCAAAAGTTTGGCCCAGTGAATATTCAAAAATTAACTCTCAAATCTACAAATTAGTAACCGCAGTCCTCCTTTCACCAGCATCAGAGCAGTCCAAGTATTCAACAGTAAGGGTGGCAACTCTGACAACCCAGCTCATCCAGTCCTCGCCCCGACATGGCGCGGCTTATCCCGCCCGTCGCACATAAATACGTAATGAGAGGATCCGACGCCGCTACTATGGACTGCTGACATACTTCAACATTAACATAGGATCGTTCAAGAGATTTTGTAACGAGGGATTTCGCACTTGGGAGTTGATATTATTCTGTTTTTTGTTTAGCGTTATTATTTTGTTTTTATTTTGTCATTTTCCTTAAATTATGCTGTTATGATCGATGCATTATCAATCGCTGTGTTGTTTCTTTTGTTATGTCGGTCTTGATAAATAAAGCAAAAATTAATTTAATTTTCTATAATACGATAAGCGTAAGTATTATAGAAAATAAAATTAAGTATACTATCTTTTACCGTAAAGCATTTCTAAATTATATCTATCTTCACTAAGTTTTACGATGCCACTATCCAAATTACTACCAACGAAACATAAAATGAAATTGATAGCCTTATATGTGAGCAGCTGAGGAGCTGTATACCAAGGTACCGTATTTCACCAAAATGAACATCAAAAATATAATGGTAAATAGAGTTTTCTTTCATGCTCGACATTTATATTGATATAATATCAGTATTCGTAAAAAAATATGATTTATGTGAAAAGTGAGCAGTAAACTTTATTGGAAGTAGTAAATAACTATGAAAACTTTATAAAAAGAGAATCTAAGAGAAAACTGATTTCTATGGAATATTCCAGGCTTTGCTTTCATACTAAGGTTTTAGACGAGTTTCCTTTTCAATACATGTTTTGTCCATCTCAAGATGTCACTGTCAAGTGAAAGAGACATAAAAAGATGGATACGAGCTGATACCATAACGTATTATGGCAACGAGAAACTAGTCTCTGTACAGGTAAGTAATGATGGTGAAATAATATTAGAAATTATTGAGTAATTAGAGAGATGTTGGTGATTCCAAAACGGATTGCAAAAATATTTTTTTATAAAATAATAAATAAAATAAAATAATCTTTAATTCGGATAAGCAGCATCCATATGGGTTAGTAAAACAAAAAAGATAACTTATACCTATGTTAGTAAACTTATTATCTATATATAAAGAGGAATAAACCGAATATTTGTAATGATGATTGAAAATAAAATATCATGAAGTAAATAGATCATATTATGCATTTAAAGAAACATAATAATTGAGAACTTGCGTAGGTCTCAAATTAAACATAGACTAAAACTGTTTGTATAAACCACTAAAAGTCGTAAAATGCATTTGAGTCAGAAATTGGGTTAGCATCAGTAACTCACGAAAACCCTGCATGTTGGCGCAACATAAACAATTTTGTTTTGTTACCAGAATTACATAAACGTGCATAAGAAATAAACAAGGAAAGATAAACTCGTGTTTTAAACTTTGCCATAAAATTATTAACAAAGTAGAAAACTGTATGTGGTTTCGACTGAACCATAGTACCCGGTTGTTCATAAATCTTCATTGCGTCCCGATGACACGCCGCGACACGTCTCTCTGCTACCGCGCTACCGACAGACGCCACAATACGAACAGCTTACAACACCTTAAACACAATACACCATTTTCAACCCTAACCCTAGTCGATAAAGTCCATTTCTCTTTTGTACTCTCAACCTGGAACTAAGTCACATTTCCCAACACGAATAACTCGACAAAGTTGGGGCTTCCAAAGAATTTTGAAGCGATAGCTGACGCAATAAGGTTCTCTTCGAATTGTGCAATATACTGTAGTACTTTGTTCTTTTCGTTAGAATTCTCATCACTTGGAACAAGAATGACACTTGCAGCATTGTCCTCACTAATGAAAATGTAACTTTAGGTGGAAGGAGCAGAGTTGAGTTTGGAATGTGTTGGGATATTTAGTGTGGCAACAACATTATCCCTCTGTGACAAGCAACGTCAGGCTGTCGATCATTATAATATATGTGCCTGGCTGTCAGCTGTCTTAGCGCATGAATGATTCACTCCGTGATAAATTTTAGCTTATGATTACCTTTCAGACGTACGTCAATATGTCTGTTTACGTAATTACAACTTCTATATTTAAAGGCTTTCAGACTGTTTTATGGAGGGACAGACATGGCGGAAGGCAAACTCGTTTGACGTGTGTATGTGGCTCTAAGTATTTGTGAATGAGTATGATTTATCACCGTAACGGTTCGAATGATAAATCGTACTCAAATTCATGGACTGTAAATACAGAAAGGTGGTCGTTTATTTCCTTTACACGATCATCAATTTTCGAACTGTCGATTGTGAGATCATCAATTTCGAAAATTGTTTAGTATCAATCTTGAGTTTGTTATTAAGAACTAAGTGAAATGAAAATGCTATTACTCATGAGTTATAGATTGGGTTTATGAGGTCAGTTTTGTGTGTTTGATAAAAATGCTGATACACACGCTGATCATCTTGGTGGTAAGGAGAGCATAACACTTGTAGATTAATGTTCATAATAAATAAGAGTAATCGTCTTCAATCACAAATAAATACCTCTTCTCGTGAATTAATTCATACGCTCTACGCTGAATCGACACCATTCTTTATTTTTTCTCTGAGATCGGTATAAAATCTTTATTGTTCGTATACATCATTACCATTAAGCCTTATCGGTGCGGGGTGAGTAAGAATCTCTGTATACTCGACATTTTTTATTGAGCATATTAAGATGGCAATTCCAGCTAATATGGGACATTTATCAAATAAGAATTACGTATTAATCATTCAGATCTGCAATTCTATATAGTAAAAAATGAAGAATCCATTGACAATCTTATTATAAAACCACTTGAGATGCACTGACATTATTACTAATGTCGTTGTAATAAGAAATAGATTTGCAATTTCAACGACTGTAAATATCTTTATGTGAGCAGCCAAGCTTTAAGCTTCATACATATAAAATATTTAAGTGTGGTGAAATCATCGCTCAGGTTCTTTTCATGTCGTGTTCGCAATTTATGCAGTAGTTATTTTAAATCATCAATTTTCTTTTAACTGGTTATATTAACACGCTTTTATTAGCTTAACTTTTGTCTTTCGTAATTTATACCGACTATTGAAAGGAACTTCAAACTATCACGATTCAACAACTTCAACATTGACTTCACTCTTAAGTTCTGACAAGGCTTAGATCTTATCCGTTAAACTATATTGTGGAACATCAACTACAAGTTCATCCACTATACATTCTAAATATTATTTGCTAAGTCTATCAAAATTTCATAACACTTTACAATTTGACTCATCTATCTATCTATCAGGTCTACTATCAACATTGTTTAAATTTTCATTCAATGCTTCATTGGAATGAAAATGTATATTTCCTTCACATAAACATTCTTCTTTACATTGTCATAAAACATGGTGAAGTCAAAAGTCATGGTATTTGTTTGACGTTGCGCCAAGAGGCGTGACACGTCACGTCAGTGTAATAACATTGTCTGTCTGTCCGTTAGAATTGATAGCGGAATGTACGTGATGGTGATTCATTATGAAATGTTGTTAGTCTTCTATTGATTGTGTTGGAATTGAATAGTTTTTAATTGAATTTTGTTTCTTGTGTGTGGTCTGATTGAAGAGGTGGGTGTTGTAAGAACTGAGGAGATCATTAATGAGATCGAGAAACATCTATTTATCAACTAGTTACTTCATACAGTGATCTCTGTTCTGCTGCAAAGTGTAATAAAATTATATTTTGCCATCTCTAAATGAAAATAATCGTATAAGAATAGAAAACCAAAACATTTTTTAAACAGAGCTCAAAACCAGAAGCAGTCTTTACAATTTACCCAAAATTTGTTACTTTTCCAATCAAAGTAGACCTAAACCATACCTAAACAGGTACACATAAAACAGTCAACAACATAGAAAGGACTCCCTCGCAACTCAAACTACTTCGGTAGCGACAGACAGACGTACGCTTATTGAAACGGCTGCAGACGTATATCAAGATGCGGCGCATACATCAAAGTCAGGAGTCTTATCTTGCACGTTGAGCGCATTCACACAGAGACGGGCAAATGTTCCTCTTTGATCTAAAGTGTTGGCTTTATGACTTGTTGTGGATCTGTTCTGCTTTAGCTGAGTTTTTAGAGGTTAGGTTAGAAGTTTGAACGTTCTGCGTTATCTTGTTTTATGAACTGGCAAGTTTACCGAGAGATAAACGGTATAAGAATGGCAATAGCACTAGCAATAAAGAAATATTTTGAAACTACAACAGGTATGTCCGTAATTGAACAACACCAATATATATAGATGAGTATTTGATACGGAATGCAATTAAACGCAGCGATACAAAATAATTTACAAAAATATTTTTTACTACGTTCCAATGCTCGCTTCTGTAGTAAATACACGTTCGGCAGCTACAGAAGCGGAGATGAGGAATGCGATACAACGTGATGCGAGCATTGTCTGAACTCATGACTACCGATCAGATGCCACCGCACTCACATCCAACACGAGCCATAAAAACTATCCAACCAAATAAAACTTTAAAAGACTTCACGACCGCTCAGACAGATATACAGATAACAGCATTTCTATTCGCAGAGAAATAAATTGTAAACACCCAACAAAGCAATATCCCATGTATATTTTGTTAGCGCTACAAGAAAAACCAAACAAGCCAGATTAATACTCTAATACCGCGAGGTTAAAGCGCCTAACAAATCAACGCAACAAATGTACCGATAAAAGAACAAATGATGCCGATATAAAATACTGTCCCAATTATTTGGGACAATTCATTAGAGAGCCCCTCGACGCTTTCCGATTGCCGCGATCCGTCACACCGCTCGCGACAGATGGGGATCTATTCCGTATGGAGTGTCAGGAAGAAATGGGCACAGTAAATCAACCGTCGGCCGACAATCTCGCGCAGTCGCCGTCGATACATCAACTGTAATGCCTCGGATACCGCAGCCAGATAATCGAATGTGAGCATCGACTCGTTACGCTGGAAATAAGATGAGGTTTGTGACTCCATGTCAGCGGTAACGACGTAACTCGAGCAGGATTTTAACGGACTATAGGCATTATTGAGTGCAGCTGTTTGGCTTGAGGCACATTAATTTGGTCGAGAGTCGTTCCACGGACAGTAACAGATGATTCTATGTCGCGGTGCAACTAAGGTCGGTTTTGGTTCGCGCGCGCGAGTCGCTTGTCCCCGCCGAGCGAGCGCTGATAGATCTGTAAAGTTTGCCGCGGACAGGAATATATCGAGTGGTTGCCTCCGTTCGGCTTTATTTATACATAACATCTGTTTGAAGTTGAATCTACCGGCGCGGACGGGGAGCGCATTACCGGAGATTTATTCCGCGTCTTAATTGTGAATCGATGGGTTAATGAAGATAAAACCCGCGGCTGTGTTGTAAATTAGCTCGCGTGTCGACTCGTGGCTCCGATAAAGGCCTTCTTTATTGCTTTGTTTGTTTTCTCGGGCCGTACTTCAAAGGGTACGGAGATAAACTTGAGTTTTATGCGAATGTATTTATTGGCGAGCTTTTAAAGTTACGCCTTTACTCAGAATCGGACGTCAGGTGGAAATAGGAAGCCGACGCGAATGACAGCCGAGAGATAAATGGGAGCCGAAGAGAAATTAACGATGCGTCGACGCCCGCCGTAATTAACTAGGCTACTTATAAATCAGCTGTAACCTCGGCCGTCTGTAACAATAGCCGCAAAGTAAGATAAATCGAGAGGACAGCTCTGCTCATACAAGTCGATATTGACAAGAGCGGTATTCCCTTAATTCACGTTCACATTTGGCGACACTTTAAAATTGTCTGGCACCACATGTAAAATATTTGTTCATTCTTATTTTTGTCAGCTGGTCGTTTCGAGTTTCCATCGTATGGCATTTCACTAGTCTGTGTCAGTTCGGTGGAGTGACGTAGCACAGTTTGGACGAGGTTAACCCCACGCGGTCACACACTCTCGTCTAATGGCCGTGATTCGACAAGTACAAATGGCCTCCGTGACAAATGGCCTGCGGAAGACCCCGTGTCGAATGCTGTGTCGTAAGTTCAAGTTAAGTACAAGCCAATATAGCACATATTGCTTTGGTTTTGAATATTTTAGATTGCAATGAAGATTTTGATTGTTTTATAGAACTTAATCAAGTGGATACAAAAATAGATAAATAATTACCATCCATCTTAGGTGACTCGAATGGCAATTTATGTGAAGAGGAAAACAATGTGATCGATCACTGTAATGAATAATTTAACATATTTTTAAGGTCCAAAATGCCGTGTAAAAACAGACACGTTAGCGATAAATGATAAGTGAATACGGAAAGTGTCGATAGCTTTCTCAGTTCGCCCTCTGATACCGATCAAAGGTCTTATCCAGCTTGGACCCGCGAAAAACACTCTTATATGCTCTATATTTATAGGAAATGTTGAATGTTTTTTGAATGGCGATTTCCCTTTGCTAGTTCATGTAGTGTCAGTTCCGTAGGGGGAGATCTCTTATGAACCACTTGATTTATGGCTCGTATTGCTTCCAATGTTGCTTTGGGTTCGCCAATATCATTTCTAACAGTTTTGACGTACGGTTTAGTGATGACGCAACTGCTGCGATATTAGTTTCGGGAATTATTTATAGGTTTGTCCGTAAGTGCGGATGTATTGTTATCTTTTGTGGGTAGTTCTGTGTTGCTATTAGGGTATTGTATTTGTTGTTAAAGTGAATTACTATCTATTATTATGATGTTTCATTGAACGGTGTTTTTGTTTAGTTTAGTATAATATATCAAGCGCAATTTATCTTTGAGGAATACTATCGTTGCGTCACAGGATGCTTTGAAAACTTAGCTAGAGATTTCTTGGTTTTATTTTAGCATCTTTTGTTTCATTAAGATAAACGTCTTCCCTGTTAAATATATTCAAGTAGATTGTGTTCTTACCGCTAATGAAAAAGTATACAAACAATATAAATAGTTTTACTCTTAATCCACAAATCGCTTACCTCGCCACCCTAACCACAAACCTATAACCATTACACAATTAAACGGTACCACAATAAATAACACGGTAGATGCAGACCATCCATCTTGTAATGAAGAAAAGTGCGCTCCAGCGATGCTTTATCGCCGATCTGTGTAATTAAAACGTTACCCGAAGGAAATGTGAGGTAATAACAATAAATCTAAGGCGCTCGTAACTCCGGAACGGCGTATAGATGCTGTAATTGCAGCATTTGTGAATGGGTCCCGGATCTTTTGAATATTTGATGGGATCGTGGATCAACGGAGATGTTGATGGTTTGACGGCATGGTTGGCGCAGTGGCTGCTGCGCTGCGTGTCGCTGGTTCGATTTCCGCACGGAACAAATATTTGTATGACCTACATGTTGCTCCGGGTCTGGCTGTTTGTGTATGTGAGTTTAAATACATAGTTTTTATACAGATTTTGAATAAATAGAAAAAAAAATGTTTGTAAACGCACCCTCGATACAGGAGAAATTCCTAGGGTGGGGCAACGTTTTACAAAAAAAAATTAAAACTTAGTCATAATAAATGGATTTGGTGTTGTATTTCATCTGTTTTAATAACCAGTCCTTTAGTGCTGGACACTATCATTCGTGACCCATCTGTCTAATTCTTCTGTCATAGCTTGGCGTTAACCATCCCATGCCTGAGTTCATTCTGGCTTCTTCAGATCTGTCGACCGTTTTGATCACTGATCCTTTGGCCTTTTTTCTGTTTTTTTTCTACAGCGAAGACCTTCTTTTAGTTATGAGTACCTAACTATCAGATGGTCTTCCCGTTATCTGGCTGAAGGAACGTATAATTTGGTTGAGAACTGTAGTGGATAAACGTTCCTCGATTTTTAATTATTCCTGTGTTTGGCATGGACCTCCTCTCGCCGTCGCGGATATTGGATGGATTCGTAAGTGTTTAAATGTTTTAAGACGATAGGTGGACAGTATAAGTCATTTATGGTTTGTGTTTCACGAATGAGGGATAGTTTCTGTTTTTTTATAAATAAGTAACTGGCAAGACTTATTAAACGCTGTTTTAAAATTCTGGAGTTTCTAAACTTTCTTCTTGTCTTTTATAAAATGAAAAGTAATTAGGTTAGGTAGATTTTCTATAAATTAATTTATGAAGTTCAGTGTCTTCGTGTTCTGCCTTTTAAAATATGATTAATTTGAAATGAGAAATGATACCTACCCAAAAGAAACTGAAGATCCTTTATCATGCAAACGATATGCCAATAAATAAGCATAATATAAATACAAAGGTCAAGGCATTGCATGAGTATTGACAAGTCGCCGATCCATCACTTAAAGGCATTAAGCACAGCAACAAATTTCTCTCAGCTTAGCTCAAGGAAACATTCATTATTTTTATTCCTTAAGCAATAAGACATATAACAAACAATGCTATTGAGGAAAACATTCATCTCAATACAAATATTAGTAAATATTACTCTGTAGTAACTGTACAATGTACTGTACACATGTTACACAATATTGTGCTGTCTGACTAAGACTACACTAAGAAGTTATTAGCATAACTTTGCATGCACGCTGTACCCGAGTGCCAAACACAGGTTTTACCTTTGTCCACAGACGTTTGAATATTCAATAGATGTAATGATATTATTTTACATACAAACCTATACTTTCTCGTGTTTATTGAATAGTGGCTTTTAAATTCACTTTCCTGTTATAGCTGGGTTTACAATGAATTGTTTTTTATAAAAGTTTGCACCCGTAAACTGCTGCGATTAGTTTTTGATAAATCATTCAACTTTCTTCAATGTAGGTATCACATTAATTTTGCGATAATTTTCTTTCGAGAAACTGACCCCAATTATGTGTTTTAATCACTAGAGTCAATTCTTTTTTGGGTCTTGGATTAGCTTTGTTTCAGTTAGTAAACGTTTCCATAGTTGTATTTTTGTTTGAGAAAAATAGTAGTGAACAATTGTTTTATCCTTTTGCATTTTAAACGCGGATAGGTTATAACCCAATTAATTTTGACGTACATCACGTCACAATTTTTTATTGAAACCTTTATCAAAATCAGATGACGCTATCGCAAATAAAAATAACACTCCCATAAATATTTGTAATCGTTATAATCATCATAGAGTCGCAATAGCCGATGCATTTACAACGGGATATGGCACTAATAAAGATATACGAAGGACACTTTATAATATTGCCTTTAGCCTTATCTTTAAAAGATTAGTCGTGGGAGTAGTTTATTGTTTTGTTTACCTTTTTATGGAATAGTAACAATAATAGGAATATAAAGATATATTACGTCAGCTATTTGAAAGTTTGATTATCTGTGACGCATTTTTGAATAAAATTATATAGCTTGTCTGGGGAAGTACCGTCAATAACGTAAGTACGAGTCTATCATTAGATTAGTACGATTATAAATCATTAAATCGTAGCGTAATCGTTAAGTCGAAACTGTACATTGAATGTGACTGTTAATGAGACATCTTGTTTGTTTACAATACCTATACAGTTAAATAATGTATTTATTTATATTTATATATACTTTATTGTACACCACAAACATCCTACTTCCTACTAATATTATAAACATGAAAGTATGGACGGATGGATGGATGTATGTTACTCTTTCACGCAAAAACTACTAAACGGATTTGGATGAAATTTGGCACACAGATGGTTTATAACAAGGATTAACTTATAGGATACTTTTTATCTAGATATTCCCACGGGATCGAAACTTATGCGGGTGAAACCGCGGGGCGAAGCTACTACATAGCATAAAAATACATCGAATACTACAAAATATACAATGAGTGGCCTTATCGCTTTCTGCGATCTCTTCCAGGCAACCTTGGAATGGACAGTGATTTTCCTGGACATAAAATGGGGGGCTGTGCAAATTATTTTAGTGATAGGATAGCTATTCATCGAGAATAATTAGTATGAATGCATTAGCCAATGTATCAGTGTTATGCCATCAGGTAGTATATGCAGGAACGCAGGCGTTCATTAAATTACTAAATACTTTGCAAGCAATGGGAATTTGCTACTGAAGGCTTCGGGTGTCACCCTCAGGACGAACTGCTTCTCATACAGACACCTTTCGTCGCTTGCTCCCACGTCACCAGTCCTGACACGCATAATGTGTAATGGCGTTAAAATACCTTGACTGAGACCAAAACTACGGAAGTTTTATAATAATTTGGGTGTTATTTTAGAATTTTGTGGTGTCCTACGACTTCCATGTGAACGTCGTCGCGGGTAGAACTTAGTTTATAATATTTCTACATTGACTCATAAAATGGTGTCGTTATAATTAAATCATAAGGTAAATCAGTAGAAACACATGCCTACACAAGTTAATCTAGAAAACCCGGTGTCCTCACCTTGAATTTCCCATCAATCCTCTCAAAGCTAGCACTTTAGTTCCATGATAAGTAATCACAAGTTACAATACTCGACTCATAAACACTCACACTAATCCATCTTTGAAGTTGAACCCAACAATACCAATAAAATAACCTCCCCGATCAAAAACCTCCTAATTTCGCGTACAGTCACAAACAGCGGGCAAACTATAAGTAAATCTATTTGTTGTGCGCGACTGTACGAGCAATGGGGCGGTTTCGTGGCTGTCCGCAAGTGTACCGCGTTAATTAGTTGTCAACATGTTTTAAACTGTTGCTTTCATTTCGGAGTATTGTTTAGTTTGTATTGTCAATAGTTGAAGGAAAGTGATTGCTGGTATGTAGGTAAATTGTGGCCGGTTTAGTTAGTCTTTACTATAAACTGTTGCCTTTTCTTATGTTAAAAAACATAAAAAGCAAAGGTGAAATAAAAAATAACTAAAACTCTTTCTTTACTGAAGATGAACGGTGCCCGCGCTGCCGAGGTCAGCCCATAAAGCGGTAGCGAGATGACCTGAGCGGCAATTCTTGTAATTTTAAGATCGTTCACAGTCTAATCTCAGTCTCAATCTGTCAAAAAATCCTTTAATTTCTCTACATTTTTGACATTTGTTTGTCGCCGACATGAGACTGCGACTAGATTTTGAACGTTTAAAATTACGAGAATTGGCCTTCTGGAATTGGCGCGTACCGGTGCGGTGGGCTAGTTCGAGGTGGCGCGGGAAGAGAGTTCCAGGAAGGACTTGGACGAGGCGTGTGCCCAGCAGTGGGACAGTATAGGCTAATCAATATTTTTTTAAAATTATATTTTCCTTTGTCAGACCTAGTAATATGTTTTGTCCAGTAAGCATCATTTAAGATATAATCATCATTATCATGGTAAGTATTATATTTCTGTGTATATGTATCTATATATAGTACTAAATATATACAGAAAATATATAAATATACAGTATATATATTAATGTTATAGAGTTATATTATAACTATATTAATGTTATAGAATTTGTTCATTCATCTTAGTTAATAATTAATTTTTCATTTGTCTTTCATGGTGGGCTACCATGGAGCCACTGACTTCTAAGTTCCCTTGAACCCCTTTACTTGCTACTATATTGTTTCATGAATTAGATACTGCTACACTAATCTCACCTCTATGACACGTGCTAGTAAATATGTTCCCTACTTCATACCGGGAACATACTACAACCTAACTATTAGATGTCACGTCAAAACGTCAGACCCCACCATACAGCGATACATACTTTTTAAGCCATTTTTATCTGAAGCCATCAATTGTAACACCGCGGTAACAAAGATGTCATTCACCTCGCAGATGCCATTTATCCAAGAAAGTACCCACTAAACTAGGTACATAAATTATTTTGTCTGCTTCGCCAAGTGTAAGGAACTCCTAGGGAATTTATCACGCGTGTCCCGGTGTAAAGAAAAAGCGACTGCGGACAAAGAAAAAAGGAGATTTTTCTTTGTGTTGGTGTTGGACTCGACGTTTGAGTTCGCCAAAAACTTTTTTCATAATAATTATAGTGCTGGCTATGAAAGTTGAACATAATTATGTTGTGACGGAAATGGTGTTTATACAGCAAAACCGGCGCAAAGGTGCCAAGTTAGCTTTGAGAGTTAGCTTCAGAACGTTGCAAGTCGGACACTTCCGAGGGAGGTCGGGCCGGTAGCTTTGGTGTATAGATACCAAAGATTAGCGAGATTTGAAGCAGCTACAAAACAGAATAAGGCAGACAGACCAACACCCTAATTGCGTACACACTATCAATCTCAATCAGAATAATTTTGAAGGATATTACTAATCCATTGCTTCATTTTTCGAAAAATTTGTCTGCTCAACAACGTAAATAACGCAATGAATATTATTGGACCGTCAAATTGAAAGCCATTGCTACTGATAGTGTGTTACGCAATTACCCCGCCCTTAAGGTTAACTTCGCAGGTAATTTCAACTCGTAATCTCTTGATTTCCAATCAACGCCTCCTGAAATGATTGTCATTTCTTTATGTTTAGCAAAATAATTTTAAGTTTTGTCACAAAACAGTTTTATTAGTCATTTTATGTGTAACTTGAAAATTGCCAAAATTACAAAAACATTTTTTTTTGCTCTTTTTATAACTTGCACCATCCCTTGTAGGAAAAATAGTAGCGAGTGCCGACAGCCATTTTGTATAAAGCAAGGGGGTGGTTTAAAATATTATGCATCGTAAGGAAATGTATTTTTTGTAGGTGCGGGGTGCTCCGTTTATTTAGGCGAGGATGATAAGTCAAATTTATAATGCTGAAGTCAGCTGTATGTTTATTTGAGAACTGAGGGATTATAATAGCTTAGTTTGGATGAGATGTTCTAAGAATCTACTCTAGAAAATAAATGTTCAACTAGAAGATACGATGATCTTGGATCTACTAAATAAACCCTCATCTCTGAATTGAATTCCCTTTTGATGCAGTGAAGCTATCGAGCCAGTGATAGTTTCAAATTAAGATATAAACGCGGGAACAAGTTAAATAAATTATTTATCCCGTCTCCCGTGGCGAACTTAAAGAAGAATATTGCAAATAGGTACGTTATTCTCCTTCAACTTAGCTTTTGTTCAGAGAAGTGAATGTGAATATATTATAATGTGCAACATTTAGGTTTTGTCTGCAGGAATATTAACCAGCCTTCTCTGAACTTTGAAAACATCTTACAGAATACTATTTTGCGAGCGTCCTGAGTTAGCTCTTTGAGGTACTCCAAACTTATTGTAAACTCGAGTCGTATTTTATCGGTTTATTTTATCGTGATTCACCTAATCACATACCTGGTGATCACAAACTAAAACACATGTAGTTATCTGTTCCAAAAAGTAACTCTTTCTCAACAGAAAACAAAGTCGTATATCTCGTAAGCAGTCACGTTTAATAAAACGAGCAGGCTGTAATACAGGCAGGCTTTAATACGGGCAGGCCATGACAAGTATCGCGAATACGGGCAGGCCATAAATCCGCCAGAACGCATAAATATCGCGGGACGCCGCCGAATCACTTTGAACGAGATAAGGTGAAGCCCTGGCGTTTTGTTAGTACGTTCATGTTTCGATATGAAGGAGTGTTGAAATCTGTTTTTAAGGCAGTGCATACACACGACATTTTATGTTGAAGTTTAAAATCAAATGATAAATCAACAGTATTGTTTGTACTAATATGAATGACAGTGATTATGCGTTATTTTTTATAAAAAAAAATACCGTAGCAGTACCAATAATGTTTTAAGCAATATTGCATGTTAATAAATTCGAAAATACAACACATTGACATTAAAGAACACGTTCAAATTACGTTACGAAGTAGGTGCAACATATTTCAGCAGAACACGAGGAATTAATCTCAAAATCTGAAATGACAACAATTTTTTTCAACTCAAATACGTCATCACACATTTCAACATTTTGAATATAAGACCGTAAATTTTCAGTAACAAGTCGCCGTTTCGCGTACCGTGCAGCACATATCTCAAAGTTATTTCCCTTGGATGAAATATGTGGCAATTTCTTTGAATAATACATGGGCCATATTTCAGCCGTAGCGCTACGAGCGTAGGCCGTAGCCTCGTAGCGCTACGAAACAATATATTGTACTAGGAAGTGTCAGTTATGTTTCGACTTTGTTTTATCTTCCCTGTTGTGTTGATTGGTTGTGTTACGGATTTATCAGGAGTACTCTGTGTTTGTCAGGTGAACAATGTAGAATCTATATATCCTTATTATAAATTAAAGTTAATTTTTGTGTCTGTCCGTGTGATCGCTTAGATCATCTAAACTATACAATGGATGTTGATGCGGTTTTCACTATTATTTAGAGCATTTTCTGAAAGCTTAATGTGTATAATAATATATTATTTACATCTCGATATTGTGACATGTCGCCTTTTCACCCGTACCTAGTAGGGTCCAGCCGTTAGTAAATCATATAAAATCAAGAAACTACAACAGACTACCATATTATTTAATGATGAACCCTTTGTTCTGGTAGTAACAGCTGGGTTCAGCTCTGCAAAAGTATGTACTTGGTAATGATAAATAGCTCATATAAACTATACGGCAGCCGGTTGGGTAACATTAGACCAGAAACCCACCGCATGATAAATAATTACCAACGTGCTACCTAATGACCGCTTTACCTGGCTTTAAGCGAAATACACCTAGTAAAATTATCTTTACAATTTTTGAGATACAAAAGTGGGTAGTTGACAATACAGTCACATTTTAAAATGACAAAAAAATGATACCTGAATAAGAATTAAAATCAAAAGTGAATTTAATAAACAATGACAAACAGTTTATCTAGGAAATTAGATTTTTCTAGAAATATTAACCTGCGACCTAACAATAAAATAATATAATCGGTATCACTAGAATACGCTTAAAAATCAAAATTTCACACATTTTATATCAAAATGCCATTATCCCCTACAAACTAGCGTGCCAACTAACCACCTGCCAGTTTTTGCCAGTAAAGATGGCAGCCACCAATTTATCACGTCACGTCTTTGGGACACATAATATATTGGAACATTAGAACATAATGAACGACTCATTCGATCGTTTGTCATGTTTGTCCACTACAAAAAAAACTGCCGTCAGTACCAACCTTATTTTCTTCTTACTAAGAACCGTTTTCCAACAAATTCTTGTTAAAATAATAAGGTCTTTCACGCATGTATCAATTCTGAGACGCGTGTTCTTCCATTTAGTGACTTTTGAGAAGTTTTTCAACAATCGCAGATATAGTGTGAAAGGGCATGGACCCGGGACTCGATTGTCATGCGCCATTATGTTGAGTGATAAATGGTCGGCTTGTTTGAGGCTAAGTTTGAACCATCTGGAATTAAGATTCAGTACCTGTGTAGGATAAAAATAATAATTATGCATTTTATTTATGTAAGTTTTCTAAGGAAAAATAAGTAGAGTTTGTAATCTCCTTAAATTTATTTTCATTTACAACACAATATGTAATTATTTTCGCCGTTGCACTCCAAAACAAAAATATCAGGCTCCACAAGGTCTGGTTCTCGAGTACTTTTGGCCATCCAGGAAAAAAGTGTTTGGCAAGATGTCATCTTGAGAACTCTTCATCTTACCATAATACTAGTCGTACTACCTGCAAATACTTCCACACAAAAAAATACAATAATCTGAATAATTTCACACACCAAGCACCCAAAAAGCGCACATAATCAAAAACATAATCCCATCACTGCCAAAAAACGACGCGCTTCATACAAATCATCACCTCGCTGTCATTCCCCTTACCCCGCTTCCCCCTCTCCACCCCCCCTTAGTCCCATGAGTACCACTCTTAAAACTCGTAAAAGGCGCGCCATAAGTTTGAATTATCGCCGCACTGAGCCCCCGTAATGAATATGGTCGACTGTATATTTCAATTTGGGCCGCAACTGTGAGCAATGTGTTACGTTTTTACGAGCACACGCTTTTTGGGCAGCACCTTTTTGAAAATTTTAGAAGGGGTGCTGTTTTGTATGTTTAATTAAGGTGCTAATTATGTATTCATTGCTTCATTTTGAGCTGTGGGCTTTGAGGTGTCTACGGTAAAGGTAAAGCAACCTTCGTTCTAGAGATAAAATGTTATTGCAATTTGCTTGTTATTTAAGTATGATAATTATGGTTAATTCAATCTGTAAGGAGGCCCACGTTATCGGAAGGTAGTCGATTGAACGCAATAGCTTTTTTTCACGTTGAAGCAGTCTTTCATCAACTCAGAAAAAATAAATAGCATTATAGTCATCAAACCCGGACTTTAAATAACATCTAAAATAGCCACTCCATTCTATATTTTCAACCCATGGATATGATTTGTATAGTAAAATATTTGACCCGACTACAGTATTAAATCCTGAAATAGAAGAATCTCAAAAGAACTGGGCAGGAAATTTTCCATCACAGACTATACCCCACAAATTTTCACTCTAAAAAAACTCTATTATCCGCATCTATAGCGACATTATATCATACTAAGCCATACATTGCGAGAAAGGCTAATTTAGCGGGACCATTTAGCCTCGGAGCGAGGTCGGAATTGTGATATACAGGGTGTTTCATTACGCTCGTACGCGCCGTAACCGAGTAATAATTCAAAATTATAGCCCGCTTTACGACTTTGTCCGACGTCAGACGATGGTACACGAGTTTTAAATCGTGTTCCACTGCGGATGTTTAAGTGAAATGTCCGAAAGTGGGGGAGAGGGGGACTGTCTTATGGTTATTAGGATGGTGATAAAATCTTGCTGGGTTTGCTTGGGGAGAGTGAATTTAAAAGGCAGTCTTGTTATCTGCAAGGCATTATAAAAGAATTTGTTCGCATTCGACTTTGGTTGAACGTCAGGAGTCCTGACGAGACCTATGGACCTTATGGTAATCCTGACTCAGGACTACCATAGGGTCCAGAGGTCTGAAAATATAAGCCCAATGCATTAAATTATTTATGCAACCAATTTATTGTTGCATACAATGTGTGATTATACCCTAAGATTGACACCACTAGGTCCCCGACTCCCCAAAAGTTCAGGGGTAAACACTGTGAAGATATACGAGGTAATATGTACTCATAAATCGCCACAAATATTATAATTTTAATTTATGACCTATTGTGTAATAAATCCTAAAAAATAAACACCACAATAAATCAAGGTGAGCGTGCTAATCGTCGAACCTCGAATTCTCAGTTAATGCGAAATCATTTATAATACTTTTATCCCGACAATTCTATTGTTAATAACAATTTCGAGTAATAAATTCTACCTCCGGCGTATCGGATCCCCCGGAATCACATAACAAAGAGAAGCACTAGATCATCGACACACAAAAAAACCGTACACACCACGACACCGCTTATTTATTTATGAGTTCAATTCAAACTCAAAACCCTCTTCTACAAGCATAATATTGAGCGATCGATATCAGCTCATTTCGGGCACCACACCGAGTTGACACAAAGGGACGCGTCAAAAAAAACCGCTCCAAGTGTCATCTTTCTTGTGACAGACGACAGCTGCGGGGAACACGACAATACGAGCGATATCGATTCATCACATCGACGACAATGCCGCTCATTGGGGTGTCTACCCTACACAACGCGCCACAGACTAAAATCTTCGCTACATACGCATAGACCAACTGATTTTCGTAGCATGTGTTGATGTAAACTTTTTTACTCTGTACGGGGTGGAGGTGACAGTAATCGGTGGCAGTGTGAAACGGATAGACAGCCGTGGTAAATTGACAATGGTAGTGATTTAAAAGGGAAATAAATAGGGTAAAAGCCGTGAAGATAGTTATAACAAACACACATTTCATGGTCGGGGATTTGCTTAGGTTAGTTGTAGTTAATTTGATATGGGTGTCGACTGTACTGAAAGACATTTGTTTAAATAGTGGATTGTAACATACAATGTATTGTATAATAGGTATGAATACAAATATAGGACGACGTATTGACGTACCATTTCAAGAGAGATTTGAGATTTTTCTTTAGCTGCTTAATCAAAATTCTCCAAGACTACAATGTTTATTTTTATACATGTCTTTATTTATCAAGAATGGATAATTATTATCTGTTATTATTATTGGTTAGGATTTGTTAAGTTGTAAATGACTTCTTTTTAATTTGTTTATTTATAATTTTTTCGAATATTAATGGTTGAGATTTTTACATAAAGTCACACCTTCTTCCCATGGGCCCAGGGGCCTAGGCACAAACTACAGAACGCCACTTGCTACGATCCTTACGTATCTGCTCCATTTTCCTCGTTTACGTACGGTCATAGACATTATTGCATTATTAAAATAATGCTAATTAAATCGACATCAACCCGTTGAATGCCGTAATTACAGACACAATTAAAAAGAACTTGTGTCTCGCGTAGATCTACGTTCCGGCCATACGAAGGGTTAAACAAGAAAAGTCGTCCATTTTAATAGGGGTTTCGACTTGTACAGTGACATTCAAAATAGTAAGTTTTAAATCTTTTACCAAGAACGCTATCATTCATAATTTCACGGATGATAGAATAAAAAAGTTCAAATCTATTGAAGCATGATGAGCAATAATGAGAAATTTAAAACCCATGGGAACAACCTGTCCAACTGATTATTCTGGAAGGGATGATATTACACTTTTTCTTTGATACAAAATGTTCAATGAATTTTATTTGACACATCATGGCTATGGTCATTTAAAACATGGAATAAGATTTTGGGGGCATGGTACCAAAAACTTTTTATTTTTATTTTAGACGGAAAAGGTTTGAGCTGGACTCCTTTAATAAAGGTTGGTCCTTGGCAGCTCTGGATAGGGAGAGGTGAATAGAGACTAGGGAGGCTTTAGCGCAGCAGTGGGACATTAATGGCTAATAATAAATAAATAATAGATGTAAACGAGCATACATTCCTACGGGTAGTGTAAGCTCAGGGTTTTTTGTTATAGGCAAATTGAATTCCAGCGTAAACTGTCTTTATATTAAAATCATTGGATATTTATTACAGGTGCATGAAATCGCGATATCACAGCAAATTGGCATAGTTTGACAATTTGATACTTAAACAATGAATTTTCCTGTCTATACCACACCAAGTGTACACACATACTACACACACACATACTAAAACTAGTTTTCATATTCATTCATACACTACTTTTGAACAGCAAATATTGAAAATTATGACATGGGTGGCACGCAATTCTCTAACTCACTTTCTATAGCAAATAATAACTCACACAAAATCAAACAACAACAAAAAACCCAACATATACTTATCTAGCTACCCATCCTTGCGTTAATAAATTATTCGAACAGCATTGTTCGAAGTAAATCGCGCCACAACAGTCAACCTCACGCCGCGTTCATGTCCCGTCATTCCCGTCAACAATGGCAACGTGTCCCGTCACTGTCCCTTTGTCGTTCACAATCGTGACAGACAAACAGAATGTACCGTCCGAGCTTCCTGCGCTTTCAAAACGGCGGAATTGTGTAAACACCACTATATTGTAAGTGCATTTTTCCGTAACTATTATGACGGAAAAGCCACAACTGGGCCATTCAAATATACACTCTAATTTTTAAGTTGTAAGGGGTCTTTTTGAAGTGGTAGGTGTAGAAATGAGGTTGTTTTTCATGGATAGTAGAAGTGTGTGCGGGTAATGGATTGGCCGATTGTCGGCCGTCGGTCGAGTGGCGGTGGGTGGTCATTTCACGTCGGCAGCTTTACATCATCGTTTGAAAAGAACACAAAGGGCGAATATTAAATGAACGCTCGTAATATACGTCGTCTTTATTGTAACGTGCGATGTTGGGTTTGAATAATAATATGATGGACTTAGGATACCGGTAAAACGAGGTGAATAGGGATGCAGGGGTGAATCGAAACGAAACTTTAAAATGGATTTTTACATTAAAATAACATAGTTTGCTGCTAACAAGGAATCTTTAATTAAAAAACAGTAAACACACTTCTGTCTTTTCTGGCAACAAAGTATATTATTTCAACCTTAAAATCCATTTTAAAGTTTCGTCCCGATTCACCCCTGCATCCCGATTCACCCCGTTTTACGGTACTTTATTTGAAGTTATAAAAATGTGTTAAGTGTTTCAAAAATGACACTGTACATGCTCTCTTTTACAAATATGATGATTCTAAACCTATTTACGAAAGCTAAATAACGAGGAAATAGTTTTATACATCTTCATTTTTAAACCGAATAAACTTTATCTGTATCATAAAATATATTTGGTAACCCATCCGAACACAAAAACAAGAAATAAACATCCAAGTAAATTCAAAGAAACACTATAAACCGAATATAAAAGCGGATATCTGTATCATGTCGCAATACACAACAGTAAAATCTAACTGCTGACGGTTTGAATAAAACCTGTTATTAAAGTAACGAGCCAAGGAGCCACATAAAATTTATATATAATACACTTTAAATAAACATTAAAGTGTCAGCATTACTCCATATTCACTGCATTTACGTGTAATATCACCAATTAAGGGGCTGAGTTACGGCCGCGGGCGTCATTACTGCGCCGCCGCCTGTCACGGTAGTAAAAAATAAAATATTCTTATCATTACCGCCGAGCGACTTAAGTCAGTGTTTGAACATTAATGTGTGACAAATAAAAATGTTGGCACCGACTTAAGGTTTTTTAGTGACAGTTGGTGCACCTCTCTATGTCAGTTTTAATGTTAGAGGTGCGACGAGTTTTTGTTAATGTCAAATACTAAGTTCAGTGTGTTTATATTTGTGTAAATGTTACCTGCTACTCCGCAATCAATCAAGTGATAACAGCTCGATGTCTAAAACGTTGGTTCACGATCGAGATATCGTAAGTTCAAATTGTACACGTTGAATTATCGTGAACGTCACGATACGTCACGTCTAACACGCCACTTACTGGCAGGAGGTTAAAATTAACATAAATAATACACACCACACACCACTAGAAGGTATCGTTTACATAAAATAAACTACCTAAACTGCATCATAAATTCTGTTAACACAACTTCGAAAAAAAATCGTGCCAATATAAATGGCAAAAAAAATCGAGTATAAAAGCAAAAGTTATTTATGTTTCGTAAAACATTTATCAAGAAAAAGAGGTGTACATTACACTAATATCCCAATATGCTGATACACCAACGACGCGACAATTTTTATGTGTGGAGATTAACAAAAAAATATGGCGCCCGCTCCCCGGCTGTCAGGGCCCTATCTGCCGTCGTAATTCAATGTTTATTTTTTTTATTTGACTTTTTTTTAAATGTATTCTAACAAGAAGCGCCGACTTTATCTTTTATGAGTGGTAAATTGAGGTGTTAAATGTCATAGTTACGGTTTGAAATGGTGCTTTTAGATGTGATGTAAGAAACTGTGACAAAATAGACTTCTGTACTTACTGTTGTCGTATCGTTGACATTTTACTCTATCACGAAAAGCTTTAAGTTCTGTTGGCAGTTTGTGTAAAATAAGCATTATTTTTAAGTCACATATTTTCTTTTAAGTGCGTGTGGTTCCTGTCTTTTATTAGCTCAACACTTTTCTTCCAACGGTTTGAGCAATTAAACATGGGGTGATAAGCAGTGTTTCCGTGTAAACTGATAGTATCATAACTTACTAAGTCACTTGCTGAGTAAGTTTTGGTATTACATGCAATACTTATAATTTTTTGCTAGCTAGTGCACATCTGCAAACTGAACATTTTCCACAAACTGTCCATTCCATTCCAAGGTTGCCTGGAAGAGATCGCAGAAAGCGATAAGGTCGCCTATTTTATGTTTTGTAGTATTGAATATATTTTCTGGTATACAAAAAAATATATTTATAAATAAATATTTTTATTTTGTTTTAAAATTCTCCAATAAATGTAGCTTAAAGGTAAGAAATGTTTAAGTAGTGCTGTAGAGATGTCCTATTTGGTGCTTCCATGCAATCTTTATGAATATTTGATAAGTTGATAGCATAGTTATGACTTATGATTATGAGGCAAGCACTGCCTATTTGGAATAAAAGAAAAATAATTAGAGGTCAAGTTAGAGGGCTGACAAGTAAACGTCATCGTGTAATTATGTAAAATATAATTATTGTAGACGAAAATAAAGGAGCGATTTTCCATGTTATTCTATAAACACGCGTTTTATTTATCTCTGTATTGTTAGCACGCAGAGTGCTAACACTCCCTACATACCAAAACACATAAATAAATGATTACCTTAAAAATAATAAAAACAACTACAAGATACAAACAATTTTGTAGCACAACGCGATATGCCCAATCTTGCTCATAAATCACTTGCAGGATACCCAATGTGTATTTTCCTCATTTTTACCAACATGTTGTACTGTTCACATAAACATTATTAATATATCACGTTAATACTAAAAATAAACCAATATTTTAGCCTTACCACTAATCTCCAAACCATTTATCTAATCCCTACAAACGCGGCATCAATAAATTATAGCTAAGTGAAACATAAACGATAATGTCAATTGTGTAAACATTCGTCCCCTTTACATTTGTACAAACACTGACCTACTGGTTGTATTAGGGCCAACTAAGTATAATAAATCCTATATTACTTCCCGTCGACCACCATTCGATTCTGAACCTTACTCCACCAATCCTAAAGTTCGAATTTACTTGTGGTCCGACTGTGAGTAAGGTTGTTTTTCGCGGTAGTGGTTGGTGGAAACAAGTCGATCCATCATGGGTAAGTGATCGATGAGGGCTGCCCAAATATTTGAATTATTTGATATGAGAGTACAGGAGCGACTCAGTCACTTGCCACTGTGTTAGAATTATATTTTATTTATTATACGTACATTTTTCTGAGTTATTTTTTAAGGTTGGAATTTTTTGATGAGTTCGGAATGTAGTATGGATACGGTTGGTTTATTGAATGCGTTTGAAGGATAATAGTTTCTTGGTTAGTCACAGGTCGATCGATCAGGTTAAGCTATGCTTGCCACGGTTGGTCTGTGGATGGGTGACCATCTTTATATACCTACCGAGACTTCCCCGTGTCTCGGAAAGCACGTTAAGCCGTTGGTCCCGGCTGTCATTCGTGGATCTTTGACAGTCGTTACGGGTAGTCAGAAGGCCGAAAGTCTGACAACTAGTCTTACCAAGGGGTATCGTATTATTCAGTAACTGGGTTGTAGAGGTCAGATAGGCAGTTGCTCCATGTAAAATAGGTATTCAGCTGCATCTGGTTAGACTGGAAGCCGACCCCAACATAGTTGGGAAAAGGTTGGTTAGTATTTTAAAATGCTCTTTCGGGTTGTACGTATAATTATTTCGATTGTGTACTATGAATTAAGAAAATGAAGGTAATTTTAAGTTCTATTTTTTTACCACACGCTAACGTTTCTTTTCAAGATTGTCGTGCATCAAACAACACTTTTTTGTGTCACGTAATCTCGTTATTATTTCCCTTTCAAGAAAGTGTTACCGTATAATCTATTTTGTGATGGTCACACCGTGAGTAATCAACCATTTTAGAAAAATAAATACAGAAGGATGACAAAGGAAAATGTTAATAGAAATAGTCTTTGAAAATAAGTATACCTAGATACCAACTTACATTGCTATTTACCTTATTCCCATATTTCTACTAAGAGTATACGTGTAAAATATTATACATTTCTGCACAAAGAGCACACATATTTAGTGTTATGTAAATATCATTTACCTCACATTATAATACCATGTCCAATGATACAATGTTTTCAATAGAATTTAATACCATAACACTTTCCATGCAAATTATGTTTGCATATATTATTTTAATGATACATGTAGTGTAAGAAAATATAGCCAATTCTAACTTGTATTTACATATAAATGAAAATTATTGGTGCACGTGTATTCAACGACTAGCTAATAATAATAAGTGATTTTGCTTTTATCACCATGTTCCTAACATAGTAACATTGTTGACTCTGCCTGCGACTTCGTCCGCGTGTAATTTTGGCCCATCGTGTCGCATCCCATCGCGTCGCATCCCATCGCATCACATCCCATCGCGTAACGTCCCACCGCGTCGCAACCCATCGCATCGCGTCCCATCGCGTCGCATCCCATCGCATCGCGTCCCATCACCTCGCGTCCCATCGCTCGCCCGTGCTACTATTTCGTTTCCGCTTAGTGTTCTTTATTTTATTATTTATGTATGTTGTTTGTGTTCTTTCTGACTTTTTTTCATTTTGCTCGGCTCCTAAGGGTAGTAGAGTGATGTTAAATAGCCTAACCTTCCTCAAGAATTGGGTTATCAAATGCAATAAGATTTTTTTAAATCTGACTGGAAGTTCCGGAGATTACCCCCTACATACATACAAACAAACAAATTTTACCTCGTCATAATATTAGTATTGACATATATAGTATAGAATAGTAGTATCTAGGAGTTATAGTCATAATGGCAAAGACGCTGGAGCAGCTAGACCAAATGCTGCACGGCCTTAATGGAGCCTCTCGGGGGGTTGGCCACGGCATGAATTTGGACAAGACGAAAGTCATGTACAATTCGCACGTTTTGCCGAGTCCAATCCACGTCAAAGGGTCGCTTCTCGAAGTTTTGAAGGATTATGTCTACCTGGGGCAAATAATCCAGCTCGGTAGACACAACTTTGAGAAAGAAGCCGACTGAAGGATTCAGTTGGGTTGGGCAGCATTTGGAAAACTCCGTCAAGTCTTCTCGTCGCCTATCCCACAGTGTTTGAAGACTAAGGTCTTCAACCAGTGCTTCCTCCCCGTCATGACATATGGCGCCGAAACGTGGACACTGACGGTCGGGCTGGTCCACAAATTCAAGGTCGCTCAGCGCGCTATGGAGCGAGCTATGCTCGGAGTCTCTTTGAAGGATAAGAATGCTTAGGCTTAGAATTAAATTATCCGGAAAAGAACCGGAGTCACCGACATAGCTTGCAGAGTAAGCAAACTGAAGTGGTAGTGGGCTGGCCATGTTTGTCGACGGACCGATGGCCGGTGGAGCAGACGAGTCCTGGAGTGGAGACCGCGTATCGGCAAGCGTAGAGTGGGATGCCCCCCAGCCAGATGGACGGACGACCTGAAGAAGGTGGCTTGTACAGACTGGATGCGGAAGGCGGAGGACAGGGTGTTGTGGCGCAGTCTGGGAGAGGCTTATATCCAGCAGTGGACTGCGATAGGCTGAGTTGGGAGTTGGGAAGGATTCGGTAAGAAGTGGGGCAGTAAATGGTTTACTTGAAATAAATGCTTGGAGTTTGAGTATTGCTGGAATAAAATTCTATTAGGTTAAAATTTTGACAGTCAATTTTGAGGTCGGGGAGTGAAAATGCAAGCGATACCTGATGATGATACCTTGTCACCCATTCATCACTGACCATAATGTGCCAAAGAAAAATGACCGCTTGCCTATGAAAAATAGTTACTAGCTGGCTTCAAAAATACGTCAGTGTTCGTCACTTCTTTTTTTTCCCTTTTATTAATTTTATATAAGCTTTGACCAGAATTCGGCCACTTCGACAGCGTTAGTGTTGGCCTTGCGAAGAGCTTCCATAGTGCAGGTGTTTTTGCACAGCGGGCACGACAAGTCTAAGAGGTGAGGCATCGACTGTGATGTGGCTTCACACTAGCGTTTTGTTCACTGTTATTATAGACCTGTAGCTATCCATCTACATATTATGATAACAGGGATGGTCTAGCCAAATAATATAGCTACTATAACCGTCACTATACAATTAAATTGATAACAAAACTCCCAATACTCCATACATTACGTATACAAAAGGAAAAAGCGTATAACTAAATAACCCGTCAAAACCCACGCAACTGTAACCGGTCAATTTACATCAACAATCATAATAAATGATTTGCATCGTAAATTCTAACGTGCTTTTAATTCCCTCGTATATCTTTCTTTGCAGAAATAATTCACAATGTTTGATTAATCGTATGTTGTAATATATTGTTGGAGTTTGATACTGGTCGGTGGGAGGAGGAAAATATAGGATGTTGAATAGGTCAGGAGGGAGATAATACGTTAATAATACGCACAGAAATCACATGATTCGTAACAAAGAGTTATAAAAATTATAATAGGGTTGAAGAAGAAGACGAATGGGGCACACTTCCTAATAACTCCAAATCCATGCATAGATACGTAAATGTAATTTAACTTTGTGATAGGTAACGAGAACTGTGGTGGCCCAGTGGTAACGGAACTGTGGTGGCCCAGTGGTAACGGAACTGTGGTGGCCCAGTGGTAACGGAACTGTGGTGGCCCAGTGGTAACGGAACTGTGGTGGCCCAGTGGTAACGGAACTGTGGTGGCCCAGTGGTAACGGAACTGTGGTGGCCCAGTGGTAACGGAACTGTGGTGGCCCAGTGGTAACGGAACTGTGGTGGCCCAGTGGTAACGGAACTGTGGTGGCCCAGTGGTAACGGAACTGTGGTGGCCCAGTGGTAACGGAACCGACTTATGAGTTGTAGGTCGTGGTTTCGGACCCAGACAAGCGCTTTACTTTGTGTCATTTATTTCATCACCACTGCTCTCAAAAACGGTGAAGGAAAACATCGTGAGGAAACCGGAATGTCCTAGAATCAAAAATTCAAAGACATGTGACATCTACCAACCCGCACTGGATCCGCGTGGTGGACTATGGCCCGTTCCCTCTCACAGAGAGGAGGCCTGTGTCCCAGCAGTGGGAACAGTATAGGCTGATTATGTGATGGGTAACCATTGCGTAAACGACAGTTTTTGCTAAAATACCTATATTTGCTGGTATTTGGGCTGCATTGTTTGTCAAACCAAAACAACCGATGGTGGTTTGGTCAAGTTCGGAATTCGTGAAAATAACTGACGTATATAAATAACCTGACCTCTACGGTTATTCCGTGGCTTAGCTGTATGTACACTTTGGCTAGGTATCTAAGCCAAGGTTCAGGTTCAGACAAAATCAGGGCTTACATACTGAACTGAGTTTTTCAGCAATTGTGAAAAATTTATGGAATTCCGTTAAGTCGTATTTCAACAAGAAGTGAAACGCCTCAACCAGGTAGGTATACATTTATCATTAAAATCATATTTCAATGTCGTTGGCAACGTCGCCTAATCGCCCACCTGTCAACTTCGCAAACATAGGATCGTAAGCAAACAAGCTTCGCCCATGTTTGTACAAGTCTATGTATTTAGTTATCAATTTATTGCCTTATTATTAGAAGTAGTTTTGGTAGTAGGTATATCTATGGTTGACACATTATTGAAAGTTTTTTTGGAGTGTTTGTTATGGACATAGTAGCTTTTGCTCGCGGCACCGCTCGCGTGAATGTCAGAAATTATTCCACAGGATTGTATTACCGGATTAAAAAGTATACTATGTCCTAACCCGGGCATGGTATATCCGAGTGCCGAATTTCATTCGAATCCGTATGCAGTTAAGGCGTGAAAGGAAACAGACAGATAGACAGAGTTATTTTGTAAGAAAAGTGTGGATTTTTTCCCCGAAATTTATTTTACACGATTTTGGGAGTGGTGTCTAAGCATGTGTATATAAGAGTACTAGACCAAGATGATTGATGATTGGTTGACAGTTTTTAGGATCACGCTTTGTCGATTTTATTCGAAGAATTTCACTGACCTTAATGGATATGAATATTCCCTATAATTATAAAATCAGCTGAAATTGATGAAGTAAGTTTGATATAAAAATAGATTATGTGTCAAGATTGTGTCATGTTATGTTTTCATTGAGAATAAAGTTTCTTTAACCTGAACCTGATTTGCATTTAGCAATATGTCTCTTGTTTATAGGGTAACAGGTTTTGTCTACATTGAGGCATTTATTTTCCAAAACACGACGTTATGACTAATTTTTTTTATCTGTACACAAGACAACAAATCAAGTAAATCAATTTGCCTAGCTTTTTCGGAACTATGTTGGGGTCGGTTTCCACTCTAAACGGATGCAACTGAATACCCGTATTTTATATGGCGTGACTGCCTATCTGACCGCCAGAACCCAGTTACTGTAATACCCTTTGGAAAGACTGGCTGTCTGACTTTTGGGTTTCCGACTACCCGTAACGATTGTCAAAGATCTAGAAATGACAGCAGAGCTGGGGCCAACGGCTGAACGTGCTTTCCAAGTGTATGGTATCTTATTGTTTTTATTTTACTATATAGTATCTTCTAACTATGTCGTATAATACCACAAAAATCAATAGATAAATATTTCAATCCAAACTCACATAGAACATTTTCGTACACTTTAATCACTAAAGCCAGGATTAAATCATTTTCATAAAAATCTTGTTAAATGTCTGTCAGTCCGTAATATTTCACTTACAAAATACGTTTTCTGATATCTAAAAACAATTTGTTCTATTAACACAGAAATTAAAGTGATCAATTTTGAACGATACACAATTCACTTTTAGGGTTCCCCTCCTGGTACACAGAGCAGTAAACACAGTATACCAACAACAACTTACTAACTTGTTTGTCTGTACTTTTTTATTTAACATAGATTGAGAACGCAGGTTCAGTAATCATAATCTCATTTTCTGTTTAGGCATACTTGAAAAAAAGAAAAGAAAGAATATAAAAAGAAAGAAAAACAAAATTAAAAAAGAAAGAAAGAAGAAAAAACAAGAAAGAAAGAATATATAATTTTTTAAACAGTTTCAGTAGGGAAAATGCCTCCCTCTCCCTTTTCCACTCAATTGTGTCTTTTGCGAGTACCCGAGAGGGACACCTTCACCCTACAGTGGGACAATACAGACTAGTTAGATTAGATTAGTTTCAGTAGTCAACTTGCCATAACATACGAAATATCAAATTAACTCAGTTACTCTTTTTGTTTCTATGTATGACAAGAAAGAATTTATAGTGAAGATAATTTCTTACTTCGACCACTAACACCTACTGCTTATGTTCAAACACAAAGTATTTATTTAAATTAAACCAATTACTGTCTGAAAGATGAAGCTAGTTGTCCATTGCAAAGCGTAGAAGGCAGGATCTTATGGAGAAGAACGGTTTATCACATTTTTCAACTTGTCCTCTGTGACAACCTTATGACTAGCAAGCTTTTTAAAATAAAACCTATAAACCTACTGCTATCTCCCAGGCTGTGGCGCACCCGTCGTGTGGTGACGATGAATGATGAGCGTGGCGCCGTGATTAACGACGCGCCATCCATCATACCGCCCTGTAGGTAGGTGCCGCCACTACCTCTACCCCCGTAGTACCGTCGCCGCCTCGCGGTACTACAGCGGCACCCATTTGATTGACGCGTTTAATATGTTGTTGATGTTGGTTAGAGTAAGATTTTGAGGTGACGTGTTAATTGAAATGTGGGTCTTTGATTGGTCATACAGTGAGCTGACCGTAAGATCAACCTGAAGCAACGTCCGATATAAACCAGCGAACGATGACACAGTGTTTGAAGTTCTAGACAAATATAACTGGTCAACTATCGCGCAACTGTTTGGATGGCATCAGAATATTTTAATTTTATTACTGAATTTTAAAGTCATTTAGAAACAGGAGTGTGAATAATCTTATGCCTCAAAATAGTGCCATATTGGGACACACCGTGGGACAGATCAATGGCCAGAAATCTGTACAGACTGGTTTTCTTTATGACTTGAGATTATTCTCAATTTTCATGATGCAAGTTTATTTCCTGTGGCATATAATAAAATTGAAGTAACATACGACTTGTATCGTCGAAACACTGTTTAAGTTTTTTTGTTGCCTCAACTTATGGTATGTCATAGGCAATGTTATTACACCGTGTAAATCATACTTTAGTAATTTTTCTTTCTTTCTTTGATTCATACTATAATAACTTTAGTCATTGCTTTCAGCATCTACAGTAACAAAGTACTCCAGTACCCTTTCCATCTCAATTGGTTTCATATCTGCAGCCAATCAAACGTGCGGAGACGTCTAGCGTCATGATGAATTTGCTCCGAAGTCGTTAATCATAGATGCTGCACTATCGATATACTTGGAGGGTAGGTATGGGATGTGTTTGAAATGTGTCATGAACGGGACTTACGGTGCACTGTGAGGGACTATAGAGTTCATTACATTACCAATTTCAGTATAAGTAGTATTAGTACAGTATCTACTATTATTACATTTTCAGTAAAGGTTGATCAGAACAAGAAATGTTAAGGATATAAGTTTGAAAGGATCATGGTCATAATTGAACAGTAGTAGCTCAGTGGTAACGATCCTGACTAACAAGTTGTAGGTCGTCGGTTCGAACCCTGGCAGGCGCTTAACTTGGTGTAAATAATATTATCACCACTGCTCGATTATGCGCGAAATTGTGAAGGAAACCGGCATGTCCTAGAAGCTATAATTCTAAAACATGTGACATCTACCAACCCGAATTGGGCCCGCGTGGTAGATTACAGCCCAATCCCTCTCACAGAGAGGAGGCCTCTGTCCCAGCAGTGGGAACATTAATGGTCATAATTGAAACAATATCAACGAGGGAAAAAAGTCTAAGAACCATCATACTATGCCAAGAAGGTACACGCCTGATTAGATTTGCAATATTACAGATAGGTAATGGCGGTAATGAAATGGATTAGGCGGTACCTAACAACAAAAAACATAAATTATTCTGTTATAACTACTGGCACACCAAACGAGCGTGCTGCACAGTAATTACATTCAAAAATCCGTGTAATTAAAATCATTTACACAATAAAACAGATTACCTTTCACTCTTTCCGTTAGAGTCTCTCAATCATGTCATTGTTTAAGATCGAAACTGTCACTAAGTAAAGCCCACGGTCACAAACATACTTAATTACCTATTGTCTAACAAGCTATTATTATATCAACCGATCAATCATTGGAAAGATTCCGATCAATCGAACGCGGCTTAGAAAAATGGAACAACATCGTTATACTAAAACTACTCCAATGTTACGATAACGATCTAAATGAATCGATATAATAAATCGATTAAAAATTTACACGAGTAATAACATGAATAATTTAATTTGATTTATGAATATTGCCGCGATTGGTTCAGATGGTATATTTTTTTATTAAAATCCCTTGATGTATTATTTCAGTGATATCCAATAATGGTTTAGAAATATTAGGTTATGATAGTAATTATTGCATCATATTAAAAAAAACCACTAAGTGACGACTAACAGAGAAGTATCCAACTTCCACCTCAAATACATTGAGATAAGGGCAGCAGAATGATGATTAAAAAACCGGTCAAGTGCGAGTCGGACTGCGTTTTTTCCTTTCGAGGTACGGAACCCTAAAAACAATAAATGAGGGTTCTTCGTACTCAAAAATACTAGCCACCATCGTCATCGGTTGCAACGAGTAAGCAGACTGAATTTTTTAGTCTAGGAAAGTAGAAACAAACTGCCTGGCTTCAACAAAGCTGCCATGTTAGATGGTGCAATGAGCTGGTGTGGCTAAGTGATAAGGCAGAGGAGTGTATCATTCCACGAACATTTGAAGGAAAAAAAAACTCAAAGTATTTATTGCAAATAACCCAATTACAGGCACTTTTGAATTGTCAAGGGGTCGGTTAGTCAGACAGATGAAGCTAGTTGCACATCCCAAAGCGTAGTAGATACCTATGGAGAAGAACGAGCAAAAAACTCCTTTTTATAGTGAAAGTTCTTTTTAGAGAGCTCTAGCAGGGGAATTTCCTTTGGCAGAGTTAAGTATGGTACTGTTCCAGTTACGGCCATGCACCACACTTGACTTTGCTTTCAAGTATTCTTTCAATTTTCTTTCATGACTAACCTCTAGTATTACAAGTGTCGACGTGATACACATCACGTAGGCTGCTATATTTGCCAACATATCACAGTAAAAATTCCACCGCGTAGTTGGCAATATCCTCCCAAAGGTCCCGACGTCCGCAGTCAAACCATGTCGGATTGAACCGTCCATAAATCATAATTAACTTAGCATTGATTAAAATCAAGATAATCACACTGCACTTAGAACTCATATTTTTTGCTTGATAAGGTTTTCCGAGTAAATTGAACACGATATATTTGCATAATTCGCTGTATTTTTGCACTAATTTATTGCTCGTTGTTTTTTATGTAATTACCGTGGTTTAGTGTTGGGTTGGGGATTTCATAATTGTGGTGGAAAATAATAAAATATGTTACTTGAAAACCGTTAACAGTTTTACTTAAGTTTTCAGTGAGTAATAACTTATCTTTCATGTCAACTTCCATGCAGAAAACACCACATTCCATCAAAATATAAATTAGAAACCTTGAAATTCACGGGACATTTTGAATATTGACAGTCAAACTCACATTGAAGACAGTCTTTAAAATCAGCAAATGGTCTTGACTTCTCACCCCCTATGACGTGACAACCACGTAGTACAAACCTATTGTTTTTGACACAAAACATCTGTCAATCAACGTTACAGAGTGCATTTACATAAATCATACAAATATTGAAACATTAAACTGACAGTCCAGACTTGGGTTACATAATATTCTGACTGAAAAATATATTTTTGTCTACTGCCGGATTTTGGCGCCAGGTTATAAACTATTGAAAGCAAAACCTTCGTGAAAATGCCAAGGTCACAACTTGTGGTTGCCACTCGGCTTTGTCCTCTAATGATTGTAGGTTTCCTCAAGAATGGTGAATGAATTGACATGACACGACACTAGGCAAAAAGGAAGATAGGCAGACGTTGCTGACTTTACGTGGGGGTCTTAAGAAGTTACCTCCGTACTTTACGAAGAAAGTATTGAACATGTTGGGTGTCTACTCTCAAAGTCCGTCAACGAGGATATGGGGCCGTCCGAAAGTAGTTGGCCGTTAAAACGAGGGTCAAATTAAATTTTTCGGACGGGAACACTGTCAGATCCTGTTGTCATTCCCTATAACTATTAGATATGTCCGTAAGTAATATGGAGTAGGAAACGCCCGTAACGTCGGCCGAAACTACGGACTTCGTGCATAGAGAGGAGACCCGCTGAACCGGTAGGAATATTAAACAAAATTCTTTTAGCCTTTTCTGGCACTCATGAGTTGGCTCAGGTTGGCTACACTTTTCCATCTTTCGCAATCTCGTGCTTCTTTCTTCCAGTTTTAGCAGAATCTGTCCAGTTCGTCCCGCCATCCTACGTAATTTATATACTAACTAGCAGTGCTCTGCGCCTTTACCTGCAAAAGTCTCGATCCCGTGGGAATATCGGGATAAAAAGTATCTGTGATGAACTATATGTGTGCCAAATTTAATCCAAATTCGTTCAGTAGTTTTTGTGTGAAAGAGTAACAAACATCCATCCATCCATTCATCCTCACAAACTTTCACGTTTATAATATTAGTAGGAAGTAGGATAATGAAAATAGTCTTACTAGTAGCATTGAACTACAACATTTTAAGACAAGACACATCCACACTCCGACAAGTCGCACTCAGCCGCAACTGTAACAAAGCTAGTCGCAGTCGCATGTCGCGACAACTGTTGACAGCGCGCGCCATTACTTCCGTCGCCGCCTTCCGCCTGTCTCCTGATGATCGATAGTGAGGGCTGGGGATCGATATCGAGGAAATAGACAACCTATTTTAATAATGTAATACGCCTAGCTTGATGTAATATTGATGCAGATGCTTTAACGACGCGTTATACAACATGGACATTATTATAGCTGGTACAATGGCATATATCAAGTTTCTGGCAGTTTCCTTAGAAACGACTTTGTGACTATGATATTTTATGTTTTTATGTGTATTATGTCACTGTACCTTTTAATCTTTGGCTGCTATACTCATAAATGCATTGAGGAGTTCACTTTCAGCCTGCAGAGGCATCCGTCGTACTACGTGATCAGTCAGTATGTCTTAGAAAATATTTAAGAATTAGTTGGTTTATGTAAACTTCCTTACCTATCACTATAGTTACTGTTAGTAATTCAAAGTCCAACGTTTTGGGGACCGTTGAGAAATTGCAGGGTTAGATGGCAGGATTTAAAAAAATACTAATACCTAAGCCTACCTTTCTCTCTCTGGTTAGAGGAGGTACAAAGCTCTAGAAAATAAAGTAACTCCCTATCGATACTCTCCTAACTAACATCCTATCGTCCCTACTTCCGTTCCCCGCAGACGTGTCAATTAGAATCGCGGCCGCCGCTGTATCTTGTCACAGGCAAGCGTTTTAACGTTCGCGTCTGAAACGTACCATGAATCACTTTCTTTACAGTTGGCTACAGGTGTTGCGCGTAATGAGGTGGGCTGTTTCTTCGTAGTTTTTGATAGGAATTATAACTCACTATGTTTTTCTGGTGTCAAGAAGAGCTATAATATATTTTTTTGGATTTTATCTGACCTTACGTAAACTGCTAGTTGTTGACTGAGTCTTAACTTTGGAAAGTCTATATAATAATTACAACGTTTGCTGTTTCTACTTCGTAGCAAGAGTGCTCCTAGACAAGAAACTTCATGAAGACCACGACCGCTCTGATACTCTTATCAGAGCGGTCGTGGTCTTCATGGAGCTGATGTGATTCGCCTCACGATTTCTCGCCACCTACTCCGATTTTTTGTATTTTTGGTGCACTTGTTAGATATTTCATTTTGACATAATTATAATATTAGAATATTGTTTGTTGGATAATGGCATCTGTCACATTTAAGAAGCTTGGGACCAACGTAGAAGTACCTAATTTGACTAGATATTGTTTACAAAATAAAAACAACAGTCTTAACTTGTAAAAAAACACTTACATGTTATTACTATAAATGATTAAGTAATATTTGATTATACTTGTAGTATTTCTTAGATTTTATATTGCTGTTTTAATATAATAGGTTGTTTCAAACGACTGTCGCAATACTGTTAGCTGATGTTGATATACTTTTTGATGATGTCTAAGAATTACGAATCAACTCCTATTAATTGATTAATTACCTTATAATGTTTTAAAACAGTTTCAATACATAAGATTTGTTTATTTACTACCTGCGTTAGAAGATATTAAGCCAAGATATATGGTGATCTGTGATTGGTTCAAAATAGCGGTAGATGTTTGACGTAAAAGACGTTGGTAGTGTATAAAATGGATTGTAATGACGTTATCAGTTCAGTTGCTTGGTAGATATTCAGTTTGTTAGTTCTAGTGCCGTTATTATGTGGAATAGATCGACCAGAGGTCACGTAAGTTAAGTAATTTGATATTATACCTTAATTATTGCTTATTATGACTAAGTTGTTCTGTAAGTCATATTATGGCCAATATTCCTAGCTATTGTTATTATGTTGCTTTTATTTTGAATTCTTTTGGACCGTAATCTAAGAGATAGAATTAATTGTTTTAAAAAATAACGATAATTTATGACAACTTAAGAAATGTATTGATAAAATACTTTAATACTGTTTCCATGGAGTTTCTTGTCCTTCTTCTCCATGATGACCTAGTTTTACGAACGGACGACTAGTTTTCTGATTAAATACTGACAAGCATAAACTCAAATAAATGCTCAACCTTGTCTATCTGTGCTTTACTTCATAAAACCTTTCCCCTACAAACCATATTCAATAATAACCTTCATACACAGTAAATATATTCTGATATTCAAAGCTTGTTATTTGGGTAATATATATAATATGTACATATACTTCAAGTATATACTGAATAATCTAACAGACTCATACAAGAGGCGAGTATTCGGCGTCTCAAAACCGAACCACCCGTAAGGCCTCGACAGCCTTGGATTGAACCCCTAAAAGAATTGGTGCAGAAAGCAAGGGGACTCCCTCCACTGGAACTATTCTCCCAAAGCAGTCAACCCATATCAGTTATGTATTAAATTGATCTCACTATCTACCCAATAGTATCAAAATTCTCAGTACATAATCTTCCTAATCGTTTTGAATTTTCTAAGCAGATGTATCTGAAGCCGTGTTTCACATAGAAACAGTTTCTACAAAAGCTCTTAAATACTAATATTAAAATAGCTATACTCACAAATCGTAGCATTAAAATCCTTCAGTTTTGACAAAGTCGAGGTTACTCCAAATGATGTTTGTTTCAAATTGCAAGTAAATAAGGACAAGATTAATGATACTCCGACTGGGGCTGACAGATGATATCTTCATTTATTTTAACTATTTAATTCAAGGTTTTAGTGTAATTAAGCGCCGTAATGACTGAAATTGATGATGTCCCGTATGTGTTTATCCTGTGGTGAGAAAGGTCAGTGACTAAATTACATCAAACATAACATTACGCTTTGGTTCCCCGAAGGGTTAGGCAGAGTTACCTATACTACACCCAAATTCCGCTAGTTATGTTTAACTCCCATGTAACAGGGGACGATCTTGTTGCCATCAACCGGGCATAAATCCAGGCTTCGGGCTGCTTCTGAGAAATTTGTAATGGAAAACCCTAATATAACACTGTCCGACCTGTAAATCGAACCCAAGACCTCATGCCCAGCAGTCGCGCTTGCGACCACTAGACTAACGAGGCAGTCGTGTGCTTAAATTATTTGAACAACAAGTTATGGAAATAGTCTCTTTAAAGGTCATATTTTTTAAATATTTATCAAAATAAAGATAGATATCTCACACCAATTCACTCTCATTTTCGAAACAAGAGAGGACCAAGCATTCCCTTTTCCCAAAATTACAAACACACAAACAAAACGTAACAATAAATCACGCCGGACATCAGCCGTCACGCCAGCGTGTCACGCGTCCGATCTGTCATGCTGTCACCTGACACGCTGCGGTGGACGAAACTCCACATTCAATTCTGAAATTTGATAAGAGGATTATTGTAGTAAAATATTATGAACAGTTGACCCTTGTCTTTGCACTTTTATTTGCATGAATTTAGAGAAGCTAATAATAAACTCGCTCCCTGTTACGAGGAACTTAAACATAACTGGCGAAATATGGGTGATTTTATATTATGTTATTATAATGCAAGAGCTGACGTAACAATGAATCACGCTGGACGTCAGCTATCACGTCATTGTGTCAAGTGAACAATATGTCACACTGACACCTAACACGCTGTGGTGTCCGCTATCCATAGAATTTCCGTGTTGCATTTTGCACAGTGAATAGCCTTTTGCTACATAATAGTTTCTATTATTTAATGCGCTTTTTAATTATAAAAATATAATTAGCACACTTATTATTATTTTTTATTTATTTATTTATTAAATAAATAAAAAATATAATGCTAGAAGGTTTCAAAATAGGGTGGTCTAAAATAAAGTAATAAACAAATGAAATACTTTATGTTTTTTTGATAAATCAAATTTTGAAGCTACAAATGATAACTTATCGATCATGGCAACTAAGGAGTAGTATTACAAATCATAGTCAGGAAATCCAATAGCTTTACCTTCAGTACAAGGTAGGTATTAGTTATAAGATAGCGTGATTTTATCCTGGCAGACGTCATGTGGCTAAGTTAACACGCTCGCGACAAAATGCAGGCTTTCACGCAGCGCTGTTGCCGTCACTTCACAGAATTTTGAACTAGATTTTGCATGATGAATGCCAGAGACGTGTGATGGGATATTGAAATATCCTACTCTACAAGAAACTTACATACATGTACCAATAGTGGGTCTTCGTAAGTTTTAGTCGTCTTGAATTCGTAGACTGTTTTAGTAGTAGATATTCATCCGTACAACAGCGCAGAACAGATGGCCGATGAGGCCGAAAGGTTCTGGAGTGGCAACCGCATACCGGAAGATGTAGCGTTGAGAGACCTCCCATAAGGTGGACTGATGGCATTATAAAGGCAACAAGAACCCGTTGGATGTGCGAAGCACAGAACCGGTTGAAGTTGCGGTGCTTGGGGGAGGCCTGTGTCCAGCAGTGAATATATTTTTGGTTGAAATGATGATGATGATGACGTCTGTAAACAATAAGCGTAACCTTGTTCTCCTTCTCTAAAATCAAGAACAAAAAAAACAAAAATATTGACGCACTAATAGTAATATACCATTGAACCATTTACGTCACCCGAATCCATAACATCTGTCAATCAACCAATTAATCCCACAACCTCAATAAACTTTGATTACTAAAACAATAAAAAATGGCCGCCATTCTGTTCTTGATAATAGGCCGTATGGCCGTATCGATGGCTGCGTGACAATGAGCAATTAATTGGCATTCGTTGACAGCGATCATTGTCAACGGTCAATCAAATTGAGTAATTGTTCTACGAGATGTGAATGGAAAAATCATGTCCTGTTTTTTGTATGGTGGTTGTAGGATTTCCCATGCATATTGTTTTTATTTTGCTGTTTTTCCGTGTGAAAATGACCGAGTAATTAAATGTGACTTGATTTATTGTTCATGTTTTTAAATACTACATCATTTCTTTATTTTCATCTAGTTTCTGTCCGCGACTTCGTCCGCGTGAAATTTATTGTTACCCCGTCCCACCTCATCGCATCGCATCGCCCTTCTGCTCTATTATTTCGTATCGTTTTCAGACTTTTTTATGTTTGGTCGACTTCTAAGATTCGTAGCCTGTTGTTAAATAGCCTATAACCTTCCCCAAAAATTGGGCTTTGCAAATGCAAAAATATTTTTTTAAATCCGACCGGTAGTTCCAGATATTAGTATGTTCAAACAAACAAACTCTTCAGCTTTATTATTAATTATATTATTATTAATTACTGGTCCAATATATGTATGGATACTGAGCTTAATTTTCTTTCCCTGCGTACTCTAAAATAATGTGCAATAGGCTTAACGTCTATTACTATGATTAGGTAATAAGTACTTGTTCCTTCTGCAAACAATCATTAGAATTAATCTTTCAGAAACAAAAACAAATGAAAGTTTTACAACATTAATATTTTTATTAAGTTAGTTAATGATTTCGAAATGATTTCCTTAAAACACGTGAAACACGTTTCCTTGAACTTTCATATTAAGTACTTATTTATGAAGCGCTTACACGACTTTAATTTTCAATAATTAACTTTTTGTGACGTCCGCAAACACTGACATTAACATGTGACACAAAAAATCCGACAAACAAATCCATTAATCTATGAGCCGATGCAGACCGTCAATCAATATCCGTCAGATTAGCTCATTAAGGGATTTACTGACGCAGTCATAACCACGTCAGTTACCATTGTCTACACATCACAACAAGCGATCAACGTCGCGCCAAAACATACCAAAATAAACTTTATTGCAACGCAATAAGCATCAATCATTTGTGATTCACGCGCTGTTTTAATGAGGCGAAAATTATGAAGAACATTTTTGTTCTTCATCGTAACAGCCAAAACACAACCGTATTCCCTTGTAATAAAAGTGTATATTACCGCAGTGAAACTTATGTCGCAATTAGCTAATTACCGGCGGCCGTCAGCGAGACAGGCCGTCACGTTCGCGGCATGTTGGACGTCATGACGTGACACGCGGACATGCGAGTGACGTAACTTTTCGACGCCCGTCCGTTGTCGGTCACTGATTTGTGGAAAGTGGGGAATTTATTGCCCAGTTTCGTTGTGTTTTTTGGCTGATATTTATATGTTTGTTGATATAAATAAGGGCTCGGATAGTGGGCATATATTGTCACAAATAAAACAAAAAAATAAAACGGTCTTGTGCGTATCTACTTTATGGCTGGGTACGGCATGATTTTAGGTCTGTTTTGTTATTGAGAGAATGCCAAAGCTCCTTTTAAGATATTTTCTTAGGAAATGATAATAGCTTTGGCACGTTAAAGTCACTTCGGAAACTTCAAGTCAACTTCCAACGCTGACTCTATTATTGAACACTTTGCTTTTTCCATATGGGTCTCTGTATTAACTGTTTTTCGATCATCATTATTCAATACCATTCATCCAGACCTGATATTATATCACAAACATAATTCATTGACAAAGAACGCATGGATTCCGACGTCTTGGAACCCAACATAGTTATTCAATTCACACCTCTCCAACCATCCAACATTGAACAATACCGACAAATACTCGCTCGATAAATTAATCCGCAAGAAATGGCAGTTTGCCTATCAACGCGGCATCGTTCACGTCAGAACGTTGTGTACTATTAAACGAAGTGTCGTGTCCAGTCTGCGTTGTGTTTCGTTTATTTATAATCTCGAGTTCTACACGCGACGTTGCCCGCAACTGATTTATTGCTGATACATAGGCTAGGAGCTTGGATTTATTCTAGAGTTGATATAAGCTAGTTAAATTATCAGATTTTCATGAGATTTCTCTGATAAAATTTGAGTCTTTATTATGCGACAACTCCTAAGTGCACCTAAAGAATGTTTTAAAGGTATAGCAGTGCTGAACGATATCAATGATCTTACTCTTGATGAAGAAACACTTCTCATAGTTGACACCAAAACTTACTAGTCGTCCTGCTGCTGTAGAAGCATTGTCCTTTTTACATTACAAAGCATCAAAAAGATGTGTGATGTTGTCATTTACAAAGAATTTGGAACAGTAATTCCGACTCCTCTACATTGGTGCCATGTGTTTAGTAAGTTTTATTTTTGATGAAGAGGAATGCTGTGTTTTCCCTCAATAAATGTTCTGTCAAGCAAAACACACTTAGCGTTTTAATACGAATCACATGCCAAAACAATGTCTATTACCTTGACTCGAGATTTTTATTAAAATACTACATTACTGTCACTGTGTACTGTGTTAGTAATATTGGCATTTTGAAGAAGTAGGATGCTGTGTTTTTTTTCCATAATTAATATTCTGTCAAGGAAAATGCATTTCGAGTTTTATTGAGAATCTCAAGGCAATAGACATGCGATGTTGTCTGCAACTGATTTATTGACGATATAGCTCGAGAGCTGGGATTTGATCAGTGTGTTCTGGTATTGGTCTCGAAGTTTATTTATTAGGTACTTAAAACTGTAAAGTTGAAATGAATGAATATTGAGCTTCCATTACGATTAAGTTTAATATTTAGCGTCATTAATTTGTTTATGTAGCAATCAGCCATACGAATTCAACAATATTGTTGCGCGCCACAATTAATGCTTGGTACATGGTGACATAAGTTACCACTAGCGCCATCTAGTATGGAGCAGCAGAACTAATTTACCACTAGCGCCATCTAGTATCAAGTAGCAGAACTAATAGATCCTTCTAGAAATTTCAACATCGGGTCAGTCGGGGCCGGTATGTACTCGAACCTTCTTGATGTTTCTACAATAGAAGGTCCTGGAACTATCTGCGGCACTATATAAGGCCGGGATTAGCGCCAACCAGACAGGCTTGGATCAGCGATACATGCGAATACATCGAAAGCGATCTTCAAGTGCGACTTAAGTGCGATTGTGTTTTATAATTAGTGTGTTAGAGTTGTTATTAGTGTTGTTTAATTAAAGTGTAGTTTTTGGTAATTTATATCGGCAGTTTTTATTGTCACGAACCCGTAACTCGTAACAATATATTATACGATTACACACCATGAAGCCTTTTTGTTATAGTTTATAATTAAATTCCACTCCCAAACTACCAAGACCTTTAACAAAGGATTCACAATCGGTCCTTTCATAATATCCTTTACGTCATCAACGTTTCTATCCCAATCATTTCTAAAGCGTTAACCAATAAATATTATTCAATCAGTCGAATCAATCAGATTAATTGGATCGACCGATACCCAGACGTAAATACAAATTGGTAGTCGTGCCAAGTTTAAATTGAAATATAAGCGGTTTTTACCATCACTTTCCTTGTGGATGAAGTGATGAATAATTATTACTATTAACGTGATAGATGGTTATCTATAACTTTTAATATCTTGTTGGGTGCAGGTGTAATTACGTTTCATATATGTACATGGGTTGCCCAATTATTAGTGACAGTCACATTCTTTAACAGCTTCCTATTTTGGGTGCAGTTGACTGCCGTTCTAAGTGGCAAAGCGTTGCAGGAATGTATTGTTTACGTTCGCCATGTCTCTATAACTCAACTTTTGAGTGGATGTTAAGAGTTAATGAAATGGAATATTTATTTTCTAAAAAAAAATAGTATATTGGGAGCAGTTGTGTAGGTACTTCAGACGCTAAACAGTGAAAGATGAATATCAATATTTTAAACAAAGTTATTTTCATTTTTAAGCTACAAAATTTTATTACTAGGTAAGTATTTAATTATTGTTATTATATTATTTTTTTAACCAAATTGTTGCAATAATAATATTTAAATTTTTTTTTTTTGTCTTCCAGCATGGGTCGAGGGTGCGATTTAACTCCAAAAAAAAAACAAAATAAAAACCTTTCTCCAGCATACCAGTCACAAATAAATTTAAATAAAATTAAAATACATTTGGACCTAAATCAGCCAATTTCGCCGAATAAAAAAGGTGATAGCGGAAGAAAATGCATCACTAACCCTCGTTCTGATAGGAAAAGAAGAGATATTTGTTTACAAAACAGAAAAAAAAGTGTTAGGCTATTAACTCAGTTAGTTCAGGAATACCAGTTTCCAAGAGAACTGTGCGCAGGTTGGCAGAACGCCTCCACATGAAACAAGACCAGTACAGACCAGTACGAACCATGAAACAAGACCAGTACAAACAAGTTTTACAAACTCGCCTTTTACTGACACTTGAAGAATGGTTCCCAGATGGTGAGGATTCAGCGCCGTGCTATAAAGCCAGAAGCGTTACCAAGTTCTTGGCAGAGCACAACATTCCAGTTTTACGTTGGCCTGGCAATACTCCTGACATGAACCGCATAGAAAATTTATGGGAGATTACCAAGACCGAAATAAATGATAACGGCCAAAGAAATGATAACAGCCAAGGTCAGACTTATAGAAAAACTGATTAATGTTTGGCATCACAATCCTAAAATACGAGTAAGTGCCATAATTTACATAGAAAGCATGCCCACGTGTATACAAGCACTAATTGAGGCAAAAGGAAATATCACTAAGTACTAAGTAAAATTTCTTTTCGCTTATTTATTTACCTATAATTTTCATTATTAATATTATTTTTTTTTGTTCTTATTTTGCTTCGTAAATAACAATTTTATATAAATAAAGCTTTTGTCATTCCAAAAACTGTGTTTTTCTAATTAATTTAAGACTATGACTTTACAAGTACCATTTTTTTGTGACTGTACCAAACCACTATGTTATGCGTAAGTAGTAGAATGGTGTACAGTCCATCTTAGAACCTATTTCCTCTGCTCTACGTTCAAGTTGAGCTGTTAGAGCTTTATCTACCTTGATTAGTGTAACAAGTATGGCAACAAAATATTCTTGGGTCACACTGTTTTAAAAAAAAAAACATATTTACCTACTTATGAACTAGAAACAATAAATCTTATCTATTTTAATTAGGACCACACAGAAAATACTTCTGTGACAAAAATATGCTCATTACTCATCCAGTCAAAAGTAAAAAACGCAAACCTTTCATCCATTCAAAACATTCAAGATTAAAATTCCAATTACCATTAATTCCAACAGATAAAATTCAAATCGATCGGGACAAAAACGCATTATATTTACGTTCTAAGAATTAATTTCACGCTCTGACTCCCAGACTAATATTTCAACGCTGCCGCGCTGTAGCCGCGGGCGCACGCAATCGTTGCAACGTTGACACTTACACGACACGTTTGATGATGTCTCATTTGTTTGATGGTTTAAAATGAACATTACAATGATATTTTATTTCACCTCTGACAAGATTATTTACTGGTCCTTTGTTATTATTAGTACTTCAACCTTCGATGTGCATGGCATCCTTGTCATTATCGATGGTCTTCTTTTGTGACTTACCTTCACTTACTTCAACTATCACTTACTTGTTTGGTTGCATAACCATCATTTGTCAAAAGATGAAAATGAGTGGCAGTTTCTACTTTGTTATAACTATCAACAATGACTGGATGTTGATCACTTATCTGTTTTACACGAAACAGAACCTCAGCAACAATAAATAATATTTGCAACACTGATGCAAATTATTGCCATTAATTAAGTCGCTTATAATGAACGTGAACATTCTCTCGTTCATTATTGTTTCGCAGTGATGACAGACTTCAACACGGGCGCGGTTTTTCATTGCTAAATGAATAAAGATTAGGTTAAGAAGTTAAACAGATTCGACGGGTAATATATTCTTTGAAATGACTTAAAGTGTATAATTAAGGTAACGAATATTTAAATGAGAATAAAACTGATTTTTAAACAGCAAATGAGCCAGTTGCATTTTAAATAGCTGCCATACTAGTAAACTAACTAATGACCTGTATTTACACTTGAAAGGCAGAAACAAACGCGGACGACGACCAGTTGCTTTAACCATATAATCGTCTGCCAAGGATACACTTGACGAAGACTGGGTAAAAAAGCGATGTGAAAAAGAAACCATTGGACAAAATTATAGGTGAGCCCGTTACAAACATGAATATCAATTTCCTTTGTGTGCAAAAGCAAAAGGAGCATGAAAAATTAAAACGGAAAAACTAGTCGCGTCTACTTTTCCAGTAACTATTTATGCTTTGACACCTTATGATTGACGGCCCGCTCCAAGCCGACGGTCACGCGATGGTTTCCAAGATTCATGTCTATCAGATTTGAAATAATTGCACCGAGTTGTTGTGTTCATAATTAGATTCACAGTAATCTAGATTTTATTAGTTGCACGAAGAACAACTTGAATTACGTGTTTTACTAACGGGAGCCAGGTAAATGATGTAATGACAGGTAATGACGAATTGAGGAAAATTACGATGCTGTTTGATATGTTTCTTTATATGTTTCTTTGTTTGATGTTCTTTGACAATTGTATGGTGATAGCCAGTTTAACGAGCACTCGTTAAGTGGTGTCATTAGTAGGAACAATGATGATAATGACGCTATGTTCAGTGGTGTTCAGTAGCTAATGGGCGATTATTGCGTTGTTTTCACAACTTTTCTTTGAGACTCATTAGTTCTTGTACAATGAGTGCAATTCTATGTACCTATTTGCATTCATGTCAAACTAAACAAAATGACTAACCTGGAATATCCCAATTATTCTTCTAGAACAAATCTAGATAACTTTTGTTGTGTTGCCATATTAACAAATGCCACACGAAAAAATGCAAGCAACACATTGCATTAGACCACAAGACAGTCAACACTAAGCAAACACAAGCACTCACATATTTCAAATGAAAACCATGTTTACTATGCTAATGGAATCCTCAATACATCTACGCTGAGTCAACGTAGCAAATATTTCGTAGAAAAATCAAAAGGAATAAAGTGGTCTAACATTCTTGTTTGATCGTGAGACAAGTTGATTTAAGTTTAACACACGTTATTGTCTACCAGACATCCGCCAAGACGTCTTATAAATAAGCCTTCATGCCTCGTTTTTAACTGTGTGCCAACTTTTTTGTTGGTTGTTACTGGCCAATGTTTGTACAAAGCGGACATGTTAATTTTTTTTAGTTTCGTTTCAGCTTTCTTAGGGCACATATAAAGTTTTATTGCAAATTGGAATTCGTGAAACGATTTTTGTCCTGCTGCCCACACAAGGAAATAATATGATATTGTATCTGGTGCTAAAAATGGCATAAAATCGATTGACTCAAGAACAACAAGATAGTAATGTTTATTGACATCGTAATGAAGACCACCCAAACAGATTTTATGAGAGACTAAAGTAAACACAATGTTGACAGCAATATGAATTAACTGATTGTAAGTCAATACTCGTAATAATTTTACACAGGATGGCCAACTGGCAACTTTGTACATAACGTCTTCAAAGACAATTATTTGATGACAATAAACATTGCATTGTATCCAACATCTGCCATTCTAGAGGCATTCCATTGGCCAGTCATAACATTGTACTTTATAGGACTAATAAAACTTTACTGCGGATACGACTTGCTGTGTCCATATCCAGATAGACTTTCACTCACTTTCACAACGGAGTTAGGGTTGAAGAATGTGGACCACCCAAACGTGAGTGAAGTTACCAAGCTAATACTGCTTAAAATTTTACACACGTTCGAAAGAAAACGGGTGTGAAAATACAGAAGAGTGTTGGTGAACCAACATCTGACGCCAACTGCCAAGCTCCAAAGATTGGCCATACGTACCATTAGAGGCACGCCGACAACGCGAATCGTCAATCATCTGCACGCATTAATCTTGTGAAGACAAGTTGATAGATCATCGCGCTGTGAGGCCCGAGGAGTGGGAAACAATTTAGACAGAATGTGTGGTGGATGCGGTAGTTTATTCTTATTAGAAATGTTAGATCACAATTCGATGAATTCGATAGTGAAAAAGAATGCAATATTGATCACAAAAAACATTGTAGCATCTGCTGAATTTAGTGTTAGAGCAGTTCTATCAGAGTTAAAAAATAAATGCAATTAAGGTGATTGCTAACGACAACAAGATCTCAGGGATTTGATTATATTTTAGTTAGATAATGTTAACGCTGTTAAATAATTACTTTAATTAAAATATGCAACTATAAAGCAACAACGTTGTTTCTTTCAATTACCCAATTTTATGATGAACTACAGTATATTGTAGCAAGCTTTGACAATTTTTTGGTAATTACGAATGAGACAACAATCAAGCATCACAATAAGTTGTTTCTTTTCCTTCATTTCAACCACCAGTACACAAACACCATCATAATTAATATATCATGATGATTATCGATTCACACTCTTAGCATACAAACATCACCTGCGGCAAAAACGCTCAATAACCAATACATTTTTTACCTATATAAACCCGCAAACACATTAGCCATTGATTACATTCTATTAACCATCTCTGACGCACAAAACATCTGTATCGACTGACCTTTAATTTTTTCCCAAATTAATGAAGCGTTACATTTTAATTGCTATCCCTTTTGATATTATTCACAGTCATAATTGTGTACGACCACCCGGCTTATATTGACGATATTATCGTTTACGTCCAGGGCAAAAATCATTCGATCTACAATTGAAATGTTACGTTCCACCGAGTCGACCGATATGTCAAGAGGAATCAATATCAATTGACGTTAAAATGGAAATAGATTTCTAGGGTTAATTGTAGGGTTAATCAAATGTGGTTCTTGTAGCGTGACATGCGCAAGCGTCGATGGAAGATTCTGATTGTGACAATATTTATTATTATGGTTTTGCGCACTAGTTGCGTGTTGGATTATGTAATATTGAAAGGAGATGACTTTTGAAATATGAAATTGGTTTGTATAATTTCATTGGTAGCCTGTGTCGCTTTACAACTGGGCATAAGCCTCTCCCCTTGATTGTCGTTTTATTTCCATTTACAAGTTTTACACGTTAGTATCAGTCTGAGTAGAAGTATCGATGAATGAAACATTGACCAAAGAATCGGCTTTAGCATCATTATTCAACTAGCGGACACATCCAACCGCTAGCAAAGATGCATGATGACAACCCATTCCATACATATCTACTCCTTCGCACACGACAACTAATAAGTCCTCAGATATTTCTCAAGTCTTCGAATTATCACCTCACGGCATTATCACCTCCAACATCTAATAAAAATTCTAGATTCTCTGCGACGGCCGTCCAGGCCCTCTCCCGTGGCTTGCAGGTAATAAATCGTGTTAAACAAGTAGGTTGGGGCGTTTTATCAAAGTCAATCGGTATCACGCCGCCGGCCGTGAGTAATTACTTGATACTTCTTCCTTTGATAATCTAATTTATACCCTATTCGTATACGATAAGGTTGGAGTTAGACCCAACTCTCTAATGATAGTGTTGTCTGTCTTTTTCTGTCTTCATCTTTTTAGTGTTGGGCTTTTGATAGCTCGGATGTAATAGTGTGTTTTAGAAAATTTTGAAGTCAGACCAGTCAATTATGAATTTCAAAGAGATCGTTAAATTATTATGTTTCATTTTCCACACAGATTTTACGTAAATTAACATGATTGAACACTAAATTGCAGTCATAAAATGAAGAGGAATGACGTAGATTTTTTTCGAAATACATCTGCTATGGTTAACACGACTTGGTGGTAAATTGATGGATATTTGTAATAATAAGATCACGTATCGACAATTATGGTGGCAGGATCCTACATAACGTCTTATTTTTCGTAATTTCCACATTTTTCGTAACAATAAAAACTTACTTTAGTAAATACAGCTGTACAACTTTGTTCTAGAGACTTGTTTCGATAAGAAACGTATTCTGACATGAATAGTAAAGTCGTGAATGCTGACAAGGTACTCCTGCCAACAGCTTTTATGGCGATTTCATTCAAATTATGTTAAGCTGTAGAACTTCCCACGCAGTCAAAAGTCGTGATTCTAAAAAGGTTACTTCAGAATCCGATAGAAACAAAATAATACGTCACTATAAATGTAGAAGTGTTACCCAAATATTGAACAAAAACAATAGGTACTTGGAAATAATTTGGGAAACCCAATGAAAATCAAAATAATTAAGATAAAAAAACATTTTTGGTCTTTCTTTATATCAGAGAACAATTTCTCTGATATAAAGAAAGTTTACTTAATATTTAGATTTCTTAAAGCATTATGATTGATTTAGGTGTAAATTGATTACATCAATCATGCTATGAATCTACGACGTGACATGCTTGCGATTTCAAGGAAATTATATCAATTAATCCTCTTAACAAAATATGTGTTTTTACCTGTTAATTTATTATTACATAATTGACACTCCTACTCGTCCCTCTTACTCCTTGTATCCTTTGAAACAGGACGATGAAACAAATATTATTTGAAAACACTGTTTCAATTTCCAAGGCTAAAGATCATAATATTATGATGAGAATGGCGATAACAGTCATGTAAAGTGGCCTCCAAAAGTTAGTTGCCATTTTTCCACTTCCGCTGTGATGCCACATTACGATTTAATATTAAAAAAATATCAGGTACTCTTAAGGGACTACCTAATTTATTATTTTTTATGATAAGTCAAAGGTAGTTGAATTTGTCAAAAACAAAGTATAGCAGTTCAAACATTTGGATCACTAGATTTTTCAATCATAATATGGTGTGTCACAGCTGAAGTGGAAACATGTCAACTAACTTTTAGAGGCCACTGTATACATATAAAACATTTCCAGATCTGGAAAGAGATTTCGTATTTGAACAGATTATTCTTTACAAAGTCTTGGTTTTGAAATTAATAAAGTGGGAAATGTAGAGCAATATATTGGACTTTAGCTATAATTTCCACTTTACTTTCACCACAATACATCATAAGCGTCGTAGCACGGATGTAGAATTATCTTTAGCTGCAGACATTCGAAAATTACTCTCATAAATCACTCACAAATGATATCATCCATATATACCCACGTACTAATAAAAGCTAATCTAGATAATGCATTCAGGTCATACATTATCAACATAACCAATGATAATGAATCATTATGATAAATTGACTAAAATTGATCCAATTTCAAACGATGACGTTAAGTATAAATTGGATTGATGATTGTTTTATTGTTCACCTTTCAACGTTTGTCAATGCCATTGACATTAAACGTGTCTTTCATTTTATTTTTATGCTGCTCATTCAAAAAATGAGTCGCAATTTAAGATTTTTGGCACGAATATAATTAGAATTGATGTGAATAATATCCATCATGTCTTCTAGTTTTTCATATTAGCATATTGCATAAATCTATAATTATCATAAATCTCTATGATATATTTTATTTTATAAATTGCGTTATAAGTATTCATGAGGCTATAAATACTTAATAGATTATGACGTAAATGTAACTGATAAAACATTTTCTAGAAATCATTGAAAATACTCTTAAAATACTCCGTACTCTTTTAAATTGAAGTAAAAAATAAGCTTACTCACATCTTCACAAATGAAGCACCCTCAATTCCAAGCAACACATTGCTATTCTGTCAACGTGTCATTTCGAATTATATTACTGTCAACGTTTATCAAATGCACATCGACACATTTGTTCACAGAAGCGATGAAATATTCAAGTTTCTTGGCATCTGCGAAAGCTATCAATTTAATAACGTCATATTTGTTTTCGTAAATTTCATTTTCTTCTTCGATGTGTGCAGAGATTCGTATGTTATATTATATTACCAATATTTTTTGTTTTTATTTTCCTTTTTTACATTTACTCAGACTTTTATAATGGTTCTTGCTTTTTCTCAGATGATTCCTTAGATCCGCTTTGCTTTACTGGAACTGGTCGTGTGTTCATTAGCAAGCTCATCACTAGGTATACACAAGTTCTCCGTTTACTTTCTACGTAATTTATTTAGGAACTTTTTTGATGACAGCTTACTTCAGTATTGTTGTTTGTTATGTTTCTATCCTATAAACATTTTTGTGTAGGGCAGAATCATAATCAGTCTATTATGTTCCCACTGATTGGTCACAGGCCTCCTTCTCTTCGAGAGGGAGTAGGCCGTAGGGTAGAATGATTTTTAATAATTCCATATGAGTCTCAACACATTAAACTACAAATACTGCCAGCACTAATCTTCCCAAACACAATTACTCCTGCAATTAAAACGCAATCCCATCCTTGAGGTCCATCCATCAAGCTATTAATCAACAAAAGCAACTTGAAAAAACTCACAAAAAGCTTACAAATAAACATTCTTCAAACACATTACGCAATATACCGACCATCATTCTAACCGACTCGGTTGATTGATGACTGCTGCAATCATGAATGCCGAAGGACCAGCCACCAAGACCTGTACGCGGAACGAAGGACCAAATTCTGAAGGGTCAATTTATAGTAGGCTGGCAAAACGGTGATAAATGAATGTTCGGATAAACATGGCTACTTTATTACAGAGAACGGTTATGATTTATTCATGCTCTTGTCAGATTTGAGAGGTGGTTGCACTTGGCGCCTTGAGAATTGTACCTTTAGTTCGCGCTCTAGAATTTGTGTGTTAATTTTGTTTGGGTTTAAAATGGTGGGTTGAATTGTTGGTTTTGTTTTCTGAGTAAGCTGAAACTTTTTTTAGCTAACGGTTTTTATTTCATGTTGAATGTCTTTGGTATAATTAAATTAATCAGTTCGTAATAGTGACCAATTCGCAATGCATTACGAATCAGAAATACATATTGTTAATAGACAATGTAAGAAGAGTTACATGTCGAATGAAAAGTATTTAAGCCACAAAAAATTCGTGAACCCAATGACATTGAGTTATATTATTATCCTTGTGCATATTTGTGTTTAATCCTTTCTAGACATTTATATGAGCATTATCGACGTCGGTTTAATATAAAATATATTGCTAGGTATAAAGTTAATTTTAGAGGCGTTTCGTAAGGACTATGATAACGTTGGAATTTAGTTTATATTCTTTGGTGTGAATGTCAGAAACATGACATATTGACACAATAATTACGTTAAGTTGTTTATGTGTACATTTAAACCTTACCACGCTTTTCTCTGTTTAGATATCGTATAAAACTCAACATTCAAACTCGAAGCATTTACTTCAAATAAACAAATTACAGGCTCTTTGGAATTGTCAAGGGGTCGGTCAGTCAGAAAGATGAAGCTAGTTGCCCATTCTGAAAGCGTAGTAGGTGGAGTGGAGACTTGTGGAGAAAAACGGGCAAGAAACTAAAAAAAAGAGAAAAGTATTTAGCAACGACAACATACTGATAGATGTTATCCATATGTATAAGAAAATAAACTGGTGACATCTATCAAATCTGTCGTAGTTGTTAAAAAGTAACTATAGTTACTTCGATGCAATTCCATATTTATATTACTGAAAAACTAAAACATTTTATAGAAATTAAGTTACCAAGTGTTAATATGTCGAATACCCAAAGCACAAAGTCTCAGAACAAAGTAAATACAACACGTATTTATCAGTTACAAGAAGATCAAACTTGTTGGAAGCTTCTTTCAATCATTATCTAGTCACGGCATGACCGATGCTCGCTTGTATTGATGAACGCCACTAATGGCTACGATGCCTTTGTATCGGCGATGAGATGAGCGAGGAGGAAACGAGAGATGAGCTAAACGCGAGTAGCTTGATTCATCTAGTAGATGCATACGTAATACGTATTGGAGTCGACATTAAAAGAAGCCACTAATCTAATGACAAAATACTTAAAATGCAGAAAATGCAGAGCAATACATTGTACATCTTTTTTTTTCAGCAAACCTAACAACACATAGACAGAACCCAGTGAATGCCAATAATAAATAATCAGTATACAATTTATCAAATATAATGCTTCTTAACTTTTTTCTTCAATCTGCTTGTTAAATAAAACTTGCTGCTGATAAAATCAAATGTTCGAATGCTCATTAAAATGTGAATTTAATTATTAATAATTTACGAATTTTTCGTACCAACATGACATTAAAATAATAAATTGGCATCATAAAACATGAATTAATGACTTCATACATTAAGGTCAACATATTAATTTTCGAGTATCAATTTTAAAATGGAAAATTAAGTAGTAAAGCTGTATTTTGCCAAGACTGCATGTTGTAATAATATCTCACTATCAAATTACACTTCTAGGTCTCATATCTTATCTTTTGATTATAGAATAAGTGAATCCATAACACTGTAGTAATAACACGAAATAGACCTGAATAAACTGAAGACAAGTTAGAATCCTCTAAATAGAAGGTGTTGAAGATACCCATTACAAAATACCAATTAACAGTGCATTTAAAATATTTTACACTTAGAAATCCAAGCCGCAAATATTTCCACAATTTTCCCAAGCCCGCACACACTGTAGTCGCACCAGCGACATTAACAGGCCGCCCGGGGCGCCCTCTGCCAGCAATTTGTCAACGTCAAAACTCATTTTTATTGTAACCAAGTTGTCAACTTGGCCCCTTATATCTTTATAATGACACGTTACCAAGTAGCTTTCTTTAATGTCACTTTGAGACAATCGTTCGTGACATTTGGTTAATGACACTCAACGTGTAATTTTGGTATTTTGAGTCGAGTGAGAAAGTAAAATGTTAAATTACTTAATTTTTTACCAAGATAAGTTTTATAGAGGCATTGATAACCTTTAAGGATAATATCGTGTTGCAAAATTATGGGAGGTCACCGTGATCAGATCTGTTGCTGATATTTTTGTCTGCAGTTTATGCGATACTAAATTAGCTACTTCGAATAATTTGGAAGGAAATGAAAGTACAGCTAATTATGTAGTTACGGTAATTACAGGATAAGATGCCATTTATGTCAGGATGTAATAAAGACATAAATCAGAAGATAAATGAGCTCAAAATTATCAACGGGTCTACTTTATGTTTCGTTTTCTTCTTTTTCAGTATACTTATTTAATTGTAGGTGCTGTGGCTTTTTTTGTAAGTATTATTAAAAAAAACATCAATACAAGAAGCAATAACAACTTAACTATATATTATAATTCCTTTGATTCTTTCATTATCTATAGCTGCTCATTCATTCATCACGATATGCACATCCATTCTCACCATCACTCATCAATGCAACTTCACCTTTCACATCTTGAGTTCAGAGATCAGAATATGACTCACACAATCATTAGCTGTAATAAGTGCATTAACAATATCTTATCTACCCCGCCATCTATTTGCTAGGCAATCAATATCTGTCAGAGAAATCATACTAATCTTATTATCTGGTATTAATGTGTGATTTATATTGACTGAGGCTAGATATAGTTTTATTTATTGGCAAGTTTACCTCGGCGTTCGATAAAACGACTTTATGAAGCTTAGATCCTGATCGATTGGTTGATTCTTATTTTAAATCAGCAATATTGGTAGATTGATATCTGGGGGTTTCCATGTCGAGGTATGGATGGCAATGTAGATAATTTACACGAATGGCGTGGTGGTTAATTTAATGTGTTTTGTCCTTGGAATCACTGATTTGATTAAGGTGGGAATAATATTTTACTCCACCCGAAATATTATAACATAAGTGACCCCTTCGATGCTATAAAGTCGATTTTCGGGTGTTCAATGTGAATTTGTTCAGGTGAAATATTTTATTGTGCTTCCTTGTGGAATTTAACTTAGCAAGCCTTGCCTGCCATCTCTTTTAGTCCTAAAAACAAATTTTGTCAAAGTTGAAACTCATTCTTGCAAAAATTAAAACAATCACCAAAGTACTTAAATTTTTCAGCTCATTCTCGACTTACGTCTAAACAAGTAATTAAAGCGGCCACAGAATGAAGACACTAATGGCTCCAAGTCACACGGGAGCGGGATCCTGACAGGATGATGGATCAGCCACTCCTCCTAATGACTCCTTATGTTACGAACTGTAAGTCATCGCGCTTATAAGATTAGATATTGCGTGATTGCTTGCTTTTATAATGTTGATGTAGTAGGATGGGTGACTGCGAAGGTAGGGTACTAAATTTTATTCCTGAAATAGTTAAATAATAGGTGTAATAGGTAGGGGTAGATACAATTAATAGTGATCATAATAAATTCGTTACTTTTCCGCAAGGATGAACAAGATAAACAATTAGGTAGATAAGTATTAATGAAAAGTCGGTTTTTCTAACATAATCTAACTGGCTCAAGGTTGCTGGTTTAAGGTGGGTTTAAGCGACATAACAAATAATTAAAATAAATATCAATCTCTCTGGAGCTACATTCCCAGTTAGTTAAAACAATAAACCTGTCCATACATCATCTTGAACTGTACTTGTCACCTGTCTTTCGTCATTTTGGCATTTACTGCCGGCGCAATGCCCGTCATCTGCCAACTATGTGGCGACGATTGACAATCTATTAAACACCTCTGCCCATGCCAACTAGGTGTGAAAGATGCATAGTTCTGCTGTAATTAAACTAGGCACAAATATTTTTAGAAATGTTTTAAGAAGTGGTGACAAAATGTGGGTTTAGGAATAGAATGTTAGATAATGGCGCCGATTCCCTTGTTCACAAACTAAACTAAATTTAAGTTCAATGCATCTTTTTCTTTCTATTTAATTTAGAAAAGGACAGAAGATAAATATTAGTTTAGTCCTGTCAAACTAGTCAGCGCCTGACGTAAATTGACGTATTTTTAGTAGCCAAGTGGTTAATCACGTCTAATCTGTCTATGGAGTATCTTAATTTGACTGGACTAAACTAATATTTTATCTTCTGTCCTTTTCTTAATGAAATGGAAAGAAAAAGATGCACAGAACTTAAATTTAGCTTAGTTTGTGAACAAGGGAATCAGGGCCAATGTTCAGTATTTCAGTCGGTAAGCTTTCTCATCAGCTTCCTTATCTCTTGCCCCAATTTATTTCGGGAAGCACGTCTTCTTCTTTCATACATCTCTACTAGAGTAGTGGCAGCCCAGAAGTTACGGCCCCGACTTACTTGTTGTAGGTCGTGGGTTCAAACCCAGGCAGGCACTATACTTTGTGTAAATAATCTTTGAAGACACGTGACATCTAGCAACTGAGTCCGCGTGGTAGATTATAGCCCCCTTCTTCTCACAGATAAGAGATCACTGTCCCAGCAGTGGGAACATTATAGGCTGATTATCTACATCTCTACTAGGCATCATCAGTGTTCAAACTCTTCCTTGCTACATTGTCTGTCATCTAATATTCTAATCCATTCATCGTTAATTTGGCCTTCCTCTATTTTAACAGTTAGTTTCACTTAGTTTCTGCAATATTATTTCCTGACTAATTTATTTTACGAGTCTCAAGACATTAAATTAAATCAATTTCCTAGGACACGCTAGGTGTAGGTAATTTTACGACGCTTTCCTGCTCGTGGCCATCAATTGTAGCTGACAGAACAGACCACCCTGTATCTATGATAATAAAACACTAAGAATGAAAAAATCCTGTCGCTATTTTCGCCTTGGATTGTGGTTATACTTTGACCTTTTAAAATATCTGTGGGTACATACATAATTTAAGTAATAAGGATTGGTCCATATTGGCTCAGGCTAGAGTTTAGTGGAAAAAGGAAAGGGAAGCCTTTGCCATGCAGTGCCTAATTATTATTTATAAAAATAATAATTGGAAAGCTACTCTTAATATAAATAAGTTGAAAGCGTCATATCTTGCATCATAAAATGAACAGAGTATAGTGACAGCAAAACACAAACTTACTTAGGGGAACGGAGTTCGCGCAGCTGAATTTTGGGCCAAAAATATGAAACTTTTTGCCATCGATACGCTAATAAGGGGGACGTAATCTCAAAACATAATAATGGTCTCAGAGATTTAGATAAACAACGAAATATCATAAATACATTTCGAACAGTTTTGTATTAGTAATTGATATGACCCGTAATCCGGTTGCGAACTAGACTAAGCCCAACAGGTTTGAACTTTAGTCAAACAAATTAATCTCAACAAACGTAAATAAATGGCACCTGGTTTACAACTGACCTAAATGTTAGTAAGCTGCTTTTATGAAGTCAATAACTTGGTAATAACAGCGTTATTAACATTGTCCCGCTAATATTTGTAAATCCGTTGGTAGAATGTTTGTTAATCTTTTATTATACCCATGGGTTTAACCAACCGAATGGACTGACGGTTTTCTATATGAATCAAATAGACTCCCAATAATTTCTAGAAGCACTGCAGTAGCTAGTATATACAGGGTGTCCCGACACTCAACGATAACCTGGTACCGAGCGACAGGCCAAGGTATACCAGTTATGAAAAAAATAAGATTTTTTTTTTCCATCATGTAGTGTTAAAGTTAACTGACAATAATTTTCTAAACCATAACTCGTCAAAACTTAATTTATTTAACTTAGTTAACAATGTTTATTACTTTGAGTTGTGGTTGCGATTAATAGCACTGTTATTTGAGATTACATTATTAAAAAAATCACTGTAAAATTATAAAAAAATGTGATCACAGTACTTAAAAATGTCTATTATTGCTTGACTAAGTGACATGTATTTTTTTCTTATTTTTTTCATAACTGGTATACCTTGGCCTCTCGTCCGGTACCAGGTTATCGTTGAGTTTCGGGACATCCTGTATAGTACGCACTGCGAGGTCATCGTAGGAAAAGATTAGTGCTCTTCGGAATATCCTAAGCATAACAACAAAACAAACACAAAAAAATCACTGACTAGTATCATCGAAGATTCTGAAGTTTCCGCAACAAAAGTTTCATATAATTCCTTCATTTGAATTTTGGTGCATACGCCTAAAATTCTGCGGATCACAGGTATGATTGTCATTTTCGTTGTGAACAACTACAATTACCAGCAATGTGGTTTCCACATAAGGAGTATTCTAATAATAATGAGAAATTGTGAGATATTAAAAGTATTTAATATCTCACAATTTCTAAATTATCCTCCTGATAGCCGGAAAAGGGCCTAAACTCTCACATCCCACAACACATTTTTCATATCACACGCTTCTATTATATTATCATGTCGGTGCTCCTCTATTATAATAGCGAATGGGCCTCGATATAATTTATTACCACCATTAAAGTTACCAACATGTTAAACGCGCCGGTTGCCCAGCGGGGCACCTTATTATGCCCACTACTGAAATGCTAAGTTCCTTATTGATATCCCTCATGATTGATTGCTTTATGTAACTGACAAAATTGTGGAGTTTGTACATTATTTTGGTATATGATTTCGTGTGGTCTTTCGAGAAGGCTAGGGTGGTCTTTTTGGTTGAAAGAACCATTAATGTCCATGGGTGCTGATGTGAGGGTCATGGTCTTGAATACTGATGACATTATACTGCAATCATCTTGAATATTGTTGATTCTACTGACCTGTTAGAAAAAGAAAGATTGAGTAGAGTTTCTTAGTAATTGTGAAAGGAAAAGTTTCACAGCTCTCCATCATACTATGTTAATGTGCATGGTGGTAAGGACATCGATGCGCAACTTGTTACCATGGACACAGATGACTTTGAACCTAAAAAAAATCTGGTTCCATACATTTTGACTGCGTAAGTATTAAATTTTTCTATGAAACACAAAATGTCTATGAACAAATTTCTACGCACAAACTTTTCAGTTTGTGCGTCGATGTCCCTGCCACCCTGTATAGTTAATACTAAAGGTACTTGAAACAAATAAAAATAAAGTGTATGTCCCATTACAAGATAATATTCATTAAGTAGGTAACCGAATCAAACTCAGGTATACAACTAACAACTCCACCAGAGGGCAAACTGTGTTTGAAGGGTAATCTCATTCGCTTATAGTTAACGATCGCTGATCACAGGAATCGAGTCAATTGGCTGTAATAATGACACAAAATTATACACAATGTAATGACAGTCACTGACATTAGGAGTACAGCAGATTGCTGTCATAAAGACGTTTGTGTCACTCTGTAATTGGTTGGAGTTGTGAATTCGTCATGTGTTCGTGAGTCTAATTTGTGTCGTGTGATGCAGGTGTTATGTTGGTACGTTAAATTGTCAAAGTGTGTCGTTTGGAAGTTCCCTAGATATAATTTAATATATTGATCATTCAGTCAACTCGTAAAGGTGTCAAACTCAAAACATTTATTTCAATTAATTCATTTACTTTTGTAAACGAGTTCATCAGTCAGAAAGTTGAAGCTCTTGCATGCTTTTAAATCCCCTCTGTCTCTCCCAAGTTTTGCCTCAACACCCGTTTCTCTGCCTTTTTTGATCCAGCCAGTCTCGTTAGCTTGTTTAAGAGGTCGTCGGTTGATCATTACTCACGCAATGCAGCTGAAGTTAAGCTGGTCTTTTCATCTTCAAAGTGACACGACACCACAACGTAAATTCAATATCTCGGTAAGGTTTCGGCCATCTCTTTATAATGTTGTAAACATACATCTGGGTGCTGCCATTCACCTGATATGCGACCTGAGCCTATCTTTTATTCTACACCACAATTAAACTCGTCGAACAGATAAACGGGCCTCATAAACAAATACATTTAGTTATAAATCGTGCACATAATAGCTACTCTTTGAGTACGCTTTAACTCAGCGGAGCGGGGCCGACCGGGCCCTATCGCTTTCGCTTCGAATAATTTATGTGTATTGTCGAAGCGAACGGTGTCGATTATTCATATTTATGCCGCTAGTGTGGGCACTGTGAAATATTGAGCTGAGGAAATTACTTTGCACGCCTGAGGTGCGGTTGGGTGGAGCGCCTTGTAGAGCGCTTGGCGATTGCAACTTTATTTTATTTTTTATAGTTATTTTTATCGCTTTTCAAATGAAAGCGAATTTAAAAGGCAGGCATTTGGCAATCTTTGAAAGGGGAAATCAGATAATAAAGTCATAACTAAATCGGTTCCTGTGACATAGGTATAATCATTCTTATGTCAACGAGCGATAATGAAACAAAATATCGTAAAATAAAATCATCAATCATAATTATTTGTTCGATTCCTATCTATCGCTATCAATATGCATTATATTTTGAAATTAATACGTTTTTCCCCGTTTATAGGAAAACCTTAGCTATATTTAGAACTCTGTCATATTATACGATGTAAATGACGACGTCAAAAAATGTGACATATACATAAATTAACCAGGAGAAATAACAAAGCTTCCGAAAAACTAATTAACTTCCAGCGATCTTTGGTTGACTGTAATACTAACTAAGCTGTGTTAAAATGAATTACCGAAAAATTAATACAAAATAAAATTAACCGACAAAAAATGTTGTATGTCAGTTCTTCTCAAAGGCCAGTCCACAAAGTCCATCGTCTACTGCAATGTGCTATAAACTCAAATCAGCAATGAGTAGCTTATATGTCATAGTAGAAGTATTTCAATGGTGGTTACAAAGGTTGCGTCGTGGCTTCATCTTTCTGACTAACCAACCCCTTGACAATGGTGGTTACAAAGGTTGCGTCGTGGCTTCATCTTTCTGACTAACCAACCCCTTGACAATGGTGGTTACAAAGGTTGCTTCGTGGCTTCATCTGTCTGACTAACCAACCCCTTGACAATGGTGGTTACAAAGGTTGCGTCGTGGCTTCATCTGTCTGACTAACCAACCCCTTGACAATGGTGGTTACAAAGGTTGCGTCGTGGCTTCATCTGTCTGACTAACCAACCCCTTGACAATGGTGGTTACAAAGGTTGCGTCGTGGCTTCATCTGTCTGACTAACCAACCCCTTGACAATGGTGGTTACAAAGGTTGCGTCGTGGCTTCATCTGTCTGACTAACCAACCCCTTGACAATGGTGGTTACAAAGGTTGCGTCGTGGCTTCATCTGTCTGACTAACCAACCCCTTGACAATTCAAAAGTGCCTGTAATTTGAGTTTATCTTTGAAAACACAAGTGCTGTGACGTTTTATATATATAGTTACTCATTGGTGATTCGAGTTTGTAACTGGATACTTTTAAGTAGCCTTGGACGATCAGCCTTAAACTCCATGTTACCACCAACCGGTACACCGGTACTATACCTATATTATCTTTCGATTGTCTGGTATCTAATTATTGTAGATCCATGTTTATCAGAAGGTGGAAAAACCTTTATTTCCGATAGATATTTTCGACCAACAATGCATATCTTTCAACAAAATCTTAAAACTTACCATGTCTGATTGTAATTAATATAAAAAAATAATGATAAATTGGTCATAATCTTCTATTTGGAAGGCGATAATCATATTAATAGTTGATAGATTATTTATGACGTGTGATAACTTATAGTGATGATTAATATTACTATTAATTATCGGTAAATAGGTATATTATTAAGTACTACAGATATCTACACTATGAAATCATAGGGAATGTTAGTTATAATAAGAATTCACTTTAAGACAACTGTTACCAAAAGGATTCCTAGGCGATTATTGATGTAATTTTTGTTTCTGTAAGTAGTTTTTTAAATATTTTGTTACAAACATAATTATAATTATTCATAATTACTGATTTACTGCTGCGATGTGCCTTTATACAATGTTCCCAATACTTACTACGAAATGGAAAAATGATTTTCTTTTATTCGAGCAAATGTTAAAGAACAAAAAAATAATTCTCACAACAAACAAAAAATGCAGTAAAAATAAAAACTAAATATTAATTAATTTATTTATTGCTGCTCGCGAGCACTGTGGCCCCACCCGCCCCTCGGCCGATGAATTGTTTCATAATGTTAGTGCTTTAACTGAAAACTTTATGTTAATCGCCACTAGAGTTAGCGTTACGACGTGTTCCACCTAAGTGGACTTTAACGGCCTATGACTGATGATTACCAATGCGAGCCTACATGGGCATACAGAGCCATTCCAAGTTACTACTACAGCTTATAATGGGGGGACTTATAACAGGAATGTTGAATCGCAAAGACGTGTTTTCTCCTGGACAAAGGATTTTTGTTTTTGGTCTGGAATCGTTTTCTTCTGAAACAAACAGTTTTAGAAGATTTTATTTATTTACTTGCTGTTGCCATTGACTTCCTCTGCGATCCAGGATTAAAAGTAGCCTATGTTCTTCTCGAGTTCCCAAGCTACCTATCTGTCAAAGTTTATAACGGCGTGAAAGGGTAACAGACAGATAGACAGAGTTACCTTTGCATTTATGTGGGATAAGCTCAATTTTCCATGAATGAAACTGCTGATTTCCTTTTAATTCTTGTATTTATTTTTCCGTCTTTACATCTAACGTCTTTACAGTATTTTCTTTTTCAACCTAGTTCCCCCTTCTGCTTCTTTTACTACATTTTAAACATTTATCCACTATCTCTTTCATTCCTTGACTATTCCGTACATTCATCTCTGTCACTCGTTTATGCTTCACATCTGTCATTCATATTCACGTCACAATTTACTATCCCGTCTTAACGTTCCGTTCCTACATTTATAATATAATCATAAAATATTTTTATTTATTTACTCTGTTTTTGTTACCATAAAAATCCCTTGAAACTGGTCTCTTGTAGAGCAAACAATTAAAACCTACATTTAATACTCAAGTACACAAAATAGGCAACCGTCAACGCTTTAATGACTGTTCAAGGTAGAAAGGCCCCAGACAGCATACGTCATCATTAACACAAGTCTCACTAATGACAGCTACACAATAGAATGTTAAAATCTTACAAACATTACCTTCATTAACTGTACGCTCTCTGAAGGCAATCAATCACTCACAATTTTCACCCATACACACAGATAGATTCGCGCACACATTAACATTTTGGCTCCCTTGGACATCAGTTAAGCCACAGTATAATAACTAAGGCTAAGCTCACGGCTTCGCCTTTCTCGGATAGAAAGAAATTGAGATTAAGAATTGTTTTGTGAATAATGTAGTCAGGGAAATTAAGGCGTTTATTCATAAATACACGTTAGTTAAAGTTAAGTGACGTTTAAACATCAAAAATTTATAGTTAAACAGTCGTTAATGACTACTTTACCTTAAGCAATATTTATGAATAAAGGCGTGGACTATCAACTTAAATTGACCGTAGGTATATTCGAATCACAGCTGTCATTCTATCACTGTTACATTAAGTGGCTAAAACACAGAATATTGAAGGGTGTACTAGCTTAACTATTATTTTCCCTGCTTGTATTTACTAAAGCCATTGTAAAACAATATCACACACATTGGCCTACACTTTTATCATTTCCATCATGTTGACTTAAGTTTGGTACATTTGTCAGTCTTCCTCGGCTGGCAACACCAAGCTGACGTTAATTACAAAGTTCCATGATAGTAGAAAGTATTAAGTAAGTGTCCGAAAGAATCCGTAATAGTGATGGATACGACCTATCTTGATAATCATAACGCGCGGCTCCCAAAATAATCTAATAATATTATGATAGCTACAAACTGAAAGTAATTCAGAAGATACCAACAGACGTTAAGACAATTTCTGTCTTCAGCTATCATAAACCCATAACGACGTATCAATCACGATACCCCTGCTGAATGTGGGCGTCACTCCATTGTCTCGGGCCGCACACATCGGCGGCACTATTAAAAACGGGAGCATTAATCTTCAGGTCCTAAGGTTCATCAATTATATGCCCACGTGGTGAAGCCTGATTTGTTAACGTTTGGGTTGTCTGTAAGTTTTAATTTAAATATAGGTATATTCGTGGGATGGTGCCCTAACCGTTTTGTTGTTAGTTTATTGTTAATTAAAAGATGCAACTTCAAATTTTGAGCTAATAATAATTCCAATTCAGTAATTTGCACTAACCGCACTGCCCGTCACGCCAGCGTTTCTTAGGCCTGGCTCGGTGACGACGTCCGTCTTCAGGCACCCACTGTGTGACGACTTTGGCCCATTTGTCTGTATGCATCCTACAAGTGTGACCCGCCCAGTCCCACATTAGCCTTGCAGACTTGACGCCAACGTCAGCGATACCTGTCTTGGAGTATATTGCGGTGTTGCGAATTTGGTCAGTAAGTTTAATTTTTAAAATACTACGCTCCATCGCTCTTTAAATAATTAATTGTTTGATAGCTCAAAAATCTACCTTACTCACAAAAAAACAAAAAACTTGGATCCTTCACCAGCCGCGATGATTTTTGAATCCAACAACTACAGTATAACTCTTTGAAATTATTATCCTCGAGGAAATTGAATAAACACGTCAGCATCAACAAAGCAAGATGCTAATACAAAATGAGTCAATGAGAAATCTACATCTTTTATTGCCGCTATAATGTCACCATATTTTTCTCACTGCAATAGTCCATGAATACATAATGAATGAATGAAACCACATTCTATTACTCAAAGTGCGCAAAGTAAGAACTCGTGTAGACGATGAACCATACATAAATTCATTAGTCTAACTCTAAACTGCAACTCAACGGTAATAATTTGTAAGTTAAACGACTATTTAGTAGAATCGTGTGTCTGTACCTTAACACATCCAAGAATCAATTAAATTCAAATTTAGAATTCATTCAACACCACAGCAAACGCTTTCAAATGAACGGAACGACTGAATGATCACTTTCATATCCCGGTTATTAGAATCGAGTGAATGAATATGAATTCTTTATTTGAAATTCAAGCTGATGTATTTGCCGTTTGCCACGTCAAATTAACTTTGGAATTAATTTAATTTTGCATTTTATTATTCAGTTAGGGTGACTACACACCGGGATATTAATCGCTGGAGGAATGCCACGACTTTTTAAGAAAAAGGTGGTTTGAATTATTCAAGATTAAAGTTCGAAAGAAGACACTTAAATCACATGCTTTCGGAATAAGTTTAAAGGTAATTTAATGCATCCGAAGAGTTTCAAGGATTTCTAAAGTACAAAAATAAAGATCATCTGATATTTTCAGGTGGATAGAGGTAGAACTGTCAAAGTATCTGAAGTTGATAAGGGCCATAGACACCACTTGTTTTTTTTAAATGTTTTTAGACCAGCCCAGGTTTCTTCCATAGTTTTTACTGTAATCCTATTAAAGCGTACATAAAAGAAGGAGTTAGAAAGCAGTGGTGGTTCAGTGGTGGTCGCAGGTTCGAACCCTGATAGGCGCTTTACTTTGTGTAGATTATTTAATCACCACTGCTCTTAAAACGGTGGAGGAAAACATTGTGAGGAAACCGGCATGTCCTAGAACCAAAAATTGGAAGACATGTGATACCTACCAACACGCACTGGCCCCGCGTCGTGGATTACAGTCCACTCCCTCTCAAAGAGAGGAAGCCTGTGTCCTAGCAGTGGGAACATTATAGGTTAAGTATGTAAATAAAACCTAAAAAAATCGCAATAGGATTTGAAACTCCCACTCAACGGTTAGCGCGCGCGAAAACTAAATCCGGGGTTAAAGGATCGGCGTTCTTTGTCTCTGGTGCTTAAGGAGAGACAGAAACGCCTAGATAGTGTTTGTATAAAGTTAGAAAGGGATAACGAATACCAAACTGTTAAATTAGCGTTTGAAATAGGCGGGACCGAGCTTGCCTCCTAGAGGCAAAGAACCGTTTGGGCAGTCATATTTATTTATTTATTTGGAAACTCAACAGCTTATAATTATATATTAAGCCATATTACTTGTCACTCAGGGGCAATCAGCCGTTGCGTTGAGGGGATAACAAACTATAATATCAAAATAAAATGCTCATCTCATGAACGTCATACCCTTGCATGAAACCAGCTAATAAATTTAATGTTATACTCTTCCTCTACACCTATAGAATAGTAATAAGCAATTAAGTTTTACGAGGCTAACACAAGACATAATAACGACTGATTACCATTTTAATATGGTCATAATATAGTACAGGCTGGGTTTGCATCTTAATGTGAAGTTGAGATGACAATCTAGGTAGATTTAGCTATCGTGTTGCTTGAATTATAATGTGCTGTCATTGTGTGAGTGAATAGTGTGCGGGAATGATTATAGAGACATATTTTTTAAAAAAATCGTCATTATCTGCCTAGCCTTTACCCAAATACTGTATATTGGGGTCAGCTTCCAGTCTAACCGGATGCAGCTGAATACCAGTATTTAAAAGAGAAAAAAGTATATAAAAGTTTTTTTCTTCTCAATTTTTATATTTGGTCGATCTGAGTGCTTCGTTGGTCTACTGATCAAGTGTACATTACAATTTTTGTACAGGGTGGCAGAGATATCGATGCTCAAACTGTAACCATGAATTCAAAATCACTGTCCATTCTAAGGTCGCCTGGAAGAGATCGCAGTAATGCGATAAGGCCGCCCGTTGTATATTTTGTAGTGTTTCATGAATTTTTTATGCTACTTATGTATTTTTGTGGTGTACAATAAAGTATATATATAAATAAATAAATGCAGCAAATAAGTCTAGATATCCCAGCGTAGAAATTTTCGTTGGTTATCAAAGAAAATATCGGCTGTTTCATAGAAAAGTTCAATAACTATGCGGTCAAAAGTTATGAAACAGCAAATTTTATTTTAAATAACCGACGAAAAAGTTTAACGCATGAGTGTTCAGAATCGTGTACTGAAACCATGGTAACAAGTTATGAGTTGATGTCCCTGCCACACTGCATACCAATTTTTAAGCCACGTTGGACTAGTGGTTGAAGGAACTGCTGTTGAGCATGGCGTACTGGGTTCGATAATGCTAGTCAAGCCAAGTGTTATTAGGTGTTAAAAATTCTATGGAACAACAATCGGTATTCTAAATACCTATCGATAGAAAAGAAAGAAAGACAGTACGTTTTTTTGCGAAAAACCATGACACAAAAAAATATACAAACAAAAAAGAACAAGGTTTACCTAAGCATAGGTCTGCGTAACTTAAGATCGGCTTAATGTCCAGCCGGTACTGGACAGCATTGCCTAAGTTAAGCACTAAATAACATTCAAAATAATTTACCGCCTGAGTACTTACCGGTCGTAAACTTAAACACAAGTTATAAACATGCAGAAAACATCAAGTAATCATTATGTAAAATCAATAAACAGTATATTACGTGGTAAGCAGTACATACTCGTATTTTGCAACGAATAGTAGCGTAATGTGTACAGAGCCTTATTATTTATGGGTGATTGTGATTTGTGACGTTCTGACTCTGCGGTAATCACAACAATACACGGAGGAGAGGCTCGTGGCTTAATAGAAAATACACTGATAGTAAAATATAGGAGGTCAAGCCGTGCCCATCGCGGTCAAGTCTTGGATGGGTGACCGTTTTGTAAATTTTATTGAGTTAAATATTTTATTTTTTTTGTTGTATATGAACGTTAGTAATTCTGCCACATGTAGTTTTATGTGCTTGATGATGATGTCATACGACATTAATTGAATTCACACCGTAAGAATTATTATTATGTATATATATAAGTTCTGCTTTACCTATGACAGAAAAGCATTATTTAAATCGGAGTTATAAGCATGCATGACACTGGCATATGTACCTATCTATTACATCAGTGCCTCCTCTGACATCGCGACTATTGCACTAAGTTACGCTGTCACCACTACTATATTGCTACTATAAGAGTATCCCCACACTAACTTAAGTCACGCGTCTATTTAATTATCCTACTAATATTATAAACGTGAAAGTTTGTATGGATGGATGGATGGATGTTTGTTACTCTTTCACGCAAAAACTACTGAACGGATTTTGATGAAATTTGGCACGCAGATGGTTGATAACCAGGATTAACATTTAGGATACTTTTTATTCTTATATTCCCACGGGATCGAAACGTATGGGGGTGAAACCGCGGGACGCAGCTAGTAATATTATAAGATATAAACATGCATGGCACTGGCATATGTATTACATCAGTGATTTCTCTGACACAGTGACTATAGCACTAAATCACGTTGTCTGCACTATTATACTGCTACTATAAGAGCCTCCTCACAATATTGTCCAGACGGGCGTTTATTGTAATAATATGAAATATAAACATGCATGGCACTGGCATATGTATTACATCAGTGACTCCTCTGACACGGCGACTATCGCACTGAATCACGCTGTCAGAACTACTATATTGCTGTTTTAAGAGCCTCCACAGACTAGCTCAGTCTCGCGTTTGTTATAATAGTATGGAATACAAACATGCATGGCACTGGCATATGTATTACATCAGTGACTCCTCTGACACGGCGACTATCGCGCTAAATCACGCTGTCAGCACTACTATATTGCTGGTATAAGAGCCTTCACAGACGAAATAAGACGCGCGGTATTTTAAAGCGAGTGCTAACTCGACTCAACATCTACACACAATACTTTATTAGTCAGTAACAGAGATCTTAAGAAAGCCATAGAAAATATTTCCAACACTTGCGCTTGTTAACAAAAACCAGGAAGAGAATAAAACATGTAGTAACTGCAGAAATAAAATGAAATTGTCTGGTTAATAAAACAGCCTATTTCAACGAGGTTTACATGACGTTAAGTAGAAGTTACAAATGTCTCTTTACAAATTAATGTTTGTTACAGGGTCAATTGCAGGCTAAATCAACGCAAAGTAGTGGTAAATTAGAAACTATAGTAGGTACCAATGGAAAATGGTCTGTATTAGTTGCTGAATTTAAGTGGCACTTGGATGATGTTAGCACATAAGACATCAACCAATAATAACGCGCTTTATAAATCTATTATAATCTTGATGAAGATTGCTGTAGGCTAAGGTTAAAGACAGACATCAGCCAAGTGCTAAGATGGAAAGAAGACGAGAAAGAGGAGACATCTTTATCATCTAGACGAGCAAGAGACTTCACTAGTGCAAATAAAGGTAAATATTTTGTTACATTTTATCACAATATTCAGTCGGATTTTTCCATTTAAAAGTATCCGTCTGATAAATTATGAATTGATAAAGACTTTCATCATAATCCCTAATCGTTCACCATAATAATCACTAAGAAGTTTATAACCGTTAGTGCGTCAATCCACCAACATCGCGCGTCTCGCCTGACGCGCCTTTACGCGAGCTCCCACACGGGCAGACGCGGCATCGCGACATAAATCTGGACTGTAATCGCGCGCAATCTGACAGCCATCCTGTTGAAATGAATATTCGTGATAAATCAATGTTAGCCACCGTGTGGGGAGTGGATGTTGGCATTCATATTTTGGTTTCCATGTTTATTGGGACATGAGAAATATTTGAGAAAATTAACGACTTCATGCTTAGTTTGTCTTGTAATTTACTGTTTGTTTAATTGCAGTCTTAGCGGAACCAATTAATTGATCACCTGTATTCGTTCTTTCGTTGTTACAAGATTCAGTAAAAATGAAGACAAGTATTTGTGCTGCCAAGATGGAATCTTTTACGCTATATGTAGTGGCCATTTTTGGAATTAGTTGAGTGTGAAATTAAACAGGATAAGAGTAAGTTTTTATTTTTTATTCACCATCGATCGTTATCTATCTCTTTTTCTACGTAGTGGGTTATGTCTGTCTGGTGACATTCTGAAGTCAGCCATCCTTATTTTCTTCCCCACAAGATCTACTATCTATTTCAAACATGATGATGTGGAAACGTCACTTGTTACATGTCTTCCACCATCTCTGATTTATCTAAATCACCAAACGCTTCCATCTCCTTCGACAGTTATTCTTGAATTATATTCCCGCCACAACTTCACAGCTTTCCTATTCCATACGCAACGACAGCCTCTGTCCATTATTATGTCACATTCATTATCGTTTTATTACATACACGACCCGTATTTTGGTACCTCTGTTTACAATGTTGTAACTTGAGGCAATTGTCCGGAATTAGTAACTAAGTTTATGATGAAGCCGATGGGACTCTCACTTTATTTTATTAGAAATGGTTAATCAATTAAGGTTCATAGTTCATAAATAAAAATCTTAAATGTTTTCACTGATAGACAACGCACAGCCTAAACTGCTGGGTCTAGAAGCATGATATTTTGCGCAAGAGTTCCTTATTGTAGCGAAAGTGAACTAAGGAAGGATTTTTAAAAGTTTGAAACAATAGCAAATATGCAGGCTGACTAGAACTTTATTGCACCGAACATGAACGAAAAATTTAGAAAAGCCTTGTTAATAAAAATGACGGTCCAGACTTACACCAGTATGATATTTATGAACTACAAGCTGTGTGCCCGATGGGATTTCCCATCGGCTAAAATGACGAAATTCTATACAAACTTTCATAGGGTATGAACCTTCATACCCTATGAAAGTTTGTATAGAATTTCCACCAGCAAATTTTTCCAGCTTGTTTTTCACCTCGTTCCTACCTAGGAACGAGGTGAAAAGACTAGCTGGTTATCAAAATGGTTAGTCAAACGTATCGATAGGTACTCCACCCTGAAGTAGCGGTAAACATGGCAAGCTAATTATTAATTTGTAATTAAATTAAGAGCGGAATTCCAATGCGGATGCTGTGCTTTATTTACGACATATTTTACGATGATTATACAGAAAATTGTGGCATTTGGTCTGCGGTCGTTAAATTGAGTAAATAATATTATGTCGTGTATTGGATTAAGTGAATGCATATTTCATACTTTTGAAGTACTCATTTGAAAAATGCATTTTAAATTGAGGTTACATAATTCTCAGATATTCATTACTAGTGTCTGCCCGCGATTCCGCCCGTGTGAAATTTCAGCCTCCGACCCACTGCGTCGCATCCCATCGCCCGGCCGCGCTGTTATCTTGTTTTCGCTTAACATTATTTCTGTTTTTTTTTTCTTTTTGCTCGGTTTCTAAGGGTCATAGCATAATGTTAAGCTTGTATCCTACAGCTTTCCTTAAGAATTGGGTTATCAAATGCAAAAATAATTTTTCAATTCCGACTAGTAGTTTTAGACATTAGCGCGCTCAAACAAACAAAGTATTCAGCTTTATTATTAGTATGGATAAAGATAACGGACAGTGCAATTTATAACAGTTACTGAACTGTGTACAGGCTGCGAGTTGCACAGAGAACCATGGAGCGTTCCATTCTTGGCATCAAGCTAATAGACCGAGGTCCAAACGTCGAGATACGAAGACGTATGAAGGTCTCGATATCGGAAAGCGTATTATGGAACTCAATTGGAGTTGGGCAATCCTGCCCAACTCCATTTCTCCTAATACTGTTACACTCTACCTGTTATCACTGCGCTTTGCCAGGTATCCACCTGGCAAAGCGCAGTGATAACCGGTAGAGTAAAGCGCAGTGATAATAGTAGGTTGTGACAGAGTGGCGTCCAAGGACTGGACCACGAGATCTTGGTCGTCCGGCGGCAGACGACATTATTGCCATCGCGGGCAAAACGTGGATGAGGCTGGCACAGGAGCTAGGTGATTGGCATAAGAAAAGAGAGGCCTGTGCAGCTGTGGGTGAAGTTAGGACCACATCCTGATGATGATGATGAAGACTGGTCCCCGGTCACCCGAAGAAAAGCTGTAAAATATCCATAGGCTAATTTGAATTGAATCTAAGAGTTTCAATAAAACTATCTAATATAATATTATTCCGCTAAGTACTCGTAAGTAGTAGTTCTATTTTCTATTGGAGACATCAAAAAGGAAAATCTAAAGGCATAATGTTTTGCGCAAGAGTTCTTTATTGTAGCGAAAGTGAATAAAGGAAGGATTTTTTAAAGTTTGAAGCAATAGCAAATATGCAGGCTGACTAGAACTTTATTGCACCGAACACGAACAAAATATTAGGAAAGCGTTGTTAAAAAAAATGACGATCCAGACTTACACCAGTATGATATTTATGAACTACAAGCTGTGTGCCCGATGGGATTTCCCATCGGCTAAAATTACGAACTTCTATACAAACGTTCATAGGGTATGGTAGGGGAAGGTAGGAACGATGGTTTAAAAAAAAACATATTCAAACATTTCTGCAGAAAATTACCACCTAAGTATCTCCTACATGTCATCGCATCCGTAATCTTTAAGCTGAGGTGAAAAATACAACGTTAAAAATCCCCAACGCAAGTTCATCTGAAGGTTCCTACTCAGCCGGACACAACGACACAATTTACTAACATAAATATTAAAGGATTAATAATTAAGCACAAAATAAAAATGACTCCATACATAAAACAAGCAATATAATCAATTATAAACGACACAAACATAATAAATCACAGGTTTACTGATATATCCGCGTTATAAATAAAATTAATGTTATGCGTACTTGTTATTATTCATGATTAATAACAAATTAATCTCTCGGTTAAACCGTCGAATGCCACATTTGTAATCTGCATATTTTAATTATAGGAGCTAAGTGAGTGATTTGCGAGTGAGGTGAGATTTGACTGTCTTCACTAAGTTTGAAGAGAAAGTTTAAGTGTGAGGGCCGTTATTTTAATTTATGGTTTACCTGATAATCATGGGAATGAGGTCAGAGCAGAACTACCTTAATTCTATTGTAGATTTTAAATGAAAAGTTAAAGCTCGGTGGAGTAAACAGGGAGGTATATTTGACAGTCATGAAGTTTAAGATCTCATTGTGATTATGTTACCATTTTATTCACAGTCAGTGTAAGGTGAGCAGTGGAGGCCCAGCGGTACCGGCTGCGACTTACGAGTTGTAGGTCGTAGGTTCGAACCCAGGTAGGCGCATTACTTTGTGTATTTCATTTCATCACCACTGCTCTCAAAACAGCGAAGGAAAATATCATGAGGAAACCGGCATGTCCTAGCACCAAAAATTTGAATACATGTGACATCTACCAACCCGCACTGCGCACGCGTGGTGGATTACGGCCCACTCCCTCTCAGAGAGGCCTGTGTCCCAGCAGTGGGAACATTGTAGGCTGATTTGGTTAGGGGGTGTAGGCCCTTTGTACACGGCACGGTTTCTTTGCGGTACGGTGTATAAACCGCGTCGTAGACCAAACGTGTCTCTCAATAAGCTTCCATAGTGATCCAGGAAATGAGTGCAGATGACTATGCAGCGTGTCACTTACTGCAATCATTCAGCATTATTCTGTCAAGTTTACTTAGAAAATGTAAAGGCATTTAGAAAATGTACTTTACCAGACAGCTGCTCGGCTGTCAGAATATAATCAACAGCAATGCTAATTCAACCGTCACTTCGAGACGCGCAGTGGGCGATATCCTTAACATTATTTCGCGATAACATAATCAGGTAATACCCTATTAATTCTCCGATCAGTAAACAGTAATAAATCAATAATGTATTAACACAACTTAGAATAGAATTTTCTTTAAAACGATTACTCTTATCAGTAGGAAAAACCCCTTAGCTGTCTACGAGTAGCAAAGTAACATGTAATTTTGAATCATATATGGTTCTAAAAATATGGTTTAATTTTCTTTGACAGTTTTTTGACCACCGAGACAATGCATATAAAACAATATAATTATGTAAATATAATCTATGCGTCAAAATTATATAATTTATTGTCGATACTATCTTTATCATAAAATCAAGAACAATCATAATTCTTATGGCCTGACGTTACCAACGTTTTTTCCACAGATATAATTTACACTTCTATTGTTTTTTCGAACAACCCATTTATAACGTGTAAACAATTGCAGAAACCCAAGGATTAAGGGATTAAATACATAGAGTAATTTATTTGGTCGTCATAATTGTGACACAAAGATTAGTATAACTTATTTACAGAATATCTATTTCATCACAGTACTTAGTATTTCATAAGGCTTGATTTATATGCCTTATATATTAGTATCAATAGTGCCAAACATAATCAGCCTATAGCGTTCCCACTGCTGGGACACAGGCGTCCTCTCGGTGAGAGGGAGTGGGCCGTAATCCACCACGCGGGCCTAGTGCGTCACATGTCTTCGAATTTTTGGTTCTAGGATATGCCGGTTTCCTCACGATGTTTTCCTTCACCGTTTTGAGCAGTGGTGATGAAATAATTTACACAAAGTAGAGCGCCTGTCTGGGTTCGAACCACCTGGCCACCAAACCAGCCAGCACTGATACCAAAATTTACACTAAATATCGGTGAAAATGTACATTTACGAGGGAGGACGCGGAACATTGACACGCCAACTGTTACCAACTTTTCGTCGATTATTAAAAAAAACATATTCCAGACATGTTGACCGTGTTGTATATATTGTATATACTTCAGTTGATTCATACACTTTTGTGTGAATCAGCTGATTATTTTTTTAATAACCGATCTAGAATGTATGTATGTGTGTGTATGAATGTATGTGTGTGTGTGTATATGCCTCATCATCCCGGTTCTGTGCGTCTCTCATCCAGGTGATTCCCGCGACTTTGACGATATCATCAACTCAACGCGCTTTTGGACGGCCCTGGTTTCTGTGGCCGAACCTTGGCCACCATTCGGTCATAGCTAGCAGTCTTACACCTTGTGAGATTTTTAGAAAAAAAAAGTAGTAATGTATTTCATAATACACAGTAAAAAAGTCACTTACTAAGGTTCTTCACACTCGCTTCACATTTTTTTCCCAGTATCACAGAGGAGTGAACTTCATAGGCACAATCTTTGACTGTTACCTTTATTTCTGCATTGCCTACTCATTACAACCTCATACAACGTGCACAGCACTACATGGGAGCTAATTACTCTGGACTGCAATTTACATGTTAATTGTAACAGCGTTACATTATGTAATTACTATAAAATTGAGAACAAAAGTTTCGCTTTTACAATGAACGACAGAAAAATCACAATTTTTTCTTATTATTCTGACATGACGTATTTTTCACCTTCCTTTTAACCTGAGGTAGAAAGAGATATATATACTAACATCATGTATATAGATAGGTAAGTCAGTATCTGTACAGTTGACGGCACGTCGGTGCTAACAATTTGATCTTGGGCTAGCCTAGCGGAGCATGGAGTTTCAATAGAACGCGAGGCCAAATTATACTGATTTTGTTACCTCTGACATGTGGTAGATTGCAGTTGTGCAATGGTATCGGTCCCAACTTACGGGTTGTAGGTTATGAGTTCGAACCCACTTTACTTTGTGTATTTCATTTCATCATCACTACTCTCAAAACGGTGAAGGAAAACATCGTGAGGAAACCAGCATATCCTAGAACCAAAAAATCGAAGACCAACCCACACTAGGCCCGCGTGGTAGATTACGGGCCACTCCCTCTCACCGAGAGGAGGCCTGTGTTCCAGCAGGGGGAACGTTATAGGTTGATTGTAGTTAGATTTCAAGTACTGTATGGAGTCATCCTTCTGCAATCAATTTCTTTGATTTAATTACTATCATAAATCATTGGCAACTGTTAATTTTCTACCCATTATGCCTACAAAGTATGAAGCAAGTGGTTTAGTATGGGAATACGTGTTCTTGTAACATTATCTAGATGTAAACGATTTAAAAGTGTAGGCCATTAAGCCTTTAAAGGTATTGGCAGGTATTAATTTATGTAACAATATGTATGGGTTTAATATTTTAATTTAATAATAAAATTATATAGCCTTGTTGCACGTGTTGGATATAAACTGTGTGGAAACTTAGCTGGTTTTAAGATAAAAGTGACAGACATACTGACGTGGACTAGAATAGTTTAATAACCATATTTTTTTTTTCTGTGCTTTTTATGTTAGAAAACAGAGCAATACCACCAAATGGAAACTGAATACCGTTCCTTATAGTGCCCGAGAAACTAGAGGGTTTGCTGATACGTGGCCAACTATGGAATCAAATTTGAAATGCTGTTTTGAACTTAAAAAAACGTAATGAGGGGCTCGTGGATAAGTAATAACAGCCCCACGGGGCGATGTTAATGCTACGCTTGCCGCGGTTGGTCTGTAGATGGGTGATCATGTTTACAAACGAAGACACCCCCCACCGTGCTTCGGAAAGCACGTCCGCTAGTCTCGGCAGTCGTAACGGGTCGTCAGAAGCCCGAAAGTCACGACCAAGTCAAGTGACAACCAGTCTTACCAAGGGGTATGGTGTAACTGGATTGATAGGCAGTCACTCCATGTAAAACACTGTGCAGCTACATCCGGTTAGACTAGAAGCTGCAACAACATAGTCGGAAAAAGGCTAGGTAGATGATGATGACCTTGAAAACGAATTTTATTTATTTATTTCTGTATTTCAGGCGACGCAGGCCCATATATATACTATGGTATTTTATTTTATAGCACGCAACAACATTTTTGATGTAGGATATGTGAAGAATATTACAAGGAGCTTTGTTTATTACAACATCCATGTTTCTATAAGGCTTACGAAAAAGCCATGGAGCAGATTCAATTTTGAAAAAGGTATGGTCAAGAAAATAAACAGAATGAAAAAGAAAAGGGTAAAGCAAGCAATTTCATTACGTATCCTTTAAGAGCTTGCAGTATAAACAGAACCATGATTAACTTCACCTTTAAGCATGTACCAATCACACGCAGTGCCTGTAAATATTACTTTTAATTCCCATTTTATTTTGCCGACCGTACAAAACCATCAATAAGTCAAATGAAGCGGTAATCTTGTGCGGTTAACTGCTCATTGTGTTGCCGAATGATTTATTTTACGACCGTACTTTCACTGCGTCCGCAATCGGTTGTTTTGCTGACCGTACCGAGTACTCGTTGTTTACGATTTGGAAATTGCTAGTTTCAGGAATTTGCTGGCGGTACTTGGCTATGTATGGAACGATGAGGAGTTGCATCACTTAGGTTACAGCCGTTCGCACGTGAGATCGTGTTCCTGGGACAATTTATTGAATGTGATTGTAACGGAACTTGTGACCTTATCCATGAAGAATGTATCAGCAGTGATCGAAGTTATTTGCTGTGATTGGAAGCGATTGGGATAAATTAAATGAGTGGAGACCGCGTATAGGCAAGCGTAGTGTGGGACGCCCCCCAACTAGATGGACGTACGACCTAAGGAAGGTTGCTGGGGTAGACTGGATGCGGAAGGCGGAGGACAGGGTGTTGTGGCGCAGTAAGGGAGAGGCCTATGTCCAGCAGTGGACTGCGATAGGCAGAGTTGATTGATTGAGGAAATTAAAAAGAAGCAATTAAAGGGTAGGTCAGTAGAAGACCCTCGAGATGAAGCTATTAATTAAATTGTGTATATGATAATATTTAATGCAATTTGTTGTAAAAAAAACAGAATCGACTAACTGCTGCATTGCTAGTTATCCAACGTCACCTCTAAACGGTTCTTTTAAAAACTCATTATTGAAGATGTTACCGGCCAATTAATGAGTTCGTCATAAGACAACCAAACAAGACTTAAACAAGCAGTAAATCTACTGAAGCCTGCAGCCAAAACTGTTGTACACAAACCATACATCACTCACGATATCTCAATAAAATCATCAGAATTAATGGAATACATTCAATATCCAGTAACCGCGCGTAATTCATAATTTAATATTTCATTGCCGTCCGCCGGCAACCGGCAATTATCAGCAATACATCGTTCGGCAACCAGCAACCAAACAATAACGGGTTGGGTCAATTAACTTCGGGTCGTATCGGTTTATGAACGGGGGAATGTTTATGGGGGAAAGATGGAGAATTATGGGTACTTCGATATGATCAGGGGTAATTGTTGTATTTATGAAGGTTTTTTGTGTTACAGGTTGGTGTATGAAGGCTGTATGGGCCATAGACAAAAAGATAAAGAAAGATAAGGATGAGGATAAGATTCAAAATAATGATTGTCTTGACCTTGCGATGATTTTTTATCGTTGAATACCATAATAATATAGCAAAAGTATAATCAGCCTATAATGTTCCCACTGTTGTACACAGGGCTCCTCTCTGTAAGAGGTCAGTGGGTCATAATCACATATTTTTTTTGGTTCTAGGACATGCCGGTTTGCCGGTAGCAGTTGTGAAGAAATTAAATAAACAAAGTAAAGTGCCTATCTGGATTTGAACTCACGACCTTTGAACCACGATGCAACTCGTCAGTGCCACGATACCACAGGGTCACCAATGCTCCCGAACACCATATAATAGCGTCAAATATAATGTGTAATTAACAACAAGTAATTTCATTTATAACTTCAACGTCTCTTAATTGGTTCGGCAACATAAAAACACAACTTTCTTCCCCGAATTAATAAAAGGCGCCACGATACAGAATACAGTTATAAAATACAAACATTTTACGACACAATATCATAACCCGACCAGTTTATAACCACGGGAATATAACTGAAAATCGATAAAAACAGCGAATCGAAACTCAAAAGGATATCTCGATACTTCGGAACGATAAAAAGTAATGTTTGGCGCAAATCGAGAAACAATAGTGAGTCTGTAAACTGCATATGAGAAACCCCACGGGAAAAACCACTTTATTTACTAACCTTAGAGTCAAAATTTGCATATATATGTGAATTCAATAAAGTTTTCCGTGGGTAGTCATAGCCCACGCGGTATCGGATTTATTGTCGGTTTATAAGAGCAGTATTGATGACTGAACTCACACAAAACATATGGATTTGGTCTTAGTTTTTGCAGCTATGTGCCATAATGTGAAGGATACAGAATAAAGCTAAGAAACATTTTAAGCGAATAAGTAGGATTGAGCCTGATGACAACCTTCGAAAAGTTGCATAGCATAGTCAGCCGATAATGTTCCCACTGCTGGGACACAGGCCTCCTCTCTTCGAGAGGGAGTAGGCTGTTATCCACTGGCCCAGTGCGGGTTGGTGATGTCATATATCTTCAAATTTTTGTTCTAGGACAAGTCGGTTTCCTCACGATGCTTTCCTTCACCATCTTGAGAGCAGTGGTGATGAAATGATTTACACAAAGTAAAGTGCCTGCTTGGGTTCGAACCCACGACCTACAACTCGTTAGTCGCGACCGTAACCACTGGGCCACCACTGCTCTGCAATGTTGCATGAGTGTGACTAAAAAAAATATATTTAAAAACCTGAATCGCTATTAGGAAAATAGTACTCATCCGATGACCAATATGAACTCATTCGCTATATGAAAGAAAAAGACGAGAGGCGTCGTGGGACACCCGGTCACCGGGACCTTAACAAAGTTTGAGAGTATCAAATAACAAAATAAACACATAGCAAAATAAACTTCTAGCAGAAGTGTCGTGATCGTCACAATGTTACACCTTTTGTGGTCTGGCTCTCATTGGTCAAGTGTGCAGAGTATAACTTGCGATAAGGGACTTCCTTCCAAAACAAAACGTGACTGTCCGATAGTCCTGCAATCACAGCCTGACATATTATAATACTTTCTCACACTTCAGGAAGTAATCTGTTACATAAAACTATTAATTTGTCAACACAGACCGTCGATACGGGTACAATATTACGTAGCCCGTGTGAGTTCCGCCATATTGACATAACCGTCCCTTACATAAACCTTGCAACTACGACTAAGCCAAGGGAATGTCTCGATCGTAAACCGATTATCGATTACTAAGCGTGCAGGTGCTCGGTTGATTGATTGATTAATATTAATCGGTTATAATCGGTGACTGCATTAAATTTGTATAGCTCCAACTTGTTTTATATTGCAGTTTTAGAATTATGGGCGTACTTTATTATTCTGTCCACGTTCATTATCTGCTGAAGTTAATCTAGTCGGTCGATTTAATTTTCAAAGAGATAGATGGATTTGACAAGACCTACTTTTCAGTGCATATCAGTGTTTCCCAATCTTGTTACTTTATCAAACATTAATCGCACTTATATGCGGCGTTACTTTTAAGAATCGTTTTTTGATGTGTGAGGATAAAAGAGCTCAGTGCTTGAAGACCCAAAAAAAAATAATCACAAATGGTTTAAAGTCTAGTACATTGAAGGGTAATGTGTTATACTGCGCATAATTATGTAAGTATACCAATACATAACTGCCATGAATAATAACAATGTATTTTCCTTCACACCTGGGAAGTAAAACGTGGCAATATCAGCTGCTAATATTCCTATGGTTTTAATAAAATAAAATGTTTTGCACGAGAACTGCAATTGATTGTACCACCTGTTTTATTTGTCGATAAATTATATGCACAACATTGTAGCACATTATTGTTATGCAAATTTAGAGTATTATAACATTGTAAGAAGAAGGTGGGTTTGTTATAAGAGTCATTACTCATTACTAACCACGTGTCGTGTGATGGTACATAAGTACGTCATGCGCAATTGGTCAGTTGACTGACTAAGTATTCAGGGCCAACCAACTGACCAATTGACACTGAATTTGGCTGTAGCCTTTGAAAGAATGGATGTATGGACGTTATTTATCGTATAGTAACTTCTTCGTCGGTTTTCTTCATTTCTTTCATCATCATCTGCCTAGCCTTTTCCCAACTATGTTGGGGTCGGCTTCTTCTTTTGGTTTTCTTCATTTCTTTACAGGATTATATATTATGATGTGATTTAAAATATCAATTGTGGTCTTCTTACACTCACTCAATTGTGAACGTGGTTGTGGTCAACTGTTTCTACACGTCTCTTTTAAAATTCTAGTCATTACTTAGAAACCTTCGCTACACCAGCTAGTCGAGTTCTGCTATAATATTCACAGAAACTTAGTAGAATCTTGCCTATTATCCTGTCTGTTACCGTCACACCAAATAATTTATAGTATTACCACAATTGCATATAAACACTTTATCACTAACTCATCAATATGGCATTAACTTCAAAACCACAGAACGTGACAAGAAACTAACCGATTCATTGTCGATCCATTCGATAGCGTTATCGACAACACTGAACAGACATTATGCGATGTAAATCATCGGTTGTCAATCGGTAAGATCTAGATTTTAATCGGTTTCATAAGAAGTCTGGCTGTTGGATATTTATTTTATGGGAAAAGTGACATTTCAGTAAGGCTCTTGAATACTTAATGTTTCTGGATTTAACCAGTTATTTGCAGATTTATGACACCACGATTTTGAATAATTCGAAGCAGGCTGATGTCCTGGTCAAGGCCACATTGGATTTTACGATAAAGAAGATATTAGATTAGATTATTAGATGATATTAGATATAGTTAATGGAAATATTATGCTATTGTTGGGTGACCCATTGTTTATTTATTTATTAAAAATTTCGTACACAAAAAAGGTACAAAGGCGGACTTAATACCTTAGGCATTCTTTACCAGTCAACCGAGGGTGGTGAAGACATTAGATGGAAGGTGCTTTTTTTTTGTTTAGACTAGCATGAACTTCTAAAATTAGTTAAATTATCACGTGACCGTGTGGGGGTACTGTTACTAGTAAAACCGGAGAATTTTACAAAAGTATCAAAAGTCACCGCTCAGTAAGTAGCTCTTGACATATAAAAATAGCTGAAACAAAGTAATTAGTACTGTCTTTTTAAAAATAACTTATCATGGCTTTGTCCAGGCGGGTAGGTATTCTAAAGGTACTCCATAGAAAATTATGAAAATTGATGGCCTCACTTGGGTCATGTATCAAGTTCTGGCACTACATAATTATTACCCACAACTCTGCCATCAACGAAATATTTCTAAAAAAGCTATAAAACCCGCAAACCCGCCTCCACCACAATACATTATAATTAATACGTTTATATTAGCATGCCTGAACACGACTTATGAATTTTAAAATAATATCGATCGTAATTACTGCCTACGTTAACAGGCCGTTATAACGCAATAAATTGTACTTAGACTTGTTAATAACTATGTTTTTTGTATTGCTATTAACTTGGCTTGTTGAAAAGGAAGGAAACTTTGAAGTAATTTGTTTGTAGTTGTTGCTGCTTTATAAGTGGTGGATGACGTACCTGCTGGGTTAACAGCTGTTGTTGCTTGACAACTATTGTGTTGTGTAATTAAAAATCCATGGATTAGAATATTAATTACCACAACAGCAGTGCAATTCTGTAACCATCTCACCGTCAAAACTTAGGCGAAGTGAGGGTGGAGTGAGCGGTCATTCCGACTAATGCTAGGGATTGACACTATTGACAGCTCACTCTAAGCTCACTTCACCTGGATCGCCCAGAGGATACGGTGGAGCATACGGTGGAGGTCTGCCCCGCTTGGGCAGAGCACCGCCGTGTCCTCGTAGAGGCGATCGGCAGCGGCGGCGACCTCTCGCGCCCGGCCCTGGTTCAAGCCATGGTCCGGGGCGAGAGGGAGTGGGAGGTGGTCACCTCCTTCTGCGAAGCAGTCATGCTAGCGAAGGAGGTGGCGGGATGGGCGAGGGAGAGATCCTCACGCCTCAGCCGCCGAGGGAGACGCTCCGGGCGTCGGGAGCCGCGTGACGACTCCCGGCCACCGTAGGCGCGGGCCTGCGGGCGGAAAGCAATGGGTAGCTCTCCGTCCGATCAGGACCAGGCCCGTGCCGGACGGCGCGTATGTGTTCCACGTGCGCCTCAAAGAGATGTCAGCGTAGTTGACGGGGCCCGACAGGGCCGAAGCCTGCCGGGGTAGCGGGATCGTCCGAAAGGGTTACCGCTGCCCTGGTACATAAAGGGCTAAGGAAGGAACACGGGTGGGTTTTAGTCAGTAAGAGTCTGACACTCCCTTCCGCTCCACCCAGAGCGGGATTCAATACGCATACCTGTGACATAATTTTTCAAATAACAAATATTTTAGATTGGAATAGAGAAATACCTATAGGAAAAACAACCAAATAAAATCGCAGTTTAAAAGCAAAAGCCATCATTACAACCCAATATCATCGAAGCAAATCAACAATTAATCTTAATTTTTCTTATCCATCTGTATACAACGCTGTATAAATAAATATTCGGAGTTATAAATCTTGGCAGCCATACGTTAGCACATCTCAATCGTATATCTCACGTATAATTAAATTTCAATGCGCTGGAGGCTGAATGCTCAACGCATGTTAAGGTAGTGTGCTAGGGTTGAGAAACTTGAGGATCGGAGAAATATTGCGCACTTGAATGAAGTTAGGAAGTGTTTGAATGGAAGTAAAAAGTTATGGAAGTCTATTGGAAGGTCTCTATCCAATTGTAATAGGACACAATGATTGCCATGAGTCATGCTCACTTAAATGTCCCGCTGATAGTGGCGAGTCTGTTGGCACATTCGGTTCCCTACAAAATGGTTGAGTTAGTGGTGCTAATTCACGCATCATGTTCGTGAACGGGCGCCGTCCGTTGAGACTGGTCAAGGCTTATTTTTAATCTTATATTTTGAATTGTTTCTTTATTTCATTTTTTACACTGTTCTGACATATAGAAACAAAAAAATGTATGTATCGAAGACTTTGTAATATCTTGACTAACTTTCTGACTAACTGGCCGACTCTTTGCCAATTCAAAAGTTGATTACAAGCCAAACCTACTTGTTGTTTTAATGACTGGAAATAATAACAAAAACCTTGTAGTTCTCAAATAAAGTGTGAAAAAGTATCATTTCCAAAGTATTTTCCATGTTATGGATAAGAGAGTTGATTATTTTGCGAAAACAGAAACTCCCTTTTTGGAACATCCTGCCAGCACTCATCACGTTTCTTGTCGTGATACGAGTAGATGGGTTGTTCTCGCTCTGTGATGGTGACATCCAAGCAGAGAATTTTCTCAAATGTATTCATCATTGAATGTCAAGTCGTGTATGTAACCAAATATGGTCTACATTCAATAAAGCAGCCGGTAGTACTAGCTGTACCATTTATATTAAACCGAAGGGTTGTTTTCAATATACGGGACCGCTTGTAAACATTTAAAGCCGATGTCTAGACATAAATGTTTGCACTTAGATGGAGTTGAATAAAGCTCGTGTCCTCTCAAATGTAAACATATTTAAGGAACGTGCTGTAAACGTTGTTGGAATTCAGCCCTAACAAGTACCAGACTCTTTGTAGATAGCTGAACATAGACCTCCTACATTGAGAAGGTATCTTCCGAAAGTAACTAACTGTCATCAGAATGTTGACAGATAATACTGACTGTAGATGATGATGTTGATAAAATTAATACTGTTGCACTAAAGGATACAAAAGAAGCACCTCATTAGCTTTTCACAAGATGTGACTTTCTGCTAAGACCAAGACAAGACCATAAATCCGAAGCCCTTCATAAAACAAATAACCCCGACACTACATTGGAACTAGCAACCCCGCTATCAGTCCACCCATATTGAGATCTAAAGGCGTAACTGAATGTAAATTTACGTGGCGGCGTGGCATAAATAATGTGTGGAGCCATTAAATATGATAATCTTGTTGCTGCATCGGCGGATGAATGGTCTTTGTTCGGCCCAGGGTGAACAGATCCCGATAGCATTGTACGGTTTGAGATTCGCTCGTAAATACTACCGTTCGATACTTTGTGTGTTTGTATGTTCGGTGATTAGCGTGAGGATTTGGGGTTGTTGAATCAATTTGAAATTAATTCTATGAATGTATCGCTCGTTAGGTTTTGCTTAAGCTGCTTGTGTTACTTGGTCGTTAGTTTCTTATGGTCGAGGTTTGTGACAGCTTATCATCACCATTATTTCAGCCGAAAGACGTCCACTGCTGGAAATAGGCCTCCCCCAAGCACTTCGACTTCGACCGGTTCTGTGCTTCTCGCATCCAACGTGGCAGCTTACAAAGTCATAAATCATGATACGTCGCTTCAGGTACCCTCACTGAAATCGATTTTACTGTTCCATTGTTATTTTCATAACTTTTGCTAGCTCTAAAAAAAAGGAAATCAAATAAAGAATCAAACAATTTCCTTGAGCCTGTTAAATTGGTTACTATGATATCACGACAATCCATTTGATATAAATATAATTTATTCGTTTGGGCTTCTTATTGCAGAAACTTGTACACACAAGTATCTTGTACAATCAACTTGTACAACATTTGTAATAAGAAAATAAGAAGAAATAATAAACAGCCAAAAACTACATATATTCAGATTTTCTAAAAGTGATCAGTCCTGTACTATGTGCTACAAAGGTCAGTCAGTCGGTAAATGATAAAATTCAACGATCAAATAAATTTTCAAAAGTGTTCTCGAAATTGAAATCGACATCGAGTCTCAATAGTAGTGACTACACTATCACGTTATAATTTATCGCCAAAGGAAGAAGTAAATCATACGCCGGATCACGCCCTCGTAAATCCAATAATATTATCCTGTGCCGTTTGGGGGTCGGCGATAATGTTCCCGTGGTTTATGACCAGATATGGCCAATGGTGACGTGTTAATGGGATGTTTTGATGGGACCTTATCTGTTGTGATGATTTTTGATGGTAATGAAAGTGGTAACGCAAAGCAAGCAGTGTAATGAGTAAGTATCGAAATCCAAGATTATGATATTTATTATGATAAAAAGTAATCTAATAGTAAGTACGCCGTACCTAAGGTTTTTCTATAGGCACAAGAAAAGAGAGGCTAATGCTCAGCAGTGGGTGAAGTCAGACTGTAATGGTGATGATTGAAAATGCATAAATTCTTGTTACATAAAAATAATCTTTCATTAAACTCATTTTAAGAATTTTTAAATGATTTCCTTTCTGATGCTCTAATGCTGATAACGAGTCTTGTACTTCTAATCGTATAGAATAAATAATAATGCCTTCATTCTGACATTCATATCTGGTCTCTAGACCCATGCCGTGTAAGTCAGGATCGCTGGCTCCACAATAAAATATCAAGAGGTAGTTTCTGGCTCAACCAACAGTGTATAACATTTTAAAGCTTGTAGAGACCTCAAGTTATTACACAATAAGTAATAAGGAAAAAGATCAAACACAATCGAAACGAAGCTAAAATATTTCAGAACAAACGATAGGACAGACTCTTCTACCACAGTAACGTAAACATCAACACAGACCAATTTAAATTTACACCTTCGTGTAGGCACTATCTGCAGACAATCCAACTATCTTCGATACGAAAAACGTACGCATCTTCCTTCCATTGTTACCTCTAACCAAAGTATTACGTAGGAGGCACTACAACCCCAACACAGAGGACCACCGAGCCACACAGTGTCACAAGCTCCATAGTCAAAGTTGGGAATTAGGTGAGCAGTGTCATCAAAATGGAAAACAAGTCCAGGAGATAAAATGACGGTATCAAGCGGACCCATTGAGGCTTCAATAGGTATGGAAATAGGCCATCAGTGGTGCACATGCAGTATCGGTTATATGCTATTCCCTATCTGTAATAGCCACTTAAGTGCGAGCCGTGAAGATATCGTATCTGTACGTCTCTATTGCTGGAATGGGTACATTCAGTGTATTTTATATACGTGAGGAAGTTTTTCAATGGAGTTGTGTCGGGTTTTATTTGTTGATGGAACTTTGTGGAGCTGATAGTTTTAAGTTATGGAGACGAGAACTGGTTGGGAGGTAACCTGCTTGCCGGTGCTTTGAGCGTTTTGTTTTCTTGATTGGAACGTCGAGAACATTCTTGTTTAAATAAATTCTATTACTTTTAGAATGTGTGCCCTTACAGTACTGCGTATATTGGAGTATATTCTTAATGTTTGTTTTGTTTTTGGGTTCACTTTGATCTAAATACTTGACTGTAATCAAAGCAACTACGACATACGTCATTTTTTTGGAAATTCTGCGCTTTAATTACACATTCAACATTACTTATTATGGCTTGACGTGGCTATAACTCCTTTCACAATTCCCAACATTAAAAAAACCTTCTCCAACGCAATCTCAGAGCCATAACTCAAGCACAACATCTAGAAATAACATTAAACAACAACAAAAGACGGTCGCAGAAAACGCTAAACAATAAAAGATACACGCGCCAACAAAAAGGCCTTAGAAGTTGTAACATAAAGGGGAAAATTATGGCGCTTTCAGCGGCACATTTAAACGGGACATATTTCAAAAGTTTCAGCGTATTAAGCAACATTTATTTTGGCAGTGACTCGACCATTACGCAGCCGTACGACCCAAGCTGGATGTTATGAAAAACATTGCGGTTACTATGAGTTTCTCGATGGAGTTTACGAAATATTTTTGTTGGACATCATAAAGAATGGCTTTGAACAACTATAGTAAATAAAACGATTAGTATAAGAAATACCGAATTACACATTGATTTATGATAATTAATTATAGTGAAGTTTTAATTTATTGGGAATCGTCCAAAATGATCAAGCAACTACGAGATCGAGTATACCTATTCATACAGATTTACCCTGCACAAACTTGCAAATAACCATACGTTTTATTATTTTCGAGATAAACCCATTCATTTTGAACATCTTGATCAAGATGGCAATAACTCAAAAACCAACATTGGACATATGCAAACATGGTGGAAAGTTCAGTATCCGTTTAGAAATAAACTCGAAAGCGACAAAAAATCTGAAACCAGTGATACGCAGGATCTCAAAGCATAACAGCTTGACTGTCTTGTTACATCCTAGATTCATGCCTAGGCCGAACGCCAGCGTTTTATTATTTAGACTGGGCACACTGTACCAGTCAGCATTTTCTTCCAAATTATGTCTGCACTTCATCTTATGAAGATGGGAATGTATGGCTATTTTATTTGGGCATGATTTGAGGTCTTGTATAAGTAGTCAATGTTAAAAATGGTTACGCCCAACGTAACCATTACGACTACTTTTTTCTTGGAAGAAGCCTATCTTGAGTATTGGATCTTAGTGTTGATAAAGACCTCGGTAAGCTTAGGTTCAATCCTTTATTTGTTGTAGCTTGCGTGAGGTGATGGCCATTAATAAGTTGATATTGAAATTGCTTCAACAAGAAACAATGACTTACAGCGATAATCTAAGTCCTTTTCAAAGAATTTCCTTGACTCATAGTTGACTCTTGGCGTCATAACAGAGGCCTCAAAAATGCTCTCCAAATGGTATTCTGATTGCGAAACTGTCTAGGTTGACTCACAATGGTCTAAATTGTTAGATATTTACAAAACGTTAAGTTCAAACATTCCTTTTAAAGGTACCTATGTTATTTTAGCATTGAGCATTGAATTGAGCCTCTACCCAGGCTATCAAAAATGTCCCCGAGAACAAACAAAATAACTTTTTCTGTCAAACAAAACCTCAACAAAACCGTCTTCCTACTTCGCAGTCATAGCAATATCGCTCAAAGTAGAAACATTGCAGTGATAACATTCCAAGTATGCTTGTGATTCTCCTGAGAATAAAGTAATGCGTTTCTTTCAGTCGGTTCTTGCTATTTCATTTTGTATAACTTATTTGAACGTTCCACGTTCTGTTGTATGTAGTTTGCTTTGTGTTTCAACCTATATTTGAATGAATCAACCTAGAATGCACCACCATCTTTGGTTTTGGAGTACCTAAATTGAACAAGACGTAGGTAACTGGAACTTAAAAATGGACTTAGGAGTAACGGACATAGAACAGTTAATAAGTGGAAAAGTTACAAATAAAGTGAGTACGGTATGAAAATACATCAAAACAATTGATACCCCGGAAGTTGTGAAAATGCCCAACAATACTTATAAATTATTTACGACAACAAACAAAACTTAGCCATCAATAATACCATATAAAACCTAAAAGAATAACACCAAATATTTTCAAACAAACAGCGTTCAATCTATTCAGCACATTCCTTTAAACACTACCTCCTACTGGTTCAAACAATGCAAAGCGGTATACATTGAACCGTGTGAAAGGTGACAAGACCATTGTAGTCGGTTTGGGGCGGCAGTGTATAATTTGTCGGGGAAGGCGGGATGACACGCCCCGTTGTCACTCCAGGAGGGCTGTTAAGGGAAATGCTGTGTTCTGTGATTTAGGGAGTTCCTAGTAATGTATGTGTTGTTGTTAAAGCTATGGAAATAACAGCTGTTTCTAAGAAGAAGAATATTGCTTTCAAAATGAAGTAGGTTCTCCACAACATCGTTTCCTACTTCATTGTAGATGGACTAAAATTAGAGAACCTTTAAATCAACATGCTCTGTGTACAGTTTTATGTTCGGATATGATGAGGGACTTAAGTTTACGTACCAATATCATCAGCTCATAAGAACGTATGGTTCTGTCTCGAGTGACGGTACATTAGGAATGGCTTGCGCAGCAATTCCTACGGCTACAGTTTCATGCCTTCTAGTTCTATACAGTTTAAAAAACTTCATATCTTGTAAGTAAATACGTCCTGCATCCCAATTTTCGTTTATCACATTCGCTTCTCTTAAGCCCCATTTGCACGATGAAAGTTTCTTGTCTGTGGCATACCTACAAACAAATTGAAGCAACTAACGACTTGCATCGTCTAAAAGCTATTTAAACGATGCAGCTTTTATCATTACTTCAACTTACCACTGTCCACAGGCTTTACTGTTTACAGTTTCACTCACTTATTTGTTTCGGGATTCACAGCCCTTCCCCTCGTAAACAAATCAAAACAATCCAGTCACACAATTCTCTTTAAATAAATCTCACTAGTGCTGTACTGCCCCGCCCATCACTAACGAGCCCCTCGTCACAACGACACTCCACCATTTCACAATTCACTAATAGCAGCACAAACAAACGTTATGTACTTATTTATTTCTGTATGTAAATAGAGAAGTCTTTTGTTATGACTGGCGGGATAAGTACAGTGGAAGTCAACAAGTACTTACACTGATCTAGCTGGTGGTATTTATATCTTACGGGATCGTAAGATATGCTCGATCGCCAGGGCCGAAATCATCATATGCCTAGTGTTTTCCCAACTATAACAGGTTCGGCTTCCAGTCTAACCAGGTGCAGCTGAATACCAGTTTTTTACATGAAACGACTGCCTATCTGACCTCCACAACCCAGTTACTGGGTAATACGATACCCCATGGTAAGACTGGTTGTCAGACTTTGAGCGTTCTGACCGCCCGTAACTACTGTCAAAGATCTATCGAAACAACCGGGACCAACGGCTTAACGTGCTTTCCGAGGCTACAATACAATACTCTAGAATGATCGCAACAACCTAGTGCTACGCTAACGCTATCACTTAAGCACCATTTTATGATATTGTTTTGAGCCCTTAAAAATTCATATTTCTTTAACGCTTAAAAAAATGTGAAGAAAAAACAAAGTAAATGCATAATTTAATTTTTCTGATATTTCGACTCCATTTAATTTTGGCCCAATTCAAATAAGTACCACGTGACATAAGTAGGACACGCCCCCTACTAACTACGTCGAGCACTCAACATTATTTCAAGTCACCACTCAGGACTCATCAGCACCAACTTATTGCTACGTTCATAGTGTTTGACTTGAATCTTATGTTACCGTACATAAAGGTGATGTTAGATGAAGAAATGATTTGGTTGAGAATATGGCGCCTGGTCTTAAGAGTAGCCGTAATTAAAGATTATGAGGATACTCGTACATAGAGTCAAGAAAAAGAACAACTTTTGTTTGGTACTGAAATAAAGCATACATGAAACTATTCCTGTGGAAAAAAGACCAATGAAGTGAACAATCATAGACGTTTTGAGGTGTCCTGGGGGCCTACTCCGAAGTGCAAAGTGCGAATGTTCGGATCGAATCGACACATGGCCGAACCGAATATTATTGAAAAATGCGAAAATAGTTCGGATCGGCTCAGTTAGGTCGGGATCATAGTCAATATTTGAAAGTGTGTAGGAGTGTAGGATCGGAACCGACCGAACCAAATAGTAACTTCGTAGCAGGAAACGGCCGAACATTCGGCCGATACTACTTCGGAGTAGACCCCCTGGACTAAACATACAGCTATCGTACCTACCGAGCAAGTGTACATGTTGTTGAACGCTCTTTCCTCTCTGTATACTCGTAAGAAGGCTTTTGACCTGCAGTATAACCCCGTGGAGCGACGAAATCCAAATCAAAAGTCATGTATTCAAATTAAGCTGAGAATCAGCACTTTTCGAAGTCAATAATTACAAAAGACAGTCCCCTAAAACGCCCGCCCTTCACCACTTCCTAGTGCTTTCGCTGGGAAGAAGAAGTGGCGCAACAAACTCCCCAGCAGCACAGCTGCCAGTTCAGTTAGACGATCTCCACAGGGTGGGTGGATAAGAGTAGCCGAGTATCAAGGTAAGATAGTGTTGTGTGTGTAGTGGAGAGGCCAACATCCTAACTAATATTATAATTGCGAAAGTAAGTTTGTTTGCTACGCTTTCGCGCTAAAATGGCTCAACTAATTAGGATGAAATTTGGCACATGGGTAGACCATGACCTGGAGAAGGACATAGGCTACTTTTCATCCTGGAACGCAGACGAAATCGCGGGCATCAGCCAGTATTTAATCATTATGTCTAGAAGGGGACCCATGATTATCCTGTTTATGTGTATAAACATGATAATCATGGGTTTGTTTTAACATAAAACCTTTTTGATAAAGCTTCTATTAAACCATGTCCTATCTATAAAAATCTCAACACTCTGGCTCCCATACAAATCACAGTCTCGGATGGGCGGAGATTCGAAGCATCCTTGAAGCCTCAACGCGACAATTTCGACGCCTATTTGTCAAATTAACGCAGTTGAGGGGAGAGTATACCATCTTAATCACGTACGAAGATTTTAATAAACGGCTCGGCATATAAATTATGTATGTACTCGTAGGTACTTTGATTTTCATGGGTAAAGAGAGGGGGAGGTTGATGGGTAAATTAATTTAATTAAGATGGGCTTTGGAATTTTGAAGTGAGCTCTGAGTATTAAAAGATTTCTGATTGAGTCTTTAAAATTCGTGCCGTATACCTGAGTTTATTGAATACTGTAAATATAAGGACTTATGAGGGATATACTACGAACAAACTGGGTGAAACTGGCAGGTGATGTATAACGGTAATATTTCGTAATTATATTTAGGGATATTCTATTCTAATCTAATGATCATGATCATGATGAATATGTATTACATATTCTAAACATAAAACGTTTATCAACACAGTACAATGGCTAATAATCAGGGGTCTAGGTAATGCTATTTTGTGTAGAATAGCACACTACTCAATACTCATACGTGTCTACTACCAGTACAAATTCTTCCTCAAGGGAAGGGGAAGTAAATCTACAAGACAATCATTCCACTTTCACGTGGTAACCTGAGCTACTGCCTGCCTCTGTACAAGCATATCATTGCGACGTTAATGGCTTTGTGGCCGGCAGCGCGTGCGCCGATAATCTACGGCGCAGTAAATCACCGCGTGACCCGCACTACCGCACATCGGTGTACAGGGCTGCCAGTGTTGCCACTGCATGTGGTGGTGATAGTGAACGGTGTGTTATCACCATCATAGACATCAGTTAGGTAAAGCGAGGCTGTCTAAATGTTCAGGAATTGTTAGCGCACCTGTTCTGTGTTCAGCGTATATGCAAATGTCCCGTTTTGGATTGCAGGTAATGTTTACGCACAAACGATGAATGTAGCTTCGTTTCTTGAAGAATCTTTATCGAGTGAGGATGGTGAAACCGTGAAAAAACTTACATGGACATATTGAGTGCAATGAAAAACGTCATTGGCGCCGATTCCCTTGTTTACAAATTAAACTAAATTTAAGTTCAGTGCATCTTTTTCTTTCTATTTCATTAAGAAAAGGACAGAAGATAAATATTAGTTTAGTCCTGTCAAATTAGTCAGCGGCTGACGTAAATTGACGTATTTTTAGTAGCCATGTTTTTAATCACGTCTAAACTGTCTATGGAATATCTTAATTTGACAGGACTAAACTAATATTTATCTTCTGTCCTTTTCTTAACGAAATAGAAAGAAAAAGATGTACTGAACTTAAATTTGGTTTAGTTTGTGAACAAGGGCATCGGCGCCAATGTCAAATTAAAAATATTAAGCTGTCAATATTATCATAAATAAAATAGATGCGTTAATGAAAAATACTTCTTCACACCCAGCTGAGTAGACCGTAGGTACTCCTGTAATAGATATTTAGAAATAAATCATACAGAGATCTACTAATGACATAAACAAACGTTTTTCACTAACCAGCCAACCCTACTCACCTGCGGGTCGTGAGCTTTATTGAATTTAGCATATTTCGCTCATATCGAGACATCGAGCTCGCATTGTCCCACACTACCGTATGTGTACAATATGTTGCTGTATATGCTCGAAAACAGGGTTATAGTTTTTGGCATCGTGGTGAGTTCTGGATATTTATTTAATTTTAGGATTCCTCACCAAAAAGATAAATAAGTATTTCAGTGTACTTTGATGAGGGGTACATCTCTGCCATGCAATCACAATATATTATATTATCGTTTTTGTTGTACTACATATCTACATGCGGATACATAAGATGCCATATCAACATTTTCACTAAGTTATGGTGGTCTGTTTTGTCAAAATACTTACTATGTTTTTATAAATGATTACGGTGTTTTGCAAAATACGACTTATATTTTAACTACCTACTTTCTTTAAATACAGTATTTAGTCATAACACTTCCCAAAGAACGTGAGTTCACGACATGCTATAGGTATGTTTCATATCATGAACTCTTCTTTATGGATTTTAATTGTGTGTTTTATCTATTTTAACAATTGATTTCATTCAGTTCACACATCTTCTGGTAACACTGTATCTACAACCCTGAACCTCTCACGTGCGTACAATAAATTAGTGTGCACCTTAGCTGTCGGCAGGATATTAGGAATGACAAAAGAAGATCGACCAACGTTCGTAGATGGATGTGTGCACCGGGCGATTGGATCTTCCGCGTAGCTATCTTTGCTACCGGTTTTAGCCTCGAGGTGGCAAATAGAATCGTTTTTGTCTTGAGTGGTCTTCCTATGACAATCATAGCATAGCTCATCATATCATCATCATAGCTAGTCATAGTTTCTCAATGATAAAAAACACTAAATGGCTTCCTTGAATCTACAAGATCAGCCAAAAACTTAGGGGAAATTGCACAAAAAGAATTCATTTCGTTTCCTCCAAATGTTTTGCACATTCACAGCGACATGCACAAATGTATACTGTGTAGAACTGTGTGCGCATGCAATCGTGCGTGATTTAGTGCGGTAACGAATGGCTGAGCAAACTGTGTCGGCTGTGCGAATAGTTTGGTTACTAACCTAATTGTACAGTCATGTTGTTTGTTTATGCTCCCTTGAGGGGGTGGTCGCGAATGAGGTGATGGGTAAGAATGGTGTTGATCCTGGAAGGGCAATCATAGACAATCGAATGCAAGCAGTCACCAAAGGGAACACATACCGTCAAGACAAGGAAAGGATTGAAAAGGGATTTGAGAAAATTGCTAAGAAATTGAACATAAAAATAAAGACTCCAGTCCTAAAGTTTACGCAAGTGAAGAAGTGCAAGGAATAGAGAGCAACTTCCCCATTATGTCATTAAGTTGGTGTCCGTGTCATGTGTGATGTTTAGAAGGCACAGGCAAGACTATTATAACCAATAGATAGCATTAAATCAAGAGCAATCAAATATGCGTCAATGTTGTTACTACTGTGTGGAAATGCTTTGTCACATAACATCCTACACCCTTTACTCATAAACATAATTTGATGTACGACAATACAAAGGTATTTGACATCATTATCAAACACAGAATGCATTATGTCGTTCCGAAATCACCGCCCAAACCAACAGTGATTTGTAACAGTGATTTAGAGCTCTGCCAGACAATATGAGACCGCTACACAAACATATTATTAGTAATTTATGTGTAATGGCGTCAGTGACATGATTTCAGGTGTTGAATTGATGATTATTGCATGGTTGATGATTTCATTTTGGCTCGCATGACCTGTGGATGGAATCGTTTGATGCGCCAGTAAGCATGTCAGTTTTGTGTGACTGCTCATTAGGGTGGCTAGTACGGAAACAAATGGTACTATTTATGGTCTAGTGGATGACTTACATTATCTAAATGTTGATCGTCACAGAATTTATCAAGTCATAAACTTATCTTGTTTTTTCTCCTTAGCTATGGGAAGCCCGATTTTATGAATCAGAAATGCTTAGCATGTTTTCATCTCGCCATCTCACCAACCAGCAATATATTTTGTTTAACATTCTCCAAGTTAAAATAATGAACACCACCTTGCAGATGAACTAAATCATACTCTAACAGAACTAAAATCGAAATTAAATTTCCATCTTCCGTTGTATCTAGAGGCAGTAGGCAATGTGGGCAGGGTGCTCTCACGACCCGATATTTACGAGTTCGGCCCGATACTGAACATTATTTATGTCTCTGTTTCCCCATTTTTGTAACAATATTTATTGTGCTCGAATATATCAAATGTGAAATCTTTAACAGTAACTTCTGTTTCGTATAGGCTTTCAGATATTTTTTGTAGGAATTTTAGGAGATTGCGTGGTAACGTGGGGCTGATTGGTACAATATAGTGATATGATTTTTCATTGAAGCGGTCTTCTTTTTCTTCTTTGTGTTGCTGGCACGACTGTATTTTAAGTATTCTCCCTCCCTTCTTTTTTTTTCAGCTTTTCGCCACCCCAATGCTGATAATGTAGGCATCCTGCAATGCACATCACTCTTCTCTGTCTCTAGCCTTCCTAAGCCAGAGTCGTCCATCAATGTTAACCAGGTCGTCGGTTCACCGCATCGTCTGTCTATCCACACCTCTACTACCAGGTTTCGGTCTCCAGTCCAGCATTTTCAAAACTTCGCTACTTCCACGGCATCGTCCGTGGCAGCGCAGTCATAGTGACGTCCACTTTGACTGCATATTTTGGGACACAAGGGCAGAATATAATAATGATTAAACTATTACTTTTACTTTCACTTCCTTGCGTTGGTTTATTTTGAAAAGTTCCTGACAAATGTCTGATATAGTCGCATCTAGTTTAAAGAAGAGAAGGTTTGCAAATCTAGACTCTGTAATTATTAACTTCAACCAACGGGCAGGCTACTTTGAAGTGCTGATATATTCTTCAACACGTCGGATCAGACACAAAGGGGTGCGTCGAACGTCAAACGATATGTTAGCATGTGAGCGAAACATTTGTATAATTTTGTGCACAGAGACACAGCGAGAGCGACAGTCAAAGGACCTTTCAGAGGTAAAGTAATCATTGATTTCTTCAGGAAGATCATCTCTGATCACATGAACTTTGAAACCTCAGGATTATTCCTCCGACTATCACTATTTTGGCTTGTGTAGCTATGTCAATCGACTGCACATAAGTTTTTCATGGTTACCTATTATAGTTACCCAAATAAACTCATGAAAAACTTAATAAGGTTATGAGGCCAGGATCACCAACGCTAGCTAGAAACCAGATATCTGAATCATAATGATTCAGATTTTTTAAGATTGTTTTGACTTTTCTTTCATTGTATCCTTATCGTTGTCTGTCCATCTTCACGTTCCTTAGCTACTTATAATAATAACATGGTAGGCACTTCTTCTTTTATTTTTTTCCGTAAATCGTTTACATCATTTTCCTCACAACCAAGCTTAGATCCTAAATCATAACTTACATAAATATTATAAATTATATCGTTATAAAAACCCTCTCGTTGTACCACGCGACTGCTTATTCGCTGTCGAGCCGCAACGCCTCTTTCATGTTCAGAATCAGATACGCGCCGATTTATAGCAGCCCGCCTTAATTGTGGCCCGATCAGCCGGCCGCATCAATTCAATTTGTTATTATGAACACTTAATATGAACACGGATATTTTGTGAGGAGGAAAATTGGAGGATTTGGCGTGATTTTTTAGTTACCCTGAGATTCTTATCTAGATACTTCATGTCTTTGGGTCTGAAATAGATAAAGTTTTAACTCCACTTTTACCTTACGTGTAGGCCAGCTATTACTATTACCTACTGCACTTCTAAAATATTGTTACTCTTTTAATTCCACCTCTGTCTTGCTTAGTTTGAAAACCGCTTTTGTGCTCATCCCATCTTATCCTCAATATTCATCTTGTGAAGAAGTCAATCATGCTACTGCAGCCCAACTCTGGACATAGAGAGAGATAACCCAAATAGAGAGAGTAATTCCACCAGATAATACTGAACAAACGAAAGCTTCCAAGTTTATACATTTCCCATTTACCACTTTTAAAATATTACCTTTAAAAGCCCAAAGAGCCCAAGGAACCTGAAAGCGTGTGGACTAACATTTTTATAGAGCAATAAAGTAGGTAGAGCGCCATTCGCAGACCACCTATCGTAGAGCTATCGCAACAAATTGCGCGTGATGTATCGCCCGCTATTATTGCGTGGAGCATTGTTTTGAGAATATGGGGACAGTCCTGGTTTAAAATGTAGAAAGGTGAATTTAGTGTCGTAAATAATTAAGTCATCATTGGTGATTTATTTCTTTATCTATTGAACATAAAACAGCCCATGACCTAGACACAATGAAACGGAAATGTTATAGAAAGAGGTCAGATAGAAAACACTTAAAACAGTAAGCTAAAGAAACAAGAACGTAATTATATTAAAACAGGAACTTTTGTGTCAACTTAGTTCAGAAGTTATAGAAAAAGTCCTATACAAGGTGTTGTTTTGCATCTTCGTCAAATTCAAGGAGGTAACTATGCTACTGATTCTCAACACGAATCAATAATAAAATAAGTAGGTTTTTTTTTTCCTTCTAATTTTCGGAAATTGGCATGTGTTTTAAAACGCGGCCTGTGTGAGAACGCACTGTAACTGCCCTTTTACATACACATAAAAACGCGGCCGCTTATACGATACCATAACGCGATTCTGTTCTTTGAAAGTGGTGTATTCTGGAATACTGTTAAACTTAAATTACTAAAAAAACAAGAATGTATTCATTATTTACCAGGGATCGTAATTTTATTTCATTATTTATGTCTTTCATAACAGCCTCCTGAAATTTGACGAGGATGCAAAACAACAGCTTGTATATTAACGATAGTCTATAGATCCAAAACTTCATGTGACATATCAACAACCACGTACTTCATCTACAGAACTTTCATCTAAAAGGCAACCTCTAATGACACGGTACACTACAATTCATCTCTTACCGGTGTTTCATAAAAACAAAAACCTACACGAATTTACACAAAAACCGGAACGTATCCCACTTTGCACAAAAACAAACAGTCCCTACCACCATTACGTCGGCCGGCCGCTCGCTCGCCACCAGCTAGATTTTATCGCTCCTTCGAACCATTAAAACGGCCATAATGAAGTTTCCCTACGGATAATGCACTGGAGCATTACGCCATGATTTACAAGGCCAGCAATAAAAAGAATTTAAGGGATGACCCGGGATAGTAAAAATAGCGGGCTTGGGGCGAATCGACATCATAAATATGAGGAATGAGCGCTAGTGTGTTTTATGTTGGCAATTTTATTATATCATATTACATGTGGGGTGGAGCAGGTTCTTATTGCGTATTTGGTGAGTTGGTCGGAAGTACATTTTTTCACATAATACACATTTAATTCGGAGATGATTAATGGTTAGAGAACTCCTTGACCATTGAATAGAAAAAAATATATATTGTTAAAGAAGCGTTATGCAATCGAAAGTGATAAAACTATGTCGTAAAGACAAATTAATCTTTCTAAATAGTATAGATAACATTAATAAATGGATATATAATAATGCATGCAGATATCTTTCTGCAAAACCATCGTATGCTTGGATAGTCATGTGAAAATACTTGGTTTTCTACTTTTAAGAGAAAACCATAACTAAAATATTCTCAAAATAACAATATATTTCAATCAATAGCTAGTATCTAGAACCCCCGTGTGTAAACCTCATTCCTTTCACAGTTGCCTGCCAACAAAATTCATAATCATCAGAAAATCATTATGTTTTAAAAAAGGGATTTATTCCGCATAAAAAGATTGTCTAAAATCATTGAATACAATTCAATCTTAATAACAAAGGGTCCAAATACTTAATACGGCTATTGAACGAAACCAAATTTTGTATCAATTTCAATCATGGCGGGATTATTTTTGACCTCCTGGTGAGAGAGACCCCTTTCTGTTGAACCCTGAAAGTGTTGCATAGATTACGTAATTTATGGCAGATGTACCACTCTTTAGCGATGCCAAGAGTGGTACATCAAAATAGTCAGTACTTAACTGACGATTTTGAGCTTTCTATACACCTCCTTCAGTTAATGGCTCATTGCTGAGCGTCGTGATGATGTGCTGCAGCTAAACTTTTTTCGACATTCGCCCTCCAGTTTTGGTAGCTTTTTTTTATTCCAGCAACCAAAAATATAATAAGTTTAAAAAAGTCTACCCATGGCAATGTCGTCCGGCAGTGAGATGGGCGGACGACACTGTTACCATCGCGATTAGAACCTGGATGAGGCTGGCACAGGGGCGCGGGGAATGGCACTTGAAAAGAGAGGCCTGTGCTCAGCTGTGGGAGTAGTCGGGCTGATGATAATGCAGATGTAGACCATTTTTTTGACAAAATATGATTTTTGTTTTTTAGGCGGCATGGTCCCAGCTATTGGTAAGGGTCTCTTGTATATTTTTCTATTATTTCCGTAGTTTTTGCCATCTCCAGCTAGTTTCCGTCATAGGTATCTAGGAAATCTCTCTTTCAAAGTTTCTCTAGTTTTGTATTAGACAGTTTTTAATCCTACTTCCTACTAATATCCTACTCCTACTATAATCCTACTAATAATATTATAAACATAAAAGTTTGTATGGATGGATGGATGGATGGATAACTGGATGTTTGTTACTCTTCCACGCAAAAACTATTGAACGGATTTGGATGAAATTTGGCACACAGATGGTTTATAACCAGGGTTAACATATAGGATACTTTATATCCCGATATTCCCACGGGATCGAAACTTATGTGGGTGAAACCGCGGGGCGCAGCTAGTAAATTATATTGTTTTTTTACAAAATATTTCATACAGCGACGAAAAGAAGAAGTCTACCTACCAATAAACTTTAATCTATGACCGTAATTTCCAAGACCCCTGGACGGCGCCCCGCGGGATTCGAACTCGCTACCCACCGTATTAAACCCGACGTTACACTCAATATTAGGCGTAATGATGAAGCGGGTTCCTATTACTGATTACTTACTGAATGACGAGGGGATTTTAGTTTTTTTTTTTGGGAACAATAAATTACGAATTTCAATTTCTTGGTTTTTGAACGAGTAGTGGTAAGGCGATATGGCTTAATTCATTAATGGGTGTAATTAAATGCAATTATTATGATCTGTTTGGTCCGTTAAAATACAAGAATTTAATTTGTCTTAGCTTAGTAGTCGATCAAACACCCGATTAAAGGTTTTGAAATACTAAAACATGGCTGTCTAATGTTCAGAAATAAGAATATTTACTATTCTAAGATTTTGGTCTATCTGGTTTGGATAGACAAAGACTGGCTGGATTCCTGGTCTATCCTGGCATTTTTCAAGAGATGTATGAATGATTCTTATGACTGTGAACAAAAAGACTTGCGATATCATCTTTATCTATGAAACTACAGTTACGCTAGATGAAATTAATATAAAAGGCACAAAATACACACAACTCTTTGTTCACAGTCATAAGAATTATTCATACACCTGTCTGTACAGCAGTAAGCGATTTTTTATTACATCATAGTTTCAATTTATTTCAGCCACATTTAAGTTATTTCAAGTAAGTAAGTCCAAAACGAATTTGTTAATACCTATTTTATAGAATTTCCTTCTGCCCGAGTCATTGTCTGCGTAAAATTTCTTGTTCCCCGGATCACATCCATCGTATCGCATCGCATCGCGTGATATTGCCTGCCCGCGCTTATAATTCGTTTTCGCTTAGCGTTCTTTCTGGCTTTTTTTTATTTTGCTCGGCTCCTAAGGGACCTGGCGTGATGTGAAATAGTCCATAGCCTTCTTCAAAAATTGGGCTATCAAATGCAAACAGATTTTTTTGAAATCCGACTGGAAGTTCATAAGCGCCTCAAACAAAAAAACAAACTCTTCAGCTTTATTATTAGTATAGATATATATCGATTGTCTTAGACAATTAAACCAATACCAATTCACGAAATCAACTAGTCCCTATTACGATTTCAATCCTATCACTAGCCGCCCACAAGCCGTACACAAACGAAGCCATACATCACTCTCATAGCGTGTCCGCAGAACATTAGTCTAACCGAATCAATGAGCCATTGTGGTTAGTACATTAAATTCCACGCCATAACTCATGGTGTGCCATAATTTCGTTCACAAAAGACCGCCTGGACGGCCGTGATTAATGTAGGTGGGAGAAAATGAAATGAGATGTCGCTCACGGTTTGTTGCTGGTTAGGGAGCTTCTTGTTTGGGAAATTGTGGTGATTTTACACACTTCTAAACTAATATTATTACAAAGAGAATTAATTAGTTTTTATTTTTTATTACGCTTTCACGCTTGAACGGATTTGGATGGAATTTGGCACATGGGTAGACCATAACCTTAATTAGGACAAAGGATAGGTACATTTTATCCCAATAATCTCACGGGATCGAGACTTATATAAGTGACAGCTATGTGAACAGAACCCAGCAATGCATAAATATATAAGCTGTCACGCTCTTTATGCCTGGAGGCTTTTATTTAGGTAGTAAGTTTTTATTTACATTTTAATTATAATTAATTATTTTTTAGCTTGAGTACGTGCAGTTTTATTTCTTGGTATATTGGCGTGGCTAGCTGACATATGGCAAATAATTTAATTTTATGTTCTGTGTCTTGTAATGTTAATTGCTTAACATAGGTAGGTACCTAGCATTGTATACAATCAAGTATTTTCTAACTGAACAGACAGCTGTGCTGCTGGTGAGTTTTGTTGCGCCACTTCTTCTTCCCAGCGATGGCACTAGGAAGTGGTGAAGGGCGGGCGTTTATGGTGGACTGTTTTTTGTAACTTTGATGTTCGAGAAGTGCTGATTCTCAGCCTAATTTGAATAAATGACTTTTGATTTTCGCAGCTAGTAGTCTTATAAAACTGAAAGGTCGAGGTCTAGCTACTGATTTGTATGGTAAACTGAATTTGAATCCCTTGTGAAAAAATAGAATACCTACGTAGACTGATCTCCGACCAGCACACTAATTGCGCCAATCACATTCAATCACAATCTGAAAGGCTTTGAAGGAAAGAAAAGAATAGAAAGAAAATACATTTATTTGCGGTAAACATGACGCATAAAAAAGAACATAAACACACAATATAAAATAACAAGTTGGGGGTAAACATGCGTCACATCCACGCAAAACGGCCATCGCTCAGCGTAATGCTAAGACCTCGAGACAGAGCCCCAGCGCTGGTTTTCAGTGGCAGCCGGCGTTGACGTGATGACGTCAACCAGTGCAGCATGCAATTAGACATAAATAAATAAAAACAACAGTGAAAACATATGAAATAAACTAAACCATTGCAACATATTTATGATTAGGCACAAACAAAAAAAACAACAATCAAAACATGAAATAAAATAAACATAAAATAAATAAAAAAGATGGTAAAACATGAAATATCATTATGATGTTTTAACATTCCGGGAAGGAAATTGCTAATCCTTTGCTTAATGTTAAAAAAAAGTTATGTTTAAAAAATTCATCTGCTCAGCAACGTAAATAACGTAATTAATGTTTAAACTGCCAAAATGAAAGGCATTGTCATTTTAAGTGTGTTAAGCAAATAGGCTGTATATTAACTGCCAGTTGACGCTAAAGCCTTAACATCTGTCATAGTCATAGTGACAGACGTTAAGGGTGGAAGTCAGAAAGCTTTAGGGCCAGCCTTTAGTCAACTACTTTTCAAAGATTCTTAATCAGATTAGATTAGATTGTGAGAAAATAGATATATATAGAACCAGATTAGATTGTGACAAAATAGGTAGTCTATAAAAAAGGTTAACGCGTCAACCTCACGCACATGTTGGATAAAGTGTCTGAAATAAAAAGCACATAGAGTAGCCAACTGTACCAAATAAAATATCTCACCATTTAGTAGTAACCCAATCTGTCCGCGGCGCGTGTAGCGGTGATCCAATAGAAAAATTAATCACTACATTTTGGTGGGCAGCTATCGACGTACACGTGTCGATATTGTGACGGTGTGTCGATGTCGATAAGTTGTCGCGTATTATGTCGGTAATGAAGTATGATTGACAGCCACGGGAGTCATTATAATGTAAGGGGAGGTCTGCAGTGCGATTCTGTAACCATCTCACCGTGAAAACTTAGGTGAAGTGAGCGTGGAGTGAGCTGTCATTCCAACTAATGCAAGGGATTGACACTATTGACAGCTCACTCTAAGCTCACTTCACCTAACTTATCACGGTTAGATTTTTACAGAATAGATCCGCTGGTTATATCTTCCCTAGGAACAATAGATTAAAATTTATCTAGCTATCGTTTATTTGTCCGCGTAAGTAGTTTTTTTTTTCCAACAAGTTTGGGGCCAGCATTCAGTCTAATTTGGATGCTGATAAATATTTTACATGATCGTATTTAAGTCGTTAACTCGTCGCTTCAAAATCCATAAAGTGACTTACTTACTTAATTGCAATTCGTCTATTTTTATCTCATCTATAGTACCTTAAAAGCAATAAGTACTCCTGGAAAAACAGGGCCGGAATAAAAAGGTAGTGGAAATTATACAAAGCGGTCTGACCCAATGAGCTCCAATGTCGTCTTCCTCTTCAAACGAGCTTTGATGAAACACCTAGGTTTGTGCATTGTCAGCTTGAGTTTAACTTGAACTATCTAAGCAGCTGAAATTAAATTCCATTTCTATTCCCTCGCTTAGCATCCTTATCATCCGACTATCGACACTTCCTCATCTCTACGTGTACCGCCGCGGGTGTCTGCATCACAACGAGCGAGAGGTCGGATTAGCGGTCGCCGCTCGCGTTCCGGTTGCACCCTTTGTGAATCTGACGCCGCCGGCAATGGACGGGCCGGAGTGCCGGGCGGCAAGTAAGTACACGAGTGTGCTTGTAGGTACAAGAGGTTTACATGATGTTGTATTGTATGTAGTTTGATGGAAGGTAGAAAATGAAAACAGAACTCCAGGCATGAAAAGTTCAAACCAAAAACCCAAAAGACGTAGTGAGGAGTGATGCGGGGTCGGAGTCCGACGCCGCATCTGGAGGAGGGAGCACGGGAGGCTCAGTGAGCTCTCGCCGTGACCAGAAGACGGCCGCTGCCAAGAGAAAGGCACAGGGCAAGCGGCCAAGGTCAGTGGACGGCCAGGGGTCGTCCTCTGACTGGGAGCTGGCTTCGGCCAGAAAGATCCCGACCAGCAGGCGGGGAGGAGCCCGAGAGCGAGGCGTAGGGAGGGGGCTCACTGCTCGGGAGGCGGCGGAGAAAGCGGAGGAGTCCGCAAAGGAGGGGGGGTCTGGTCGCGCGGTCGCATCGGATACCTCAAGCGACGAGGCGGCTGAGGTGGGCGGCCCTGATGCGGACCGCAAAGAGAGGTTTGCGGCGGTAGTGGAGGCTGCGATCCGGGACGTGGCCCTGAAGAAGTTACAGACTTCGAAAAACAGGGCCATAGTCTCGGCCAAGGCCTCCACCTTGGCGGCAGCGGAGGCCATCCACTTCGGGCCTCCGCCGGACGGCATGTCGGAAATGCGGGCGGAGGTGGCCCGCTTGACGGCTGCCATGGAGCTCCTCCGAAAGGAGAACGAGGAGCTCCGAGCGGACCTGGCCGGGCTGCGAGCAGCCGGCCCCCGGGTAGTGCCGCAGGAGGGGCCGCAACAGGGGCGGCCAGTACCTGCTGAGGACCGGGTCCTGAACCTGGTGCGGCAGGAGCTGGCTGCCTTTCAGAGCCGGTTCTCCGCCCTGGAGGCCATCGTCCTGCGCCCCCCGCTGGCGGCGGACCGGCCGGCCTCGGGCCAGCGGAAGGCGGTGTCGTATGCTGCCGCCGCGGCTGTCACAGCCACGGCCACGGGGCAAGCAGCAAAACGGACCGCCCCGAAACCCGCTAAGGCCACAGCCCCAGCCCCAGCCCCAGCCCCAGCCCCTGCCCCTGCACCGGTGGCGAAACGGCCGCCCCAACCGCCTCCTGCATCGCCTCCGGCCGACGCCGATTGGCAGGTGGCCGGGCAGAAAAGGAAGGCGAGCAAGGCTGCAAGGGCGGCCAAAAGAAGAGAGAGGCGGCAACGGCGCAAGGAGCGAGGCGTCGCGGCTAGGCTTCGTGCCCCAAAGACCGCAGCTGTAGTGATCACACTACAGCCGGAAGCGGAGAAGAAGGGCATGTCCTACCGCGACGTGCTTGCCAAGGCTAGGGCGGCGGTGAACCTGCAGGAGCTCGGCGTTGCTGAGGGCATCCGGCTAAGGGTCACTGCGACTGGGGCCCGGATGCTGGAGGTCCCTGGTGCGGCTAGCGGCCCGACTGCTGACGCTCTGGCCGAAAGGCTTAGAGCGTCCTTAAATGCGGACGAGGCCCGAGTGTCCAGACCCACCAAGAGCGCTGACGTGCGCATTCTGGGTCTGGATGACTCTGCGACGGTGGAAGAGGTGGTGGCCGCCATCGTTAGGACTGGGGGATGCTCTGCCGAGCAGGTGAGGGCGGGCACTCTCCGTCCTGACTCCACGGGGATGCAAGCCATCACGGTGAGCTGCCCCGTGTCGGTGGCCCAAAAGCTAGCCGGGGAGGGCCGAAGGCTCCTGGTGGGCTGGGTTTCCGCGCAGGTGAAACTGCTGGAGCCCAGACCTCTGAGGTGCTTCCGCTGCCATGTGGGCAGCCACGTGGGGGCTAAATGCACCTCGGAGGTGGACCGCAGCAATCTATGTTTCCGCTGTGGTCAGCCCGGACACAAGGCCGGCTCGTGCAACGCCATGCCGCACTGCTATGCATGTGCGGCAGCCGGCAAGCCGGCCGATCACCGGGCTGGGAGCAAGGCGTGCGCTCCACCCGCCAAAGCCAGGGGCAGGGGCAAGCCCTCCACCACCGCCGTCGCCGCCGCAGCCGCCGCCACCACCGCCGTCGCCGCTGCCGCCTCCACCGTGACCGCCGCCGCATCTGCCGTGGCTGGGCCCTTACAGGGGGATCGGGAGGCTGATATGGAGTGCTAATATAGCACCATATCGCCTCCTCCAGGCGAACATCAACCACTGCGCCTCCGCTCAGGATCTGTTGCTCCAGAGCATGGCGCAGTGGTCGATTAACATCGCCGTGGTCGCTGAGCCGTACTTTGTCCCGCCCAGAGACGACTGGGTGGAGGACCTGAGCGGCTCAGTGACCCTAATTTCGTCGGCCGCCGCCGGTACCCCGTCCCTCGAGGCTGTCAAGAGAGGACAGGGTTGCGTGGCAGCACGGTTCGGGGAGATAGTCGTGGTTGGGGTATACTTCTCCCCGAGCCGAACTCTCGCCGAGTTCCACAACTCCCTCGCGGAGTTGAGAGTCGTCGTCGTCGGATTCCGTTCCCTCCCCGTGCTTGTCCTCGGGGACTTCAATGCCAAGAATGTGGCTTGGGGTTCCCGGCATACGGACACACGGGGCAGAATGGTGGAGGACTGGGCTCTGGAGACAGGCCTGGTCGTCCTAAACCGGGGTTCGGTCCCAACATGCGTGCGGATGCGGGGTGAATCAGTGGTGGACATCTCGTTCGCCAGCCCCGCCTTGTCGCCGCATGTCGTCAACTGGCGTGTCTTGGAGGAGGTGGAGACCTATTCCGACCACCGGTATATCCGGTTCGACGTCTCCGCCCAGACCTCGAGCGCGCCGGTCCGACCGACCCTGGGTGGTCCGCGGTGGGCGCTGAAGCAGCTGGACCGGGAGCTCCTCCTGGAAGCCTCGATCGTGCAGGCCTGGGTGTCACCACCGGACAGGCCTGCTGACATCAACGACGAGGCAGAGTGGTTCCGGGAGGCCATGTCCGAAATATGTGACGTGGCAATGCCCCGGGTCCGGCCCGGACGCGCCCGGCGCCAGGTGTACTGGTGGTCGCCGGAGTTGACGTCTCTGCGCGAGGCGTGCGTGGCTGCGCGACGCCGGTACACCAGGCACCGCAGGCTCCGTATCCGCCCTCCGGATACGGAAGCCGTGCAGGCGGAGCTGTACGAGGGGTACAGAGCGGCGAAGACCGCCCTCCGAGCGGAGATCTTGCGGGCCAGGGGGCTGGCCCGCGAGGAGTCGCTGGGGACTCTGAACAGAGACCCGTGGGGACGCCCCTACAAGATGGTGCGGGATAAACTCCGCCCATGGGCTCCCCCGCTGACGCAGAGTCTCCGGCCCCAGCTCGTGGAGGACGTGGTGAGCGCTCTGTTCCCTTCGCGTGGGGAACATACTCCCCCGTCCATGGCTCCGCCTCCTGCGATGCCAGATGCGGACCACACCGACGACGACGACGATGCTCCGGAGGTGACCGAGGTAGAGTTGAGAGTGGCGGTTCGTAGGCTGAATGCCAGAAACACCGCCCCAGGACCCGACGGCTTACCTGGAAAAGCCTGGGTCCTGGCCTTGGAGACTCTCGGGCCTCGACTAAGGGGGCTACTAAGCGCATGCTTGGAGAGGGGCCGGTTCCCACTTCGTTGGAAGACGGGGAAACTGGTCCTCATCAAGAAGCCGGGGCGCCCTGCGGACTCTCCGTCCGCTTACCGGCCCATCGTGCTGCTCGACGAGGTGGGCAAGCTCTTTGAAAGAGTAATTGCAGACCGCCTTGCCGGGCAGCTGGTGCGGGTGGGGCCGGATTTGGCGGACAGCCAGTTTGGTTTCCGCAGGGGGCGCTCTACGGTGGATGCCATCATGCGCGTGCGAGCCCTCACGACGGGGGATGCTGTGGCCCGGGGTGGGGTCGTCTTGGCGGTGTCTCTAGACATCGCCAATGCCTTCAATACCCTGCCCTGGAGTTGCATCAGGGAGGCACTCGGGTATCACCGGATGCCGACCTACCTCCGTCGCATTGTCGAGGCCTATTTGACGGACAGGGCCGTCATCTACCCCGGTCACCGGGGAGAGTGGAACCGGCGAGAGATGTCGTGCGGTGTCCCACAGGGATCGGTCCTAGGGCCGCATCTGTGGGATATCGGGTACGACTGGGTGCTGCGCGCCGACCTCCCTGATGGCGTCAGCGTAGTTTGCTACGCTGACGACACGCTGGTCCTGGCGCAGGGGAGGTCGCACCAGGCGGCGGCCGAAGCAGCGACACGCGGGGTTGCGACAATTGTCGAGAGGATCCGGCAATTGGGACTCGAGGTGGCATTGCACAAATCTGAGGCCATGTGTTTTCATGGTCCTCGGGACGCGCCACCGTCGGGTTCACAAATAACGGCGGGAGGGGTTCACATCGGCGTCGAGCTGACGATGAAGTACCTGGGACTCGTCCTCGACAGCCGGTGGAATTTCGTGGAGCACTTCCGACGTTTGGCTCCCAGACTGGAGCGGGCCGGGGCTGCCTTGAGGCGGCTCCTTCCCAATCTAGGGGGACCAAACGCCTCCTGCCGGAGGCTCTATGCGGGGGTCGTGCGGGCCATGGCCCTTTACGGGGCACCGATATGGGCGCGATCTTTGAGGCGGCGACCAGCCCGCCGGTTGATCGCGTCCCAAAGGGTCATGGCTGTCCGGCTCATTCGTGGATACCGCACGGTCTCCGCTGAGGCGGCGAGCCTCCTTGCCGGATTGCCGCCATGGGATCAGGAGGCCAAAGTCCTCGCCCACATATGGGAGTGGCGAGAGGAGGCAAAACGCCGGGGCGTTGCTCCGCTGCCGCGAGAAATCACGGCACAGCGGACAGAGCTCCGGCGGGATCTCATGGCGGCATGGAGAGTGCGATTGTCGCAACCCAGCGCTGGGCACGCCACAATTGCGGCGATAAGTCCCCTCTTTGAGGAGTGGCTAGAGAGGCGCCACGGCGCCCTCACCTTCCGCCTGACGCAGGTCCTCACCGGACACGGTTGTTTCGGGAGGTTCCTGTTCAGGATAAAGCGGGAGGAAACGCCAGGGTGTCACCACTGTGGGGATCGCCCGGAGGACACGGTGGAGCATACGGTGGAGGTCTGCCCGGCTTGGGCGGGACCCCGCCGTGTCCTCTTGGCGGCGATCGGCGGCGGCGACCTCTCGCGTCCGGCCCTCATACAGGCCATGGTCCGGAGCGAGAGTGAATGGGAGGCCGTCACCTCCTTCTGCGAAGCAGTTATGCTCGCGAAGGAGGAGGCGGAGCGTGCGAGGGAGAGGCAATCGCTGCACCCTCGCGCTCCTAGCCGCCGCAGGAGACGCCCTGGACGGGAGTCAACAGCCGACTCCCGGCCACCGTAGGCGCGGGCTTGCGGGCGGCGAGCTATGGGCAGCTCGCCGCCCGGTAAGGACCAGGCCCGGGTCGACGGCGCGTTGTGTTCCACGCGCGCCTCAAAGAGCTGTCAGCACGAACTGACGGGGTCCGCCAGGGCCGATGCCGCCGGGGCTGCGGGTTGTTCGAAAGAGATACCGTGGCCCCTGGCACAGGCAACTGAAGGAACACGGGTGGGTTTTAGTCAGTAAAAGTCTGACACTCCCTTCTGCTCCGCCCAGAGCGGGAGGAGTCATTTGATGATTTCCCACCCAGAAAAAAAAAAAAAAAAAAAAAAAGGCATGAAAAGTTAAATGACTAATCCAAAACTTCAGAGCTAGGTACAGGGTTTTACGACACGTTTTAGTTTTTACAGCTTCGACAATTGAAGTGACTATCTTTACTATAATGTTGAAATGACTTTTCCATTCCAAAGCATGTATTAATATCAATGAATTAATCTGCCCAGCCTTGTCCCAACTATGTTCGGGTGGGTTTCCAGTCTGGCCAGGTGCAGCTGAATACCAGTATTTTACTTGACCTCCACACCCCAGTTACTGGCTAATACGCTACCTCTTGTTAAGCCTGGTTGCCAGACTTTCAGGCTTCTGTAACGAATGTCATAGACCTACGAATGACAGCCGAGGCCGACGGCTAGGTGTGCTTTCCGAGGCTCGGTCTTAGTATAATATGATGGTCACCCATCCATGGACCAACCGCAGCAAGCGTAGCTTAAATTGATCGATTGTGCAGCTGTTATTACTTAGCCACAAGCTCCTCCTATTAACTAATTGATCTTATGTATATAAGATCGATTAGTCAGCGAAAAAGCGTGCAGAAGTTGTTGACAGCCGCAAGCAACTCTTTCTTAAAAAACTTGCGGAAGTGAGCTTGCATCGATTATTTATACGATAAGAATATAATTAAATTTATTTGCTTATCTAAGCTTCGCTGAAGAACGGGCAAGAAACTCAATGGCAAATTTTTTGAGGGACTCAAATGCATAGCTGCTAAAGCTATGCATTTGAGTCCCTCAAAAAATTTAGTAATGGAGTTTTCACTGTCACATCTCTAAATAATTTTCACTCTTCGATCACTGCTTATCACATCTGCAACACACTTACCCACTGCTCCCGATCAGCCATGGTGTCGCCGTGAGCAGTCGCGCCGTTGATCCAGAACGCTCAACAGGATATCATTGATCAGCATGTCACAATCGCTGGGCTTGAAACTGAGTGATATAACAGTTTATACGTGCCGAGTAACATCTAATATTAATTTTCACTACTACTTTTGTATCATTACGAAAGTTATTTATCGCCATAAAATAACACAAAGGAAAACATAAATTATTCTTTTTTTGTACACCTTTCCGTAGAATTTAAATCTTATAACATTGTATGTTGACCTGTACCCCAATTGCGTAACAATTTCATCAACTTCAATCAGAATCATTTTGAAGCATATTGATAATCCACTGCTTCATATGTTTGAAAAATATGTCTGCTCAACAACGTTACCTACGTTGTTGAGCTAATTAAAACAATGCATGTTGTTGAACTGTCAAAATGAACGCCATTGCTACTGTAGCGGTATCTACAACGCCACATGCGAACAACGCGTCATACTGACGTCACGCAAATCCTGCATCTTGCAAGTAGAGTTTACTGCGCAATTAGCATACATACTTGAACTTCCCGACATCAGTCCTTGGGCAATTGCCCGCCAGACACAACACCCGTCTGGTTGAAGGATCCTCCCTTTTCTATAGAGAATGAGTGAACTTTACACCCTGTTCCTCATACCTCCAAACTACTGATAGTGTGTTACGCAATTACCCCTCTGGACGCGTACCGCGAGGGCTGGTTCCAGGTGGCGCGGGAAAAGAGTTTCTGAAAGGATTTTCCCAGCAGTGGGACAGTTTAATACAGTATAAATACTTAGTATAGCAAAACAATATTGTATAATATATGTATATCATAATTTAAAATATATATATTTAAAAAAAAAAGGAATAGAATTGATAGCTAGTGGATTGTATTTGATAGTGGACTGTAGAAATGAAACGATAGAAACACGTATAGCAATATTATAAATTTATATTAGAAAATTAGGACTATGACCTGACAACCGCTCAGACGTAACAACAGCAACCAACGCAAAAAGAACATAAAAAACTATATTTAAAAAACATGACATTTATAGTACAAAAAAGGTCGCACCACAGCCAGTCGCCAACAAGAATATTGTTTATTGTTGTTAAATGTAATCTAAAAAAAGTGTGGCATCTGCGGATATCTATGGTGGTATCAGTCTCGAGTTCTAACAAAAATATGACCATTATTAAGCTTGAAAGAACGCCATCTACCAAACATAACCCAAACTTCAATATAAGAGTGACTTCGACCAATTTACAAACGTTGAGTACGTCTGTAAATTCGTCAATGTTTCAATATTGTTTCACAGATGTCACTGAAACAGTAAGAAAACAGTTTCAGTATGCTGGAAATAAAATAGTGACACTTTTGCATTATAAGCACGGAATTAGTAAGTAAAAAAATTAAGCCCCTTGTTTGTGATTCATTTCAAAACAAATAAAAAAAAAATTTTTTTTTCAAAATTAAGCTATTGAACAGCGCTATCTAGTTAGTTCGTGGAATTACCACGTACAAAGCACCTTAGTCAATGTTAGACATAATATTTAAACCGCCTAATAGATGGCGCTGTACTAAAATCTAAAGTGTATTTCTTGTTTTAGTGTGGGTAGCAAAGTCCTCAAGAAATTGCCGTTTTTATCATTTCTAACGTAACGATATTTTCATATCGTGTCCACGTCCATACAATATATGGGAATACGTGCACGTTAAAACGTTATCATAGACAGAAATTTAAAAGCGTCTTAATTTATATTTCCATACATTTTACTTCCCTGTGTTATCGTGATGCTGTGACGTGGACGTGGAAATCCACGATAATATTTTCACGTTAGAAATGATAAAAGCGCAATGTTGCTGCTTCTTAAGTTTTTACTAGGTATATTGTTTTTATTTTACTAAATTGAATCGGACATATAAATACATATTAGTATACATGCAATACATGGGGTATTGGATAGATTCTTGTCCATTATAAAACGATAAGCTATCGTCGGTGGACTTTGCAGTACCTACCCGGTAGTATAAATTATTAGGTATAATCTGAGAAGGTCGAATGCCCAAAATGCCTTAATTGTGACTATAAGTACGTAGTTAGCTACTATTGAGGAAATTCCGTTTGTCTAAACTAGTCCTCGTACCTATAAGGCAAAATATTATCTTTAGGCTTTTCCATAAACAATCCTAAAGCTATTGAAACTCATTTCGAAAATATTTGCGAACGTAGGTATAAGCATTGTTTCCATTGTGATTAGGTATATTCCTACATAGTAGTAGGTATATTCCTACATAGCACGTAATTAAAGATTACATATAATTAAAATATTAAATACAGGTACTTCATTACAGATTCGTAATACCTTCTCACAATTAATCGAACCCGATAGTATTAACCCAATGGAAAATAATTTAGAAAAAGAAGGCAAAATTATAAACAACAATGGTGCCATAGTTACGGGGCCGTATTTAAGCATGCAAAAGGACTTTCTCCTTGGGTAAAGAGAATTGGCGCAAGCTAGTAGTGCTTGAAACTAATGAGTGCATGGAGGTATGGCAGAGTAAGGAGCTTAACGGATGCTTTTTCGGCCCTACATGGGCCCGATGTAGATCTACTAGCGTCCGTAGCCTGGCTGCATTTTGGTGACCTCTTCGGAGAATTCGAAGGTTTTGTCTGTGCAATGGACGAAGTTATGATGACGAACAATTACCAGAGATTTATTGTGAAAGACGTAACGATTGACATCTGTCAGGCATGCCACCGGCCGGGCGAATCAATCAAGCATATTACCTGCGGGTGTTTTGGTCTAGCTAACGGAGAGTACTTGTATAGGCACAACCTTGTAGCCAGGATAATCCATCAGCAACTTGCTATTAAATACAATCTTGTGGAATCGGAGGTGCCGTACTACAGGTATGTACCTACCCAGCCCAGTTCTCGAAAATGGAAATATCACATTGTACTGGGATCGATCCATCATCACTGATAGGACTACTGTTGCCAATAAGCCTGATATAGTGGTGATAGATCGATCAGAGCGGCGCGCAATGTTTGTTGACAAAACCGTCCCGCGTGATGAGAACCTCGTGAAAGCCGAAAAAGATAAACAAATCAAGTATCTTGACTTGGCTTGCGAGGTTGTCGACATGTGGCATGTGGACTTAGCAGTCATTGTGCCGATAGTCGTGACAGCTAATGGATTAACAGCCATGAGCCTCGACCAACACCTGAGGAGGCTCTCGTTGGGCAGCTGGATCAAGGGCTTGGTTCAGAAAGCGGTACTTCTGGACACAGCTCGCATCGTCAGGAGGTTCCTCTCTCTAGAGCCGTGACCGCCAGTAGCTTGGACCCTGTGCCCGATACCGGTGGGCTACTATTTTTTATATTTTTTAATGTTTATGTATTCTAATATTTATAAATATAATTTATATGTATTTATATTGAAATAAAGGAGATAATAATTATTCAATAATAAAATTAGACAAAATTCATACACTCATCTCACAGAACTCCAACGTGATTATATTAGGAGTTGATTATATTAGGAGTTTATCAGTTTATCGTTAGTATCGAGTGTACCTTCAGGAAATTGTCTTGGATTGCAATTTTTATTTACTTCAGGTAGATATTTATTCATAATATTTATTATGACGATCGATTGATAAGCAACTACTTATCGATCGTTCGTCATCCTACCTACGTTTTATTATTGTGGAACACCTGCAGGTTACGACAGTTTTATAAACGGATATAATAATAATTACTTACCTATCTTACCTATTTGTGATAATTTTTATCATAATTATACATGAAGGAGTAATCTGCATCAGCGATAATTGTAAAAACAGACAGAAGTCAAATCATTTACATTTACAACCCGCAAGATTTAACTCCAAAGGTTAGGCCAAAGAAACCAGGGCCGTCCAAAAGCGCGTAGGGTTGAGGATATCGTCAAAGTCGCGGGAAACATCTGGATGAGAGACCTGGATGGCAGACGAAAGGGGAGGCCTATTCCCAGCAGTGGGTGATTCCGGGCTGAAATGATGATGATGAAGAGTTGACTTCGCTCGGGTGACGTAAGCGCACGGTACTGAACATAGATATAAAATTTACATTTCTATGGTACTGAAGCATCGATAGCGAGAGTGGTGACAGCGTGGAGGTCGGGAGGGGCTGCTTGGGTCTCACGTTAACCCTGGCGGGTTGTACTTTCATCTTCGTCACACTTATCTACAATTAAACCAATTGTAGGTTACCTGCATTTAAAAGACAAAAAGGAGACTGAAACGATTACATACAATCTTGGGCCTGGGTGTAAAAAGATGAAAGTAGTGTCAATTAATAGCTTATATATTATCAATCTTTCACTGAAAATTCAGTTTGTTCTCAGATTTTGTCAATCTGAGAACAGAGATATAAGAGATTAAGTAAAAGCAAGTGAGGTTATGTTACAATCTTTAACTAACAGCTGATTCCTGAAGTGCAAAATATGTTCTTTTGCACTAATAGTTATTATATTTAGTAGAAAATGTTTGAAAAATTATATGAATGAACGTCAATGACTTTAAGTCATAGGTAGGTAACAGCCACAGGTATGGAGTTATGGAAAGGATATCTAAAATAAAATGAAAAATCATTCAATATCTGTAGTGTTTTATTTGTCTTCTATTATAATTAAAATGTCGTCTAGGAATTGTGCAGGTGGTACTATATGATCTTGGTACCTAGCCCAGCTAAGGTACCATATAATGCACATTATATAAGCGCAGCAGCCTACAGTTCATCTCCCTACAATACAATTACAGTAATGCCTCCGCCACTACCGGATCCGGAACGCTGCTCTGGATCTTCTCACTTCATACATGAGTGAGAGGATTCAGAGCGATGATGTAAATAGAAAAAGATCTACCGGATCTATAATAACAATGGGAGTCCCACAGGGCTCAATTCTTGGTCTTTTTGTTTCTTATTCATATTAATGACTTGCCGTACCTCATAAAGGATAATCATGATATAGTGTTGTTTGCAGATGACACTTCACCTTTGTTTAAACTTAAACGTCAGCAGCAGGTTATCGACGATGTAAATAACGCGATCTCTAAAGTAGTCCACTGGTTCAATGTTAATAATTTACTTCTAAACGAGAAAAAAACCAAATGCATTAAGTTTACGCTACTTCACGTCAGGCAGGTGAAAACTAATGTGTTAATAAAGGACGAAGAATTGAATCCTGAAGACAGCACAGTATTCTTGGGCATAACTTTGGATGCCAAGCTTCAGTGGGGTCCGAATATAGACAAATTGTCAAAAAAGCTAAGTTCCGCAGCATACACTGTTAGAAACATTCGTAATTTAACTGATATAGAGACAGCCCGTTTAGTGTACTTTAGCTATTTTCATAGTGTAATGTCGTACGGTATTTTATTGTGAGGAAATGCCGCTGATATTCAGACTATCTTTGTTTTGCAGAAGCGAGCTGTTCGATCAATTTATAAATTAAGTCCGAGACACTCGCTCAGAGACAAATTTAAAGAGACTAATGTTATGACTGTACCTTCGCAGTATATTTATGAAAATCTTTTATATGCCCATAAAAATATAAAATTGTTTAAAAAATACAGTGATATCCATGATATAGACTAGGAACAAACACAAAATTGTTGTACCTACAACAAGGCTCAAGAAAATAGGTTGCTCGTTCAGATGTCAATGTTATACGCTTTTATAATAAAGTTCCAAGCGCCGTTCAAGATCTAAGCCTTAAAAAATTCAAATCATTCATTAAAAGTAAGTTGTGCCAGAAAGCCTTTTATACCGTTAAGGATTATATCGAGGACAAAAAGGCTTGGGATTAAGCTGCTTCCATTTTTTACATATTTTTTTTTTTTTTTTTTTCTGTTTAGTTGTTGTTTTTTTTTTATATACACTTTGACATTAATGAATTTGACATATACTATGACATTTGCTTACTTTGTAAAGTATTCTATTATTTTAATTATTGTGAATGTGAAGACTATGTGGGTCATTTTATTTATATTACTTTTTATTTTTCTCTCTGTTCTGTTAGTTTTTGTCATGGTCTGATTGAGGTGATTGCCAACATGATTGACGTGTAAAAGTGTTTGTACAAAGGTATGTACAAACACTTTTACACGCACCTCTGCACTGATAAATGATTTTATTTTGTAAGTAGGTACTTACAAAATAAAATCATTTATCATTTATCAGTGCAGAGGATTTATTTCCGTAACTGTGTAATCGATTACTCAATCGATAATCTCACGAAAACTATCTTTCTCATATTTCTCCGCTTCCAGATTGAGAATTGAGGTGATTTTTCGTATTCTAAGATAAAAACATATGACTAGTTTTTTAGCCCATATCTCAACTTATTACATTTGGGCCCACCGTTTACCATTACAAAGAAAAGAGAATTAGCTTATTGCATAATATTACGTACTATAATTTTCTTCGAAGAAGAATGTATTCCTTCGATGATGTATCATCCTTATACATAACCATTGTCTTTATGTATAAACGTAACGTATGGGAAGCAAACACAATAGTCCAACAATCATTACGTACATAATTTAGGGCAAAGGTTAGTCAAAGTGTTAAGCAGTCAAGCCATAATATGGCTTTATAGCTTAAACATTACCTGCAAGTTCACTGTAGAGTTTCTAGCCAATTTTTAAAAGTTCCGTACCCAAAGGGGCCAAGCGTCCGTCCGTCCGACTGTCAGAGAGCTGTATTTTTTGAACCGTAATAGGTACGCTTAAAAATTTCAAAAATCTATTTGTGAAATTTTCCACATCCTTTATTATTTTTTATTTTTTTTGTAAAACAATAAAATAATGGAGGTCAAAAAACTCCTGGTAGTACTCGACGCCATCCACTACAACAGGCGGAGGTGGCGGAGTCTTTTTAGCCTTAACTTTCTCGGATTGAACAGTTTCCAGGTGTTAAATGTTGGCAGTACCTATGAGTGGGCGATGTGTATAGTTTTCGTTTTTTCCTGCTCTTTTGCCTGATCCACTGTGTTTCCCTGGCTAGCTCCTCCTCATCCGTACAGTATTCAGGACACTGTGTTGGACTCTTTAGTGACTCAGAGCAGTGATGATGAAATAATTTACACAAAGTAAAGTGCCTGGTTGGGTTCGAACCCCCGACCTGCACCTTGTAAGTCGCTGCCGTTACCATTGGGCCACCATTGTTCTTAAGTTAAGTTGAAGTAAGTAAGCTTACGTTCTAAATTAATAGAGGTAATATAAAGCTACTTAAGTATTTCGCTCAAATAAACACCGGTTCATGCCAAGTTTTACGCCCGTTACCGGTGTGATAACATTTGTTTTTCTTTTACAATGGTGTTGATTTACAGTAGGTAGGTAGGTTCATGAGAAATGTCGAAATTATAGTCGAAAAAATTATAAGAAATCGTAAACCAGTTCCAAATTACGATATAGATATGTCACGTGTCGCACGTGCGAAGTCGCCTTCAAACCATAGTATTATTGCAATAGGGTTAGTTGCTATAGCAATGACTTTTCAAATATAAGTAGAAAAGTCAAAGTAGGCATTCTGAAGGATGAATAATATAGCGACCTATACTTGACCAAAAACTAAAACATAATCCCAATAGGAACAAGAAATCTCCTAATAGTATAATCGATAGCAAATGATAATCAGATAATTTGAATAATCAGTGTTATTAATTATAGGAACGTTTTTACTGTCACGCATGTTTATCTTCTTAAGTTCGCAAAAAATCCGATTGTTTGAGTTCATTTGGTGATGATAATTAGTGCAAAAAAGACGCGTTTCATGTCGTGCTGACAATATAAAGAAAACAGGTGAGTGTTCAGTGGTTTGTAAAGATAGGTACTCAATTACTTATAGTTAAATTTTTAATGTCATACTTTTAAGAAAAGTTAAGTATTTTACCAAATTTGCTAAATTGACTTACTTTTTCCTTTTCTTCGGTAATACGGACTGGTGTTCCCAACTCTACTACTTCTGCTTTTTCTGTAATAGTCAATAGTCCATAGCACTTGGTTTCTTATCTGTGCGTGCATTTCCATAATATTGTCAGTACAGTTGCACCTGATCATGGAATTTCCTTTGTTTTAATTTGTTGCTAAGTTTATTAATCATTTTCCTAGGTGCTATGCTTTATTAGCATTGTTACATATTTATTGCTAACTCAATATATTTCCTAGGTGTAATGCCATAGTGGCATTGTTCAATAGCAACTCTAGAATAGGTGAGCCACTCAGAAATTAGGATACATTGCTTGATTAGTTTATTAATTAAAACTTTAGATATTACAAAGAGATTAAAGGTTAAATAAAAACTTTACAAGCTCAGCGATATGTATATATAGTTATATATACTCGTAGTTTAGTTATCAATACTCTAAACAAGCATGTTGCCATAAAATATTTTATGCATTTCAGCAACTTGAATCAGGACAATTTTTTTTAATTTTCGGTGTTCTGGTAATTTAAAATGGCATGGCAAAATTACTTTAATAAATAACTATCAATTTCCAAAACAAGTTTCCTGAATATTGCTAATTCAAATCAATATTAAACAAAGCGATGACATTCACAATAAGACCGTTAATTATAATAATGATTAAAGTAAAAGTCCAGAAAAACTTTCAATATTTTGGCATCAAAATTGAACAACATAGACTTTATGGAGGAAACAGGAGTTTTATATTTATGACGCTTATAACCGTTCAGTGGTCAAACATTTAACTTTCTTGTAATCTTTTGAAATAAAACAGAACTCACTTATCAAAGACAAATGAAAAAAAACACAAATTATAGAAATAGTTCAGAAAATTCTACTTCATCCGCAAATAATAACAACACTAAAGAGAACATGAATTCCTTATTTGACATACTAAAGACTTAAACATTTTGCAGTAGGTATCATTAGATTGATAACATCATAATATTAATCCCTCAGTCTAAATCGTTTGTACCTATAGATATATTTATATTATTTTACAATCGGGGATTACGTCAAAACTTGCTAATAATGCTATTATAATGCTTGCAGGATGACAGGTGCAAAAGCCAAACAGAAGGTGGTCAAAGACAAAGGTGGTGATAAGGTTGAAGAACATACAAAGCAAACTAAGCGCCAGTGGGAGCCTCTCACAGATGGAGTGAAATGGATTGAGAAATATAGTGAAAATCTCGAGAACTTCTTCGAAAGATTACCAGAGTTCATCACTACCTTCATTGCCACATTAGCTGTCTTCACATTCGGAGCTACTTTAAGAGGTATGTTACCACAAATTTTCGATTTTATACGATTAGTCACGACTGCGATAAGAATTAGATTAGGTTTTATCAATGTCGGTATAACTGCACAATGAAAAGTTTCGTTAATGAGTGCAACATTATACATTTTATTGTTCGCGTTTTATATTAGATTCTGCCCGCGACTTCATTCGCGTGCAAAACTTATATTTTAACATAAAATAATATATCGTATGACATTCGGAAATACTATAACTTCCCATTAGAGAAAGAATTTGTGGAATCGAATCAGTTATTTCGAAGATTACCCCCTACATACAAACTCACTTACCTCTTTATAATGATGACGAGTATAGATTTACGGATTCATTATTATTTAGTTTATTGATGATCTAAGCCAATAGTATTTGTCATTTCCATGAGATTGTTCATGGTGAGTTAAATTAAATTATCAAATTTTACACATTCTTTATTTACCAGCCTATGGTCAAATTATTATGACTTAGTTTTAACTACACTTGAGTTGATTTTGAAATAGCAGCCAGTATCCATTGGCCAGGTTTTAATCACTGGTGACAGTTTCAATTTATATTCATAATATTAATTTATAGTGCAGACCACTAATCACACAGGTTCTGCATAGCGGTATACGCCAATTTAACGTTGATTTATTCTGCAATGCTTAAATTAAATGTCATCGGTCACGCAAAATTGATATAGCTTTAAGCCATAAATTACTAAACTAATTCATGTGAACTAAATTGAAATAATTATGATAAGATAGTTATCTTAGAACAGGCGTCACTGAGGCAATGTTAAGGACAAAGGTTCAATGAATGATTTTGATAACGATCGATGAATCAACGGGTAATCTAAACATCAGTTACATAGCTGTAGTTATTGCTACGGATTAATCTTTTGCTAACATTGGTGATATTATAAATGATAGTGTAGCAGTAACTCAAGCTGAACTGCAGTAATTAATATCGATGCCTTTAAAATTAAATAACAACATAACACACATCATAACATCTTCGAAGGGTTAGAGGTGCGCCTGTAGCACTAGCAACCCCCATTTCACCACTAATACCAATAATGATGTTTATCACCTATGTAATAAGAGGTGAGCGCATTGCCAAATTAAATAATATTTGTCATGTTTGTCGTCTTGACGACAATGTAATCAAGCATTAACAAAGTTGCAATCAAGACAGTGGAGCTAATTGATCAATTCGATAAGCTATCTTTGACATTGGTAGTCGGTTTGACATATCATAAGTACATAATTGTGACGTAAGTCGTTTTTAGACAAAAAAAAAGTTAATGTACATAAAACAATAATGACCATTGAAAAAGGACTTGAAATTGAAATGTCGAAAAGATTCATATTTATTATTGCCTCGTGGCCGGTCTCTGTAGGTCTAGGTTGAATATTCGGTACCTATGCTGTACTCATAGCAACTCTAATAGCCTGAGAATAGAAAGAGACAAAACATTGTTATTGTCATAGAAGACGAGACCCATTTTATCTCAGATGAGTACTTCGCGACGAACGCGACTTTTGGTGTGTTGTCGAAGTCGTAGATAGTTCTTACGAGTATCGTTGTCAAAAAGTCGTCAGTGTGACTACACTGACGACTCCCCTCCCTTTGCCTCCTTGTTGTTCTGCCTGCCTATGTTCCAAGTTACGTAGGGTCAGTTTTTTTCTGTTTCTTTTAGCTGTCGCGTTGTTGTAATCAAATTTCATAGATTCAAGTGTTACAAAAGTTTATCGCGAACATAACGTGGCTACTTACAGATGCGTTAAAAGATATTGTAATTGGTATAATCACGATTGTATTAAATACCTCGAAGCTAAATTGTTTACAGAATAATAAATTATCTAACGATGGATCGCTATCTATTTAATTTAAAACAAAGTTTACAATTGCTTCTGAATATGTATAGGTTTTGAAATGGTTCGATTTAGGATTAAATTATTCTAAAAGCTCAACAGTTATTTACATCGTAAATAATCTGCCAATTATTGAATACCTTTTACCCGTTTTACACCGTCGATAATTGTTCACGATAATTTATTAGCCGAGCTGATACAGACAATTCACAAATTGTTATAGTAAAATCCAACAAAATTAAAACATTTCAACGTATGCTGTTGATTTTAAAATTGAATAGGCTATTTTCCTAAAAAAATCTAATTAGTCCGTCAGTTAGATTATCAAAAAATATTGAGCCCGTATTTTTTCTTTTGTCAATTATATAAAAAATGAAGAAGATATCGCCCGTTAAAGTTCCGCGTGACATCACTAATTGCTTGCGACACTTTTGCAAGCAAGTGACGTCACGACCCCACACTCCCAAATTTTGACGCGCTTTATCTTTGTCATTTTTTGTTTGATTGACAAAAGAAAAAATACGTGTCTACTATTTTTCGATAATCTAACTGACGGACTAAATATAATTATTTTTTTTTACCCAGGCAAATACCCTATTGGTCGACCATCAGAATTCTAGGAACAATAAAGTTTTTTAGAAAAAACACTAGGGAGAAATGTGACCTGTGGGAAATAGTGATGCACTATCAACCGATACTGTATTGCAAAAAAAACAAACTGAAAAGTCTGTACTACAATCGATCGAGCTAACAAAATGGGCTTGCCGTAACCATGCAGGTATATTGAAAGCTCAAAGGCAATTTGTTGTGGCTTGTCTTGAAAAAAAAAACGTTTTTAGTAAAGGACTTTGTCACAATGTTTTCGTTCAGAATAAAATACGGATAAATAATAAATTAAGGTGTACTCTAATTTATTACCTATTTTTGGTTATCCTTTTATTCGTCGGTCGTATTCAGAAAAAAATGTTTATACAAAACTAGGCAGAATCTAGGCGCTAGTCTATGAAAAATAAAATATACAGAATTTTTTATTTAATTTTATTCAAGAGGAACAGCGAACAGCTACAACATCATCATCATCATCCGCCTAGCCTTTTCCCAACTATGTTGGGGTTGGCTTCCAGTCTAACCGGATGCAGCTACCAGTATTTTACATGGAGCGACTGCCTATCTGACCTCCACAACCCAACATATACCTAGTATAAAAAAAGAAATACACATAATATTTTAACAATATCGTAGCCCACAACACTGTTCTCAGATTAACAGTGGAATATGTTAAACAATTAATTAATTAAACGCTAGGGTAAAATAATACAAAATAATATTAAAAACTAAACTTACTTAACTATCATGCTTATCTGTACCTTTATACATCAATCAAGAGAGCTCCTTGAGTGTAAGACATCTGAACATACTGGGAGAACATGCGAAAATGTCAATATTTTCAAAAGTCATGTTGTAGGCATCTATCATTCTGCGAACAGGTGAGCGCAAACCAGTGTTAGAGTGGCAGGTACGCATGGAAAATAGTCTACCAGCGCGCACCCTTCGCTTGTACACTGTTCTAGGGACAACATAGCATAAAATGTTGGCTATCTCAATGCAGTCAAATCTATTTCTAACAATGTAAAATAACATGGCCTTCAAGTATTTGCGTCTACTTTCAAGTGTTGTGAGTTTGTACTTTTAAGTAAATCCTGATATGGTAAATAATATTCAAAACACCTAAAATGCATAGCACGTAGGAATTTCTGTTGAACACTCTCTATCGCCTCGATGTATTTTTTATAGTATGGCCTCCAGACGGACACGGCATACCCCAGCTGCGAGCGTACGAGAGACTTATATAAGCAAATATATGAAGAGGGCTTCTTAAAATCTAATGTCGAGCGCATAACAAATCCATAAAGTTGAGACGCTTTATATGGAACATAGATTTTAATTTTGCATTTTGTTTGTATAGATTGTAACGTTTGTAGTGTACTTATAAGTTTGCATGCTTTAATTCTAAGCAAAACATGCTGGACCTTATATTAATTTCAACAACTATGTATACCGTGTTTTTCGCAAATAAATATATTATTATTTTTATTATCTCCTTTATTTCATTTTAAAACTTACAAATTACATTTTTAAATATTTTTACAAAAAGATTAAAAAAACATTTAAAAATATAAAAAATAGTAGCCCACCGGTATCGGGAATAGGGTCCAAGCTACCGGTGGTCAGGGCTCCAGAGAGAGGAACCTCCTGACAATGCGAGCCGTGTCCAGAAGTACCGCTTTCTGAATCAAGCCCTTGATCCAGCTGCCCAACGAGAGCCTCCTCAGGTGTTGGTCGAGGCTCTTGGCTATTAAGCCATTGGCTGTCACGACTATCGGCACAATGATCGCTGAGACCACATCCCACATGTCGACAACCTCGCGAGCCAAGTCAAGATACTTGATTTGTTTATCTTTCTCGGCTTTCACGAGGTTCTCATTATTATTAACTATTTTGCTAATATGCAAGTCTAGGACAAGCTTGGAGTCTAGGACAATGCCGATGCAGAAGACCATCGAAATACGATATACTCGTATTTATTGTTAAAACGATTTCAAATCTTTTGAAAATTGTCGTGCTACCTCACAAATATTTCTGCATGTATTAATTTATGAACTTTTTCTTGAATTCCAGGAGAATGGGTGGTAATCCTAGTGACAGCACTGAAGCAGCTGAGTGGCCACACGAACAACAGCACAAATACGTCGTCAGACATAATGGAGTTGTTCTCCTCAAGAAACTTGAAGATGGAGAACTTCACGACCATCTTCGTCGGAGCACATGTCGTGTCGATGACCATGTACTTCTTAATAGGAGGATTCTTGCATGTAAGAGGGCATTATTAAACTAGGAAACGTCTCACATTACATTTACAATTTTTATTTCTCTTCATATTTCTATCAATAGCTTAAAGTGGTGACGTAATGTTTTTATGATGTAGGGCTTCAAACGGTAAAAAGTGAGTTTTCAAATCTATTTTCTTAAAACACACTCAATATTTTATAACATAAAACACAAATTTAAAATGACCGTGGGCGCAAATTCAAATTATCTTTTTCTAAACCGAGGTAAGTCAGATAACCCGCTATTTTTACCTGTAGGAGCAAACTTCCCAGACAACATAACAAAAACATTTAACATCGCGAAACCACTTTCCACTAAATCTACTTCGAAATCGCTATATTAACATTTCATACACGTTTAGTCAGAAGGGCAATTCTCGTAATTTTAAGAACGTTCACAGCCAGATCTTTGTCTCAATCTGTCAAAAAATACTTCTAATTTCCCTACATTTTCACAAGTTTTTGACATTTGTTTGTCGCCGAGATGAGACTGCGACTAGATTTTGAACGTTTTAAATTACGAGAATTGGCCTTCAGATCTCAGTCTGAAACTGTCAAAAGTGCCTCTAATTTCCCTACACGTTTGACTGGATTTTGATATTGATTGTCGCTGAGATAAGATTGCGATTAGATTTTGAACGTTTTTAATTACGGGAATTGGCCTTCTGAAAACTTTCAATTTGAAAACATAATGGACCGCCACAAATTGGTTTTGTCTACGAAACTTCCGGCTAATATAAATTCGTGTTCGGTAATTACATCAGATTATGACCCCATTTCAGATAAAATCAATTTCTAATAGAATTTTAAGTTGACAACGGTAGCAAGCATTTCCGAGAAGCAAGTTCTTCACGGAAATGCTCGACACCGTTGTCAACTTACAACTACTTTACAAGTAAATCGCTTTGACTTTAACGTTTCGCTCCAATTTTAATCATTCATTTCATTTATTCAATAACAATTTACATTGTGTCTGAATGTTTTACAAAGATAATCAAAATAATATACAAATAATTAAAATAATAGCCACAAGTTGAACACAGAATTAAACCAGTGCAACCCAATCTCAAACATTCTTTTTTTTTTATTCATAACATTCATAAACATTCAAAATTAAAAACAGTGTCGACAAGAAAAAAAATACATGTCACTAATTCCTACCTAATAATTCAATTTAATTTAATAATAATAAAAAATATACAATTAACTTACAATGTTTACTATCTATTTATCTATCTATCTATTATTTTTTAAAGACCAGCCAAATTTAAGGATGTGGTACAGACCATCAAACTGAACAACTTTCTCCATGGGACCAACATCGTAATCGCGAATAATAATTTAGCCGTCCCATACATTTAGGTCGAGGAGGTATTGAAGTTTTCTATGGGACAGTTGATAAAATTTTCGCGATTACGCTATTTGTCCCATGGAGAAAGTTATTCAGTTTGATGGTCTGTACCACATCCTTAAATTTGGCTGGTCTTTAAAAAATAACCCTGTATAAAAAAAAAGAAAAAAAAAGCAAATAAAGTAACAGTAACAACTCCCCAACATTCCCATCCAGACTAAAAATATTTTATCTAAAATTCACTATTCACTATACATATTAATATAAACGTGTCAGAACCATAATTATACTATTGTCAATAACATTAAAATCCACTTATGCCTTTATTATCACCTGCGACAGTACCTAATCGAGGTCACTAATAAAAGGATTTTATTTGTTTTTTTTTGTTATTAGCGGAACTATTCAGCAAAGTTTGTTTTATGTACCTCTACATTGGTATTTTGTATTTAGCCTACCAATCATTACAGAAATTGGTTCTAGCAGTTATTAACGAAGTTTGTTTCTGATTTATTCGTTTTAATTTCGTTAATTTATCATGGTTGTAATATTAATAGCCCTTTCGAATATCTGTTCAAGATTCTCCTTTTCAAAAGCAATAATCTAATAAAATCTGTAATGCCTCGCGTCCTTGGTAATTAATGATTTTGAATTATTAATATTTACGTCACTGAGATATGGAACAATCCGCTTGTTATCTGTCATTTTAATCAGAAGTTTGTTGAGGAATTTGTAGACCTGACTCTCATCACATACGTACTTAGAGTTATCAAAGTTGTGAACATCTGTTGATATGACGAAGACGTTTAGAACATTTGTGTCTTAACGTGACTTTGTGTTTTGATAGGTACTCACAACAATGTAGCGTTTTAATCGCGAACATGGTATGAGATTAATGATTATAATTTGCCTTGATAATTACAATGATGTAGAATAGGTATAATTACACAATGATTATTTTTTAATTACATACATTCGCAGAATACATTTAGAACATAAAATGATTCTTGAATCTTTTGCCTATCTCATTACAAATAGACTCCACTAGACTGTTAAATCACTTTATTCATTCTCTTATTTCCATTTCCAGTGGTACTTTTACATGAACAGAAGGCATCTTGCCCAAGAATGGAAGATCCAGCCTGACAAGTGGCTTTCCCCTGAGCTGGAGCGCCACGAAATCATGATCGGCACCCTGTCACTCCTGATCACTGGCACTTTCTCCGCCTTCCTTGCCTGCTATATCTACAACGGAAACCCTTCCACCGTCTACTACCAGTTTGATGAATACGGCTGGCTTTGGTTCTTCCTGCAGTTCCCTGTTCTCTTCTTATATTCGGTTAGTATTACTTTTAGCAAGCCTAGAGTATTTTCAATTTATTGACAAAATTTCGTTATTTCATTACCTGCATAATTACAAAATTGTATTGTGAAATTGTGTCATCAATTGATGTTGATTTTATGTAAACAGGAAAAGTATCACGTTTTCCTTTTATATATCATGTTCAAATATAATTGGATCGAAAAGACTTTGCATAATTTAATACTCTCCTCGTGTTTCAGTCGGTACTTAAGTACTAAAATAAACCTCACTTTTACCTTTGTTTTCAGGACTATACGACTTATATCCTCCATCGCCTGTACCACACTCCGTGGCTGTACAAGCACTTCCACAAGCTACACCATAAGTACAAGCAGCCGACAGCCTTCTCTGTCACCGCCATTCATCCGTTCGAGATCATGCACGTCCAGCTTACTATGTGCCTGCCACTCTTCCTCTTCCCTGTTCACTGGCGTAAGTTTTGAGTTACAAGCCATTTTTCATAGCTATAGAACCAGTAAGAGTTCGTGAAATTGTGGGTTGTAAATGAGTTCGTATTTAAAGTAACACTTCTTATAAACTGCATAGATATTCGAATTATAGTTGTTCATATATTTGAATTTTTGGGTTTCGGACATGCCGGTTTCCTCAATACTTTTCCTTCACCGTTTTGAGAGCAGTGGTTAAGAAATTATTTACACAAAGTAAAGTGCTTGGCTGGCTTTGAACTCACGACCTACAACTTGTGAGTCGGGGCCTTTACCACTGGGCCACCACTTAATTCTCGCTAGCAACCGAACCATTAGGAATAATAGTAATGTTTATCAATCTCACAAAGACAGCTGCTTTCTTATCTTCTAACGCGTCTTTGGCTAAAAAAGATCACCGAATTACTGCATGAAACATAAAATCTCAGATTTTTTGTATAATATTTCAGTCCCCTTCTACGCTATTGCTATCTACGTGTACTACCACGGTATCATCGACCACTCCGGCATCAACTTCAAGGCTCAGTGGTGGCAGCCATGGCAGCCTGATGCAGAGTTCCACGACCAGCATCATGAGTTTTTCCACTGCAACTTCGGTTTCAACATGTCTCTTTGGGATAAAGTAAGTTGACTTTGATATAATTTAAAAACATTACTTTCATCGTATGAACATTAATGAAATAACTTGGCTTCTATTTGTCCAAATCATGTCTATTTTAATGTTAATTTAATCAATAACTGTGTGAAAGATTGATGACTGATGTTTGTTTATAACAATTTTATGGGATAGCGTTTAACCACTGAATGTCCTAGCTACTTATTTACGCTCACAATAATTATTAATTATCTGTAGTTTACTTAAACAGTTTTTCACACTTTGGACTTCATATTTTGCAAATCTAACCAATTGGCGCATTATTTAAGATAGATAGTCAGTCATGTTGGATTATCCTTCGTTTTGTGAATCAATGACAATGCATTTTATTTTGGCACTGTGCCATTAGAATATGACAATAGTTTGAAAATAAAGTAGTCATCAATCAAACAATTCTACAAGAATTCATTTTAGATTATGTTGAGTGTTCGTTATTCGAATCTGCAAAAAAAAATATGATCAATCATATCGTTGACTTGACATGAAGTTTAATGATATTATGAGGACCTTGCATCAGTAAAAATACTTACTAAATCTAAACGTTATTTTACAGTTACACGGTACAATGAGGAAGACGTACCTTGCTTATACTGAAGACACCTACCACGGGGAAGCACCATCTCTCGACACTCCTGAAGGCAAGGCCCTTATAGCTGAGAACCCCGATCTTATTGACAGCAAAGTATTGCTTGAAGAAATCCCTGAAATTATCCAAAACATCAAAACAGATGCATCCAAGACTGAACAGAAAAAGGATAAGTAATATGTAGAAAATACGTTTTTTTTAAATAATTATCATCATAGGAGTAAGATGTAGGATTTAAATAATGACAGGTTTAATTAAATCTTGTTCATCATAGGTCCGTCCTAATTGCTAGACTATGCGGTTTCGAATTCAGAATGATGAACCAAGATTTTTACTTTCATTTCTCCAAACTATTGTTTCTAAACAACTTTAGTTGTTTGTCAGTTATTATGAGAAATACTTCGATCCTGATATAAGATTTCATCTTTAACAGAAGTATGCTATGTACTTTTAAAATTCAGATGCATTTATTTACTGATATTGTGAAAGAAATACATTTTCATCTTCCTGATAATCTTTTAAAATATTCAAAGCGAAATATTTGAATGGTGTAAATTGTTTTCTTTACGAGCGTTGTGATGGATGTTGATATTTAAAATAGTTTTAAGAGTATCGGTGATATGTGATATTTTTAATAATTTTGATTCAGTAAAGCATTTCTTGAAATATGAAATTATTGTTTTATTGGTTGTTTTCTACCAGTTCTTATTATTCAAAAATATTTGATGCCGCGCAAGTTTACTCTAATGATCGAAAACGTGTAGCTACATTTTAATACGAGATCTCAGGACCTCGCTATCAATATTTCACAGAAATAAATTGGCATTTCATTCATCATTACATGTATGAATACTTTTCTAAAGAATCTCATATATCAATTTCTTCGTACGAAGTTTTTTGCTATCATTCAATATTACTTAACAATCACGCCAAGATTTCGCGGAACATAATCAATTAGGTACCTAGACGTTCTAAATATTTCTTAGAAATAAATGAAAATGAAATGGTAAAATTGTTGATTAATTTTTAGCAGAAGTTGTTTCTTTAACCTTTCGAATACCGAACGTGGATCTACGCGAAACACAATGGCTTTTTAATTGTTTCCGTAACTACCTCGTTCAACCGGCTAATGACGTTAATGAAAATTCGAAATACTTAATAAGCGTATGTTCAGGTTATTTAATAGCAATAAGCTTCCCTAATGGTTTATTATATTGTTGCCTCTTTAAATAGAAACACAGACTCGTTTCCAATCTAAAAATGCCCAAGAAAAGCAATCAACACAGAATTTTCTTTAAATCAATTCAGCAATCAAAATTCTCGATTCGTATTGAATCATCAACTTTTTTCATTGTACGGCCATTTATTGACTTGACTGCGAATATTATTTATCGTATTACGATATTTCAATGTCTTCAGTTCTGGCCTCAGATTGAAAAATGCCGGAGCATAATAGGATCACTTCCTTTTCAAGGCTGATCAAGAATTTTCTTACGAAAAACGGACATAATGTTTTTCCTTATATTCTGACAGCGTACGACCGTTTTTGATAACGTGTTCATAATTCAGTTATTTCCATTTGAAGGTTTGAAATCAAAGATAATTATTATTATTGAAATCAAGCTTTGGTTGGCAAATTCAACAAAATCTGTATTCGAGGCAACATTATGTGCCTGCACATCTTCAGGCGGGAGGAGACGCCTGGGTGTCATCACTGCGAGGACCGCCCAGAGGACACGGTGGAGCATACGGTGGAGGTCTGCCCCGCCTGGGCGGAGCACCGCCGTGTCCTCGTAGAGGTGATCGGCAGCGGCGGCGACCTCTCGCGTCCGGCTTTGGTTCAAGCCATGGTCCGGGGCGAGAGGGAGTGGGAGGCGGTCACCTCCTTCTGCGAAGCAGTCATGCTAGCGAAGGAGGTGGCGGGATGGCTGAGGGAAAGAACCTCACGCCTCAGCCGCCGCGGGAGACGTTCCGGGCGTCGGGAGCCGCGTGACGACTCCCGGCCACCGTAGGCGCGGGCCTGCGGGCGGAGAGTAATGGGTAGCTCATCGTCCGAACAGGACCAGGCCCGTGCCGGACGGCGCGTATGTGTTCCACGCGCGCCTCAAAGAGATGTCAGCATAAGTGTCGGGGCCCGATAGGGCCGAAGCCTGCAAGGGTAGCGGGATCGTCCGAAAGGGTTACCGCTGCACTGGAACATAAAGGGCTAAGGAAGGAACATGGGTGAGTTTTAGTCAGTAAGAGTCTGACACTCCCTTCCGCTCCACCCAGAGCGGGTTTTTTGTGTATCGGAAATCATCAAATGACACCTTCATTTGATGATTTCCGATACACAAAAAAAAGGGCAACATTATTGACTTTTGTTATTGCATTCAGATGTTTGCAAGTTTTGGCTCCCGTCCCTATTCCTTTACTCAATACTAAAGATTTTGTTTCAATATTGACTCAACACATACAGGGTGGCAGGGACATCGACGCGCAAACTGTAACCATGAATTCAGCACATGGTTCTAGACGGTGGTCTAGAATTAAGCACTGAATTCACAACCGACGAAAAATTTCAACGAAGTTGGGTTCAGAATCGTGTATAACAGAATCCATGGCAACGGGTTGCGCGTCGATGTCTCTGCCACCCTCTATATTATCGGCTTATAATCACAGTCTGCGTCTAAAATGGTTTATCTGGTCAACTATTTCAGATTTGTCTACAGATACCTTTTTTCCACATGAGCAGCAAAATTTTCAGGGATACGGGATACTCTTTACGACTCTTCTTGAAGATTTTAGAACCGTATTAAGGGACTCGTATTTTAGTACACAACAATGCTTCCATCTAGGTTATTAGGCCTTGCGGGTCTAAGCTAAGTTACGGCCTGGCCACGCAGTCAGGCCAATAAATTTTAGTGCCCTAGTACATAAGTCCGCTTTTGTTGTTTATTTGGCATGTTTTGAGTGCGAAAACACAACAATTCATTTTGATATACAATCTTTATCCTATTTTGTACGTGAAATATGTATTATGATTCAATTCCCACAATATACTGGACCAACAGTGAGTGGAGCAAATTGTGGACATCCTGTACTAGATTTTGAGTTCAAAAGTTCTGAAGTCACGTATTTTCGACTGTATACAATGTGTAACTGAATTAATGCACATTATGAAATTAGTTTGTTCAGAATCGTTTACTGAATCGATTTTTGTAATTTTTAATATAGGTAATATTTTTTCAAAAAAATAAAGAAAACTACGTAAACTGCAGTCACACTTCCGCTGTACAGTCAAAACAAACCAAAATGGATTAAATACCTACTACGCTAGACCCTTATACGAGTGCGACTGTGTGCATGCGTAGATTTGTAAAGTAACCATAATTTTCTCCCACAATCAGTATAACTAATTTATTACAAAAACAATGTTTTATACATAATAATAAAAATTCAGTGTATGTATTATGATTATAACATAATATTCTAATTGGGGTGTCTGGTGGTGTGCGTTAATTCCAGGACATGTTGTATACATATAAACTAACACACTATATAACTGATGAGGGTAGGTCGAGGGTACAGAACGACGATTACGATTTCTTTTGCCTCATTCACGTTCATACATCTGATGCATTAATTCATTATTTTCTTGAATAAGAATGTATTCATTCATTGAAGGATAGGATACAAAGTGGGGGTGTATACATAAAAGTTATAGGTCAATAGGTATTACACTTAGAAATAAAAAGTGCTTCAGTTGAATACTTTGACCTTAATATCAAACAGAGAATTAATTATGCTTCCGTGAGCTTACTTGAGCCATATTTACACAACTTTCTTGAAAAAGAATATTTTGTAAAATGTAAATGTTTGGAGTGATAGCTAAATAAGAGTTAGTACAGGAGTAATTATACCCCGACAGACCTTAATTATGGAACTTCAATGAACAGATACTTTAATTATAGAATTAATTGAAATCGGATAAAAGTTAAATTAGAAGTTATTCTTGAAAATTGATTTGACAGTTAAAAGAGGTGGTTGATGTTATAAGGATAAGAAATGTATACCTAAACGTATAAACAACATCAAGGTAATTACAGAGTCCAGGATTTTCATTACAGAGGACTCTGTAATGAAAATCCTGGATCTGTAATTTCCATTCCCATTATGGAGTACACAATCATTTTACTCATTGCCTGTCCTAGGAATCTTAACGTACTCTTTAATGATTTTATAAGTAAAAAGATGTACATAGGTAATACACGCGCTCCGAAAATGGCACATTAAAACTTGACGAGAAAGCCAAGTTACATAATTAGTCTAGTCTCTTTTACGCTCCTAGTAATTACGTTCTACTTTGACGTATCATCTAATATAGTGTGACATTGTACCGTTATTGATGATCGAATGTTGATAGGAACCTCTCCTCGTTTTAGTTATGATGCAATTGATAGTGTTGGTAATATTATTACTTGACGGTTCCATGGCTTGCCCCCAACGCCATACCAATCAATTTCCGCTATAGGGAAGATGATATCTGCTACTAAGTGGACTCATTCTCTTTAAGCACAAGGAAATCGCCTGCATCCCATCGAGCGATCATAATAATTCACCGTTCAAAACAGAATTCTGCCTTTTCACGCAAACCATTTATCACTCTCGTGAGAAGGAAAAAAAATGCTGTGGCCTTAAGGAGCCAAGTGAAAATAATGTGAGAGCAGGGGCCAACTTCATTTGATTTATACCGTTCAGAATATTGCGTTTTAACTAAGCTTTGATGTAACAGACTACTCTGGAACAATGGACTAACCCGGCGAAGGCCATGTACAATTATATTTCTCAGGGATCTCTTTGTTCTCAGGGATTTTTGGAAAATTTCAACAGTTTCTTTAAGACTAATGTTGAGCTAGGAAACGAAAAGTCAAAGATGTTTTTAGGAACGAAAAGGTAAAAAACGGATCTTAAGAAGTGAGTTTTAAAACCTTATTCAATCAAAACTATGGCCAACACAAGATTACCTACTAATTGATTTCTTACCACAAAAAGCGGAACCTCTGTCACTACGCAATTCAATCATTCAAATATCTAATTCAAATCATTTCAATGACCGAGTAATCACATTTTCGCGTCCAAATATTGCTCCCCAGTTTTTTATCTGATCAAACTTAAGGAACAGGTTGTTGAATTCCCTTTTTATTAATCGAATTTAATTGGACACTCTACCCTTCTAAGAGCAGACTTCATTATAATTTTCGGTAGAAAAAGTCGTGAATACTTTTTGGTACTTTCTGTAATTGCTTTCAATTTTATTGTTAAAATTGAAAGATTGACCTTCTATTTGACCTTTTAAAAGGTCAAATAGAAGGTCAATCTTTCAATTTATATTACTATATTATATCGATATTTTTAACAATATTGATTTTACAAGCTTTTATTTAACTTGCGATGTAATGTATGTATGTATGTTCGGGTGGACTCTTGCAACTCAATTTTGAAGCAGATATAAATTAATTATATTTAGATTAAAAATTATTTAAACCTGATAAGAAATAAATAAAAGCGTGTTACATTGTGTTCTAAATGTTCTTTAATGTTCCATCAAAATTAACACGCTTTTATTTATTTCTTATCAGGTTTAAATTATTTTTAACGTTTTAGTCCTCTTTAATAATAAGTCATAAAACCTTGTTTTTTAAAAGTTATTTTTTTCTTTTAATTTTTTATCTTAAAGGCTCAAGATTGATTTTTGTTTGAACGAATTTGATTGATGGTTTGGTTATAAAAGCTTGTTATACGAAGTAACAAATACTTCATTATTACACTCTGGAAATTGTTATTATACTTGTTTAATATCGTAGTTTTCCTTTGTCGCCTTTTGTTAGGACATCTTATCCAAAATTCAAATCTTATACAACCTTGACAAATATAAAACTTTGTTGAAGTTAATAAAGCTTTTAGCTACTGTATTACTTTGCGTGTTTTGTTCTTCTTTCGTTGTTATTAAAGTTAAAGTACCAATATAATATGCATCATTAAAAATCTAAGGTCCATTCAAAGATTTACAGTTCATCAAAATTCCGGTCTTCTTGACTTTTATGGACCCAAAACTTCTGTTATTACGTGTAAAGCGGCGGAGGCAGCGCTATAACGCTTAAATCTAAAAATACAATGAAGCTTTGAACTTCAACTTTAAGTTGGAGGCACTTACGACAATAACAAGCTATGCGAGGCTATAGCCATTTTGCTGTTTGGAAACGGCTTAAGACTTGAGAAGGTAGCGGGTATCTTTTGAAGAAGAAATTGTTTTACATCTGCATCTGCTTCATTATTGTTTGATTTTTCCAACGTCAGAAAATTTTATTTCTACGAATAATTTTGAATGTCTGACGTTCTTCTATACAAAATCTGTCAGACGTCCGTTTCAATCGACAGATAATTTTTATTCGTGGAATAAAATTATTCCACGAATAAAAATTATCTGTCGATTGAAAAATCAGCACCTATATTTGGACACGGGCTCCTAAGTATGAATAAACTGCATTTTTTTACTTACTGCTAGACCTGAAACAAACTCATTTTTGGATTGATAAAGAAAAATTGATACATCAATATAATGTATGTTCACACATTCTCTTATCCAGGGTACTCATAGACTCATCACTAGATTTATATTGGTGATTTTTAACGTTATGTAGTTCGTCAAAATTTAAGTTCAGCACGCAGTAACTGAATATTGACATGTTCTTGCAGTTATTGGCTTACTGTTCACCGACTACAAAACTAGGGCATATATTCTCATATCCAATGCAACTTACTGGGTCCTTTCCAAATAAAACTATATTAAAAGTTTCGGCTTTCTTTCCATCTTGCAAATTGAACCACTGGAACAAAAAGAGGCACCGAATGGGGTGGAGTCAAATGCGTCGAAAGCCTCCTGCATAATGCATTGTGACTGCAGCAACCTTTGACTGGCGGATTATACGCCGGAGTTATTCCCAAATACTTGGAATCATAGCTGGGGGAACGAAGGAACATTTTTGAGTTTTGTGGTTTTGAAAGAGAAGTTTTTGGTGGGGATTTTTAGAGGTTTTTACGTCGGTAAAACAGTCATTAGGTTTGACTTTAATATGTCAACAAATTCAAATTGTTTTTTAATTTATTCTTTTTTTACCGACTTCAAAAAAGAGGGCGTTATCAATTCAACTGAATGTTTTGTTTTCTGTTCCGCAATATCTTCGTTAATTGTTAACTTATTGATGTTTGGAAAAGTACACTCCCGAGTTGGTCCCGTTTTCAATGTGGTTAAGACAATGGAAGTTCTCAATAACGAACGTACACATTACATGTATTCCTTTTCGGACATTTTAGGTAGTAAGTTAATTACGTAAACCTCAACATATGCATATTTATCAGCACTACCTAATGTTGTATCATACATAATATATTCAAAGCCAAATAACCTCAATATTCTGAACTTTCTAGACTTAAGTAACACACCAAAGTCGGAGGCACGTACCAACTATAAACTAGAAAAAAATATTTTATTAAGTTTTCCCTAAGAATATGACACAAAAGAAGTGAAGGCGGAGTTTTCTAGTTGTCGTAAAAAAGACAATAAAACATTGACGGTCGTTCACCGGACTGTGCCGTACGGGTGAAACTTCGTCGTACGGGTGTTGGGGACAGCTCACATGTGCTGTTTTCTGGTATTGTATCCGCTTTTGTGTTTGAATAATCTTTTGGGTGACTTTTAATCAATTGGGTTCTGAACTTCTTTTAGGAGTGATAGATTTTTGCGGCTTCAGTCCGTTGGTTGAAATGTCAATCAAAATGTGGCCTATTATTTGATTATTACGGTGACAAAAAAACCCCTTACAGTTTTTTAACCGACTAAACAAAACGGAGGAGGTTCTCAAGACGACACATATATATATTTTTTTTTAATGTATGACCACGCATAACTTTTTACAGAGTAGTCCTATTTTAAATTATAATATCGCGATTTTAGTAATTACTATCAAGCATTACCTACCTATTGCAATTTGACCAAGTGTTGTAAAACTCTCCTGAAATTATTCGATGAGTGACGAGAGTAAAGTTTCATCACTCATTATAAACGCACCGCTCCGACACAGGAAATAAGTTTTCATTCAAGTTAAGATTTTAAATAAAATGCTTTATAGCAAATTTTACGATGACAATACAGAATAGTTGCACGTCGCGCCGGCCACGCGGTTGAGGCGAGCAGCCCGCTCCCCGGTGAAGAAACGCCTGCAAGCGGTATGCATGACTCGCCGTCTTCGCGCCACTCACACCACTGTCTCCCCATCGCGTAGCCCGCTAATTAATTATCTTTTTCGTCGAGAGCAATAGCTATGATTGGCAGTTCACGTAAAGTAAACTGAGACTAAATGTAGAAACGCTTACTTACCAAATCACTCAATCATGTGAGGAGCGGTGCGGTTCCTGCAGCGAGTGATGACTTTAAAGGCAGGGTACCTTATCACAGTGTCACCTACATTTTTAGAACAATAAATAATCGTGATCTAGTTTAGCAACAGACTGTGTGAGACAATTCTAAAACAGATAAAAGTTAAATAAAAACTGCTAGCCGTCGCCTGTTGTATCGGCATCGGACTTGCGTAACAGAGAGTGTTCAATTTATAGCTTGTTCGAACGTGTTCCTAGCATCACGACAAAAACTTAGATACTACTATTGCACAACTATCAAAGAAGAAGGGTTATGTATTCTTATTCTTTGTGTACTTGATATTTCGGTATTATGTTGGAGCTAGGAAATAAGGCTTTTTGTGTTTTGTTTTTCATAAGGAGTCTGAAATGGAAGAATAACAAGTGAGGCTTGTTTTTTGTGCTATGCGTGTACTGAACAATGTTGTGGTGATATTTTTTGATGTAGTAATACATTTATACATAATAATATTATATAAAGATAAATTTTCTCTTCAGAACTACCAGTCGGATTTCAAATATTATTTTTGCATTTGGTAGTCCAATTCTTTAGGGAGGTAATAGGCTAAACATCACGCTTCAATCCTTAGGAGACAAGCAAAAGGAAAAAAAAGTCATAAATAACGCTAAGCGAAAGGAAGTAGTAGCATGGGCGAGCGATGCAATGCGACGCGATGGGTTGGGGGCCGGAATGTCACGAAGGAGAAGTCGCGGACAGAAGGTTGTAGTTAATAAGTGATACGAGTATAAGTGTGTAAACTCATATCTTTAAAGGATTATACAGAGATGAGCGAGTGACGAAGTCTAGAAAGAAGGAATGAAAATACATTTATTTGCACAAAGTCTGACTATTGAGATGGCAGGGACTGTGGGAAGGATTAGCATCGGTTCAATTTTTAATTGAAGATGGAGAAGATAATCCTTAACTGCCAATTTCAACAAAATACAAAAGTGAGTATATTTTGTATTTATCACTCACAAAAAACTTGATAACTTAATAAATAAAGGATACCGCGTCGATCCAGAAATAATGTTCCCATAATAATTTCATACATGGTCCAAATAACACACTTGTAACTTAATTAAACCAGAAACAAGCAAACAAATTCTACATTAATTTGTGTAATATTTATAGCAAGTCAAACACTTCTTAATGAAGGCTAAACAAGCCGTACAGTTGCTAACAATTGTTGGTCTAAAGCCTCCCACAGAGTTTATTCGCGGAAAAGTTCTGTGTTAACTACATCTCGGTGACCTAGATTTTACTTCAAATTCATTTAATTTTCATTTAGAAGTTGGCGAAATTGCTGTTTCAGGGTTTTCAAGATAGCTGTTATAGTTGGAGGGTTGGGAGCCAGGTTCGGAGTTAAGTCGTGTTTAATTTTAGCAGTTCCTTATACCTTTTTTGAGAATTATTGAGATAATCAAATGATCAGTTTGATAAAATGTAAGTTTAGCTTGATTAAGTATGACTTCTTAATCATTGTCCTACCAAGTTGTCACTCTTATAGCGTCTGCATCTAATCTTTGCAACTCGAAATTACTTGATGAAACGAGATCATTTTTATGTTGTGGCTGATGGTCCTATTAATAAAGTTTCTTTTAATAATTAATTTACCATTTCTTCACTTACAGGAAGAAATTTTGTCGATGGAGTTTTATTAATCCACCACAAGAGAAAACATACAAAAGTAATCAAAACAACCAAGATGGCGATGCTTACACGTGTCGTTGTCGCTGTCATATCTCATGTTTACAGCTCAGATTAGCTGGCTTAAATAATTGTTATTATTTCTCTATGTGACACCGTATCAGTGGAATTTCAGCTTTTCAACAACCGGGTGTGAGTTACATATTTAAACAAAACAGTCAAGCTACTGTTTCACGACACTATTTTCATAATGTATACCCCGTATAAATGTCAATTTCTACCCTTAACTAAATATATTTGGGGACGTTCGATACCTGATGACCTTTTCTTTGGGACAAGCCCACCCACACTTTTCTCGACCATTACAACTCGTGTAAAATCAATCAACCAAGAAAGAGTCGAGGAGGAGCTCGGCAAGTCTGGAAACCCTCAATGGTTGTTTTAGAATCCGAAACGAAATGAATCTGAAAATAACATTGAATATCTTCTTATCTCTATAACAAATTACGATGTGACCAATAATGTAAGCCCCGCGTTATTATGATGATACCTACTTAGGAAACAAAGCTAAACCTACAAACCCGCGCCTGCTTCATTTGCTTACTAAAGGCCCCTAAATAACCGCGTACTATTTCACGCTATAATGGTGTACATTAATGAAGTCTACAGACAATGGCGACTCACTAACGAGCGATAACCGTAGACATTACACGACAAACGGCCGCACAGAGCCAAATTACACCAAATTTTGTTATAATTTGTATTGATTTGCTATCGTTCCGTTTAGTTTGATTGCTAATTGCTACAGGGGTATATTTTCGTATAGCCCCGTTGGTCTCGTGGATTAGGAATTTCTTAGTAACTGGCCCGGGTTTAGAAGTTGGGCCCCCGTGTCTCGGAAACCACGTAAAGCCGTTGGTCCTGCGCCTGATCTCTCCCCGGTCGTGTCGAATTGTAGTCCCGAGAGTAAAGGACGACAGAGAATGCACCCGTGTTTGTGCACACACGTGCACTATAATATTATTATCTCCTACGTACCAGACTAATCTCTCTCTTGGCCACCGTGGCTGAAACCGGTCGGGAGGTATATTTTCGTATTTTGTGGGTGTAGTGTCAATTTAGTTTTTTTCACGGTGTTGTGAACATGGACGTTTTGCGTAGGTATATAAAGTTGATGATAATGAGGAGGCACCTGTGCGCAGTGCATGTACTGCAGGTGTCTCCAGATGAAGGCATAATAGGTATGTATATTGTTCCTAACTTGTTTATGTTTGTGTCTTATTTTATTATACTAACATAGTTTAAGTAATACTTGTAAAATAGTAGGTAGTGTGCCTGAATCAAAGATGAAAAAATAATTAATTAAGTATATCATCAGTTTTAATGTTCATCTTTACAAAGGGATTCTAATCAAGATTTTACATCCGTTTGTTATGTTTTCATCAACAAATTGAACTTTTAATTATGTTTGAAGAGAAATTAAAATGGATGTACTGAAAGTTAGATTTCATTTAAAACTTCGTGTTAACGCTGAAGTTTGCCATACTCTGGGTTTATCAAGTGTTCATATCCGTGGTCATGTTCATTAATGTGTTCATAGTTCATCAGTAATTCCTAAACATACTCGTCAGATGCTAGTACAGGTTATTCTGTGGTATAAGTACATAAATATTCTTAACACGCCGGTTAAAGTTAAATGCCTTGCCTCAGATTAAGGAGTTATTGTTATGAGGCTCTTAAGAATTTAAGTTTGAACAACTTGTGCACTTTCATAAAATTGCGAAGAGGCTACTAATCCTAGGTATTTTCTACTTTACCACACCACACACAAGTGCGGTGGGTTTCTACTTTACCACACCACACACAAGTGCGGTGGGTTTCTACTTTACCACACCACACACAAGTGCGGTGGGTTTCTACTTTACCACACCACACACAAGTGCGGTGGGTTTCTACTTTACCACACCACACACAAGTGCGGTGGGTTTCTACTTTACCACACCACACACAAGTGCGGTGGGTTTTTACTTTACCACACCACACACAAGTGCGGTGGGTTTCTACTTTACCACACCACACACAAGTGCGGTGGGTTTCTACTTTACCACACCACACACAAGTTGCGGTGGGTTTCTACTTTACCACACCACACACAAGTGCGGTGGGTTTCTACTTTACCACACCACACACAAGTGCGGTGGGTTTCTACTTTACCACACCACACACAAGTTGCTGTGGGTTTCTACTTTACCACACCACACACAAGTTGCTGTGGGTTTCTACTTTACCACACCACACACAAGTGTGGTGGGTTTCTACTTTACCACACCACACACAAGTGCGGTGAGTTTCTACTTTACCACACCATACACAAGTGCGGTGGGTTTCTACTTTACCACACCACACACAAGTGCGGTGTGTTTCTACTTTACCACACCACACACAAGTGCGGTGGGTTTTTTAATGGATGGTTTAAAATTCTATTACATATATTAACCGAACTAGGTATAACCTTCATAAGAAAGTTGTTTTCTTCCATGTGTTTTAAATAGGTAAACATTATTATTTTATAAACGTTGCTTAAACTGAAGAGACATTTAAACGTCAAAAATGTACGGTTAAACAGTCGATAATAATGACTTAACTTTAAGTAACGTAAGAAACTAGTAAGTATAATCATCTTCAAATATTTCAAAGGTAATACATATTCACTCACAAACGCACGACCAATTTCAAAATACGTCGTATCATTAAAGATCTAAAGAATAAAGAATATTTCACTGAAAGAAATATTGAAACATTTGTATCCATAATACTTCTCAAGCCGAAACCATTCAAATCGAATCCTATTTGTCTGTAAGTACAATACCATCAGAGAGATTTCGCGAGCCAATCCAATATCTATAAAAGTACAAATAATTTTGTTAGAAAAAATCCTATTATCTTTAATGCTACTTCAGACACACCGATTTGAATCTAGACAGAAGTTGTTTCGCCAATACAACGATTACGGAGCAATCTTACTGGATTTACTTGGATTTTGGAACAAATACTTTTCTATTGGGTACCTTTGATTTCAAACGGTGCGCTGTTTACGAAACTGTTTTACGCGTTTCCATGTTGTTGGCGGAGATGGGTTTTTGATAGTTTCGGTATTAACTTGGGGCACAATTTTGGCATGCTCTTGTTTCCTGGTCAATGTGTTTACAAATATCTAAGACTCCTTTTGGTGTAACTATGTATCAGCTAAAAAATGTATCATTAAATCGAATCTAACCTAGTTATTATGAAGAAGATTTTTTAAAATAATTTCTGGAAGTGCTGATCCAAATTATAAAAATAATTATAGAATGCTACAGAATACACAGACAGTATAGACATAATGTTTTGCGGGCTGGAGTAAGTAATTTTTTTTCTTTTTAAAGAAAAAGATTTAATTTCGTGTTGAAACCAATTTAATTTTTTGATGCCCAATGAGCTACTGCCCGTTTCTATATTTTTTCGTATTGTATACTTTTATATAGTATATATTAGTGTTAGCTTGTAAAAATAGTAATTAATCTGTGTATGATAAATAAATTACTTTTTCTATGTTCACTTCGCTCAAAAAAAAAAACTAAAAAATAATAAAATCACTAAATTAAGAGAACCTTTAACCTTATGAAAATATATCTTGATTATCCACTTAAACTCAAGTGGACTTATCGTTACAAGAATTTCCTACTTCACCCGCAACATAGATGCCAAGAACGTTTCCCAAAGATTCCTGTTGGAAGCCGCTTTTTTCGTAATATTTCGTGTTATGTCGACAATTCGGCTATTTCGTTTGAGGATATTGAAATTTTTTCTTTCCTGCATTTTTTTATTTCCAGTGTTACACGCAATTTCCTTGAGTCTGAAATGGCAATGATTTTTACGTTTGCGATTTACAAAAAATCGCCAAAAGCTTGTTTTCTTAATATTATATGATAATAGAAATGCTTTGATTGAGCAAAATCACGAACTAGAAAGCAACGGTAAATCGAATTACCGCCAAGCTGATAATTTTATTAATCTCAATGTGGCTTGTTTCATATGTCGTTGTTTTTAGAGATGATGAACTACTTAAATAGTTTCTTTTAAGTAACCCTCTTAGTTCCTTTTAAAAATTATAGTTAATATCACAATGGGAAGCCTAAGATCTCGCAGAAGAAGGACCAAAAGCTATTATGCCCGACGAATATGCACGATACTATTATAGTTCAACATTTTATGTCGAAACTCAGTACAACGTTTTAACCTTTCAGACATTCTACACAATATTTGAGCTCTGCTAAGAAGTACATATTTATCGTAACCTAAGCCGCCAAACTTTTTATCCAGTATTTTGGGATACAACCTATTTCGCTCAGGTAGTAAAGAAGGAAAATATCTAGACTTTACCAGATTGCTATTTTTGCGGCTTCTTATTCATAAATAAATGTTAAAGGTTAGTTTTCTTAAGTCTAGCTTTATTGCATTAAAGACTTGAAAGAGTATTGTATTGGAAAAGGCTGCTTAGGTACTTTATAGATAAACGTGGTACGTACTATTAAAAGAACGCTGTAAATACTTAGTGCGCACATCAATGTTTACAATTTGAACTACGTTTTGCCCATGAGCGATGTCATAGCCAGTGTCGAGGTCGGAAGCTGTCCCACGGGAACGTACGACGGGGTTATAATTATTCTACAATATTCTAATCCAGGTTGTTGTCTATCTGTGTGCCAAACCCTTTCAGGCGTTAAGGCAACAGGAAGGAAGGACAGACACATATTCTCCCATTCCATACAATATAAATTAGTATGGATTTTAATAAAAGTATATTGCATAGGTACAAAATGATTTTCAAGGATAGACTACCAACAATCAAATAGAATTTATAAATCAGAAGTAGGCCTATATGCTGCAGTAAATTTTAGTAGTCCTTTCATATGAAAGAGAACCACTAAAATTTACTGCAAACATTTCAGCTTGCCTCCAAAAGATAACATGAAGAAAATTATCTTAATACCAGACCAAGGACAGGCCGAAAGTGTCGAATCCACACGTGCAAACTCACCGGTTATCGCTACGTAGATTGCGTTGCAATACATTGCTGCCTTTCATCGGAGTGCGTGACTTGAGCACGGGACGCGACCAGAATATGATTACGGGCTATGCGGGGTTAACGTTTGTCGTAGGGGCTTTGGAAGTTTTAGTTGGTATGGATTAGGAAAGGAGTTAAATTAATAATGTTGCTGATTATTTTGATCAGTAAGCTATCATTAAAGCTTCATTTAGAAACGTTGAAGGTTTTTGAAACAGATTCTGTAAGTAAGTAAGTACTCGTACTGCTTCAAAGCTGCAAAAATTTCTGACGTGTGTTTGACACGACGATGAAATTTTCTTTTCCTTTTAGGTCGAAGTATTGTTGTGAATTTGCGTTCAACGCATTTTCCTTTGACGACCTTAATTTTTAAAAGATCCGCAATGGGCTGACTGTCCATTTTATTTATTATATTCTGGCAATATTTTCTTGAGACAGATTCAAGTGCCATGAATGGCGACTTTCAACAATGATCTTTTGAATTACAGCGACCGTCCAAATTTTCCAAAGCGACTCTTGTGATCGTTCAAACAAAAATAACTTATTGAATGCGGGAGAAACACTTTTTCATTGGCAATTCGATTTATATCACCTCCTATATCACAAACTCGTTAATCGTCTCTTAGATCCTATTACTTACACTCAAGGTTGATTTTAGCATGATTTTAAGTTTTCGCACTGTTCAATTTGAAGGATTTTTGGTAAATATGTTAAGTCGTTTGATCTAGACTGTGACGGAGGTCGCCCGGCCCGATAAACCGTATAAAGGGTCTGCTACGGTTGATATAATACCTTTGTTGCTATTACTTTTTATTTGTTTTGATATTGATACTTGCACGCATTTGTAAGGGTTGTTTTCTAGCAATTGGACCGTGTGCTTTTTTTTGATAAACTTAATAATTTGCAAATCTTAAGACTTTGTTGTTTTGATGCTAGTATTGAGACACTAGTTTTACAAAAGTACAGATGCCAGTACACAGATACAGTTTTACAAAAGTAAAGTACAGATACTATTAATACTGTGCTTTTTTAGTGAAAGGAAACTCCATTTATTTTTAGTTTTGAACTTGAATATTTTTCTAACAACATAATCCCTGCAGGATATCAAAAAAAGCGATAAGGCCGCCTATTGTATTTTTGTAGTGTTTGATGTTTCTGTTTGTTATGTATTTTGAGGTGTACAATAAAGTATATATAAATAAATAAATATATACAGGGTGGAGACGAAAATACAACAATAAATTAAACTGCTTATATCTAATGACGTTCCCAGTCTGGATACGAACATTCAATTAAATATATTTAATCGTTTAGACACAATAGCTGTTATTGAGATGGATGTGTGGAGTGACGAGAATGGATAAAGTAAGAAATGAGTATATAAGAGGAAGTTTGAAAGTGACGCCAGTGACAGAAAAGTTGAAAGGAAATCGTTTGGCTTGGTATGGGCATGTGATAAGAAGGGACGAAGCGCATGTGACTAAAAGAGTGATGAATATACATGTTGATGGATGGAGAGGGAGAGGAAGGCCGAAAAAAAGATGGATGCATTGTGTGAGGAATGATATGAAAGAGAAGGGAGTGAATGATAGCGTGACGGTTGACAGGGGAGAATGGAAGAAGAAAACGTGTTGCGCCGACTACAAGTAACATGGGACAAGGGCAGGAGATGATGAGTCACTATCGCTAGTCAAAGTTTGGCAAAACCCATAGTCGGCCCATCACTAGTATTTAGTTTGTTAGAATAAATCGCTTTTTTAAATTTCTAAGCTAGGATTTATTTGATAGTTCCAAAATACCCTTAGGTATTAGTATTGCCAGTGTTTTTATTTATTGTCGTGTTGTTGTCTCCACATTGTATAATCGTTTTTCATTTTGAATAAGAATGAAGTTATAATATCATACCTCAAATCAATCGAACTGAACTTCGCCCTGGTCTTGGCTCTGTAAGACCAAAATACAGACCTCAGCAATTACTGTCACAAGTATGATAAACTACAACTTTTCATCAAAACAACTTTACAGAGCTATCATTTATCTCTAAGTTCTAAACAGTCATCGGATTAATTCACCCATTAATTTGTAGTTGTTTCTTCTCAATTATGAGGGTAAGATAATGAATTTTTGTTTTAGCAATTAACCAGAATAAACAAGAAAGGATATTAATTTTATATAATGGTTTGGAAAGAGCTTTTAATGAGGTTTCTTGAGCATCCTCTCGCACTTTATTCTTTGAATTTAAAAGGCACAAAGGCTACGTTAAATTTTTAAATACGGGGTTTCGTGCTGATTTTTAGGTGAAAGTGTTGGTTTGTCAATTATTAGAATTTGATCAAAATTGCGTTGTTTTGACAAAAATCTGCTTTTAGTGTTTTTTATTAGTTTACTTTGTCTTGAGGGGCTCGTGGCTAAGTAATAACAGCCGCACGGGTTGATCGGTCAGGTTTAGCTACGCTTGCTGCGGATGGTCCATGAATGGGTGACCATCTTTACATACCGAGACCCCTCCGAGCTTCCGAAAGGAAGTTAAGCCGTTGGTCCCGGCTGTTATTCGTGAATCTTTGACAGTCGTTACGGGTCATCAGGAGCCCGAAAGTCTGACACCCAGTATTACCCGTACTGGAATTCAACTGCATCCGGTGAGACTGGAAGCCGACCTGAATATAGTTGAGAAAAGGAAAAGAGAAAAAAAAAGCACGGTAAGCGTTATATTGTATAATTATCCAGGCAAAGTAGAGAGAACCCAAGTGTATTATTAAGAAAAATTATATAAGATAATTATAATTAAGTATATTACATGTAAAATTCATGATATTAACCATAATCTAATATTTTTGCGATTACAACAAGATGTAACAGCATGTAATATATTTAGTGACAAATCATGATTTATTACTCCTTATACTCACATATTTAATATCAAATCAAAGAAGTGATGTCGGTCCTAGCATTTTATTAGGCTGATTCAATCACGCGCGAAAACAAATTCCTTGTCAGCTCAACCGTTATAATTTAATAGGCATCTTTATATTAAACGCATGTGCTATTATTTTGCAAAGTTTTTCGCTTTTAGGATTGATTTTCAACTGGCCAATAGTGCGTATAGCTCTTTATAAAGATTGGAAAAGGAATAATTGTCGAACGGAGTATGAAAAATTGAAAACGGAGTGTTCATACTCACACACATTCACGTCGACTTGTATTGATTGGCTCGCTTTTTAACCCTCGACGCAAAAACGACGGGGTGTTATAAGTTTGACGTGTCGGGGTGTGTGTGTGTGTGTGTATGTCTTGACTAGTAGGATATTATACAATATGATATATTTCAAATCCAAGATGGCCACCACCACAAAATGGCAAATTACAAAAAACCTGATTAAACACCAAATTATCTGAAACTAAAACGCAAGAAAATAAAAGAAATAAAATAATAAAGAGTCCCTACAAAAAGCATTTTTTTTTTTTTTTTTAATCTTTATTTGTTTATAGAGGGTTTGATCAGTATGACCATGTCACCCTCATAGGGGCATTCTATGTCTATCTACGCTTAATACCTAGGTGTACAATTTTATATAATCTTTTGGCTGTCCTGGACAAAGGAGCAGCCAAGATACTATTATACATACCAATATTAATAGAATTAAAACCGTTTTCCATGAAATAGATACTCCTCTCAACCTCGTTCCGCACACATTCCGCTAAAATATGAGTGATATCCTCTACCTTATCACACTCAGAACAATTAGGCGAATCACTCTTTCTCATTAAAAAGGCGAAATTATTCAACGGAACATGTCCCGAACGTAGTCTGAAAGCAGTCACAATCTCATTTCGATGCATATCTGTACCCACAAACCAAGGAAGGTGAGAAAGGCTGTGCTGAATGGTTCTATACCAAATTCCCTTACTTAGTGACCTCTCATCAAAGTATTCTTTCCATAATTCTAAACACTGGTCGCGAACTCGATACAAGAGGTCACTAAATAAGGGAAAACATTCAACAGATATACCGTCCGTGATAGCCTCTTTTGCTAAACGATCTACTTCCTCTTTTCCATACAATCCAATATGGGATGGTACCCATTGTAGAACAATTCTTTTGCTTTGGACCTTATTGATAGAATCTAAAATTTTATAGGCTATCGGTGCTCCTCGACAATTCGAGGTGCATCGAGCCAGGTGTTGCAGAGCACTCCTAGAATCAGTCAGTATTAAATAATTTCCTGATTCGAATGAGTCAATGTATGAAATAGCCTCTGAGATCGCTAGTAGTTCAACGTACATGATAGAAATTTTAGCACATGTTCTAAACTTTATAGATGCCTTCGTTTGCGGATCAAAAATAGCCCATCCCGACTCGTTACCTTCCTGTGACCCATCAATATAGACTGAATAAAAATGTAAATAATTAGCATTTAGATACTGATCACAAATCTCATGTATGTTGCTACATCTATACTGATGCTTCGGTTTGTCTATGCCATCTATACAAGGTTTTACTACATTGGATAGGTCCACACTGCTAACCCACGTGTTCAAAGAAAATCTTTCCAATTGCTGCGATGAAAGTAAAGGGTAGTCAATAAGAAACTCATGTACCGTCACTAATAGTGGTTTTTTTTTACACCTCCAATATAAACTCTGACATGACTCGGCAAGATTGTTTATCAATACAAATATTCTACTGCCCCGGAACGAATTCACCTTCAACCAATATTTGCCGGCCAAGAGGTACCTTCGTACATATAAAGGTTGAAGGTGAAGCTCACACTCCATCACGTGTATTGGAGTAGTCCTCACAAAACCACCAATAACGCGCGTACACTGATTTTGTATTCTGTCCAATTTAACTAAGTTGCTCTTGCACCCGCTATCATATAAAAAGTTGCCATAGTCCAGCCGCGAACGAATAATAGAAATATATAGTAGCCTCAAGTAATATGGATGTATGTCCCACCCAGACCCAGCAAGAACTTGAAAGATTCTCAAAGATTTTAGACATTTTCTAGCTAGTTCCCCACTATGTTTTTTCCACCTGAGCGAACGGTCTAGCCACATCCTTAAGTACTTAACATTATCTACTACTTGAAGCGATGTTTCATTAACTAACAGATGAATACATTCTCTTTTATACCCTCTCTTAAATACGCATACTTTACTCTTTGAAGATGAAATTTCTAAACCTATGTTTGAAAGCAATTTAACTAAAACATTCAATGAATTTTGGATGAGATTAACACCTACTTGTATATCCTTACTCACTGAATAAAGAACAAAATCGTCCGCGTACTGGGATATCAAAACTTCACTGCTTATAACACTTGCACAGATACTTGACGTTACTATGTTAAAAAGCAGCGGCGACAAAGGGTCACCTTGGGCTAATCCACGGCCGGTAGTTCGACATAAGTAACCATTATCAATTAAAACCTTCAACTTTCTTTCTTTTAAAAAATACCATAAATATTGACATATTTTAGATCCCACCCCAATTAGGTCTATTGTTTGCAATAGTGAAATTATATTTACGTTATTATATGCATTATCTATATCCAAAAAGCATCCTATGGTCGTCTTATTTTCTGTAAAACCAGTTTGAATATGAGAGACTAAATTAACCAAATTGTCCATTGTAGATCGACTTTTTCTAAACCCCGTAGTATATGGCGACAAGATATGATTTTTTTCGATGAACCATTCTATTCGATTATTCAAAATACTGTGGAATATTTTACATAAACACGACAACATTGATATCGGTCTGAGTGAAGATTGAGACTGCGTGTCGCGCCCAGGCTTAGGTATTGGAATGACTGCGATGTCCCGCCACTGATTGGGTACAAAACCGGTTGACAGAGAACTATTATACAGCGATAACAAAATAGATTTGCCGTTCTCAGGAAGATATTTAATCATCGAGTACGAAATATTGTCACAACCGGGTGACGTTTCCTTAGCTCGAATACAACAATTCAGTTCTTGTTTCGTGATTGGCATCTCTAATTTTGAATTATTAGACACAAATGATAGGTCCTGAGGAGATGCATAATCGGGGGTTAGGTCATGAAGTAGATTATTGGCTCGCTCGCCATCGACATGTTGTCTAGCACTTCTACGCCCTTTAAACCATTTCATTTTATGCCACATCTGACTTTGTGAAGTTGTTCCGTCTAATGATGTGCAGAAATCCTTCCAACTTTTATCTCTTGCTTTGCGTATTAAGTTTTGTGACTCACATATTTTTTTATTAAGAAACGATAGGTTATTCGGTGTAGGATTACGTCTAAAGGTTGAAAGGGCCAATCTACGTTTTGCAACTGATTTGGATAGGTCTGCATTCCAGTAAGGTTTCGGAATAAAGACGTTGTCAGGATCCATGTTAAATTTTATGTAAGGAATATGAACGTCTGCTGCTAAATTTATGCCCTCAATAAAATTATCATAGTCGGCTTGAATATTGTTTGAATGCTCAAAGTTACTAAATAATTTTTCAAGTAAGCTTTTGTAACCACCCCAATCCGCATTTTTAAAATTCCGTCGATAAGTATTTCTAGGTACAACGTTGAAATTGGTCGTTATATTAATGATTAAGTGATCACTTCCTAGGGTTTCGTTCATAGTGTTCCAGTTAAATGTCAAAGCTAAATCAGAGGAAACTAACGTTATATCGGGCGCGGACTGTTGAAGTTGGTTACTAACTAACCTAACACGTGTGGATTTGCCATCATTAAGGGTTACAAAACCGTTATCCATAATAGCATCACAGATTTGAGATCCTCTTAAATCGGTCTTGTAAGACCAATTGGTGTGGTGCCTGTTAAAATCCCCTACAACGAGACTTTTTTTATTTACTAAAGAAAAAACTGAGTCCCAATCTTGCTGGCTGGTACGCACAGATGGAGCACAGTACACAGCAATAATATATTCGATTTCACTACAATTGAATACTTTAACACACAAAAGTTCGATACCCGGGTTTGTGGTTTGTACGTCACAGATACACGCATGAATTGACCTATGTACAACGATAGCAACCCCACCATAACCATCATCCCTATCTTTCCGGTAAATATTATAATTCGTCAAGTTGAGATGGCTATCAGGTTCTAACCAGGTTTCACTAACGGCGGCAATGTGGACTTTCTCCTGTGACAAAACATTTTCAAATGTAACTAACTTCGGCCTTAAACTCTGCGCGTTCCATTGGAGAATAGTCATTTTAACATTTTTACTGTTACTAAACATGATTTACGAAAAAAAAACTTAATATCTGTTTTATTATAGGCCAGTCTGAAACATTATCCACAACAACTAAAATTATCCATTCGACGCAACACTTTATACTACTTGTAACCTTAGTTAAAATAGATGTATTTTTCAAAAGGATTATTTGCTTCAATCTTTTAATTAATTCTCCAAACTTCACTACTCTTTCTCTCTTTTCTTCATCTTCCTCAAACAACACTTCTGGTCTATTGGTATCCTGTGGCTCTGGATTTAAAAATACTTCGTATTCAGATCGATTAGAAGCAGCATCCCTACGTTTCCTTTGTTTCTTGGACGGTGATCATGAGGCTCGTTTGACCTCTTCTCCTTTGTGTATTTGCGCTACAAAAAGCATGAAATTAAAAATTAAATTAAAAATTTAAAAAACCCCCGACACAAAATAATAATGAAGTAAGTATGAATGTAAAAAGTATGAAATGTTTTGATTAAATGTTGTCCCGTCGGGGGACCGCTACTATTTTTAACTTTAACAGAACGTTAGGCTAATAATTAAAGCGGTCCCCCGACGGGACAACATTTAATCAAAACATTTCATACGTACTTACGTAGGGTCAAATTCAAATTCAAATTCAAATCATTTATTTCAAATAGGCACATAAAAGGCACTTTTGAACGTCAAAAATAAAATTAAAATAAAATTGATTCTAGTCGCCCCTTCCAAAAGGTAGTTTTCGTATGGAGAAGAATGGGCAAGAAACTCCACCGTTACTCTTTTAAAATGTTTTACAATATTTTTCATACATTATTTATATAATTATGTGAAAACGATGCACCTAAAAATAAAATTACTATACCACAATAGGTAAAAGAATTAAAATGGATAAATGAAACCATGACATATAGATTAACACTATGTGATAGATACATGGTGCTCACATATTCACAAACATTCCAAAAGTAGACGATTTTCACAAATAAATAAGGAGTAATAAGTCCGGGTGTGACCCCAAGTAATTACAGAATGTAAATCAATGTCAAAGAAAAAAAAAAAAGAATAAATTATACAATTACATTAGCAACCAGTTTGATTTTGTCTAGACTCTAGAGATTATCCTATGGAGCAGGACTAGCATGTTTCCAAGCATTCTTATCTTGGATATAATCCTCTAATTTGTAATATCCTTGCTTACAAAGTGTAATTTTAATATAAGTTTTAAATTTTCTTTCATTTAATTGCAATATTTCACAAGGTATTTTGTTGTAACATTTAACACAGTACCCCATAATTCATAGGTCATAATTTCAAGGTTATTTTTTTCTTTTTATAGGGTTTCACGTTTATACCTTTTTTAATCTATTTGTGGCTATTTTGTCAATAGTCATTTTTAAATTGTATTAGGCTTTTTACATTCATACTTTCATACTATTTTTATTATTATTTTGTCTCGGGGGATTTTAATTTTTTTTTATTCTTGATGTTGCTTGGCCTTCGGTTATGGATCACTTGTTATTTGCTATTGGAGGAATCATGTTTGATTGAGATTAGCAAAAATTTGCATGAACAAAAGCCATTGTAATCCAATCAATGCAACGATTGTGAACTTGCCAGTACACAATGAAGTTTTGTGAACAATGCAGGCCCATTAGAATTTGACCTGGACCAAAATGTCAAAGTTCGACCAGTTTGGCAGGCTGATTCAGGTCAAATTCTAGGCCAATTTGCGACAAGCTAAAACTTTTCTGCATATTTCGTAGGCTCGCGTCTTACTATCTATTCACTTGTTTGGTGATGATGCACTTGGCAAATGTGCACGTTTGCTTAGATCTAATCTTCTTATTGAGACTTGATAACTTTCATTGCTCCCGGGTTTACACATACTCTGGCAGTTTTCATGCATACATACATAAACTCGCGCCCTCTTTCCATAGGGGTAGGATGAAACTACATAACGCCATCTGCTACAATCTTAACATACTCATTTTGCTTAGATAACGTTCATACCTCTGCTCATACGTGGCCAGCTGTACTACGCACCTGACCTTTCTTCATTAAGGTCACTATAGTGGAAACGCCGGGAGGGAACGTCCTGGAAGGACATCTAGCGCGCCCCTCCATGCGTTACAACTCACATCTTATACCTTTTGTTAATCGCATTTCATTTATTCTCTCATCATGATCAAGTATACTTTTTTATTTTTGTAACTAGAAACAATCAAACCAAAACAACCAATTTTCCTTTCTTTTTTTCTAAGTTCACAACTCTTCAGTATTATAAAACACGAACCACAAACACGGCGACAAAGTCTGTTGCTTTGTTTCCTAAGTATTGTAACATAAAGCACAACTCGTTCTGTTTACGACCATGTGCGAAGAGATCGCTACTAAAACACGGCTTAAGTTTAGCTGTCGATCGCAAGGGTAGCGATACACTTAGGGACTAATACATGCTATCGGATCATTGGGTTTTGATCCGCAGGTAGCATAAAGATAGGGATTAGCTGATAGTAAAAATTTGTCTTACGAGCTCGATATTAACTATGGATTCCCTTGTACAACATGTTTCTACTTTATTTTATTTCTACCATTTCTTTCAGCTTTTGGAGACATTAGCGTTCTCCGTATTTTGACTGTCTCCTTGGTTAACTTGCAAGCGCAACTAGTGAGTATCAGATCTTGGGAGTTCGGGCAAAATTTTATAGGGTTTTCCCTTGAGGCAATTTTTTGTGGCAGTCCGGAGTCTAGATTTGTGCCCGGTTCAATAGGTACATGAAACTCCTTGTACACTTAAGCTACACCCACACGCTATGCCCACGCCGCACCCACGCTACGCCTGTGCATAACTCTTCTGGAGGTTAAAAGGCATGATGATATGTAAAAGATATCTCATACCCCCATGTGTCCCCAGCAGAAACACTCAACATCAGTTAGCGCTCTCAGAACATTTTAATATTGAGCGACACGAACACATAACGCAACTTTATTGACTCGCCCATATTATGAATATTGAACGCCTTTACAACTACTATATATTTAGTAGCTCGTTTAGAATATCTTAGATTTTAAGCATATCTAACCTGTAACGCCCCGAAGGGTTGGGTAGAGGTGTTCTTATAGTACACCCACATTTCACCAGTTATGTTTAAGTTCCATGTAATAGGGAGCCAGCCAGATAGATATCTTAGATTTTATCGACAATTATATATTTTGAATGATTAAAAAACCTATAACCATGATTCAGAACGTCGAAATCTTTCGTCGGTTATTTAAAAAAAAAAAGTCATGGTTTCAGTTTGCGCGTCGACGGTTCTGCCACCCTGTATTAGTTTTATAAGTGAGTAAGTTAGGTAAAGGTAAGAACATCTACATACCGGATTCAGACTCAAACAAGCCCAAAACTTTTTGAATGGTCTGACATGAAATCCACACATTGATGAAATCCATTAGACAGCGTGCAATATAAAGGATCCGCCGCCTTTGAACAAACGTTAACAAAATATATCGCTGTTCAAAATTCCAAAACAAAATATACTCCTATGAATTATGTTTACTTTGGACGATTTTGCATAATGTTATAACAAAGGCAAACTCTGTTATCTCGTTAATTTCCAAAGAGAACGCACGTCACGATTGATTAGGGTCTTTAAAATAATATGTGTTCGCTCCATTATGACGCAATTTTCAAGCAAGTAAGTTTCGAAACATAAATATGGAGGTTGATTTGATTTATTAAATTAATTAAGTCTTCAAGAAAATCAGTCAAAAGATTTTGTGTTTTCGATAGCATGCAATTAGCAATTAGTATAGGATCTTAGCATTATGTTGAGCGATGGCCGTTTTGCGTGGATGTGTCGCATGTTTACCCCCAACTTGTTATTTTTTTTTGTGTTTGTGTTCTTTTTTATGTGTCATGTTTGCCAAATAAATGTATTTTCTTTCTTTTCAATTTCATGTTGAATTCAGCATAAAAATGTTTGCTATAAGGTAAGCTAAGATTTACAGTGAAGGCTGCAGGACTCTACTGCAAAAGGGCAGCATAGGACCAGAGATTCTGGTAATCCTTAGGTAGACCCATCTATTTAATAATAAAGCTGAAGAGTGTGTTTGTTTGAACACATTAATCTCTGGAACTACCAGTCGGATTTGAATTTTTTTTTTTTCATTTTATTACCCAATTCTTGAGTAAGGAGGAGGTCTATTTAACATCACGCTAAGGCTCTTAGGAGCCGAGCAGAAAGCTAAGCGAAAACGTAGTAACGTGTAGGCAATGCGATGCGACGGGGTGGTACGGGGAACAGGAAATTTAACGCGGACGTCGTCGCGGGAAGAAGCTAGTGTCTAGCAGTGGACATCTTTCGGCTGAAATGATGACTAAACCGAACGGTACTACGTAGTAATGTGCGTGGAACTATGCTGCGTTTGTGGGAAACGCAGCATAGTTCCACGCACATTCCCCAACAAAACATACGTAGGCAGACACTCGCTAATAAAACCCTTGCCCGCGATAATTGCCGCCATTGTTTCAATATTACCCAGTTAGCAACCATACAACAGTTACGGACGAACGTAAACAACATTAACATTAAACTAAAAGGCGTTTAATACGATTATTCGGGGTAATCAGGGCGAGTGGTCCGAGATGGGGCGAGAAGGGCGAGATTAACCGGATAAACGGAATGGGGACGAGTGTCGACGAGTGTGCACGACTGATACCGAGTCACCGGCGAGAGTGTTGCGAGAAATACGAATACAAAATAAGGTAGAACAATATTGTAGTTGGGTACCTACCTACTGTTTATATGTAGTTGGGTACCTACCTACTGTTTATATGAGTTTACAAAATGTTATGAACGTAATTGGGTGCTTTCTTGGATAGTTTTGGTAATTGTTTAGTACACTTGAAAGTTAAATATAACCTACGAGGTTATATTTAACCTACGTGTTGTTTTTCTCAATAGTATTTTATTCTAATTTATGTTTAAATAATAATATAGTAAGGAACGCTTGCGCTTGTGAAGGGACTACGTTAAGAGGATAGGCAGGAGCTTATGTTCGATTATAACTACGAATCTATCTGCCAACGGAAATCACAATAACCACTAGATAATAGAATTTCCGTTAACGACATAATGGTGGGACCATGACCCTGATGGTGGAGATTTGTATTACAGAATTTAGTAGCACGGTGCTGTTAACCTTAGGTATGGTGACAGGCAGATATTATCGTAATCTTGATTGATTATTAAAACAGTCATTTAAATATACCGGCTCGCGTACACCTAATTTACCTAGTAGGACGACTAGTGACGTCCCAAACGAATAAAATGGTGTAACCATCTCACCGTGAAAACTTAGGTGAAGTGAGCGTGGAGTGAGCTGTCATTCCAACTAATGCTAAGTGATTGACACTATTGACAGCTCACTCTAAGCTCACTTCACCAAATTTTCATGGTGAAGTTTTTACAGAATCGATCGGCTGAAATGTCTAACTCCACAATACACAAAAAGAAAGTTTTTTATATATTGCGTATTTTTTTTTTTTTTTTGTGGATGGGAAATCATCAAATGACTCCTCCCGCTCTGGGTGGAGCAGAAGGGAGTGTCAGACTCTTACTGACTAAAACCCACCCGTGTTCCTTCCTTAGCCCTTTATGTACCAGGGCAGCGGTAACCCTTTCGGACGATCCCGCTACCCCGGCAGGCTTCGGCCCTGTCGGGCCCCGTCAACTACGCTGACATCTCCCTGAGGCGCACGTGGAACACATACGCGCCGTCCGGCACGGGCCTGGTCCTGATCGGACGGAGAGCTACCCATTGCTCTCCGCCCGCAGGCCCGCGGCTACGGTGGCCGGGAGTCGTCACGCGGCTCCCGACGCCCGGAGCGTCTCCCTCGGCGGCTGAGGCGTGAGGATCTCTCCCTCGCCCATCCCGCCACCTCCTTCGCTAGCATGACTGCTTCGCAGAAGGAGGTGACCGCCTCCCACTCCCTCTCGCCCCGGACCATGGCTTGCACCAGGGCCGGACGCGAGAGGTCGCCGCCGCTGCCGATCGCCTCTACGAGGACACGGCGGTGCTCTGCCCAAGCGGGGCAGACCTCCACCGTGTGCTCCACCGTGTCCTCGGGGCGATTCTCGCAGTGATGACACCCGGGCGTCTCCTCCCGCCTGATTATGTGCAGGAACCTCCCGAAACATCCGTGTCCGGAGAGGACCTGCGTCAGGCGGTAGGTGAGAGCGCCGTGACGCCTCTCTAGCCACTCCTCAAAGAGGGGTCTTACCGCCGCTATCGTGGCGTGCCCTGCGCTGGGTTGCGATAGTCGCGCCTTCCATTCCACCATGAGACCGCGCCGGAGGTCCGTCCGCTCCGCAGCGATTTGCCGCGGGTGCAGAGTTTCCCCCCGACGTAGTGCCTCCGCGCGCCAGTCATACAGGCGCGCGAGGACTATCGCCTCCAGATCCTATGGTGGCAGTCCGGCAAGGAGGCTTGCTGCCTCGCGCGAGATCGTGCGGTACCCCCGGATTAGCCTTACGGCTACCACCTTTTAGGGCGCGTTCAGGTAGTGTGCGGCTCGAAGCCGCAGTGAACGCGCCCATACCGGGGCTCCATATAGGGCCATGGACCGCACGACCCCCGCGTAAAGCCTCCGGCAGGAGGCGTTTGGCCCCCTCAGGTTGGGCAGGAGCCGCTTTAAGGCGGCCCCGGTCCGTTCCAGTTTGGGGGCCAAACGTCGGAAATGCTCGACGAAGTTCCACCGGCTGTCGAGGACGAGACCCAGGTATCTCATCGTCTTCTCGACGCCGATGTGAACCCCTCATATATTGCGTATTAAAAAGAATTAGGTCTGTAAATTTATACAAGTAAATAAAATTGGTCTGTTTGTAATGTCAAATTATCAGCTTTTAACTAAATTTATATGAAAATATGTAAAATATATATCGGTTAAACAAGTGTACGCACTCACTTATTTTACATTATGTTCAGTTAACGACGTACGAGAATACTTCGGCCGATGACGGATTAGGTGTACGCGATCTCCCTTCACTGCAAAGGAAACGTTCTTAGAAATTCAATATAAGTGTCTATAATATTTTCGTGAACTCACTATGTGGCAGCCAGCATACGAAGGTATAACATGAAAAGGTTTTAAAAATGTCGATGATGTGTAATGTTACGCTAATTTGTGTACATCGATCTTACTCGGAGTTTCTTTGAAGTATCTAATGAAGCGAAGTTTTCAAACGTTTGTGTGCTATGTTATCTGTGATACGTCGAAATATATTTTGATAATAATGTGTTTACCTTTACTTGGCGTAGCGATAACGAAATAGTCAAACTGTTTGAGTTAGACTCACAAAGCATTTATCAAAACATTTTAAATAAACCAATTACAGGCACTTTTGAATTGTTAAGGGGTCGATGAGTCAGAGTTGAGAGATAAAACTAATCGCCCATTCCAAAGCGTAGCATCTATGAAGAAGAACTGGCAAGAATCTCCACGTACACTCTTTTAAGAAATTATAAGAAATGGTAGTTCTAAAGCTCGTAGCTTTTTGTTTTGCTTCATGAGAAATAAAATATTAATTTATTACATGGGATCGATCATGATCAATACCTAATTTACATGTCAAATCAGAAGGCCAACTCTCGTAATTCAAAACGTTCAAAACTTTGTCAAAAATGTAGGGAAATAAGAGGTATTTTTGACACATTGAGACTGAGATCAAAGTCAAAGTCAAATCATTTATTTCAATCAGACTGTGAACTGTGTCTGACTGTGAACGTTCTTAAAATTGCGAGAATTGCCCCTAAGATATTAAAATATCAAGAAATTATCTTCAAATCCGAGCTGTCCTGTGCAGCAGTAGGCGTTTGAGGAATGTAACTGACTACATATATCAATTAATTTATTCAATAAGTTCACATTGCATTCAAATATAATCCAGCATGAAACATTATTAAATGTAACAGTTAACATTATTAACATTTATTAGATGTACAAATGTATAAGAATATAATGTGTATAAGTTATGTTTATTATAGGATTTATTATCACTATATACCTTCACCAGTATTATGCCAAGTAAAGACAGAAAATATTTGCTTATCAAATTGACTACTAACTGAAATTGTCCGTATTCAAATCACAACTGTGATTCTTTGGCAGTTGTATGAAATGGCTAGAACATGGCAAAATTGACGCAGTATGTCAATTTGATAAACAATTACCCTGGCTGTATATGCAATATTGCACTCGCGCTGACTATCAAAGGCTTTAACTAGAATTTAAATAATCCTCAGTGTAAACGGAACCATAAACTTGGCTACTATCGCACCCTGTGGAAACCGTACATCGTTCTATAAAAACAGGATTTAAAATATAAGAGGCAGGCGTCCGTGGCTGTTTCACTTGGTCGCTTGCCAGCAGAATTTATCATGCACTTATCAAATTCTTTTCTTACGTTTAAGTAGGACTCGGAACGAAGCTGACACGTACCCCATTTTTCATTTCTTTTGAAACAATTTTGAGTGTGATTTGTGTGAATTTGAACATGCAGAGCCTTGGTTTTCGCTGCTGAGTATTGTTAGCAGGGAGCTTTAAATCTAAGTTTAAAGCTGGTTTTGATTCGTTTCAGATTTGGGTCTATCTTATGTCTAAGTGACGTATAGGTATCTATGTATTAGTTTTATCTACCACTGTCTTAAAAATCTTCGTTAATGAAGAAACGTTTACTGATAGGTATACACCTGGTTTCGTGAATTTGAAGTTGAGGCCTTGTCAAACTCTACGTTAGCGTTACTTAAGGTACGTAATTCCTTCAATGCAGCTTGCATTTATTTGTCAATCACTTAGCACAGAAAATTTCAAAGAGGGCTTTTACCCTTTTTTTTTTTTTTTTTTTCTGGGTGGGAAATCATCAAATGACTCCTCCCGCTCTGGGCGGAGCAGAAGGGAGTGTCAGACTTTTACTGACTAAAACCCACCCGTGTTCCTTCAGTTGCCTGTGCCAAGGGCCACGGTATCTCTTTCGAACAACCCGCAGCCCCGGCGGCATCGGCCCTAGCGGACCCCGTCAGTTCGTGCTGACAGCTCTTTGAGGCGCGCGTGGAACACAACGCGCCGTCGACCCGGGCCTGGTCCTTACCGGGCGGCGAGCTGCCCATAGCTCGCCGCCCGCAAGCCCGCGCCTACGGTGGCCGGGAGTCGGCTGTTGACTCCCGTCCAGGGCGTCTCCTGCGGCGGCTAGGAGCGCGAGGGTGCAGCGATTGCCTCTCCCTCGCGCGCTCCGCCGCCTCCTTCGCGAGCATTACTGCTTCGCAGAAGGAGGCGACGGCCTCCCATTCACTCTCGCTCCGGACCATGGCCTGTATGAGGGCCGGACGCGAGAGGTCGCCGCCGCCGATCGCCGCCAAGAGGACACGGCGGGGTCCCGCCCAAGCCGGGCAGACCTCCACCGTATGCTCCACCGTGTCCTCCGGGCGATCCCCACAGTGGTGACACCCTGGCGTTTCCTCCCGCTTTATCCTGAACAGGAACCTCCCGAAACAACCGTGTCCGGTGAGGACCTGCGTCAGGCGGAAGGTGAGGGCGCCGTGGCGCCTCTCTAGCCACTCCTCAAAGAGGGGACTTATCGCCGCAATTGTGGCGTGCCCAGCGCTGGGTTGCGACAATCGCACTCTCCATGCCGCTATGAGATCCCGCCGGAGCTCTGTCCGCTGTGCCGTGATTTCTCGCGGCAGCGGAGCAACGCCCCGGCGTTTTGCCTCCTCTCGCCACTCCCATATGTGGGCGAGGACTTTGGCCTCCAGATCCCATGGCGGCAATCCGGCAAGGAGGCTCGCCGCCTCAGCGGAGACCGTGCGGTATCCTCGAATGAGCCGGACAGCCATGACCCTTTGGGAAGCGATCAACCGGCGGGCTGGTCGCCGCCTCAAAAGGGCTTTTACCCTAACGTTGCTTTTCTCAACTTCAAATTCTGAAATCAGAAACCGGGCTATAATCATCACAGCTTAGTACAAATTACAAAAGAATACTTAAACGATTTTCCCTGTCCCGACCGGCAAGATCGTTTGTAGGTGCTTACTTGAGAAATCGTGTAAGAATATTAAGTCAACCAATCATACAAGATAAGGGTATATTGTTACGATCAAAACCACCAGTATAATATTGTTAGTGAATTGTACAGATGCCAGCAGGTCAAGCTTCCCGAAACTGTCAAATATTCCCAATCAACCTTGAACCCTAATGCTTTAGCGATAAAGTTGAAAATCTATTAAAGAAATTTGACAGATTGTAGTGGCTTGATGTGCTGGCGTCTGTATGTGTCATCATGTTGTTGAGCAAAAACTTGAAGAAGAAATACAATATTGTAACAAGACTGTAACAAGTTAAATAACAAAACATTTGCAAAGGAAATATGTCCAAAACTCCGAAGTAAACTCCGAATGTCAATCCTTTGCCTAACTATTTATATCACTTTGTCTGCCAAGGGCTTCCCACAAACTTGGCTTTCAAGATGAAAAATTCCCGAATTACCCTCTCACAAAGACGAATCCCATCACTTATCTAAGCCACTTCCAAGTCGGCAAACTGAAAGCGCGTTTGAATCACGATTTATTCAGGACGAAACTGTGTTTTGCCTGCGGCGTTGTTTGTGTAGGAGTTGAGATTGTTACCGTCTACGATAGGTACCTACTTTCGACTATTATTTAGGTTTAGGAGTTGTAATCAACGCAATCAAGTAATTTATTTTGACTAACTAAAAGTGCTTCTGATGAAAATAATATTTTAATGAATTTACAAAAATCGTATAGCTACAACATTGTCAACATTCTTACACGGGTGTTGCTAAATATTTTTAATAATTTTCCTATAATGTTATTTCGATTCTTTTTGAAAAGCACTCATCTCTTGATTAATCATTAAAATTCAATTGTAATGCCAAAATCATTCAACATTCTTTGTTTGCAAACCTACATCCAGAACAATCTTATTATAATAAACAGATGAATTCTAAACTCCTCTGTCTGCGCTGAATTATTAATTTAGATTCTGACATTGATGACTTCCTGGCTACTAACTAACAATAAATTAAGTTAGAGGTCGGAAGTGAGCGGAGTGATCATTTCTTGATATTTGGAAGGTTCAAATTGCTCAGTTACTTCGGCTGGTTTATTTTAGAGCAATTACAAATAATGGTAGCTTGGATTATTTGTTGTTTGCTTGGATTATTTGTCTTAACATAGCCTCAAGATGTAGGGAATTAGTTACACTATTTACCTATGTTGTGATATCACGGTATTAAAGTTTTTTTTTTACTAGCGTACACTGTCCCTCTCTTGGGCAAAGGCCTCCCCTCTACTCCTTCTATCTCTCGCGAGCCCGCGCGTCCTCCTTCCAGTTTTGACGGTACCTGTCCAGTTCGTCCCGCCATCTCCTACGTGGTATGCCGCGACCCTGCGTTACTGGCTCAGGGCCCAGTTCCGTGAGAGTTCGAACTTCTCGATGTTAGTCAAAGACCAAGTCTGTGCACGATAGGACGTGCACCAGAGTTGGAGTTAAATAATGTTTATGAATAATCTCAAAAGTCATGATGGCACTTTAATTATATCATAGAACTTAATCTGCTGGAGTAGTAAACAAAAAGAAAACATCTATAGGGAAAACAATCACAAATTAATTAACTTTGCACGAAATGCTTTGGACCAAACAACACTTCCTGTCGTATCAATATCTGAAACAACAACAGCAAACAGCAGCTCAAATACAACAAATAAACAACAGCACCAACAGATAAAGCATTAAATCATCGCGTTAGGAAATTACTTCTAAACTGGAAATCCTAGTTAAGCCGAGGGTCGTTAAAATGCCGTAAATAGCCGCTAAATTGTTGCATCGCGTTCAAAATGGACCCAATTTGCCTGACTACTAGATATACGCTGTTACTATGACAGATTACTGTAAATACATGACGTGTGTTTAAAATGGTTCTGTAATTACTGGATTCTCGAATCTTTTTTTGTTCGTCATAGTTTTATTTCATCAAATTCACCCGTTTTGTTTCATTATTGATATGACCTGTCAAAGACAGTTTGTTTGGGGGAAAAAGACATTTAAATACACAATTACGATAGACGGGAAAAAGCGAACAGTTCTTCTATGACAGTTCTTCACTTTTTCACTACAGAGACAGTTCTCCTCAACCTCTACTCTCCATAATACCTACTAAACAATCGAATGAGTAGGTACCTAACTAATGATCAGTAAGTATCTAGGTACCGTTTAAATCTTCATTAAAATTATTTAAAAAAGGTCCTATCGAAATAAAATAGTACATACAAAAGAAACATCCCGTTAATCAGTCGTTATATTAAACACCTATACATTCGCAAATTCACACTCATTAAAATAATATGAAGATTGCCAAGATCACAACATTCATTTGATAGATTATCAGATCAGTTGTCGTTGGTTCGTAGGTCATCGCTAAAAAAATTACGACGTAACATAATATATCAAGCAGAGACCTCGTAATTTCTTTATCACTCTCGACACGTGCATATTTGTTGAAATTCGTCGAATTATTGATGTAGGAGATACTCCTCAGTAGACACCTGTAAGTTTGACAACCAGTCTTACCAAGGGGTATCGTTTTACACAATAAATGGGTTGTGGAGGTCGATAAGCAGTTGCAAGTAAAATTCTGGTATTTATCTGCGTTCGGTTAGACTGGAACCTGTCCCGAATATAATTGGGAAAAGAATAGGCAGATAAAACTTGGTGTTAATTACATTGGCCCCATCCTAAGGTTGAATGTCACGTGCACATCATACAACTCCAACTAACCTATCCAATTTCAACCTTGGTAAGGTATTAATTTACTGAAAATTATTGTCAAAACTGGTGAAGCACTTACGAGGTCGACTTTACACAAATATCGCTAATACGTACCTATTCTAATTTCGCTACCTATAAGAAAGTTGCAGTTTCCCCAAAGGACTCGACATGTTTGTAGGATATTATGTCGGCCTAAGCACAATACTGGGCAATATCATGATGTGTAACGTATTCGCCCCATGGGCCTATTTGGGCGAAAGGGTAGGAATCGAAAATAGTGGGCCAAACGAACCAAGACTGTGTTTGTTAGAAAATCTATTGGTGGATATTTTTACTGATTTGCAGTGTTTTTTTCTTTGATGTAAGTATAATACTAAAACAGTTATGTTAGGTGAGTTCGCCCCCAATGTCATGGGATTTCAAAAAAACTGGCAAAATGTGGTCGTACTAAATAGGTTCACCTCTGCCTATCCCTTCGGGGATTACAGAAGTGATGTTATGTTATGTTAGTCAGGTACTTATTCGAATGCTGGATTTTTGTGTAGTATCTTATACCATGGTAAGAAGGGAGATACTGTTACGTACTACTTAGGATTTCTCGTTTTTTTGACCTTTCAGCACAACTTTTTTTTTATTAACTTTGCCCCACACTAGGAATTTCTCCTGTATCGTGGGTGCGTTTACAAACATTTAAACTCACATACACGAACAGCCAGACCCGGAACAACTACTTGTAAGTCATACAAATATTTATTCCGTACGGGAATCAAACCCACGACACGCAGCGCAGCAGTCAATCGCTTAACCACTGCGCCAACCGTGTCGTTTAATATTAATACTAGTTAATTAAATTTAATACTAGTTTAATCTAAAATGATTTAGGTTTAAAGAAACTTTATTCTCAATAAAGTCAAAGTCAAAGTCAAAGTACAGTAAAGTAAATAAAAACATAACATGTCACCTACTTGAGAACAACATTAATCATAGCTTAAATTTACAAAAAGTTCGACATCACTAGTTACAGACCAGTCAACATAGTATGTATCCAAAACCCGGCCCACCCAACGCATTTATTTCTCCAGATGTCTAACATACTGGCTGAGCCGAGTTTTAAATGCATTGAATGAGTGTACATTTCTTATTCGTGAGGGTATTTTATTATATTATATTTTGAATGATTTTGAAATACAAATCTAATATGTACTTACGTACACAAACTAAAACACGCATTATCTATAAAATCAGGTCGTTCTTCCATTTCTTTAGAAACATACGAGAAACACGTGTTACCAACCTTTTTTGCATATCTCGATGTAAATGGGTATACGTGAGACATCTCGTAAATGAGACTTCCACTTTCATATTTGTTGAAATTCGTCGAATTATTGATGTAGAAGATACTCCTTAGTAGCGGCGCGAAAGTCTGACAACCAGTATTACCAACGGGTATCGTGTAAACCTTAGTTGTGGAGGTCGGATAGGCTGTCGCTCCATGTAAAATACGATATTCAGCTGCATTCGGTTAGACTGGAAGCCGACCCCAACATGATAGGGAAAAAGCTAAAAAGATAATATTTTTTAGTAGCGGACTGATTTCCTGATTTCTTCCCGGTTAACTACATTAGCCCCACCCATCCGCTTCCGGGCCTCTCGAACCGTTACTTAACCTAACGATGTGCGACCTGAACAATGACCTAACCTCATGTAATACTACCAGCATGACTTGTAGTTACCGTTAATGATATCTACAGTGACTCAGACACTTTCATGCAAGTTCATTTTTCATGAAAACCTTTATTGTTCGCCAGGGAGAGGGCGGAGTTTGTTCTTATAAAATGTGCGGTATTTTAAGATTAAGGATATTCTAAGGAATAGTTTTATTCTATGCTTGTCGAACACGGCGTCCTATTTTATTAAGGTCATCATCAAAATAATGATGTGTCTGGATTTGTGTCCCGTTGTTGGCAATAGACTAGCCCCTTATTACATAAGACTTAACGGAAACATCACTCACAAAGTGTGCGTGTACAGTCACGAGCAAAAGTATGTATACACTCGGCTTTATTCAAAAGCGATTTACTCCTTTATTTTTTAATGAAATTTTATGTTGTTGCGAACATTACATTTTCGAACCCATAGGTTTATGTACTGTGTCGTATTTCACCGTCACCTCCTTCTGCGAAGCAGTAATGCTCACGAAGGAGGAGGCGGAGCGCGTGAGGGAGAGGCAATCGCTGCACCCTCGCGCGCCTAGCCGCCGCAGGAGACGCCCTGGACGGGAGTCAACAGCCGACTCCCAGCCACCATAGGCGCGGGCTTGCGGACGGCGAGCTATGGGCAGCTCGCAGCCCAGTAAGGACCAGGCCCGGGTCGACGGCGCGTTGTGTTCCACGCGCGCCTCAAAGAGCTGTCAGCACGAACTGACGGGGTCCGCTAGGGTCGATGCCGCCGGGGCTGCGGGTTGTTCGAAAGAGATACCGTGGCCCCTTGCACAGGCAACTGAAGGAACACGGGTGGGTTTTAGTCAGTAAAAGTCTGACACTCCCTTCTGCTCCGCCCAGAGCGGGAGGGGGGGGTCATTTGACGATTTCCCACACAAAAAAAAAAAAAGGCCCATTACGTTTTATTCGCCGTGTGTTTGACCGCGTAGGATATTGCTTTTGCCTATGAAACAGCAGATTTTTTTTTTGTTAACCGACAAAAAGTTTATTCGCTAGGGGGTCTAAAATTATGTGCTTAATTCATGGTTACAGGTTACGCGTCGATGTCCCTGCCACCCTGTATCGGCTACGGTCGTCAGTGTTTTATGGATCACTATGGAAGTTTGTTGACGACACGATGGCACTATAGCACCGTCACCGTATACCATAGAAAAGTGTCATATACAAGGTCACACTATATTTCTATATAACACGCCGTATCGTAAAGTGCTGGGAACCGAACGAAGTGGACGAAAATCGTGCATAAAGCCAAGAAGGCCTTTCAGGGACACGACCTTCAGTAATGAAGTACGCGACCAAGAAGAAGATCGTAAAGTCCAGAAGAAACCAGTCGGTGGCACTACGCCGCCATCGCCGTATGCGCGTATACAAGCTCACACGATTATTTAACGGTGCGGCTAGCGCGCTGTACTGTAAAGAAACCTTGTCGTGTACCTTTTGTACACGGCAAGGTTTCTTTATCACCAAACTATAATTAAATAAATTATTTTAAATAAATTATCCAATCAAAGAAAGGAAATGTATTTATTGCGACTCGTACAGGATGATCACAAACTAAACTATAGACAGTTATATATAACAAAGTGACAAAAAGAAAAATGAAACAGAAAGTCCTATACGAGGCCAAAAGGGTAATGTCGCAGCGCTGGTAATTCGAAAATCAGTTTAACAGACTTCCAAAAACTCGTTTCTTTAACTTTCAAATGGGATGATTTCTAGTCAAATATCTTTTCCTGAACCAGTCCTTAGATTAATCCTGTATACCTACTAGGAATCCTATAACAATGAGTGAAGAAATACTAGCGCAATTAAACTCCACGGCCTCATGATAAAGTGCCATCTTTGGTTTATTTTGCTAAGACATTACCAAAGGTATACCTGCTTACCTACACGTACCATTTCCTGAATAACATTGCGTTACATAAATCAACGTAAAAGTAATCAACATAAACAAATCAGTATTTATCATACCCACACATTTCCTAGCTACGACTAACTAAATACAGCCGAGTAAACATAAAACTTTCGCACGATTCACAAACAATTCGTGTAGTTCCAATTAATCAGTCATCTACACACTAGAGTAACGAGGAAAGTTTTAATTCAATAAACGTGTCTCCAAACGAATGCTCGCGTGGGGATGGCCTAACACCAACTTTGATTATGTTGGCGTATTGGGATATGGAATTAGGGAGATCTTCCAGATATGTCTTACTTCGGTAATACTTTAATAATATCGATCTATTTTATTCCACACGACATAGGGCATAGACCCTTTTTTTTTTTCATGGACTTCCTTCCTTTCATGGACTCTTACCGGCTAAAACCACCGCGGTGTTCCGCCTCTGCCTATGGCCGGGGTTGAGGGATTCACATAAGCATTCACTGCTCCCCCGACAGGCCTTGACCCGCTGTTCCTCATCGGGTCCCACCTCCCCGTGCGGCCATTCCCACAATGGTCGCACGCACTCTCGAGTGGCGCGCGTGGAACACTGCGGCGCCACCTCGGGCCTGTCTGGTCGGACGACAGACGGCCCTAGTCGCCCGCAGGCCATCTCTCATGGAGGTCGCAGATCGTTTTGCACCCTTCTCGGGCGCCCGGTGCGTCTCCTGAGGGAGGGGAAGGGCATAGACCCTAGCCCCAGCAGAGAACTGGAATACTATGTACTGGTCTTTTTCATACGACATTTTTATTTAAAAATTATGTTTCAAACTTTATTCAATTCTTATTTCGAGGGCTATTTCGAGGTGACGCGAGAAAAGATTTCTGGAAGGATTTTGGGGAGGCCTTTGCCCAGCAGGGAGACAGTTGAGGCAAAAAAGTATATTATATTCAAGAACTACAAATTGAATCAAGATTTAATTAATTTGGAGAGGCAAGGCCCTACAACTCGCTTTTCCAAATTAAATCTCGATATAATTTGTAGTTTTTAGTACAGTGAAACCTGCCAACGGTCAAAATCAAAAGTCATTTATTCAAACTAGGCTGAGAATCAGCACTTTTCGAACGTCAAAATGACAAAAAAAACGCCAAAACGCCCGCCCTTCACCACTTCCTAGTGCTTTATTTTTACAAGCAGCTTATTTTTATTAAAGTTCTTCTAAGAATCCAAGTACACCTTCCTCTAGAGTACCATACGTTTTTAATGCTAGTTCGTCTATTGATACGGTGTGCACTGGCTAAGTGATTAGCGTCAGCACCACGGATATCTATGGTCAGCACTATAAATTATGATCTGTGTTGCCCGTTTAACGTTTTTTTAGGTCAGACAGTTTATGACTTTATGTGTATGTATTTAGATATACCTACATATATAAATCTACAGTCAGCCTCAAAAAGATGTCTTGATCATCATCTTTTATCCATAATATTGTGTCAATGTGAAGCCATAAAACATAATATCACAGATTGGGTACATAACATATTGATACTGATTTATGGAAGCCAAAATTGTACAATCAAATGAATTCTTATCGATGTATAGGTACATTTTTTTAAGGTTAGCTGTATGTTATTTGAATGAACGTATGGAATTGTCCTCTTATTAATTAAATATCAAAAAGAATCAGATCCCAGCACCCAAATTGCGTAACACACACATAATCACAATCTGAATCATTTTGGAGGATATCGCTAATCCATTACTTTATAATTACCTATGTTCAAAAAATTTGTCTGCTCTACAACGCAATGAATCTTGTCAAAAGGAAAGCCATTACTACTGTTAGTGTGTTACGCAATTACTCCGCAGAATAAAAGTGAAACTTCCACTTAACTAGTCAAAGTAACCAGACACAGCTCTTCAGACGGGTAACAACCTGAAAACGTTCGACGATTGCACTGCACCAACATTCAGATTCAAGCAATCTCGCAAAAGGCACCCATTATTGTTATTTGTGTTCCTCCAAGCGAAAGTTAAAAGTAGTAAAATAAAATATGCTACTTCAAGTTCAAAGCTTTGAACTTGAAGTAGCATATTTTATTTTACTACTTTTAACTTTCGCTAAATATCAAGCAAAGCAGCTGCTTTGCTTGATATTTTAAACTAGTGATGCATGGCTCCAACGTACCTACGTACATTATAGCCATACGAAGCAGGGGTCACTAGTTTAAAATATTACCGGCGATATGTTAAAACACCGAGATTACAGTGCTATATTTACGTTAAAAATTTAAAACTTCCGGAATAATTTCTCTAAATGATTGTGAAAACCGCATCAAAATTCATTGTCTAGTTTAGAAGTACTAAGCGGTCACATACACGAAAATCAATATCGGTATTTTATTTATTTATTTTATTTTATTTATTATGTCTACCAACAATTGTTCACACTAATCTACAAACAAAAATTTATAACACCCGTCGTTTTTGCGTCAGGCATTAAAAATAAAACATGCGTTTAAACTCTACACAGTGCAACGATTACTTAAAGGTAAACACCACACGAACAAAAAAAAAAACAATAATAAGTAATTATGTTAGTTGTAAGCTACAAAGTTCGTTCTGGTGTAGCCCATACCAAGTTGTTTTACCTCTGACTTTGCATCACTGTCAAAATCACAGTGATCTTTATAACCGTTATAATAAGATTGCAATTGGGTTGCTGTCACTGACAAGTCTGTCAAAATCACAGTGATCTTTATTCTCGTCACAATAAGGTTGGCGACCCAACGGCAACCTTATTGTGCTGTCAGAAGTACAATAATTTTAAACGGACATGATAACGCTGTTTAAAATTCTTTATTCGATTCACAGATAATAATTTGTAGGAATTAATTCGATCACTACAGGCAAGCATTTATTTATTTTACACTTACCCACATAACTATAGTCATACATTAGCTGGTTTTTTGCAGCATGTAGGTAGGTGATCTATGAAAGGTTATCCACTTGTCCAGTGTTACCATCTAAAACTACTTTATGTTTGCAAAAAAGATACCTTAATTACATTGGGAATAAATTACCTATTGATTGTTGAAAATTCAATTTGTTTTTCATTCTGACATTTCCAGCTAAGACTTTCATTTAGGGTCAGTTTTATTAAAACCGATTTCATTTTTATTCGAGATTAATATTTTTAAAACGCAATCGTATCTTATTTGTCACCATTTTCATTGTCATCTGACTTCTTTTCTTTTTGCTCGGCTCCTAAGGGTCCTCACGTGATGTTGCATAGCCTTCCTCAAGAATCGGGCTATCAAATGCAAAAAAAAAAACAACTGGTAGTTCCAGAGAATAAGTGCATACAAAGAAACAAACTCTTCAGCTTTATTATTAGTATATATAATAGAAGATATACTTGCAGTCATTAAAAATAGGTATATTTATAAATATAGGTTCATAAATATAAGTATATTTATAGATTAATGAGTAATGACTGCAAGTAGTTCACTTTATAAAAAAGAAAAAAATACCATTTAGAATAAATACCAAGTTTCGAAATACTAAAATCCCTGGCACTGGCAACACAAACGGCGCACGAACTCATTGCGACAATAACCGAAGATTTCCGAACAATCAAACTAAACCGATTCGCGAACCGACCGATACGATGCGACAGACGAAATCATTTCAAGTTTATAACGTCTTTTACATCAACAGCCATTTGGATAGTTACATGATAGTCTGTGACTTGAGATTCAATAGTAAAAAACATTGTACTTATTGGTGTAAATCCATGAGAAGATACAAGAAATGAACTGTACCTATACACAAGATTGCAATTGGCATATTATAAATATCAAGTAAGTATTTGATAATATTCTTAATGAACAATTTTTTTCTCACCATAAGCACACGTCCTAATGATTATGTGAATATGTATGTTATTTGATTTATAATATTGATTTGAAAATCAATCTATGGTTCTTAAAGTATTTCGTTACACCAGTTTTCATAGTATGAAGTTTAATATTTGTTCAAACTTGAGAGTTATATAAATGAGGATTTATGTCAACAATAAAAACTGGCTGTGGTCACCGATCTTTTGTTTCAAACATAGCCAGTTTACAATATACCTACGTAGGTACGACCTGTATTGCACTAATTATTTATGAGTGTAGGTACGTACTGTGATAAAAATATCGCATTTTTGCTGTGTATTTGCAATAGAATTAGTGCGCTAGCGATGTGCGTTCCTTTTTGTAACTTAGCTGACATTTTGTTTTTTGTTCTTTCCAGCTCTCATTTTGTCAAACATGTCTGGACACCAAACCCAAATAGAAAAACTTACGGATGAAAAGGCTGCCCTAAAAGAACGAATCGAAAAATTAGAAAAAGATCTTGCAAAACGAGAATACCGCCAGGGACTTAAGGAGAGACCTTTCTGGAGGGGTGAACACGCAGCTTTCTGGTTCTATGTCACAGAGTCGGAATTTAAGGTAGCCGGTGTGTCAGACGATCATACAAAATACAATTATGTCATCAGCCAGCTAGATGAATACACGATGGAAATAGTAAAGGACATTATAAGTAACCCGCCAGTCAGAAGAAAATATGACAAGATAAAGGAAGAGTTACTTCGTCGTTTGGGTGAACCAGAACATGATAGAATTCGGAAACTGTTCAACGAAAGGCTTGATAACAGGACACCTTCTCAGTTCTACCGTCATCTACAGAGTCTGGCCGGAACTAGTGTCACGGTAGATAAAATCTTGCTCCATCTTTGGTTACGTCGGTTGCCGCTACATTGCCAAGAGATTTTAGCCAGTCGGCTTGAACAGACCAATACAAAATTGGCTGAGCTTGCAGACAACATTATGGAAGCGACTAAATCATCTGAGAACCCCATTTTGAATAATGCAGCAGTAGATAACATACAACAAAGTGTTGATGAGCTTGGCAAGCAAATTGTGGCTTTGGGAGAGTCTGTAAAGCGACAGACTAGGAGTCGTTCGAGGTCTACGAGCAGAACTCGTTCAGGTAGCGAGTCACCAGATGCAAAACCTAAAGTATGCTGGTATCATCAGCAGTGGGGTGTTAATGCTTATAGATGTATTGAACCTTGTAGCTGGAAACAGGAAGCAAACAAAGTGTAGTTACGATTATTATTAATGATTGTCGTAAAGGTTAAATCTGCATATTTAATGGTACTTTCTATTTTTTATCATGGGTAAGTTTTCAATTTTATCCTACGGTATGGTAACTCTTTCTTGTAAGGTTTAGAAATCAAAGTAGACTTCAATTGAAACTTGTGGCCATTTTTCTTTGTGAACTTTATCAATGACTTTAATAATTTAATTTGGCGGTTATTTTTTTTACTATATACCTACTTTGTTAAAATTGTAAATTTTACAGTTTGATTGTGGTTGTAGTAGACTTGGTGTGTATCTTATTTATTTATTTGTGATATTATTATGTATAATGTAGGTATGTTGATTGTTGTACTATCGTTATTTTGCAGTCATTTTATTTCTGATTTTATTTTTGTTAGCAGTCTTAAATAGTAAGAATAACGTGTTTACGATATTAAAAGACAAGTGATACTTACATATTTTAATGCTAAATTAATTGATTGAATATTTCCACAAACCCGCCCACTGTTTTAGTAGCGAGTTTTTTATATGAGCCAAATGATTTATTGTGTTCATTAATCGTCTTAATCATTTTAGGGCTGATATTTCCAACGCCAGATAATTTTATCCGAGGAATAATTTTGAATTTTTGACAATTCTTCTATGCAAAATCTGCCATACTACAATTTTATTCCTCGAATAAAAATTACCTGTCGATTGAAAAACCAGTCCTTAATGTAATAAAAATTAAAAGTATTTTCAAATTTCTAAATACCTAGTTTTTTTTAACACTTGAAGTAAGTAAGTAAGTAATTCATTTATTTGCCTGAAATATGGTATTTTACAGATATTATAACACACAATAGTTCATCATATTCCGCCTACTACATTCGGCATGCAAATTTTGTGACATAATAATAGTAATTCTGATTTCATCATAAAAATCATTTAAAACAAAATTATAAAATTCCAATGTCAAAAAAATAAATAAAATAAAAATATAGTTCTAAATCAAAAATTGTCTACATGTCAAATTATAAAATGTCAGAGAGAAATAATTAAATTAGAAATGTCAAAAGCTTAAAATAATAATGTAAAATTTAATTTTCATGTCATGGAACTTTCTTGTTTGTCCTATAATTCATAAATTCCTTAACAGTATAGAAACAGTTTTCGATAAGCCATGCTCTGAGATGCTTTTGAAATAAGCTGTTTCGCAGTTCTCTAATAACCTTCGGTATATGATTAAATACTTTTATTGCCATTCGACTAGCGTTTTTATGGCAGTAAGCTGTTCTACATCTTGGCATTGTCAATTTTGTAGGATCCCTTGACATTTTGCCTACCTTATAAATATTGTCACTATCGGCTTTCTGAATAGGTGAGGATGCTTTTGTACAAATACTCCCATTTCCAGTATATATAAGCATGCTAATGTTAATATTTTTTTTTTTTTTTAAATAGGTCTGCACGATTCTAATGGGTCTGCACCAAACACAGCTCGTAAACACTTTTTTTGCACAATAAATGCCCTATTGCTATCAGTGGAATTACCCCATAAGATTAAGCCAAGCCTTGAATCTTCAAGTGTTCACGTTTAGTACACGCATCCAGCCATGGAAAACTTATCGACATATGATAACATTGTAGATTGTAGAATACAGGCTTTGAATATCATTCTGAATGTTTTACTTACTTTTCAAATAAGCAGGTAAAACGTACGAGTACATCAAAGTTTTTCATGTCGTTCAATAAAATATATACCTATAAATCTTTGCACGTTCCCTTTGTCTTCACACATTTTTTGATATATTCTTCTTGAACACAATATATTTCAATTTGTACATAAAAACGAAGTAAGTTTTGGAAATCAGCGAATTTCTTAACAGTTCCCCAGTCAAAGGGACTTGACGATATTAAATTTTTCCGACGACATTTTTTTTCTTCGTTTGATACAATATTGTTCCTACACGTTATTACATTAGAGGCCGTTATTATTCTTTTTTATTGTGAATACTTTACAAGCTGAAGTGGGAAGGGGTTTTACTTCGTTTTATGAGCTGGTAACAATAGGTGCTTTGAAAGTTTGTTTCATTTTTATCGACATCTTTATAAGGTTCCTAAGAGAAATGGCTGATGAGCTCATGCATAATCAGATAGAGTAAGGATGTCTGTTATTGTGATTACATTTAGTTATCATGATAATAGATAGTAAGTATAATAAATACAGTATAATATTTTGTTTCCTGTGTTTGTAGGTGCACTCACACACTAAACCACAAACATTATTATGCCAAGCAATAATTGATTTAAACTACATATTTCTGACATAGTTTTGATTAATACATACATATACTCAGGTCTTCTTACCATGGGGGTAGGCAGACATTTCAAGAACGCCACCTGCTACGATCCTTTATAAAACATATTATTTTGAGTAATGTCTATAAAAACAAGGTAGGTAACTTTATTTTACCTCAACAATTCTGTTACACTTGATTGAGCAAACTAACCAAACAGTCGTGAATTCAGGCTCCGAATAATTTAAACCCTTTCGATGTACCTACCGTTTAAACTAGCAATTAATTTGAATAACGAGGACAGCCTGTAGACGTTTGATAACCAACTTAGAGACACACGCCAAACCCTATAAGTTAACGTCAATAAAACTGTATTATTACGTAGGGCTAACCCGAAACGGGATTAGTTTTGTATTCCGGAGTCGGTGTTGGCGCGTGATGAATTAAGCAGACTTAGCCGACGAGATATTGATTCTGAACTTGCTACTCTAAGATTGCTGTGAAGTGTATTCTGATAGTGTTGGTTTTGTTTGTAGGAGGTAAGCTTGTAGCGGACTTGATTTTTCAGTCAAGAAACTTTCTTCACTATAAATTGTGAGGTACAGCTTTACCAGGAAGTTTTGGTGCTGGAATGACATTGACAGGTTTGTGAAATGAATTGAAAAAACAAGATGGCGGTTCCGATTTCGCCACGCGCCAAGAGATTTTTAAACAACTATACCTTTTAAAACCGTTTTTGTGGCTATTTGAACTTACGATAGTTATTTTTATCTATGCCATAAAAACAAAAATATACTAACGGTAGGTAATGGCTGACCATGTATGAGTTATTTGGAAGAAGCACTACTAGCTGTGTACTTCAATATCCAGCCATCTACCCTTTAATAATATATTCGTCATCCAGTAGAAAAAATGGCAATTTTTAACAGATTAGGATCACACATCTGAGCGTTTTTCAATACTTGTACATATTATTATTTTAAGACTATTAGGTTTTTAAATTATCTCAATAAGTATGTATAAATAAACAGAAGATATGTCCACTTTTCAATAACAAATAGGTATTACAAATAAAAATGTGATGAAAAGCAACACCTGGCCTCTGCTGAACACACGGTGTATAATTCCATTATTAATTTCTGGAAAAGTAATTACAAAAATAAGCCCTTTATTATTTCTCGCCTAAGCTTCTAACATAATCCTTAGTAGCGTTCAGGTGTACAGTACAAGTCGGCTCGTCGACGGGACGTGATCCGACGGTAATCGATCCAATGCCGCTTGCGACTGTGCGAGTAGGTAGGTACTCTTAAAACCGCTGCTGTTACACAGAACTGTTTTCCTCAACAATAACGCGTTTTTGTATTTCTTGCATGTAAATAATGATGACAGCTTTGTGACTTTTTGCGAGTTGTTTACCTGTTAATAAAAACCTTCCACCATCTTTTATAAGAATTATTGTCATTTTGGGCGTTTTACAGGCTAGCAGGGACATCGACGCGCAAACTGTAACCATAGATTCAGCACATGAGTTTAGACCCTATAACATCGAAATTTTTCGTCAGTTATTTAAAAAAAATATTGCTGTTCCATACGTTTTGACCGCGTAGGTATTACACTTTTCTATGAAACAGAAGATTTTTTTTTTTGATAACCGGCGAAAAATTTCTACGCTATGGGGTCTAAACTCATGTGCTGAATCCACGGTTACAGTTTGCGTGTCGATGTCCCTGCCACCCTGTATAAATATGTATAATAGTTATTGTCATTGTAATGGATTTTTGCCACAATTATGTTGAGGTTTTTTTATTTCTGTTGGAGGCAGATTAGACAAATGGCTTAATCACGTTAATTAAAGTAGGAGCAGAGTATTGTGTTTCTTGAGTAGTACCTACAGGACTGGTATGTTATCTACATACAAACTGAATATAATCGAATAAAATAAATTGTGATCTGTATCCTACCTACCTGTCTGCCTACTAGCCTACCTGTGTAGGCTTATAAATAAAAGATGGGTAAAAGATAAGAGTATGTCTTACCTCTTAAAAATTTGAAGACATGTGTCATCTACCAACCCACTCTGGGCCCGCGTGGTGGATTACAGCCCATTCCTCTCACAGAGGGGAGGCCTGTGTCCCAGCAGTGGGAACGTTATAGGCTAATTATACTATTATGCTTCCTCTGCATCCATCTTCTAGGGTGTGTCTGAATTAACTTGAGTATTATATTTTACTAGAGCTAGGAGACCCCTCCGTGCCTCGAAAAGCACGTTAAGCCATTGGTTCCGGCTGTCATTCATGAATCTTTGACAGTCGTTACGGGTAGTCAGATCAGAAGTCTGAAAGTCTGAGAAGTCTCGGTCTTACCGAGAGGTATCGTATTACCCAGTAACTGGGTTTGTGGAGGTCAGATAGGCAGTTGCTTCATGTAAAATACTGGTATTCAGCTGCATCCGGTTAGAATGGAAGCCGACCCCAACATAGTTGTGAAAAAGCTAAGCAGATGATGATGACAGGTAGGTTCATATATACAGGTGCAAAAGGATTATAATATAAGTTCAGATTTCTTCACGATGTTTTTCTACACCGTTGTCAGTAATGTTTAAGAAAGACACAAAAAGTATATATCAATATTATTGATAAAGTCATATTGATACTTGCCCGGAGTTGAGCCCTCGTCCATGAGAGGCGAGATCTTACCAACTGGGCCATCGCGACACTTGATTTGTGTATAACTTTAAAATCAGTAAACAAATCGTAATTGCACCGTCACAATTAATCACCCAATCAGTTATTAGTTTGACAAGGCTATTGCCACTCCGGGCACACCGTCATTCCCCGCCATTCCGGCGAGAATCCGATTAATTACCAACCCTTAGGGGCAGTTCACTTATTCACGTCGACAGTCCTCAAGTGATGTAATGATTTACGACTTTTGGTATTCAATTGTTATGTTCAATAATTGAATAGAATTGACTTTCAATTGGAATGGGAATTAATTCAAGTTAATGCTAATTTCTAAGTAGTTTTTTTTTAAATATAATATTAGCTAGCTTTGTATGAAAAGAAACTGTAGTCATCAGACAGACGTCATTTAAAATAAGATTATCAAGCAAATGTAAACTTACTTGTTTATGTTCACATTTTTCTTTCCCCAAACTCAGCACTGCTAAGTTTTTTCCCAGTGCGCCTGAATCCCTGAATAGGTTTAATTTAAAACCCTTACCCTCATAATTACCCACGCAAACGGTTACATAAAAATGCAAAACCCCAGAACACCTTATCCTTAATTTTTGCCTCATCGCCTCATCTTTCCAAGAATTTACAATTTAAGTTTTGCAAGACTAAAATCAACGAACGTTTTGCGAGGAAGGCAAATTTTGCTCCCACGTCCATACACATGACGTTAAAGGTTCCAATAAAGAAGGGAATGATAGGTGTCGCTGACATCGTAAGGTCCTCAGTAAACAGACCCTCATTTGGGCTCCCACGTTCTGATTTTGAACTTGGTATGCTGCTCATTTCTGATTTGGTTGTATTTACATAATATCTTTTTGTCGCCTTGGAGGGATGTTGGTACGGTTAGGTTCTTAGTGTGAGGTCTTAGGGTTCCTGGTGGTGTTAGTTTAGCTGGTAGCGTAATCTATACTAATAATTAAGCTGATTGTTTGTTTAAACGCGCTAATCTCTGGAGCTGCCAGTCGGATTTGAAAAATTCTGTTTGCATTTGATAGCCTAGTTCTTGAGGAAGGCTATTTAACTTTTTTCACCCTAGGGGCCAAAGGAACAGAGCAAAAATACAAAACGCTAAGCGAAAACAAAATAACAGTGGTGGGGACCGACATTTCACAGGGATGAGTGTGTCGCGGTTAGAATCTAGTTAAGTATGTAAGCCAATGAGTAGGGGCTAATTTCCCAGTAGTTTTGAAGTTTTAAATACGCTTTAAAACTGAACTGAAACTGTTGGTTAAGGGCGATGCCACATGGGCGTTGCCAATGCGCTGCGTCAGCGCTGCAACAGCTGAGCAGTGACGTCATCGCAGCGCTCGTGCGGCACTCACTGCGTCGAAATCACTGCGATACGATGCCGCAACGCATTGGTAACGCCCGTATGGCATCGCTCTTAGGGCGAGGCCCTACTAGTGCGTTGTGCTGCATTGCGTCGCGTCGTCGCAACGGCAAAACGCATTATATGCTACACCTGCGTTGCGTTGACGCTGCGACAACGCAACGCAAGAGGGTATGCGCGCCGTCTCAGCTGCGTCTCAGTTCAGCCTTCGCAATGGATAGATAGATACTCATGGTATGATAAAACATGTCGTTACGCTCGTCTAGATTCCTCCTCTAGTAGGCGTCGTCGCACGCGACGTTTCAACGGATCGACGTACGAGAGACGAGCGGGGGAGGGTGATGCGCTGCGCTGTCGGAGCTCTGGTGCGACGACGGCGGTGGTGCAATAAAAGCAACAATGGAACACGTTTGTTCCGATCCATTGTGGAGGTTGACTGAGGTGCGTGTGTCGTCCTCTTACGCTGCGACGTCGTGCTTCGTCGCAACGCAGGTGTGGCATACAACGCGTTGATCCGTTGCGACGACGCAACGCAACGCACTAATGAGGCATCGCCCTTAGAGGTTGATAAAACGATGAATAAGGCAAAATCTTAACAGTTGACTGGACTTTATAAATGTAAGCCTAACTTCTATTATTATTGTGTAGGTGAAGTATATTTTTCTCAGGCAAGAAACTGAATAAATGAATCAGTAATGTACGATTGTCCAGTAAATACATAATAACATAGCCTAGCTTTGATATTTTTCTAACAACTATGAATTTCTACTTGTCAAAATATTAAATAGGTATAAACAGTTGAGGCCGACATAATAGAACTTTAAATTAAATCAATGTGCCAATTTTTTTTTAACAAAGTCATGGGCGTCATGAAAATATACCGGATGGCAAGAACATCGACGCACAAACGGAAACCATGAATTTAACACATTATCCAAGACGAAACAAAAAAACAGAAAATCTGCTGGGCCTCAAGTCTGCTATTACAATAGTGTCAGAATGGTCTATCATTGATTTCATAATTGTTGATTTTGACAAGTTTGGAAATCTACTAATACAATGGCGTCATTATGACTTTCCAGTGGTCAACCACTGACACTCCATTGAAAGAAATGGCATAAAATGGTAATCTCGTACATAATGACAAAAGAATGACTGACTTAGGCAGTAATCTGCAAAAAAAATTAAAATTTTGACAGTTTCTTTGATCAGTGACCTTTTTTTTTTGGGAAACCTTCAAAAGGCGCCTGGTCTTTGGGGGTAAAACCAGGGAGTGTGGGATTGATCAGTGACCTACCCTTAGAACGTCATTGTGCAGTCATTGCTTTTAATTCGTTACAACGAGTATCGTGTTTGTGTTTTTATTCATTGTAGAACTAAAAAAAGTGCAAAAATTACAATAATGATGTGACAATACTGCTTAGTATTGTCACATTTGACTTTGACAGCTAAACATATAAAATATTATTGAGTTGTATAGTTTCACATATACCTGCGTATGTGTAACGCAGGTATATGTAAAACTATACAACTCACTGTTTTTTGCTATTTACGAACTTCTTACTACTTCAGATTGCATAAAACACAAATAAATAATATGTAAAAATATTATAAATGAAATCTGGCATGAATTAATGTTCAAATTATTAGTAGATTTTCGAAAATCATTTCTGATAACGGGTTTTATAATAATGGCAATACGACAATGTCATTATGACACAATTCTATTACGAGACCATTGACCCACCAATGATCAACCATTGTAATTTAGCAGATTACGAACTTTTAGCAAAATGACAATGGGATCGTGTTGGAATGACGAATTTATAAAAATAGCAGCGCCTTCACCTTCCGCCTGACGCAGGTCCTCACCGGACACGGTTGTTTCGGGAGGTTCTTGTTCAGGATAAAGCGGGAAGAAACGCCAGGGTGTCACCACTGTGTGGATCGCCTGGAGGACACGGTGGAGCATACGGTGGAGGTCTGCCCGGCTTGGGCGGGGCCCCACCGTGTTCTCGTGGCGGCGATCGGCGGCGGCGATCTCTCGCGTCCGGCCCTGGTCCAGGCCATGGTACGGAGCGAGAGTAAATGGGAGGCCGTCACCTCCTTCTGCGAAGCAGTAATGCTCGCGAAAGAGGAGGCGGAGCGCGTGAGGGAGAGGCAATCTCTGTACCCTCACGCACCCAGCCGCAGCAGGAGACGCCCTGGACGGGAGTCAACAGCCGACTCCCGGCCACCGTAGGCGCGGGCTTGCGGGCGGCGAGCAATGGGCAGCTCGCCGCCCGGTAAGGACCAGGCCCGGGTTGACGGCGCGTTGTGTTCCACGCGCGCCTCAAAGAAATGTCAGCACGAACTGATGGGGTCCGCTAGGGCCGATGCCGCCAGGGCCGCGGGTTGTTCGAAAGAGATACCGTGGCCCCTGGCATAGGCAACTGAAGGAACACGGGTGGGTTTTAGTCAGTAAAAGCCTGACACGCCCCTTCCGCTCAGCCCAGGGCGGGAGAGGTCATTTGATGATTTCCCACCCAAAAAAAAAGGGCCCTGCTGTTTCATAGAAACGTACAATAAACTAAGCGGTCAAAATGTACGGATGTGATCGACGATTTTAATGTGTAGGTACTAAATCCCTGTATTTTGTTTGTCCTTTTACGAATCTGTACTTTTACCAATCTCTAAAAATATTTTTCGCAGATTCATAATTTTTTCTGTAACATTTTTTGTAAATATGATAATATTATGTAAATGGAGCCTGCTTAACTTAAAGCTAGATTGGATTTAGGAAAAACATTTGACTTATTTTCGACTTGTATTTTAATCTAACTTTCAAGTCTGGAACACCACTTAACATTCCTTTTGATGGAATATCTTTATTTTTAGTTTGGTAAAAGGAGTTCCTACTGTTGAAGGGTTTTTTTTAAGTTTAGCCTGGGTGTTTATTTTTAGGAAAACTTCAAATTATGGTCGCCTTTTTCGAGAACGCTAGATCCCTATGACTATGACGGTTCAAAGTTAAACATAAAATTATTATGTTTGTTATGGGAACTGGTTCAGGCATAGAAATCTAAAAAACAGGAGACGTGGCAAGGGCGCGTGTCTATGTCTGTTCAAAATGACCATGTTCTAGTCAAATGGCCCGGTCTCCGCGAACTAATGCGCTTTCGACCGTGATCCTGAAAAAATATAAGAATGCCGTGTTGGTGAGTGGTTTCTTGTAAAAACCGAAGCTAAAACCAAAACTTTGTAAATCATGGAATCACTTACCACATATAAATAAAAGTATTTAACTATATTTGTCTTTAAAATCATGAAAAACAACAAATTGTAAAATATTTCTTGCTTTTACCACGTTAATTTTGTTTTCAAATATCGCAGCGACTGTACTTTTTTTATAGTAAATACATTGCTCCTTAACCACTACTTAAGTATGTCGCTAAGTGACTAGACAAGCAATGTAAAAATCACAAAACGATACTTTATTCATTATGCGGTGCCTTGCGTTGTACGGCCGCTGCTTCTAGCGGCCAGCTAGTGATGTGGCTGTGCAGATCCACTAACGTAGACTACGTTCGACAACAATGTCGAATACCCAACGAATATATAGTTAATTTTACAAATTGTAAAATTTTGTTAAAACGGTTGACAAATTATTTGTCAACCGTTTTAACCCGATTGGAAGACCTAAAAATATGACTTTTAAATCCGGTTGGAAGACCCTTGAGAAGATGTAAAATAATGTTTTTTATTTTTTTATTTACTTTAATTTCTTTTTGTTTTTTTTTATTGATTTGCAATATTTATTTATTTATTTATCCTCATACTGAGATGCCATACAGCAATTACACCAACGGAGCAAAAGATCACTTCATGTGCTGCTTTCCATCCATCCTGTGCGCGGTGGACATCGAACGAGTGGCGATGGATCACGGTACGCTCACGCAGCGTGCAAGTGCAGCATTTCTCCACAGCCCATCACTCCCACCATATTGCGCACATTCATTGCGAATTTTATTTATAATAATATAATATTTTCTAGACATATCGTTTTTTATATTTATTTTATTTTCTGAACCCCAATTTCTTTAGCACAATTGGGAGAATCGATAACTTTCTGATTTAGTCAATCACTAGCGTATATGTAAAATAAATGGCTTTTGCACAGTACAATGATAGCGACAGATGTTTTTGTGTGAGTAAGTTGTACGGTGCATGGGAAAAATGCACGTTAGGTTTGATGAGTTAAGATTTATAATTGATTGTGTAGTACGTTCTGATTTATGAACTCTGCAAGTATGTGCGCGACTTTGTATCTTTTTAAATAATTTAAAAAAAAAAAAAACGTTGCACCACACTTGGAATTACTCCTGTATCGTGGGTGGGTGCGTTTACAAACATCTATTGCTTTTATCAACTACATGTGTAGTAGTGGCGCGGTGGTGGGGTCGAGTTAGCGACATGGAGTCCTGATACATTTTCAACTACCGGGGCATATCTCCTTCTTTCCTATATCTATGGGTTCAGGTCAATAGTGTAACGAGTGGGTTCCGAACTTCCGGCCTTTCATTGGCCAGTCCATGACTTTATCTGTTGATATTTTGTCGCTAGCTATAATTGTCATTTCTCATTTAATCAAACTATAGTCCAGGTAGCACACGACCGACGACACAGACAGTAACACACAGACAGTCAACAATATTTTTTTCTAAAATGTGTGATGTGAAATAATAAACCTGCATGAAAGCAAATAAATAATGATACGGCTAGTAAGTAAACAAAAGTCAGTACACCTTTGCATAAACCAGCATATGATATGATAAGCATGATGTTATTTTATAAACAAAAACACTGAAGGTCATGGTCAGGAATTAATACTGGTAGCAGTGTAAGAATTTTGAAGAAAAGTATGTAGTAGCTACTTTTCTTCCCGTACCAAACAAAAAACCTTTATTGGAGTACCATTAAAAAGCTACTAACATGTTACCAAGCAAATCGAATCAATACAGTTCGACAAGGTCACAATCTCCAAAATATATAGCAACTACCAGGCATCTATTGTCATCGACCCGTCACTTAGTTCGGCCCAATAGGTACATGAGATGACATCCAAGGAATAACTCAATTGACCCCAATCGGTACCTATTACTGCAATATGGAACTAACCCTTTGTCTACCAGAACCGAATTTTATCGTCGAAACATGAAAGACTCATTTTCTTTGTTATATATTTATTGGAGAAGTATTTTCTCTAAAATATTTGGAATATAAAAAGCTTAAGTGTTTTTCGTTTCTACATAATATTGCGGTGCGTTTACAGGAGAGTTTCTTGATCGTTAAAAGTGGAGAATTTCTTGTAAGATACGAGTATCATCATTCATCTGTTTAATTAAGCATCGTTTACAATTTTTTTTTTTATTGACAATGGGCTCACTCTTGACCTCAATCCAGCCCAGAGGCAGGGATGAGATTTACGGTGAAACGAGCTTGCCCAGAAGAAGCCTATTCACTCGCCCTGAAGAGATTCGGGTTGTATGAACTCGGGAATGCAGACGCAGGCAGATAATTCCACTCCTTAGCTGTGCGCATCAGAAAAGATGATGAGAAGAGCTTAGTGCGTATATATGGTATATTAACCAAATAGGGGTGGTATTCCCGCAGTGCGTCTAGACTCTCGATGGTAAAAAGGTGAAGGTGGGATGAGCTCATGTAGCTCTTGAGCACACTCCCCGAAGTGCAGTCTGTAGAAGACAGACAGGCAACACTTCACCGGTGAGCCAAACTGTGAAGCTTTGCCGCCACCAGATTTTTATCGCCAATGAGTCTCTTAGCTCTGCGCTCCACTGAGTCTAAAGTGGCGAGTTGGTATTTAGCTGAGCCATCCCACAGGTGACTGCAATACTCCATACACGATCGGACTTGTGCTTTGAAAAGGGTTAAAAGCTGTCCCGGTGTGAAGTACCGCTTAACCTTGTTCAGGATGCCCAGCTTTTTGGCCGCCGTTTGTGCATTTGACTCAATGTTTTCGCCAAAATTGAGATTTGCTGTCAATTTCATGCCAAGAAGCTCAAGGCTGTCCGTCACAGGTACAGCTGCACCCCGGAAAGTAGGAGCCAGATCAAAAGGGCTTCTTTTCGGTTTTCGAACAGACAAGCCTGTGTTTTGGTGGTGTTGAAGCTGACCAGATTGTTGTCACCCCACTGGGAGACAAGACTTAAGGTCGCATTCATTCGGTCCACCAGGGCCCCTCTTAACAAACTGACTTCTTCCCCTCCAGCCTTTGCGCTGGACAGATATCTCTCCACGATGGTGCTGTCATCTGCATACCCAACAATACCGTACGTGAGTACAAAAAATGAGCGCGATACATCGTCTAGTAATTCACACAAGGACATTCTCGCTTCTTAGCAGCTAAAACCTCTCCACGTGTAAACGCACTTTTAGGCCCTTTGTAGACCGCTGGGGCTGCGGGTCCGCCGGGGCTGCGGGTTGTTCGAAAGAGATACCGTGGTCCTTGGCACAGGCAACTGAAGAAACACGGATGGGTTTTAGTCAGTAAAAGTCTGACACGCCCTTCCGCTCAGCCCAGAGCGGGAGAGGTCATTTGATGATTTCCCACCCAAAAAAAAAGGCCCTTTGTACACGGTGCGGTTTCTGTACGGTATGGCGCGGTGGTGGAAACTTGTAATTTACAAGCTTCCTTAGTGATCCGGTTCTAGGACATGCCGATTTCCTCAAGATGTTTTCCTTCACCGTTTTGAAAGCAGTGGTGATGAAATTTTACACAAAGTAAAGCGCCTGTCTAGGTTCGAATCTATGACCTACGATTCGTATAACCGAAACGACCGAAAAATTCGAAGACATGTGTCACCCGCACTAGGTCGTGGTAGATTACGGCTCCTCCTCTCACCGAGAGGAGGCCTGTGTCCCAGCAGTGGGAACGTTATAGGCTGATTATGCTTGTGCTTAGTGATCCCTACACCACTGACAAACCGTGCCTACACACGGCGAATAAACCATTGCTTTTCACGGCAAGGAAAACGTGTGTGTACACAGGGCCTTAGGTTATATTGGTTTCTGGGACTATAATATTGAGATGTTAGAGTTTTCCTTGTGCGAGTAGCTCGGCACCGCGCCGGTTGAGGTTCGTAGGGTACGTTTCTGTTCCGGCTTAAGTTACAGGTTATTTTTCCTTTGAATTGCCAGTTTGCTGGTTCAACGAACAGCGAGGGATTAAATCCGGCAGATGGACAGGAGATTTGTTACAATATGCTGCGGAAGACTGGTTTTTGTAGGGGCTATTGAGGTCACATGACAAAAACTGTTCGTTCGTTCGATGCCGGATTTTATTTATTTATTTTTATCCTCGGAATACTTTTAGTAGTCACTAGTAGACTTGAGTACAAATATCCAGAGCCAATGTCCTTTTCCAGGTCCTAGGACAGTCAGGCTACCGATCTGTTGAAGTTCATAAAGATCGGTTCAGCGGTTTAGGCGTAAAAAAATAAGAAACAGACAGACAGAGTTATTTTCAAAGTTATAAGCTTACCTAGCTTACAAAAGCTAACTACTAGCTTCTCTAAGCTAGGTAAGCTATAACTGTGCAGTCCCAGTGGGTCGAAGTCGCGTCTGTCCGCCCGCCTGTTATTTCATTTTCGCCTAGCGTTCTTTCTGACTTTTTCGTTTCTCACGGATCCTAAGGGTCGTAACGGAATATTAAATACCTTTTTCAAGAATGGGGCCATCAAATAAAAAATATTTTTTCAAATCCGACCGGGTGTTCCAGAGATCAGCGCGTTCAAACAAACAAACTCTTCAACTTTATTATTAGTATAGATAGGTAGGTATATGGATATAACAAAATAATAGTCAATAATTACATTATTATTTATGTTCTTAATAATACAGAAAATGCTTAGATATGATTTCGTTTTCCTTGCTAAAAATTTTAAACGTTGCGAACGGCCAATTATATTATCCACTCGAATTTATACAATTCACATTTCAAAGTCAAAATACCTTCCAGTAAGACCTACAAGTACTACATACCAGATAGTAGTATAGTATGTAATGTAGTGTGTAGTACAAGGCATATATATACATAACTAACCAAGGTCTGATTCGGGCAGCCAATCGTACCCATATCGAACTCACGGGAGCTATGGCCTCAACACTCTGTTAACCCACTCGACTGCTTAGTGCGAACCTAGCTAATAATACCGCACGTATTGCGGTCGCCAAACGTAACGTACATTGGTCATGGATTAAGAAAGCCGATTAGAAGCGACATAACATAAACGACTAACCATTTTATATGGAATGCGTACGCACCTGTTAAGCTGAACGGATGCGAACGCATTCCATACAAAATCGTTGTTAGTCCCTTAAGCCGATTCCACCGAAATACCTAGTAGCACGTGAAAACCTTCAGAAAGTGACTTTCTCCCACATCGTTTCAGAACATTTATTTTAACTTGCACCGATGGAGAGGAATTTCGCATCAGATTCCTGTAGTGTTTTTCTGCTCAGATTATGTCCCTTGGTGACAGATTCTTGTTTATTTGAGCTGAGAGGAACAGAGAAGTGCACAGCTGGATAAAACACCAATAGAATTCCAATAAATTTACATCATTCTCGTATCAATTGGCAGAGATACTCCACTACAATCCAACTGTCGAGAGAATGCGTTCCTGACACCTATCCGTGCGACAATTCTAGTAACTAACAAAGATCAAATTCGCAAAACACGTACTTATGTATTCGTTTGTTTGAAACTGGCGGGTCACTTTCTCTCGACGGTCGGACTGTAAACTACTACACAATTATAATACTACGTTCTTTTTCTCCTTTCACTCGCTCAAACAGACAGTCAATTTAAACCCCATTTAGACGATGCAAGTTTCTTGCCTGTGGTATACAATAAAATTGAATAAGATAGTGACTTGCATCATGTAAACACGGTTTAGACAGTGCAACTTGTTTCCCCTTATGGTATGCCAGGCAATTAGATCGTACTATGTAAATAGGCTTTTCATACCGAAACTATCAACATTTCTATTGTGTTTGGAGCTGGAGTGTGGCCTCTGCTCATACATATTTTATGGTGCAGTGGTCTGTATGTTTGCTGTTAATATTGAAGCGTACAGAAGCGATTGAGACATCGGTTTGTGCTGCGGTCGTCTTACAAGTAACGGGAATATTCTACGACATGAAACATTAGTATTGTGTTCTATCACAGGTTATCGTTAACGTGTGTTGTATTACTGTTTCAGATGGTCGCTGTGTTCTGCAGTGGTCTGAAGCTTACGACGATAGTGTATGTTAAAATTTTAATAATTAAAAGGGATTAATTGTCTGATTAGTCAAGTAAACTTATGAATGACTAGCTTCAGCCCACGACTTCGCCAGTGTGAAATGTCTTGTTCCCTCGACCTACCTTGTTTCATCGCATCACCTGTCCGTGCTATCATCTCGTTTTAGCTTAACGTCCTTTCTGGCTTTTTTCTCTTTGCTCGGCTTATAAGGGTCATAGCGCGATGGTAAATAGCCTATAGCCTTCTTCAAGGATGGAGCTATTAAATGCAAAAAGAATTTTTCAAATTCGACATACAAACTTACAAACAAACAAATTTTACGTCTTTACAATATTACAATATTATAGATTATAGATTAATAGAGATAGATTATTGCTATAGATATAGATTACTGCTTCTATTATTACTGCTATTAGAGCTACTAATGATTAAGATTATCTTTAAGCCGATAAAGCCATTACGAAATATGTAGTTTCTAGTGAATGGCAATTAAATCAAGGCACCTATCTATAATATTATAAAGAGGTAGAATTTGTTTGTTTGTTTATTGGTTTGTATTTATGTAGGAAGTAATCTCCGGAGTTAATAATCCAATTCTAAAAATGTTTTCACTGGTAGAAAGCTACATTATGTGTGAGTGCATGAGTGAGGCTATAAATTATGTTGACATCATGCATTTTAGCTGAGCTACCTCATCTTTTGTCTAGCAAGTCGGAAAAAAATACCTCTTAAAACAGAATTATTTGCATGCGCTGCCTAAACAGTGGTATATAAAACTAAACACAATGTATGGCAATCTGGTCCGCCTTCAATAGTTCTACAAAAAGTCCGCGACACCATATTTCTACCTTTTTTCTATCTTTAAATATCGCTTTTATGTTTTATTATTGTATGTGTTATTATTTGCGAAGGTGTTTTATCAACATGATATTAATCCTTATCCAAATAAATACGTTATTCATCACAAGTATTTAACTGTGAATAAAATTGCCTTTGACATCACTTGATTTCAATCAACATCTTAGGAGATAATTATCATAATTTTAAAATAACTCCGCAACGAAAAACCTGTATCTACATTATACTAATAATAAAGCTGAATAGTTTGTTTGTTTGAACGCGCTAATCTCAGGAACTACCAGTCGGATTTGTAGAATTAGTTTAAATTTGATAGGCCAATTCTTTAGGAAGGCTATAGGCTATTTAACATCACGCTAGAACTCTTAGAGACCGAGCATATAGAAAAAAAAGTCAGAAAACGAAGTAGGTAATAGCGAGGGCGGGTGATGCGATGTAATGCAGTGGGTCGGGGGAACAAGAAATTTCACGCGGATGAAGTCGCGGGCAGAAGCTAGTTACTTATAATATAGATAATACTTCAACATATCGCTAGCATGTGTAAGGGTGCTTTTTCACCAGAGATGTGCTATGCTATGTTGCTATGGATGCGTTTGATATCCACCGATCATATTCATTGGTGCACATAGCTTAGCACTGGTGGAAACGGATTCAACTAACATCTGTTTTTTTTATGAAAAGATGCGTGTTATGGATGCGTGCTATGGATGCGTGCTATGGTTGGTCACGAGTGGTGTAACTATGTGCAGAGCAGAGTACTTCCCGTGCCTTCCTTACTATCGATGCATCGCATAGCTCAAGCTGCGTATCTTCCTTACACAGCTACCTCGCCGCGGCGCATCTTCATAGCACATCTTACTCGTTCCGCTACACAGCTTAGCATTAGTGAAAACGATCGCATAGTTTCGTAGCTTAGCTTTCACTTCCGCGCAGCATAGCTGCATAGCACATCTCTGGTCGAAAACCAGCCTAAATAGTAATTGGATAGATACCTGTCTAATCATTTCCTAGAAATCAGAGGTACCTAATGGCGATACGACCGATATGCATTACAATTAATTAATTAATTAGAAAACAATGCTATAGAACATTGTTTAGGGAATTACGGTAGCAATGTCTAAGATTATTGAAATCTTGTCAATACTGACCAAATTATGCACAATGATTTACATTGTTACGCATCCGTAAGGCCTCATTTATGGAGACGCGGGGCGTCGCGCGTCGCGTGCGGCGTGGTGTCGCGCGTCGCGTGCGGCGTGGTGTCGCGCGTCGCGTGCGGCGTGGCGTCTCGCGGCGCGTCATACGATTGTTCTGTTTACGGAGCGGCGGCGCGTCAAGCGGCACTTATCATCGCACGCGTAAACACAAACGTATGGCAATATAAGAACTTGTTCATAGAGATGCGGGGCGGGAAGCGTGGCGGTGCCCGCCGCTGCGCCCGCGGCGAATCTTCAAGCGTGTAGCAAAGCACGCGGCGGGCAACGCTGCGGCGCTCGCGGGATACTCAATCAAACCAACCAGTTTTCTAAAAATCGATCATATCGTACTCCATTGTGACGGTGACTACATCTGCGTTCTGCAATTTCCAAATATGACTGGCAGGAGATTCCGCCGCGGGCATCGCTTCATCAAGAATTGCCGCTGCGTGCGCCGCCGCGATAAACGCCGCGTGAGACGCGGCGGTGCCAGCCGCGGGCTCGGCCGGAAAAACGCTCCATTTCAAGTAATCGCGTCTAAAATCGCTTCTCCGTAATCGCACTCATAGAACGCCATATGTTTAAATTCAGTGCGGGCCGCGCCGCACAACGCGATGCGCAACGCCCCGCGTCTCCGTGAATGAGGCCTTAAGGTTCATTTGATAGTCGGCGTCAGACAGCATCTGTCTTGCATTCCTATCTTTTAATTTTGTTAGTTTTTTAACCGACTTCAAAAAAAGGAGGAGTTTCTCAATTCGGTTGAATATAATCATATATATTTTTTTATGTTTGTCACCTCAAAACTCCGTTATTTATAAGCCGATTTGCAAAATTATTTTTATGTGAAAGGATAAACTTTCAGATTGGTCCCATAGAAATTTCATCAAAATCGGTTCAGTAGTTTGGTTTAAAAAGAATCCAAGTAAATGAAATTGCGTCCTTTGGTTTCCACAACGAAAAAGTGAAAAATATTTTTTTTTAGCAATTAACTTCCAAAAAACACTACAATGTGAAAAATAACTTTAATTTCGGAAGTCGGTGGCAAAAACGAAAATAAAAAAAGTTTTTAATTAGGTATTTTGTTTTAATGTGTTTCTTTTATAAGGAACCTCTGTGACACTAATTACCGTGAATTGTGATATTGGTAGTTTTGTTATCAGCTACCTCGAAAACCATGAAAATAACACCGATGTCGAAAAAAATAAAAATAAGAGACTAAGAGAGAGAATAGAAAAAAATAAGCAGGTACTCAAATGTTACAATGTGTCATATCTAAAATATATATATTTTTCTGTGTGTATGTAAATATGAAAAAATATAATAAAAAAGATCCAATAAAAAAACTACGACGATCGCTATTGACGCCTAATTGGACTGTTTACTTCCAGCCTGTCTGTAGCTTTAACATAACAGGGAAATTGTGGGTATACAAAAATCCCCTGCCATACCCTTTGAAAGAATACAGGCGTAATGTTAAGAAGAAATCTCATTTCCGCAACTTTTTCGCGGAACTGTCCTTATGCCATGGTCATCATATATGATACTGAAACAAACTTTTGATTCGATAACATAACCCTTGCATAAAAAGGGTCCAGTATTAGTTCCCAAGTTAACTTGCCTGCTGAAGTCTAACTTTACCAATGTTTAGACTGTTAACTGTTTGATTTGTTTGTGTACAAGCTATTGAAGATGTTGTGGTACTTGGTCAGTTGGGTACCTTGTTATATGAAGTTCTAAACAAAAACTTTGCCAAAGTATTAGATCAGATTAGATTTCTTTATTTGTTTAAACATTGTATACATATAAAAGCTTGCAAGATATATTGAACTCTGGGAACTATTATTCCAAATGGAGTAATGTTAAATGGATACACGAGTCAGCAGTACTACAGGAATACACATTGAATAGGTGCGCCAAATAGCATATCTAATTCAACGTGTTATAAAGAAAATTTAGAGCATGTCATGAACGAAAGGGATGCACACACGCGCGCCTAGCATGCGATTTGGCAACGCCGCCACGCGCCTTTTTTTCGTAGGAACGTTCAAAATTAGGTAAATACCGCTAGTTCAGTGCGATGCCAACTTGCTTGATGTTGTGAATTCTGCGCTGAATTGATTGCTTATCGGAGGTGCGAGAAGCGTAGAACCGGTCGAAGTGGAGATGCTTGGGAAGCCTATGTCCAGCAGTGGACGTCTTTCGGCTGAAATGATGATGATAATGATGTATTAGTGCTTGTGACTATTAAATTTTGAAAGATTTGCGTACTTATTGTTTATTTACTTTTATAACCTTTGGTTCCAAAAATTTGAAGACATGTGACATCTACCAACCCGCACTGGGCCCGCGTGGTAGATTATGGCCCTTTATTGGCAGATTATAAAAATTATAAATAACCTTTAGTTTTTAGCACATTCAGGAAGATTTTTGTCACAGATTTTCCATTTAACAATGAATTTTTTTAGCTTCCTTTCTGATATGCGAAACTATCGCTAAGTAAAGATACTTCGTGGAAACAATACAGCTTTATGTGTGGTCAAGAATAAACCAGTTTGCTGATGCTGTAAATAGGTATACACCGCCCTAATTACATATTCTGACTAGCTTTAACTAGTTGCTAGTTAGTTTGTTGTAACCTTTGTGCTAACATGACTGGCAAAATATATTTTAATAAGGGTTGGTATTTGTTAGACTAAAACCTACCCATGTAACTCCTCTCTGGGCTGCTATTGATTTAGAAACTTACATTAAATTGCCAGGCTTCTTGCTAATTGAAGTTCAAACCGTTCCTTGGTAACAGACGGGGAGAATCGTAGAATGAACAATACGTTTGATAGTTTTACGTCTTTACATTATTATGTCATCATCATGACAATAAGATGTGTCGGTTCGAGGGCTTGTGGAACGGCTTTTAGACGTCTAAGCTCGAGATTGCAAGGTCAAAACTTAGAATGAAATATTTGAAATGTAATAATTACACCCGGGACTAATTAAGGAAAACGTCAAGTATAAAGTGGTACAACTACTTTGAGACCTTTAGCAGTGGAAATTGTATAGTCATCTCCTTAGTGCTGTTGCTTTCCTGGTGACTAAAACATAACATGATCAAGCTCGTTTTCTCCGACGGGTTTGGCAGAGGTAACCTACCTATAGTACACCGTCCTGACGACTAGTTATTTTTTAATACTTTCTGTTGGGGCTGTCAAAAAAAATTGCGAAACTACCTAATGGTCCTAAATGGTCTATCGAAATACCCATATGAGCAATCTACATTTTCGGCCTTATTATATTATAATCACCTACAAACACAAACGTACAACTCAAAACAAAACACAACACAGTGCATTGTTTCGAATATTTTATATGAAGACGTAACGTGCCACTCCACGATGCTATGTCAGTCAAAAGCCGCGTCACACGGTCGCAACAAAGGGAAGACGGGCGCTCAGCTCTTTGTGACGACGTACGGAGAGACTCGTGTGAAGGACCCTTTAGAATATAAAAAGAATTGTTTAGATGCTATGGAACGATGTTCTTGTTTAATTGTTGTTTCATTAAGGAGGTAATGTTTTTGTTGAGCGCTTCTTGCTCATCCTTGTGTTTTTCATTGTTTATATCTTGATCAGTTTCTGGAATTCTTCTTTTTATTTTGACACTTTACCTAACCTTTAAATCCAAGTTCCGTATTTCTGTTTTCAATTTTGGTACGTACGTTTTGAACATGCATTACAGATATCAGCAGAACCATTTTGAGATTATCTGCGTTAAAGACAGTGTTAGTAAATATCGCCATCGCTAGCCCTCCATTTAGATTGTTTCCCTGTTCATCTTTACTGAGATGTTATCCCATAAAAAAACTATCAAACTCACATCGCAGTCACGTTTTATCACTATTGCTCTTATCACAACTCAAGTCCCTTAATGCAATAATCTACTTAGAACTTATACGAATTATATTTTCGCTGACTAGCCTAAATATAGCGGAGAATAGTAGTCGAGTTAGTAGTAGTGTAGTTTTATATTATTTAATAATATTTATTCATATCATTGCTTAGATAGATCTAGTTGCTTTATATTATACGTACCTACTGTTTATTTTATTTTGTTGCCTATATCGAATCATCTAATCTGGGTTGGTTTCCATACGTCCTTTTCGAGTAGGTAACCACTGAAAATCAGCGCTGTGCTGTAGGTCCCCCTGTAGCACAGCATCATGCCGAGTGGAAGCCTTCTTGACAGTCATGACGTGCAGCTGTCGAAATCTTATGTTTTGAATTCGTGATCATAGATCTATTTTGTTTTTACTTTTCTTTATTATTAAAGTTAATTATCTTTTTGTAAGCACGTGTTTCTGTGACAAATAAACCTATTTTTCAAAAGATCTTAAGCGTCTACTAATACGTCTGACACTCCCTTCTGCTCCACCCAGAGCGGGAGGAGTCATTTGATGATTTCCCAGCCACAAAAAAAAAAAAACGTCTATTAATTCTGATTGTAATAAACCCAAAGTTTAAGAAATAACTTCTACGAAAACGGGACGTTTTTTTCAAACTAAATGTTATGCCTACAAAATTAACAAATACATATGCTTATAGTTATTCTCATTTTATTGTTAACACGGAATCAAAACGTCAAAATGTGTGTGTGTGTCCTTATGGATTTTATGGATGAAATTTTAATCTGAGTAAAGGTCAAGTTTATATTTTTAAAACACGGAGGACAAACTCCTTGAATATGTATAGTTTAAAATTAAAATAATATTTCATTTCCCGTCATTACAAACTTTCAAAATCTAGTTGCGATCTCGTCTCAGTGACAATCAATGTCAAAAATGTAGGGAAATTATAGGTATTTTTGACAGATTGAGACTGAAACAGACTATGAACTTTCTTGAGATTGTGAGTATTATTGTTGTCCTCCAAAGCGTGAAACTTTAACACCTATGTCACCCTAGTACTTGTCATTTAACAATATTGTGTACTTTTACAAAAATATCCCAAACTAGTCTATAGTTCCTTACTATGTCTGCCCCTCGTTTTGAAACAAAGCATTCTTCCAGAATATGCACTTTCGCCTTTGTTAGCTCCTTTCAAGGTATGTTATCCTGTTACTCTCTCGCTCACTTGTGAGTTCTTCACTATCTTTGTACATTCATTGTTACCTACTTTGTTTTTCGTAGATCTTTAAATTAAATTCCAAGTGTTTGTCTAAGATGGTCTGCAAATGAAAGAAACCTTTTTTTAGACATTGTTTCTTTTAAATTAATTTAATTCTAGACAGACGTTGGGGAAGGGAATTTATTAAAATGAAATAGTATAAAACTAGCAGTAGCGAAACTTAAATTAATGTTTGTAAATCTTGGTTAGCTCTGAACCGGTGAAATGGTCCATGAGAATGTAATTGGATTACTATCAATCATGTCTGTTGCAAGTAAATGAAACCTTTTGTACAATATTATTCGTATAAAAATATCATCAGAAAAAAATAATAAGAAACCTATACAAAATAATAAGACCTCCACCGCATCAAATCTCGGAACACTATCATTTCTGATCCCTCGATTCCGAAAACAAATAAGGCCCAGGAACTTCTGGAGACTATTCAACAAATTGGCCAACTTCGAAACTTCTATACAAGAAAAGCGAAAAAAAGGATTTTCCAAAACAAAAGCATGTAGGAGTGTATCTGGTCGATGACGCGGCGTGATCCCCAGTTCGTCATTCGTGGCTGATGAGTTAGCTACGCAATGATCCATGTGATTACCGGGCTTGCTTGCGACGCGGTACAAGTTAGGAGTGTCTTGGCTTTTTTTGTCTTGCTGAAAATCAACCAACTGGTGGTTTTACTTGTCTTTCTTGAGTAAGTTTAATCGTAAAATATCGTTTGTTATTTTCATCCTACTTACTAAATTAATTATATGTACGCCTAATTAATAGTACATTGCAGATACATTGGATATGAAAAATGTCATGTTTTCTAGTTTGATCATACAATAACATAAACAATATGCTTAGGGCTGATTTTTCCAACGCAAAATCCGAGAATCATCCGAGATCAGCAGTGCGATTCTGTAACCATCTCACCTTGAAAACTTAGGTGAAGTGAGTGTGGAGTGAGAGCTGTCATTCCAACTAATGCTAGGGATTGACACCTTTGACAGCTCACTCTAAGCTCACTTCACCTAACTTTTCACGGTGAAATTTTTACAGAATCGATCGGTTGATCCGTGGAATAATTTTGAATTTTTGACAGTTCTTCCATACAGAATCTGTCAGACGTCAATTTTATTCCAAGAATAAGAATTATCTGTCGATTGAAAAATCATCCCTTACAATCATAACTATGATGGTTTTTTGCCTTTTAAAGACATTGTATTCTGTAAGAACTACTAAACAGTTAATTATTTATAGAATAGTACCTACTTAACTTACTTCAAAATATAAATAATGTATTCTATTTCCCAGTCACCTCTCGTCAATATCTTGTGCTTTAAGCACGACATGATTGCGAACCGTGGCGCTACTGTCAATCATTATTGAAGGTACTTGAATTTATTGTTCATCAATAACGCGAACAATCTGTGCGCTGCGGTCGCCGTACTCTACATATATTGATGACGTAATTATTTGCGTAGATATTAATTGTGTGGTAATCTAATATCGTCAGCGTGGAGCTACGAGAATTACTAAATTGTGTATAGATAGGCCAGTCAAGAATGAGCTAAAGTATTTGACTCCCGTTCCAGGGTGTGCTGGATTTGCTAACTATTAGGTGTAATATAAACTGTTGCCACTGAAGGAGGCTATTTAGTTAATAGTTTTACTTTATCGAAAGTGTAACTTAATGACTAAAACAGTAAATCAATTAATCGTTTTTTTTTTTTATAGGTTTTCACGTTTATATTTTTATTATTATTTTGTGTCGGGGGTTTTTTAAATTTTAAATTTAATTTTTATTTCCTGCTTTTTGTGGGGACTCCTTATTATTTCATTTCTTTTATTTTCTTGCGTTTTAAGATTCAGGTAATTTGGTGTTTAATCAGGTTTCCTGTAATTCGCCATTTTGTGGTGGTGGCGGCCATCTTGGATTTGATATTTGTCATAGTGTATCGTATTCTAGCATTCAAGTCCTTTCATTTGCACCCATATTGAGGGAGTTGTGAAAAAAAATGTAATTCGCCATTTTGTGGTGGCGGCCATCTTGGACCGATTTTCATCAAACATAGCTAAGAACACTTCCGACAAATTCACCTTTCAAACAAAAAAAAAACAAAATCAAAATCGGTTCATCTGTTCGGGAGCTACGATGCCACAGACAGACGTACACACACACACACGTCAAACTTATAACAGCCCGTCGTTTTTGCGTCAGGGGTTAAAAAGATGATGATGAATTTAATCCTTTTTGGATTGTTAAAATATCTAAACAAAATTTGATCCAATAACAGGACTGATCCAGATTCGTTAACGTAAGGATTATGATGAATGGAACCAGGAATGTGTAGAAAGGATTCTGGAAAGAAAATACAAGGAAAATGTAAAGGTGAGAGGTTCAAGGGAGTGATTGAATAAAGATTGTATTCTTAAAAGACGGAGTTCCAGGTTATTGAAATCCGCTTACGCGTGGAACCAGATTTATCTGAAGTAAAATATAGAGGCTTAGGAGATAGGTAAACTTTAATAATACATGCCCAAAAGTTTAATATACTGAGTAGTAGGTAATATAATTCCATGCTGCATCGAAAAATACTTTGATTTTTTACAGTTAACAGAAATTGCAAGGTCTCGACGATGAACTTCAATTTTTAAACAGGGTTTTTAAGTAGGCGGTGATCTGTAGTTTCTGTCTACCCCAGGTAGAAACTAAAGAATGTCACCTGCTGCGACCATTCCATACTCCTTTTGCTTCAGCTGACTACTTGTTAGGATTTAATTACTTTCTGGCTGTAACAAATATTTTTTTAAGGGTTGACCATAGATATAGGAAAGAAGGAGATGTGCCCCGGTTGTTGAAAATGTATCAGAACTCAATGTCGTTACGTCGATCCCACCACCGCGCCACTACTACACATTTAGTTCAGTATAAGCAATAGATACAAAGTCATGCGCACACTTGCAGTTCATACATCAGAACGTACTACACAATCAATTATAGACCTTAACTCATCAAACACAGCGTGCATTTACCATGCGCCGTACAACTTACTCACACAAAAACATCTGTCGCTATCGTTGTGCTGTGCAAAAGCTATTTATTTTACATATACGCTAGTGATTGACTAATTCGGAAATTATCGAATCTCCCATTTATTATTGTACTAAAAAAAAATTGGGGTTCTTAAAATAAAATAAATAAAAACGATTTGTCCAGAAAATATTATATTATAATAAACAAAAATAGCAAAAAAAAAATGAAAATATATTTTTTAAATATAGTATTACATCTTCTCAAGGGTCTTCCAACCGGATTTAAACGTCATCTTTTTAGGTCTTCCAACTGGGTTAAAACGGTTGACAAATTGTAAAATTAACTATATATTCGTAAATTAACTATAGATACAGATACAGGCATGCACAGCATAAATAAAGTATCGTTTTGTGATTTTTACATTGCTTGTCTAGTCACTTAGTGACATATTTAGGCAGTGGTTAAGGAGCAATGTATTTACTGCGAAAATAGTACAGTCGTTGCGATATTTGGAAACAAAATTAACGTAGTCTATACAAGAAATATTTTACAATTTGTTGCTTTTCATGATTCTATAGACAAATATAGTAATAATATATATAATAATACAAAAACCAGCCAAAGAGCTGAGAAGAGAGATTCCACGATTTACAAAGTTTTGGTTTTAGTTTTCACAAGAAACCACTGAACAACCGTGATCGTGAAAAATATAAGAATGCCGTATTCTTATTGATCTTTTCACGATCACGGTCGAAAGCGCACTAGTTCGCGGAGACGGCCATTTGCCTAGTGCATGATCATTTCGGGCATGCAGCGACGACACAGACACGCCTCCTTGCCACTTCTCCTGTTTTTTTTACATTTCTATGGGGTTGACTTAACCAAAATCAGACATAAGATTTTATAAGCGGCATAAAACTAATCTGACTACTGACAGTTTTGTATAATAAAACTGTCAAAATATTTGTAGGCATAAAAGTTTAATATATGTTTTATTGTATATGTTTTATTTTGACATTACTAACACTGACCTAGAGTTTAGCGACTTAAATTAACTCTCCCACATATGAAGTTCTAAATTCAATAAAGTATCAAGTTAACGGCAGAATACTATAATAATTGCTAGCATCAGCACATGCACATCCATTTAGTAATTAGTATTCAACCGGATCCATTTGAAGTTCACATTTGATAAATTAGCGTGATCTGTTAAATCGTATGTACTGTAGTATTAAACAAATTGCTTTCGATCGACGCGATGTCCCGATGTTAATTTAATGTTAGAGTGTTCTATTCATTTGCCTTTAGTTACATTGGATTGAAACGAAGTATATAACGAAATTCATAGATCGGTAACCATTATTTTGTAATCAAAGATATATTAATAAAAATTTTAAAAAACCAAATCAACAGCCAACCGCATATTTATGGTAACACTTTAAAAAAACCTTTATTTCACAGCAGTAAGAGCATAAGAGCAGTTCTTGCAATGCAGCGGTTACTTTGACTGTACCAGGCAATTTTGTTATGGCAACTTCATTTTCTGAACGAACGTTTGACGAAACCTTTTTCATATTTGTGTTGGAGCTTCCTTTCAGCCTAACTAGATAGATCCCGTTTAACTAGACATAGCCATTTGACCTCAGTACTAAATCCAATTACTGGGGCACATTGATATCCTTATACATGAACTGCTCGATGTTCCAGACTTGTTAGAACATAATCAATCATTTGCCTTAGTTTCTGCAAGATTCATCATCAATTCCAAATCTAATGCATGGCCAAATGCGTGCGTAGCTAATGGCTGCGTCAGCGAACGGTATTCACATTGCTGAATATTGGGCCAAACAAATTTAAAAAACTATAATCATATATTTTTCTGTTATTTTTGCCATCGACACGCTAAAAAGAAGAAGAATGTATGTGATTGGAAAGGAAAGGAAAAAAGGAACAACAACAATTTGTCAACAATTTTTACCTACTCAAACTTATTAAAGCATCATGAATTAGAAAGTTTTAAAGTTGATTTTATGTCAATGCCTGGAGATTTAACACTCAGTGGATTATCAGTACATATTTTTTAAACAGCAGCAGCAGTGGTAGAGAGCAGTGGTAGAGAGCAGTGGTAGAGAGCAGTGGTAGAGAGCAGTGGTGGCCCAGTCGTAATGGCCGCGACTTACGAGTTGTAGGTCGTAGGTTTGAACCCAGACGGGCGCTTTACTTTGTGTAAATTATTTCATCACCACTGCTCTCAAAACGGTGAAGGAAAACATCGTGAGGAAACCGGCATATCCCAAGTTCGAAGACATGTGACATCTACCAACCCGCACTGGGCCCGCGAGGTGGATTACGGCTCACTCCCTCTCACAGTGAGGAGGCCTGTGTCCCAGCAGTGGGAACATTATGGGCTGATTATGATGATTTTTTAAACATTATAATAACTTAACTGGTGGTTGTTTTAAAATTCAAATGGGCTGCAGGTACTGCGGCGGTTCTCACATTCAATTTGATGCCTGCCTACATTTCGGTCTACGAGTTCACAGATTTACATATACTTTACATATAATTATGTGCACGGTATACTAGCGAATAGCATTCTAGCTAAAATAGCAAGGTAGTAGGAATTCCAGTTTGATATTAAAGTCACTTTCAAATTTCTGTTTAGTTCTGTAGGTGGTAAGCTAACGGTATCATAAAAACGCGGGCTTATAGTATAACTTTTTTTTTTTTTTTTTTGTGGATGGGAAATCATTAAATGACTCCTCCCGCTCTGGGTGGAGCAGAAGGGAGTGTCAGACTCTTACTGACTAAAACCCACCCGTGTTCCTTCCTTAGCCCTTTACGTACCAGGGCAGCGGTAACCCTTTCGGACGATCCCGCTACCCCGGCAGGCTTCGGCCCTGTCGGGCCCCGTCAACTACGCTGACATCTCTTTGAGGCGCGCGTGGAACACATACACGCCGTCCGGCACGGGCCTGGTCCTGATCGGACGGAGAGCTACCCATTGCTCTCCGCCCGCAGGCCCGCGCCTACGGTGGCCGGGAGTCGTCACGCGGCTCCCGACGCCCGGAGCGTCTCCCTCGGCGGCTGAGGCGTGAGGATCTCTCCCTTGCCCATCCCGCCACCTCCTTCGCTAGCATGACTGCTTCGCAGAAGGAGGTGACCGCCTCCCACTCCCTCTCGCCCCGGACCATGGCTTGCACCAGGGCCGGGCGCGAGAGGTCACCGCCGCTGCCGATCGCCTCTACGAGGACACGGCGGTGCTCTGCCCAAGCGGGGCAGACCTCCACCGTATGCTCCACCGTGTCCTCTGGGCGATCCTCGCAGTGGTGACACCCGGGCGTCTCCTCCCGCCTGATGATGTGCAGGAACCTCCCGAAACATCCGTGTCCGGAGAGGACCTGCGTCAGGCGGTAGGTGAGAGCGCCGTGACACCTCTCTAGCCACTCCTCAAAGAGGGGTCTTACCGCCGCTATCGTGGCGTGCCCTGCGCTGGGTTGCGTTATAGTATAACTTAGATAATTATTTCCAGAATTGGAACTACGTTTTTTTTCATGACATCCATGGCATCTCTAATTCATTTCTACTATTCTTAATATGAATGCGCGCTTGTCTCATATTGGCCATCAACTTATCAAATATTCATAAAGCTTGTATAGAAGCACCAAATAGGATTTAATCTCCACAGTACTACTATAAATGCGAGGTGTGAATGTGAAGGACTGATATCTTTTAAAAATTAAATTTGTGTGTACTTACATTATGATCTCTATTCCCATGCGTTTTTTTTCTAAAAATCTCTTTTAATCAGAAAAAATATTTCGTTTATACCATTCCTTTTTTTTCTTTGTTTCAGGTAGGTAAGTTGGAAGGAGTCGAAATATGACGTCAAATATTGCCTGAGTTTTCCTCTGAACTACGCCGAAAAGAAAAGATGGCTTCAATGACAGTTTTTTCGACAACGCAAGCACTGAAACAACAAGATACGCACGTGACAAAACGAACCAATTTTACTGAAACTACATGCAATCTATTTCAGAAATACCGCGATTCTGTACGAATTTAAATCCCGAACATTTATTTATCGGGAACACGTAACCACAGCCAAACTCCAAATGGCAGTCAAAACTTATACACAAACTATTGCTATTTTCCTATCGTATATTTAAATTCGGAAATTCCGAACTCCTGTTGGAATTAATAATAGAAGTGTTGCAGAACAATCGTATATTTGCAACATATTCCGATACTGATGAGAAATAATTTCGTACTCTGTACACCAGTTTGCTACTAATTCTGGCGAGTTGTGGAGGATTTCATCGGCCGAGTGTGTAACGAGACTGGAACTGTGAGCGTGCAGAACAGTTTCGGTTTGGAGTTTAAATAAAATGTGCTTTTCGTTATTTAAAGCATCTAGTGTTAAGAGCGTTGGTTTACGGAATAATAATACCACTGTCCCGCTTAAACGTATTTATTTACTCGGACACTGCTTTTTGATCTACTACTATTGTATTTGTATTTATTATTTTGATTACGTTATAATTATTAACATTTTAGTGATATTTATTTTAGAAGTGGGTATGTATGTTTATTTGTATGTATGCTAGTATATTCTCATAATTGCTTAGTTTTATTAAGTGAATTGTTTATGTTTTGTGTTTTTGTTTTGTCTCCTTTACTCTATCACACGCTGTCTACGAGTAAATCTCTCTATCTATTGTCCTATCGCAAGTACGCTGGAAGAGATTTCTTATGAAATAAGCATCACTTTTGTACCTGTTTTTCTTTTCTGTATTTTTCTTATATTATATTTATATTATGTGTGCACATAAATGGTAAAATAAATAAATAAATATTTTTCTATGGTTATTACTGTAGGGATAAGTAACATTACCATAACAATACGTTACGTTTTTTGCAATTTGCAGGTCAGTGTCAAGTTGTATGTTGATTTAAATATGATTCGCGAACGTAACAAATATAACTTAACAGAATTATAATCATTAAAATCATCAATACAACGTGTTACGGTAGAAAGTGTTACGGTAAGAAGTAATTACATAAATGGACACATAATAATATTATATTTATATCCCATTCATGCTTCAGATCAAAGACACCCCACAATAAGCGGCTTTCAGAGGTCTGTCACTCTTGAGGAGGATCATAAGATATGAATGAAGAAGGCCATACGTGGATTAGCGGGGTAAGAAAGGGGTATCCTTCTTTCTTATTTTTTGGGGTATTTTATTTAGGGCAAATAAAAATCTTAATAAAACACTAATGAATTGTGTTCTGACTGAGACTGTGGGTTAGAGGATAAAAAACGTTACTATTTTTTAGGGAGAGTTGTAGCTCCAAAATATTGCAAGTAATTGAACGTAAAATGTGTCTTTTTATGAGTCTCAATATTAAATCATTTATGCTGAATGGAGAAATCGTAATAGAACTGAAATTTCTTAGGTAATCCATTTATACAAGTTCAATGAAATAATTCTCCAGAATTCAATCCCATATTGGATTTATTGAAGCTTTGGTTACAAGAACGTGTACTGTAGCAACACAATAGTGTAGTTCGTAAGAAGACTCATCATACTCAATCGTAAGGCAACGTCTACGTAGAACAGGCCACACACACGTATCTTGCTGACATATGGCAAATAATTTAATTTAATGTTGTGTCTTGTAATATTAATTACTTTGCGTACCTAGTATTGTATACAATTAAGTATTTTCTAACAGAACACACAGCTGTGCTACTGGGGAGTTTGTTGAGCCACTTCTTTTTCCCAGCGAAAGCACTGGGAAGTGGTGAAGAGCGGGTGTTTTTGGGAAATGTAATTTGTAATTTAGACGTTCAAAAAGAGCTGATTTGAATGAATGACTTTTGATTTTGATGCTCGAATTTTGTTTTTTTTTGCAGCATGTTCTTTCATCGTTTTTTCTCATCATCTGTAAATGAACACAAAAGCAATATTTATTTTCTTTCTTTTTTCTTTCTTTCTTTTTTTTTTTTTAGAAGCGTTGCCCCACACTAGGAATTTCTCCTGTATCGTGGGTGCGTTTACAAACATTTACACTCACATACACAAACAGCCAGACCCGGAACAACTACTTGTAGGCCATACAAATATTTGTCCCGTGCGGGAATCGAATCCGCGACACGCAGCGCAGCAGTCAATCGCTTAACCACTGCGCCAACCGTGCCGTCAATAACAATATGTAATAATTATGTAAGACGTTCAACTGATCATCATTTCAAAAGTATGTCTGGTGCCATCTTTGGAGTAGGTTACGAAGTGACAATGTTGAACACAAAAAACAAATTGGGTGTAAAAAGCTTTAAAAATGTTTGTTGTAGCTCAAACTTAACTTTACGTGTGGGTTTTAAAGTTATTTTCCAAAATGGCATATTATTTGTTTACGTGTTTTGAAACTAAATATAAAATTAAAAAAGAATGAAAAAGATATAGCTAACCTGGGCAAATTGACTTCAATAGAAGAGCGCAAGTATCTTGAACACTTTCAATAGCTATCAAACGGCACAATATTGCCCCCGAAATAAGAGATGTTGCTTCCTATAACAAAAATAAACATATGAACAAAAAGTTTGTGTTGAGTCTTATAATGAAACAAAAGTAAAAGAATTGTGTACACATACTTACTAAGTTACGGCTCCATTTCAGAATGACAATAGCGTCTTCTATGTAAACTCGAGTGTGGGTAAATAATTCTATAAAGTAGTAAAATATCTGAAAAGTTAAATTTAACAAAACATTTACTTACAAAAGTACACTTACAACTTTTTATTTTTTTTCACGCTAAGGTATATTGAAATTACAAATTGCTGAAAACAAACTTTTTGGTTGTCATAGCACTCCAATACGAGTATATCAACAGAAGCCTGAAACACTTCTTTCCTATAATTTTCACAGTGCGTGTCTTCGAATTGTGAGTAATTTAAAATTTGAATACTCCATAGAACAACTTTACTTTTTGACAACTTAATAACTCGTGTTTCATAAACTACATTAAAATCGAAAACGGCCAAAAGGTAGCGCAAAAATCGCGACAAGGAAACCTAGCCGTATCGAAAATATGTGAAATAATTAAATAAAAATTCAGAGCCACATTATAATAATTAAATTCCAAATGATAAAGTGGTTAAAATAGAAACCTATTGTAACCGCTTGCTTGTTGTTTGTTGTTGAGCAATCTGTGAACTTTTTGAAAAGTTAAGACGATCTGTATAACATTTTTAGTTTGAAATAAGCCTATAATAAATTTCGTAGCTAATCCGAAACAATAGAAGACGGACAAAATAAGTGGTGGCGTACTGGAAAATAGATCTTCTATATTTCTATAAGGACACAGATGATTTGTAGTGTACAATATTGCTTTAATAAAATTTGTAGGCACTTTACATTGTGGGTAGAATAAATCATTTTTTTGACGGTGGTGTCATAAAACTATTGTGTAGCTTTGTTTAAATACTTAGGAATGACTTCTTACCTTTATATTTGTATGCCACAAAGGCCAAACATGACGGATCTTTTTTGCTTATGAACAACCGGCATGCTTAGTATGTATACTCATGTTTCTACAAATAAATAAATCAATCAATCAATCCTTTAATTGATTACATAACTTAGATGTGGGGCTATGTATTGAGAGACTGTTTTTATGACTTTTGTGCATATTCCATCACTGCCTACACGGTTTGTATCTCTAGGAGACCTAATATGATTTATGATGCCATGCGGCACAGCTAGTTCCATAAATAAAGAGTTCAAAGTGTTTGAATGAATGGGGATTTCTTGTTCTATGCTATGATTTGAATTAGATACTTGGTAAAATATTCGTTAAAGGAGTTTGCTATTTCAATAGGATTCGTGACGATCTTTGTGTCAGTTTTTATTTAAGTTATAGGTTCTTTAGGAATGTAGGCTTTATTCTTGTTGATGACGGTCCATGTTGCATTAGATTTATTTTGTGATGTTTTGATAAAATAATTATTTTTGGGTTAAAGGTATTTTTTTTTAAGTCTACGTGAATATGTTTTGAACGCATTTTTGTTCTTAAGAGTGGGCTTAGTTCTATATTGCCACAGGAGCACATGTTTCCTTTTACTACATTCTTTTATTCTCTTTGAGATCCACTTAGATTTTTTAGTTAATGACTTAGTAATAGTTTCGTAAGGAAAACAGAGATCATAAAAGCATTGAAATAGATTAAAAAAATAGACATAAGCCTCAACTAACATACTGTAATAACCTCATCTAACCCAAATGATTCACCAACAATAGAGGGGATCTGCCGCTGCCGCGGCACGCTCGCTTCGCTCGCTCGCCTACGCGCGTTAATGGTCACTGTTCTAACCCAACCTAACCCGTATGATTCAACAACAGTAGTAAATATCAGGAAACATTATACTGTAAGAATCTCATCTAACCCAAATGATTCACCAACAATAGAGGGGATCTGGCGCTCGGCGGCCACTGCCGCGGCACGCTCACTTCGCTCACTCGCCTTCGCGCGTTAAGGGCCTTACTCTCGTTTAGTACCGTAACACGGTCACTTTATGAAGAATATTTCTCATTAACGGCTTGATTAGAAGATTTGAAAAAAAAATATTGTTGGTATAGGTTCATGTACAACATTTCTGTAACAGGATTTTTTCGTATGGCTAATACTTTTCCCTTAAAAAAATGTTTAGCAAAACGCTATTTTTTCCTAATATTCCATATTACTTCTAAACGGCTTTGATGTTTGCAAATATTTTTACACTGAAAAATTGATGGTTAGAGGTACTATAGAAATGAAACAGCTTATGTAAATCAATCAACATTTGCAAAGAAAATTTCCCCACTTTGAGATTGAGCTTCAGAGGTGCTCTGCGCGGGCGCGGGCGGCAGTCGTGCGTTAGCACTGAGACGGGAGGGCTGTGTCGCTCGCTGCTCCGCTCCGGCTATCGACCGACTACGCGCGTTTGCCTGTGTTAGTGCAAATATTTACGAACGAATTGTATCAGTGTGCGTTTATTGACTAGCTCGCTGCAGATGGCCCATTTCTATTGTGCGCGTCAGGACGCTTACGATAGTATACAAGTAGTAAGGCTTATCTAACTAATATTAAAATGAGAAAATATTGAATTTGATCAAAATAAAAGTCCAAGATGGCGGCTGCGAAAATTTTCAAGTTTTTCATCATGGGTGTCGTTTTCATACTTTTCGAGAGTGATAAAGCTGATAGTGAGGTAAAAAAAAATCCAAAATGGCGGCTGCAAATTTTTTCAAATATTTCATCATGGGTGTCGTTTTCATACTTTTCGAGGGTGATAAAGCCAATAGTGAGGTCAAAATAAAAATCCAAAATGGCGGCTGCAAAAATTTTCATATATTTCATCATGGGTGTCGTTTTCATACATTTCGAGGGTGATAAAGCCGATAGTGAGGTCAAAATAAAAATCCAAAATGGCGGCTGCATAAGTTTTCAAATATTTCATCATGGGTATCGTTTTCATACTTTTCGAGGGTGATAAAGCTGATAGTGAGGTCAAAAAAAATCCAAAATGGCGGCTGCAAATTTTTTCAAATATTTCATCATGGGTGTCGTTTTCATACTTTTCGAGGGTGATAAAGCCAATAGTGAGGTCAAAATAAAAATCCAAAATGGCGGCTGCAAAAATTTTCATATATTTCATCATGGGTGTCGTTTTCATACATTTCGAGGGTGATAAAGCCGATAGTGAGGTCAAAATAAAAATCCAAAATGGCGGCTGCATAAGTTTTCAAATATTTCATCATGGGTATCGTTTTCATACTTTTCGAGGGTGATAAAGCCGATAGTGAGGTCAAAATAAAAATCCAAAATGGCGGCTGCAAAATTTTTAAAATATTTCATCATGGGTGTCGTTTTCATACTTTTCGAGGGTGATAAAACCGATAGTGAGGTCAAAATAAAAATCCAAAATGGCGGCTGCAAAAAAATTCAAATATTTCATCATGGGTGTCGTTTTCATACTTTTCGAGGGTAATAAAGCCGATAGTGAGGTCAAAATAAAAATCGAATAGTCCGGGAGCCGAGTAGGCCGTCTTGCGACTGCCTACTGCCGCGCGTATTTGTATGAAGATTTTGTTTTTTGTTAGGTATGATAATTTAGTGAGTTTCATAGTTGGGCACACACACTAAAATGTAACTAACAGGCCTATGGTGATTTATCGAGGTAGGCACTGCTTATATGCCTTTATGCAATACACGCCACTGACTGATATACTCTGAGTATTCGCGCGCGGCTATTACGCACGAACGCGGAAGGTTTATCTACTGAGCGGCCGTAGGTAATTATTTCAAGGTCACTAACGAGACATGATACTGTTACTTTACTATACTATAACAGTGTTAACAGTTTTCGTAGTTCAACTGTTACTTTTGACGTACGATTAAGAGTAAAAAAAATCTTTTTACATGAAAAACACTTTTTTGCTACAGACTTCCGAAAGAAAGTTATTTTTCATTTTGTAGTTTTTTTATGGAAATCGGTTATTTTTTTTTGGAAAAAATAATTATTTTGCACATTTTAGTTGTGGCACCTACCGGTCACAAATTAGAATACCACTACCTGCTATGTAAATAACAATGACAGGAAGAAAGTTGATTATAACATCATCCGATTGGCTACGGAATCCTAAAAATGCCATTTAGGTACAGTGTTAGTTAGGTAGGTTTATTACTGATTTATAATAATTCAAATTGATGAAACAGGTTCTCATTTTTATAAAATCTCATTTTTATGTAAGTCCTCCTAAGAAGACCTACAGTCTATGCAAATAAAATGTTATTCCATTCCTAAGAAAATACTCGATATCATTGTTAAAGTTTTACCCCCGTCGGGAACTAAGTTCGTTCTCACGTATGATTTTAATGAAAAAAATGAAAAAATTCTAATAAATAATGTCCAGTTAAAACATAAAATATACGTAACATAAGTATCAATCTATACAAAATATATCAGCCTTGCCTCCGCCATTCCCTTCTGGAATCGTAGGCAAAAATGGCGACCTGCGTGCGGCATGTCTGCGTCTCCGCATATTCTTTGATCGTCGTTTTAGTGCAGCGCGCCACCGCGCGCGTTTTACGTATTCGGGGGTAGAGCGTTTAGCTCCGCCCACATGCACAAGGTCAGTGAGCCCTATATACACCTTAATAGTCACTGTTCTAACCTAACCTAACCCGTATGATTCAACAACAGTAGTAAATATCAGGAAACATCATACCTAATAATTGTATGCCTAAATACTATTGTTACGAGCTTCGGGTTCGTGACAATAAAAACTGCCGATAAAAATTACCAAAAGTTACACTTTAATTAAACAACACTAATAACAATTCAAACACACTAATTATAAAACAGAGTCGCTCTTAAGTCGCACTCAAAGATCGCATTCGATGTATTCGCTTCTATCGCAGAACCAAGTCTGATTAGTCGCGGCTAGTCCCGGCCTTATATAGTGCCGCAGATAATTCCAGAATCTTCTATTGTAGAAACATCTAGAATGTTCGAGTACATACCGGCCCCGACTGACCAGATGTCGATAGTTCTAGTAAGTTCAGCCAATCGATAATAGATGGCGCTAGTGAAGAACTAATAAGTTCTTCTACTAGAAACTAGATAGCGCTAGTGCTAACTAATGTCACCAACATCAGGCATTAATTGTGGCGCGCAACACTGCCCCCTCCTAAGACATGTTCGTCCCGAGCATTATCGGCTCCATAATAACGCGCCAATCGATCCACATGGACGATCTTAGGAGTACCTCTTGCACCTTTCTGTATCCGGTAGGTTACGTCATTGATCTTTGTCACAATCCGGTACGGTCCATCCCATTTAGCTTGAAGCTTAGGAGATTTCCCTTTGCTGCGGACTGGATTGTGCAACCACACTAGTGAACCTTCGTCGAACCCTTTACTGTTCATTTTGCGGTCATAACGGGTTTTCATCTTTTCAGACATTTGCTGGCCCGATTGTCTGACGTGCTCATAAATGTCATTCATTTTGTTCCGCAAGTGATTCGCATAATCGGTTATACTGCGTGGGGCATCAGGTGGTATTCCGGTGATCAGGTCTGCAGGCAGCCGTAATTCTCTTCCAAAGTTTGCGAAAGCTGGTGTCACCGATGTACTTTCGTGAACAGCGCTTCGATATGACAACAAAAACGGTTGTATGTGCTTGTCCCAATCTCGTTGCCGATTTTCCACAACTTTTGCTAGGTACCTCTCCAAAGTCTGATTGAATCGTTCCACCATTCCATCCGATTGTGGGTGGTAAGAAGTTGTTCTTGTTTTATGAGTACCCATAACTCGACAAGTTTCCTGGAATATTTGGGACTCAAAATTCCTTCCTTGATCACTGTGAATCTCTAAAGGTACTCCAAACCGACAGAAGACTTCATAAACTAATTTATCTGCAACTGTCGAAGCTTCTTGATTTGGGATGGCGAAGACTTCCGGCCACTTAGTAAAGTAATCCATCACAACCATGAAATACTTGTTACCACTTTCACTTTCCGGAAACGGCCCCGCTACGTCAAGGGCTATCCTCTCCCATGGTGCGCCAACATTGTACAATTTCAATGCACCTCTACTACGAGTCTGAGGTCCCTTTACAGCTGCACAACTTGTACATTTACGACACCAGTCCTCGACATCATCCCGACAGTGGACCCAGTAAAACCGTTCTCGTATCTTCAGTAGAGTCCGTTTTACTCCCAGATGACCTCCTGAACAACCATTATGGTACAGCTGTAGAACATCCGGTACTTGAGCTTTAGGGACAACCATTTGCAAATGACAGCTGTCTCCCCGAGCATTTTCCCATTTACGGCACAGGACTCCATCCTGAATCACCAAGCTGTCCCATTGGGCCCAATAGCTTTTTGTGATCGAACTCATTGCTGAGACGTCGCTCCACCTGGGCTTAGGAGCTCTGGCCTTCATCCACTCGAGAATCGGCTTGATGTCCGAATCTTCCTGCTGTGCACGTTGTAGGCTTTCCTTCCACTCGTTGCTGAGGTCTGTCTTGAGCATCCTCACAGGTACGACTTCTCTACTTTCTTGCCTAGTACAATGCTTGCAGTCTTCAGGACAAGGTCTTCTTGACAATGCATCTGCGTTGCCGTGAGATTTTCCGCTGCGATGTTCGATCACGAAGTCGTATTCCTGCAATAGTTCAATCCATCTCGCAACTTGACCTTCTGGATTTTTGAACTGCAATAGCCATTTCAGTGCAGCATGGTCAGTTCGTATGTGGAATTTCCGCCCCAGAAGATATTTGCTAAAGTGCTGCAATGACTTTACCACAGCAAGCAGTTCCCGTCTCGTAACACAATAGTTCCTTTCAGGTTTCGACAATGACTTGCTGAAGTACGCTATCACAAATTCATGATCGCCATTCCGCTGAGACAACACACCGCCAAGTCCTATGTCGCTTGCGTCTGTATCAACTATAAATTCCTTGCCCGCATCAGGGTACCCCAAAATAGGTGTTTTGCACAGACGGTCCTTTAGCTCCTGGAATGCGATGTCACAACTTTCATCCCAGCAGAAATGTCGCTTCTCCTCGGTTAGCTTATGCAGGGGTTTGGCTATATCTGCAAAGTTTTTGACAAATCGCCGATAATAGGAGCACAAACCCAGAAATGCTCTGACCTGCGTCTTGTCTTTTGGGATTGGCCAATCCGTGACAGCGGCGATTTTCTCTGGATCCGTGCGGATACCTTCTTCAGACACTACATATCCCAAAAAGCTAACTTGTCGTTTGAATAGTGAACACTTCTTCGGACTTAACTTGAGGTTGGCACTCTGGATCTTCATGAGCACGCGTTCCAGGTTTTGAAGATGTTCTTCAAAGGTACGGCCTACGATGATGATGTCATCCAAGTAGACTAGGCAAGCATCGCCAATAAGCCCAGTAAGTACAAGTTCCATTAACCTTTCAAACGTTGCCGGAGCATTGCATAATCCAAGCGGCATAACTTTAAATTGCCACAGACCCTTTCCTGTCGAGAATGCAGTTTTCTCCTTGTCCTTAGGATCAATTTCAACTTGCCAGTAGCCACTTTTCAGGTCCAGTGTGCTAAACCACTTTACTCCAGTAAGCATGTCCAGCGTGTCATCAATTCTTGGCAAAGGATAGCTGTCCTTCTTCGTAACGTCGTTCAGACGACGATAGTCAACACAAAACCTCATGCTGCCGTCCTTCTTTCTTACCAGCACTACAGGTGAACACCATGGACTAGATGAAGGTTCAATAACACCATCCTTCACCATTCCCTCAATCATGGTTTCCACTTCCTTTTCGCGTGCTACCGGCAATCTCCTTGGCCGCTGACGGATAGGCAATTCTTCTCCTGTGTTTATTTTGTGTTGAACTAAGCCAGTCCTCCCGATGTCAGCATCGTTTGACGAGAAAACATCGGCATACTTAAGTAACATTTTCTTCGCCTTGACCGTTTCGTTTTGGGACAGAGCGCTGCGGCAGTCTTCTAAAAGTGTGGTCACTCTCGTTTGTGCATCCTTGCTGAGGGTCCCAGTCGATAGATATTCGCATCGACGCAACCAATCCACTTCCTCGCAAGTACCAACTAGTGTGCCTTTTTCTATAACCTGTTCCTGATCACAAAGGTTCAGCACACGTACCCCTGAGATGTCGGTGGTTCTGACCAAAGTTCGTGCCACTTTCCATGGAAGGTCATTGTCAACCCTTTCCACGAGTACACAACGATGAATTTGCCCAGGATTCCGAGGAAGGCTAACCGGCACAATCGTTTCCGATCTCGGCGGAAGAACAATCTTCTTAAGGCTGTACACGTTCCCTGGTAACGCTCCTTCCACGAAAAGTTCCTCTTGTCCACATTTCAAAACACCCTGCTTGACGTCAATTTCGCAACAATTCTTCCTCATAAAGTCAAGGCCCAGGATGCAATCGTCCATTATATCAGCCACGATGACATTATGCAGGTAGATTCTGTTGCCTAGCTTCAACCCCATCTTCTTCTCTCCATGGACGGGTATGCGCTGACCGGTGGCTGTTATTAAATTAATGTGTTCCCGGTTGTATGCGGAGTCCCCAAGGGACCGTCTTATGAGTTGGGAACTGACAACCGTGCGAGTGGCTCCAGTGTCTATGGTCAGCTTACACGGCGTTCCGTTGACCTCGCCCTTGATGATTAGGCTGTTCCCGTCTTGGGTTTGTGTGATCGAAACCCTTGGGGCTCTTTGAACATCAGCCAGCACCCGCCCCGCAGTCCTGGCTATTACTCGTTTCCCTGCTGCTGGTGCTGGGCGGTGCTGTTAGCTGCACTGCCCTCTGGAGATCGGCCGTCTTCTCTTTCTGCAGTTCGCTTGGGGCAACTGGATCGAAGGTGGCCCCTTTCCCCACAGCCGTAGCACCTAGGGCTGTACCCTTTATTGCGGTCGCGAACTGTAGCCGCTGCAACCTCCCTGACGCGATGGGAGCGATGATCCTGTCGCACGGCTTCCACCTCCAGTGCATGGGCCAAGGCGTCCTTAAGCGTCCCGTGGTGCCCGAGCCTCACAGCAGCTCTAACTTCAAGGTCGCGGATGCCGTCGATGAATGCCTGCACCAGGTTCCCATCAATAAGCGCAGGTACGGACTGGTAAGCTTTACGCACCAGCTTCTCCACTTCAAGGGCCCACTGCTGCAGGTTTTCATTACTGCGTTGCACGCGATCCTTGAGCTGCGCACGAAACACGTGTTCCAGGTGAGCGTCGCCATACCGAGCCTCCAATGCCTCAAGGAGCTGCTCGTAAGTCACTTCCTTACCGAGAGCTTCCAGAACAGTTAAAGCCTGGTCGCGCAGGCCTAGGGTGAGGGCAGTCATGGCCTGACTGTTATTCCAACCGTTCGCCTTCATGACAGCCTCAAACTGGATTTTGTAGGCTGACCAGGAAGAAGTTCCGTCGAACGGTGGCACTTTGAATCCACGTAGCGAAGGTGTTGTAGCTACGGGAGCTGCGATTCCATCCCCAAGTTTAAGGTAATCCAGCGTTTTCTTTACATCAGCCATCACGGTTTTCTTTACGTCAGCCACCACGTTATCAACCCGATTATACACTTGGTCGATCCGGATTTCAGCTTCCGACAGGCGGTTGTCATGTTGATCAACCTTATCCTTCACCTCCTTCATGTCTTTCCCGAAGGTAGCGTGAAGGTCCTTCATAAGGAGCATCTGCTCTTCCTGGCGGCGCGTTTGCTCCTCCTTATCACGTTGGAGCTGTTCTTCCAACCGACGAGCCTGTTCCTCCTGTCGGCGAGCCTGTTCCTCCTGTCGGCGAGCCTGTTCCTCCTTGTCCCGCTGGAGCTGTTCTTCCAACCGACGAGCCTGTTCCTCCTGTCGGCGGGCCTGTTCCTCCTGTCGGCGGGCCTGTTCCTCCTGTCGGCGGGACTGCTCCTGCAGCATCATCATCAGGGCAGCAAAGTCTGGTGCTGCTGATGCTGGAGCTGTTGCGGACGTTTCGGCCTCCGTGGTTGGTAGCTGGCCCTCCGACCTCTGCGGCATAGCTCCACTAAAACGTCTCTGGTCCGTCTCCTGTTGACGTTGACTCCGGGTACGGATACCCTCCGTGTCGTCTTTAGGTAAAATCGGCATGATTTTAATCCTTGCTTCTGACACCAATTGTTACGAGCTTCGGGTTCGTGACAATAAAAACTGCCGATAAAAATTACCAAAAGTTACACTTTAATTAAACAACACTAATAACAATTCAAACACACTAATTATAAAACAGAGTCGCTCTTAAGTCGCACTCAAAGATCGCATTCGATGTATTCGCTTCTATCGCAGAACCAAGTCTGATTAGTCGCGGCTAGTCCCGGCCTTATATAGTGCCGCAGATAATTCCAGAATCTTCTATTGTAGAAACATCTAGAATGTTCGAGTACATACCGGCCCCGACTGACCAGATGTCGATAGTTCTAGTAAGTTCAGCCAATCGATAATAGATGGCGCTAGTGAAGAACTAATAAGTTCTTCTACTAGAAACTAGATAGCGCTAGTGCTAACTAATGTCACCAACATCAGGCATTAATTGTGGCGCGCAACACTATTATGCTAATAGTCATTAGGCCTAGTAACATTATGCGAATTAAATTTATGCCAAAACAAATTAGCCTTCAAGATAATAATGCCAACATAAACTGTATGGCAAAAAAAAGGGAAAGTATTATTACCAAAATAAATTATACCAAAATCGTTATGCCAAAGTATATAAGGAAAAAGAATATTTTGCGAAAAGAAGAGATCCCCCTTCATCAACATAATTATGACAATTAAAAATGATTTTAATGATTGATTGCGTCCATTTGGATGCAATCAATCATTTTTAATTTATTACTCTACTGAATGAGGCTAAACAAAATATTACGATGAATTTATGCAGGTTTAGTTTTTTGAAGTGCACAGTTTTTGAGAGTTTGAATAAACCATTTTTTTTATGTGACAGCTCAACGCGATTTTTTTAGGAAACAATTATCTCAACATATAGAGGTTGATATTTTTCCACCACTGCAACAAACGATATAACTATTTTTCAGATCAAATAAGTAATTTGCGGTCACATAGAGATAATTAAATGTTTTGATCAACAATCAGGTCATTTTCTCATCACGTAAGCCATTAATATATATATATATATATAGAACATATATAATAATAATATATAAATAATATATGTATATATATGTCGGAGTTATTCGTTTATTCGGAACGCCAGCGCCATCTCGTGGCGCTAGACAGAGTCTAGCCTGAGTTCGTGGGGATGGACGGAGAGCTACAGCTACAAGAACGGTGTGAGCAGGGCTCTCGGGATCATCGAAGCATTGGACATCATACGGACAACATGTGTTAGAAACTGTCTCTCGATTCCGTATCGTTGAAATGTGTACCTACAGTGTGTGATTCGCTAGTGTGACTGACTTGTTCGTGAATTGTAATCTGATTTGAACTGTAAACCGTTTTTCTATCGTGTTTTAACCAACACTACCCATAGTACGCCCACAGTAATTAAATTATGCCTGATGTTAACGAGAGACAGACATACCTTCTCCGACATCAGAACTGGGATTCGTGTTGGTTCATGCACAAAATGAGAACGCTTAAAGTGAAAGTGACCGTTGATATTTGAAAAACAAAGTGCAAACATGCGAACGCTTATTAAATAATCCTGTGGATCTGTCCAAGTTCGACCCAGACAATGCAGATACGGATGCGCGAGCATGGTACATGTTGTTTTGGGCATAGGCTGTATGCAGAAATACCTTTGCCGAGTGACGCGACTTTTGGGCCTACCGCCATGTTTGAAAAAAAAAGACTGTCTCTAACCGGCGTTTGAGTTCTAAGTATCCCGTTACCATAGTTAGAACACGCGGTAGGAGGCGTGTGCAAACGTAACATAACATAACAGTGCACAACAGCTGATTTGTGTTTTGCCGAAAATTCACTGCAAGGTCAACTTGTTGTGGCCATCAGTAAGACGTACAAAGGAGCAGCATCAACGTGGCTATCGCAAATAGCATACCAAGGAACGACATGAAGCGACTTTAAGAATCTAAACGAAGCCTTTCGTGTGCTGCAAGTGAGGGAAACCAGGACATATCGCAGCCGGGTGCACGAGTAGTGGCAGCCAAGCCAAGCGGATGGTGGACAACGTGCTGGAAGTCGTAAACGGCGAGTGAACGTCGTACAACTACCCTCAGACACGTTGGAACATAAAGGTGAGCTGTATTGTTTTGTTTACGATTATGGTGCTGAATGTTCGTTAGTAAAAGCGAGTTGTGCAGCCAAATTAAGTGGCAAACGAGTTAGTAACGTTGTTGCGTTGACTGTTGTTGGTGTTGGTCAAACGCGTGTATTCAGCACAGATCAAATCATACGTAGCGTTGCAATTAACGAGCAACAACTTGAGATTTTATTACATTTCTACCCGACATTTACTTGCAAAGTAATATTATGATAGTACGTGAAATATTGAACCTAGACTTTTCGATTAACATGTCTGCGACAGAGTTTTTGTTGCATAAAGCTCTTGTAATAAATTCAGTTTTAATCGGTCAACAGAAAACTAGATTTGATAGAACAAAGGCAGCTATAACAAAATATTCGGTTGACGATTTCGTGTTATTAGAAAACGAAGAGTGAAATCAGATTATAAGACTAAGTTAGATCGGAAGTTCAGAGGTCTGTTTAAGGTAGCGGAAGTTTTTGCAGGTAATCGCTATACGTTAAAAGCTTTAAATTCTAACCTTACAAGTATGCTCACGATAGGTAAAGAAAGATGCCAGTAGGTCATGTACCAGTCGAAGTAGATAGTGATCACAGTGGTGATGAACAAGCCTACATTATGGGAAGCACGCGAGTAGGGGTACTCTATCGGCCGTAGTAAAGTCGACCGTACCAGTAGTCAATACGTAGTCGCAGCGCGGTAGAAATCGGTGTCTCTTGAGGCAACTCAAGTAGTCCGTGGGTGCGCGATGGGCGTTTGTCTCTGGCGGAGGTCGTGGTCTGGAGAGACCGTAGTGTGGTGTCACAGGGTGATGCACACAGATCCATGCGCTGGATGTGTGAGAGCAATGCGATTGCTGGTCGGCTGGAGAGCCGTGGCGTTAGTGGTTTACTCGTGTGTGGGTTCCAGGTGTCTAAGGCTCTTAGTGATAAAAATGATTGTTAATGTGGATAACGATGGTACATGACTCTGGTTGATAATTTACGCTATGATTAGAAAATCAAAGTTTGTTTACATTACTCCGGTTGAATCAATACTCTAAAAGCCTTCAACTCCAGGCGTATGTACAAGTACGCTCACGATCACATACAAAAGATGCCTCTAAGTAGTGTTCCTAACGCGTTAAACGTAGAAGACAATAAGGAGAGTTCCTCCACCGAGTAGTAGAGCACATACCATGGCTATTAGGTCACACTGTACGCACTTGTCTGTAGTCGTAACTGCAACTCAGTTGTGAGTTGTTCAGGGGGCGATGGGCAGCTAGTGGTGCAGCGGGGACCCGGATTTCAAAGACTATTGTTGTGTTAGTCTTGTAATGACCTGGGAGTCGTAGAGTCTATGTGAAGTGATGTGTGTTGGTCGTATCACTTGAGGTGATGACGATATGGGTGGTATGCGTGTCTCTAGCTGCTGCGACAGCCAGGCCATGAGCGTTGTATGTAATCTACGAGTTAGTTGATATAGTTTCTGACCAATTATTACCAAGGCTTAGAGGAATCTTTGTTATCGACGACAGTTTGGATCAGAGTACTACTAACGAATTTGAGGATAGTGATAGTTTTGTTGATGAAACAGATTAGAGATTAAGTTGTGTGTGTTTTGTGTGTGTCGTGTGAGGTTTCGTGAGAAACCATAAAGTCCAGGAGTGACTTGGCGATCCGAGGGGGATGCGCAAATGAATTTGATGAGTTGAGTAACTGGAGGTTACTAGATAGTATGAGGCACATGCATCTTAGTTGATTATTTTTATTGTAACCTTGAGATTTGGGAATCAAATAGTGGGTAATGCTCTGAATTCTGCTATTGTTAGTTTGTTCGAGTTTTTATTGTGTTTTTGCCTGTACCAAATGTGGTCAGGAGTGACCGAGCTATGTGATACTTTGCGGGTATGTTTCTTTACAGATTAACACACGAGGACGTGTGTCCAGCAGGATGGCCGTGGAGAGCTACAGATACAAGAACGATGTGAGCAGGGCTCTCGGGATCATCGAAGCATTGGACATCATACGGACAACATGTGTCAGAAACTGTCTCGCGATTCCGTATCGTTGAAATGTGTACCTACAGTGTGTGATTCGCTAGTGCGACTGACTTGTTCGTGAATTGTAATCTGATTTGAACTGTAAACCGTTTTTCTATCGTGTTTTAACCAACACTACCCATAGTACGCCCACAGTAATTAAATTATGCCTGATGTTAACGAGAGACAGACATACCTTCTCCGACATATATATATATATATATATTACAGCCATTATTAAACATTACTCTCTTCAACAAGAAAGCTATAAAAGATCCCCACTAAAAAACTCAACACTTACTTTTTACGTCCATCTTATTAAAATCTCAGACTCAAACCAGGCATTCAATAAAACTGTGAAAATTAAACAACTATATTAATTTCTTTGTGAAAAGAACTACACAGCACTTTTGAAGTCGGTGAAGTTGGCAGCAAAAAAATGAGTTCATACGCTAGAAAAGTTCGTCAGGCAACATTGAGGGAAAAATTGCGGAATCATTTTGAGCCGTAGCGGAAGTTGGAGGAATTTAAAAGTGTCTGTCTTTCCGCATTTAGACTATAATTTTTTTCGAGGAGTGGCGATTGATGAAAGGTTTCGGTTGCAGTAATGAGTATCAGTATCGGTCTGTTCAGAATTGAAGTAAGTTTTACTTGAAAACATCCTTAAACCGTCTTGTCACGTTCTTTGAAAGAGGAATTAAATTTAATTTCTTAAATTATACTAATTGATTACCGCTCGATTAGCGCTAAAAATCTCTATAAAGAAAAAATACGGGCCACATCAGCCGTATGCAGGATGACTGCTGGAAAAAAGTCTCCACATAATGGTGCCACGGCGGCGCGGGAAAAGAGCTCCTGGAAGGACTTAGGGCAGGCCTTTTTTCAGCAGTGGGACAATAATGGCAAAAAAAAACCTCGCTTGTCACAGAAATAAAGTTTTATGTTCCTAAAAAATTCAGTGTATTAACAACATAATAAAAATTAAAGAGCGGTATAAAGGTCAAAGGAGCCCGTACATTAGATTAACTGATCTGATAAGTAAGTCATAACGGTGAGGATCTGAGTACAACGGGAACACAGTAATACTTCTCAGACGATGTATCACCGAGATAGACCTTAATGTACTGTTGTGCTCCGTGAAGCTATCACTAAAGTTGAGTTATGACACTGGAGTTTTTTGCGATAATTTTGCGAATGTTGGTTTATAAACAGTAAACTTTAATAAAGCCTTGGGACACAGAGGTCAGGATAGGAGGTGGAGCATGGTTTGTAAAATAGCTCCACAATCACACCCTTCTGCCGTTCTGTCAAGGTAGCCCTACTTTACCAGGTTGGACTTACATCTTTCCACTAGTTTCTGGAGACGGTTCAGAGCCGTCCAAGTGGACCACGGAAGGTTACATCCTGCAGGGAGATGCAGTCAAAGTGGCCTCTTCGCTGCCACCGACAACACCGTGGAAGTGGTAAAGTTCTGGGAAAACAAGATTTAAAATACGGTCGTGTCAGCGACACGAAGAAGAAAAAGATTAATAAAGCCTTTTGGTGAAAATGAGATATTATATTTTATTTTGGTTGCTATTACGGTCAAATGACTTTTCAAGTACATAAACTACTTGCAAATTGTGACACTTCTACCTCGATAATAATGATATTCATATTTTATTTTCAAAAAAAGTTAGGTACATACAGTATGTTACAATAAAGATCCTAGCTAGGTTACATGGTAACCTGTATTAAGGTTCGCCAGCCCAGGTTCCCACTTATGGAATACAAATAGAGACAACAATAGAGACTGCTTAGGACTTAGTAGTAGTAGTATGTAGCTGTTTGAATCTTTTGTGCAAAATATCTCTGTTCCTCATGCATCGCAGTAGTCCTGGAGTAATCCATGGTTTAAGGATTCTTTGCGTTTAGCTGTACGCTTCAGTGATGAGTGATTATTCATCTCCTGCGATAGTGTTTGGATCAGACAGTCTGTAGCAGCGTTTGGATCATTTAGGGAAAGAATATGCGTGAAATCCAAATTTTGCATAGACGTATCGAGTGAGACGAAGTCGGTTTTAAGGAATGAGGTATTAGAAAAATTACGGCGTGGCTTCAAATTTAAACAGAGTAAGGTTGAGAAGTGATCAGTGATAGTGGAATCGAAAATGAAAGTAGAAGAGAGTAATTTAGTTTTAAGAATTGTGTGGTCAAGGCAATTATTACCTCTTGTGGGTAGTTGGTGGAAAGGTAAAAACCCGTGAAAAGAGAGACAGTTAAGGTATTCGTGCGACCAATGTTGGTGGTTGTCGTTGTGGTATCTATGTTTATGTTTATATTTATGTCACCTGTTATCATTATAGTGTGAAGGGTAGTCAAGGAAGATAATATTTCATTTAAAGATTTGAGAAAGACTTCAATACTCTCGTTAGAGGGGGATCTATAAACGCAGAGATAAAAGACGAAAGTTCTTCTATTTTCTATGGATTTCCTTTATTTTACGTGATATTTAAATAAGGTCTATCTTTGCTATTTCTAATAAACAAAGCTTGCAAGTTGGGACCACAGTTGAGTAAACTTTAATACTATTCTACTCAAGGTAATGTTAATGCATTAGTTAAACTTCGGAGCACGCTTTAATTAAAATCAATTGTTTCCAAAGTAAACGGCTGGATATCTGAATACAATCATTAGCGATGTTTGATTACTTGTAGTTGCTAAAGATACTAGCTAGTTACATTGAAATTCTAGCATATTCCGTAATATTCACTGAATATGCTAGAATGTAGAATGAAAGTATAATATTCATGTACATAGTTTTGCCATAGTGTTGAAAGGTAAAAGTTAGGTTAAGTAAATGCGAGTTAGAAGGAATTACAAAATAAAGAAAACAGGACGAATAAAATCACTAGATATTTGCAGCAATTGAAATTTAACCTATAAAATAAAGTCAAAATTTTAAATTATTTTGCAGGTACAACAACACAGCAGCACGTTCAATGCCCAACCAGATTCGGGAATACTTAAGCTCTTCATCCATTAGAATAGTCACAGTAGAGTGGATAACAGCCTTTAGTCCACGCGTAGGCGACAGCTACAAATGGGATCCCTTCTTTTCGCATAATATTCTTTTTCCTAATATACTTTGGCATAACGATTTTGGTATAATTTGTTTTGCCATAATAATAATTTGCCATATTTTTTTTAGCGTACAGTTTATGTTGGCATAATTATCTTGAAGGCTAATGATGTTTTGGCATAAATTTGATTCGCATAATGTTACTAGGCCTAATGACTGTTAGCATAATAGTATTTAGGCATACAATTATTAGGTATGATGTTTCCTGATATTTACTACTGTTATTGAATCATATGGGTTAGGTTAAGTTAGAAAAGTGACCATTAACGCGCGAAGGCGAGTGAGCGAAGCGAGCGTGCCGCGGTAGCGGCCGCCGAGCGCCAGATCCCCTCTATTGTTGGTGAATCATTTGGGTTAGATGAGGTTCTTACAGTATGATGGTTCCTGATATTTACTACTGTTATTGAATCATATGGGTTAGGTTAGGTTAGAACAGTGACCATTAACGCGCGCAGGTGAGCGAGCGAAGCAAGCGTGCCGCGGCAGCGGCCGCCGAGCGCCAGATTCCCTCTATTGTTGGTGTTGTGGGTTGTGGTTTGGGTTAGATGAGGTTATAACAGTATGATGTTTCCTGATATTTACTTATTCATAAGAAAATTTAGATTTTTTTTAAAGGATTAAAATACAACTTTGCAATAATACACTTAGTGACACAATAGTTTTATGATACCACAGTCCACTTAGAAAAATAAAAAAAGGATTTATTCTACCTACAATATAAAGTGCCTACAAAATTCCTTAGAGCAATATTGTATAAAAATGTGTATTAGTGTCTAACATTTTAGGGGTTAATTATTATGCTTATTTGTTATGCCTATAAAAAATATGTTTTAATATCATTATGCGTATATAAATTTATGCTTTAGAATGTTATGCTTGGTCATTATTATGATTAGAGAAATTATGCTTAAAACAATTATGCGTAAGCTATTATGTGTAAATAATGTTATGCGAAAATATAATAAGGAGAAACAAAAGTATGCCAACTTATATTAGGTCTTACAATTTTATGCAAATGGATAGGGAACCCTACGAATACGTAGATGACATGACATGACATGATGAAAAAATAATATATGTCTTTATTGGTTATTTGTGGCAACTGTGAACTTCTACTTGTTCGTGCGTATATTAAAAAATATATAAAATGTTTTAGTTAAATGTAGAGACTGTTCGCTTGTAAAGGTAGATTAATATTGTTTACTCTTTAAATTATCTAAGGTTCAAGGCTAACTTTCAATTCCTGCCTGTGTCAAGGCTTCTTAGAAATTATCCATTGCCATACTTTTTACTTACGCAGACTGTTTGCTCACACCTAGTCTGGTGTTATAACTCGTAATATAAATCTTCTGCGGGTCTAGATTAAAAGGGTGTAACAAAGTATCTATTTCTGGATAGAGGTTACTTATCTCTGCTAAGAAACCTTTTTATAAGTAGGTTGGTAATCTCTAGTTTGTTGTAAAAAAATCTAAGTTCTTTAACTATTAACACTTTAAACAGAGTGAAGTTTTATGAATTCGTTTAAAAATCTAGTAAAACTACCACATCTGAAGGCTAATTCTCGTAATTCAAAATCTAGTCGCAGTCTCATCTCGGCGACAAACAACTGTCAAAAACATGTCAAAATGTAGGAAAATTAGAGGTATTTTTGACAGATTGAGACTGTGAACGTTCTTAAAATTACAAGAATTGCCCCTCTGATCTATGTAAAGTTTTAAAAATATTTTCCAACATGGAATCTGTGGTATCTATTTATTAAGGAGTCACTTAATTTGTTCTATGACACCATGCTCGCACACAATTCTCAACTTTTCTCCACAGTTTTAAGGTTAAAATACGCTTGTCTGTCGTCATCTTTAGTCGAGGCTACGTAGAGACCTTTTCACTCGAAAACTTTCAACACAAATTCCATTAACGGAATTAAAATTAAAATGCCCTCATTAATATGTAAGGAAAGATTAATGAACTAACTAATAGCACTGCTCCGCTCGGGTTTAGCAAAAAGTCTAAGTAGGTACTATAAGTACCATCCCGCCATTAGCACGGTCGACAATGTCGACTTGATTCAATACTGAATAGTTCCTTTGTTTTAAACGTAGTTTTCATCATTCTGGGACAAAATATTAGTGTAAAACGACTTTATTGCTATGAGTTTATTGTGTCCCTGATGCGCCGCATACGAGGCAGTTCCAACAGCTACCTTCAGCTGTTCACATGGAAGATGGATCTGGATCTGGATTGCCCAATAATGCGGTACTGGACCAGGCTGCATATTGAGCATTCCGGATCCAAACCTAAATTTTGACGAAGATGAAATCTAAAGTGTATTTTAATCTTTTTTATTGTATAATTGTAATTTATAATGTTTTTATTGTTTATATTGATGACTTGTAATGTTTATCTAATTTTTATTCTTTTAATTAATTTCATAATGTGTCTAATTCAATTTATTTCACATGTAATAATAATAATAGTAGCACCTCCCCTCGAATTACTGAATATTTACCTGTGTTATGTGTTTTAATTTATTAGTTTTGGATGACATGTTTATTTATTTTATTATTATGTATTTGAATGACATTTGTATATATTTTATAATTGTTTTGTTTTGAATGACATATTGACTTGTGTATGTATTTTATATTTTATTTGATCTAAATGTTCAGTATTTTAGTATTGTGTGATTATTATACAATTTTTGTTATTTTTTTTTAAATTTAATGTAATGTGTAATGTAATGGACTTTGTCTAAAAAATAAATGAATTATTATGATTAGAACAGAATAGAATACTCTTTATGCTATTCTGCGAAAGAGAAAATTAAAGCGTAGTGGGCAAAGCGGGTTTGTCAAAATTTTATTATGATTTAACAGAAATCCTGTTCCCTGTAGTATTCGACTAAAAGCTGATAATAATAATTATGATTGTAACAACGATTTCTCTTGCAAACGAAGTGAAGCAAAACGGTATCGAGAGGTTACACAATTCATTAAAGATAGTTTAACCAAATTAACGTTTTCGTTTCTGAAAACCTGTTCAATAAAATTTAATATCTTGTTTTTCATGAAAAGTAATTTGATTGGCTTTTATTATTTCCAAAAACCAATCACATCATATTTTAGCGTTAAATTGGCAATTAAATTAACTGAAACAACCTATTTAAAACCTCGACCTTGTGAAGGCCGCAGAAACCCATTGGATGCGAGAGGCACAGAACCAGTCGAAGTGGAAGTGGCCTATGTCCAGCAGTGGACGTCTTTTGGCTGAAATGATGATGATGACCTATTTAAAATCAAAGATTTGCTTGGCGATACAGATCAGATCACAGCAAAGGTTAAATTTCCAGTGATAAATAAACATAGAGATTACCTTTCAAAATAAAACACAACAGGCAGTCTTATTAGATAATAAATAGTTCCAACAATGGCCGTCAGATGACCGCTTCCAATTTTCTACCTTTTAAAAAAGTTAGTCGCGTTACGCTGAAAACACGCTGGCAACATGTTCCATTGGCGCAACAATGGGCCGGAACAAAGGACGCTTTGTTGCTGCCTCCATTGTCGCGTCGTTCGTCGTGTTACGTCGTGTTTATTCCGATAATTTCTACAACATGGAGGAGTCGACTGCTGCAAATCGAGGATTGAAAATGAAAAGCTTGATTGGAATTGTGAAAATTGGTTTTCACAATTTAATATTTATATACTTACTTAAATAGTTAACTTATATAAATATTATATTTAATATTATAATATTATATAATTGGTTTTGGAGGTGCTTGGGGGAGGCCTTTGTCCAGCAGTGGACGTCTATCGGCTGACATGATGATGATGATATAAATTTAATGTACTAAGTTGGACTTTTTTAAAGCTGCTTGGAGATATTTATTGTATGTAGTTGTCTATCTTGCCAGGATTTTCAACTAGCACCACACTAGAAACTTTAAAAAATGCATTTGTCCTAACATATTTTTCATTTATATATTTTGCGTATTTAAGAAACTTGAGTAGTCACACCAAGGACACAAAATTTTTCAACGTCAGTTTAAAATGGTAATAAATGCTGCATTAGTACAATTTAATAGACTTCATTCCATTTCAGGACGTTTAAAAATATTTTTATAGCCGTCCGTCTAGAACATTCTTCATTACTACGTTTATTCTATAAAGATGATATAAAACCCCGACAAAATGAAATAAAACTGTTTGAAAAGATTTTACGGGCATTTCATATTAAATTCTTCGAGACTATAACAAGGATATAGGCATCGTGATTTTCTTAGAGTATTTTTAATCTGTTGTTGGCAGAAAAACGATGTACCTGGGATAACGAATATGTTTTCTAAGAGATAGGAAAGGGTTCGAATTTCTTAAGCAGATCAGAGAATGGTCCGCATGATGAAAAATGGTTGATAAATGATTATAAGTAGGTTCATACGAACACTTTTACACGTCAATTCGATTCGTCGACCGGTTACTGCCACTTATAGGCACTTGAAATTGCAAATTTATTTAACTATGGTTAATTTAAATGTTACAATACCAATTACATTAATTAACTTAGAATCCATTAATATTAGGTTGACAATAATTATCCCCTAATACTTACTCTTGCATACTTTCTTTCACAGAACACCAGACATATAGGTACCTACGCATAATTTAACTCCATTCATCCGCAAACACATCACATTCAGGGTTGGCAGTCAGAAGGGCATTTAGCATTTTTAAAGTACGAGCAACTGGGGATTCGGCTCTGGCTACAGTTTTGGATGAGAGTTGTGTAAACAGATCATCCCGGCGGCGGCTCTGCCGGTGTCTGATGTATTTTTTTATTAGCCGTTCATGTCCCACTGCTGGGCAAAGGCCTCCCTACCCTCTTTCCACCTCTCTCTGTCCAGAGCTGCCAAGGACCAATCTTTATGAAAGGAGTCCAGCTCATTCCGCCTCTAATGTATTTGTCGGGCACAAATAATCGGTAGAACAGGCCATGAAGCTCTGGGCAGTCGATACGTCCCCGTAAAGTCGTACAGGCTACCGTAAGCTGATCGAGGCCTCTTCTCAAAATCCAACGTCCCCCAAAGATGAAGGCTATTTGCCAATCAAAGTTTCTATACTAAAGCTTTGACCTCAGAAGTCCAACATCCAGTCGACCAACTAGCAAAATACACATAGTTTATTTGTTTACGAGTTCAAATGTGGTCTTAGATTATACGAACTCAATTACAAAGCATCATTAAGATAAACTGATGCAAGTTAATCTAAAGCTAGACCCAAATATTTATAGTCGTAGCTAAAAGTAATTAATAGTAACTTTATCACTCGGGGGTCACCTTCACGAGAGTCAGACGGAGTTTAAATAAATAGTTAATTAGTTAAAAGATCAGATAGCTCGGGATTATTTGAATGGAGTTAATGCCGAATGGCCGAATCAAATTCGCAAAGGTTCCGCTATCTAGATCTCTGTTTGAAATAGTTTTGGACAATATTGAGATAATTTTTAGTAAGAATAGTTTTTAGTGTGGTGACTTATTGTAGATAGCATGTCGTAAAATCCATCTATTTAAATAGAAACAGAGAGAGTTGTGAGCAAGTTTCTATATAAAAAAAAACAAACGAAAAAAAGGGAAATGCAGAAAAAAAAATGTAAATATTTCCATAACATGAATTTGTTGAAACTAATGTCATGGAAATATTTACTGATGAAAAGATTTTTTCTTAACCTATAGATGTCAGCTTAAAATGCGATTCATTGCAAACAATTGCATGTCCTACTGATTGTTGTTATCGATATCGTTATTTGTAATTGTAAACGCACCTGTGACATAGGTATCGGTATAGAAAACAGTCTACATGAAAAACAAATCAAATCGTTTTAATAGTCAAAGTCAAAGTTAAAGACAAATCATTTATTTCAAATAGGCACATAAAAGGCACTTTTGAACGTCGAAAATAAAATTAAAATAAAATAGATTCTAGTCGCCCCTTCCAAAAGGTAGTTTTCGTTAATCGTAGTGTAACACGGTACACTTATTATTTGACGTAGAATACCACCCAGAACAAGTTGCAAACAAAACAAAAACCCAGGTGCTACTAAGAATTTCAATCATTTCAATTCTTTGACCTGTTAACCAGCTCGTCCATACATATAAGTCTCACTACATACATACATGTACTATATACAAACACTTTCGTACCTTCGCGTTTGTTTTCTTCCTGTCCCCGGCTAATCTTATCGATTCTCAGCGAGAAGAGAATAGGAGCCGATCCGATTATACGAATACATTAGATGGATATACATTATCGGAATAGATGGTTATATATGTACGTGATATTAGCATATGTGGATTTGTTGCTTCACTTGCTTTCGATTATTCTGTTTGCGTGTTACATTCGAATTGAGGTGGCTGTTTTCTTTTAATGGGGCTTTGAGATTGTGTGTGATCTTCTACTTTGTTGTTATCGGCACAAATTGGATAGGTGGGGCGACGATCTTTGCAGGCTGGCTAAAAGTTGCCGAGAATTGAGATGAAAGGCGTGCGATTTGAGATGCCTATGTCCAGCAGTGGACTGCTGTAGGCTGGTGATGATGAAAAAATATTGGTCCGTTAGCATGGTGCTCGCGGGCTACTAGGCCGGTCGTTCATTTATCAATCGTTAGGATATACAAAAGATAAAGAAAGCTTTGCTTTCAAGTAATAACATTACAGTGTATTTACGATTTCAACTATATTCTAAACCAAATGCAGAGACACTACTTATCATAATAATAATTATTATTATCAGTGAGACAAGAGCATTCTCAGGATCATATTGAAAGAAGCGCTTATTACTGTACCTAGATGAAATTATATTATAGAAATGAAACAACGTTTTCTTCAACGACCAACAAAACGATGAATGATATTTCATTTTGTATAGGATTTTTCATCAGGTATTTTAAGGAAGAACGATGAGGAAAATATATTTTTAAATACCTTTGTGCTATTTTGAGATTTTCGTGGTAAGATGTTTAGAGAAAGACTTGCGTATTTTAATTTATAATTTATTTTTGTGACCTCAAAGCATTTTAGTCTGACATTTATAATTCTATAATTAAGATGTTTCGATTGGCTAAGTGGGCGATCGATTAGCTTTGGAACTGATCAACGAGTTTAGAATCTGGGGACTTTTATGTGATTTTGAACAAACCCACGCGTAGCTGGGCCTCCAAAGTGAGACAATTCTTTTCCTTAACGATGAAATGAGATTTACTTAAGTAAATTGTTACAAAAGGGACATTAGTTTCTTTTACGACCAAGCTCCACAACGAAGCAACAGATGATAAAGTTAGTACAAACGATTGAAAAGCCTTTAAATGTGAATATCTCATAACATACACATACATACGATAGAAAACCTAGACATTGGAATTGCTATGATTACTATAGTCATAGCAATTCCAATATCTAGGTTTTACGGACATAATCGAGAGAAATATTCGTAATACCCCTGTGGATTTACCGTAATCTCTAATTTGGTGGTTTCCTCACGAAACGATGTTAATATTATTACTTCCAATATTTAGATACCTAGTACCAGATATGTTTGGCATTTAGCCAGAAAGTTGAATCCAATATTTAGCTCAGTGGGCCTACACAAACACAAACAGGACGACTATAAAATACGATTGTTTAACCGTTTAGTCTTTAGTTTCTTTTACTTGTGACTGCTCTCACGTTAAGTATGACCTAAATGGCACAGAAGGGTATACTTTATGTATTATCTACTTTCAGTTTGCATGTATGACAAGATGTATGAACGTTCATGGAACAATAAGAGTACCGTTTGTTTGTGATCTAAAATCATAGCGATGTTCTGTAGTTACTCCCTAGCGCAATTTTATATATTAAAATGATATAGGTACTTATATTGCCGGTTTTGGTATTTTAACGACTATAAAATACTTTCAGACAGGATCTTGTCGTAACTACTACGCAAAGTCGATCGTTGACACCCAACGTGGTGCCATCAGAAGAAGTGGGAAAAGGCTTCCATTTCTCATTTTTATTAAACGCGTTGGTGGTCATTTATTTCCATAAATTACGTAGGTTTCTAATTTTCTAACACCAGTATATGAAAAGTAATTTATTAATGCGCAGTGTAAGACCAAATGCTATGAAAACACCTCATACCACCTTCCTCCTACTTTTTACTTCAAATAAAAAGGATAAAACTCCATATTACCGCGGACAGGTTGAACTGTATAAATAAACATCAAGTCGTGGAGACTTTGCTGGCCGCAATAAATTCTTGTTTCTCTCATGAATGTCCAGTTTCATATTTTTGCTGCAGCTTGCTCAGCGAAGTTGCTTTTAGTTTGTATAAATCTGTGAGTTTGTTTGTGTCGCAGTCATATTTTAATTTAGTGTGATGTTGATTTATTTAAGCGGTGGTTCTTTGTACAAGGTTGTAAAATGTTTTTTCGTTAGTTTAGTTTTTTTTTTTTTTAACTGCAACCGCAGAGTGCTTTGACTATATAATATATTATATTAACACACTCTAATGTGTGTATGACGTGACGTTTTCTCAAGTGTGTGTATGTTTAATGCATGTTTATTTAAAAATAAAATTAATTCGGTTTAACCTGTAGGTACTGTAGTGGACTAGACGAGCCCTCTGAGGTTACGGGAGGAATCAAACAACGGTACGATTCCTTTAGGTTTATATTGACAGAACGTCTTTACATATTTCCGACTAAACTAGCACTGACTACAAAACAAACATCCTAATTAAATATTTGACACCTTATTTTAAGCTAGCTTGAACGTTCGAATGGAACCCGCGCTAAATTATAGCCGGCCTCCACTACATAAGGTTGCTTTCAGCAGACAACCTTTACAGTACTATAAATATCACTTTAAGAATACAAACAATGTAACGATACACTTACAAAGAGTGAATATGGTTATCACAAATATGCTTTTCCATTAAACAAGCATCACACTGAAACGTTGAACCGGAACTTCAACGTTAGACATAGACTAGACCATTTACTAGGAATGCACTTGACCCATCCATGCATATCGTTCGCAGGTCAAGAGCATGAAATGCCCATGGACTTTCATCTCTTTTAACCTTTTTATAGTACCACTGATGGCTTCAAATTCATCATCACCAGCTCGCCTTTATTCGTTGATAATATAACTAGCATTTCTTTAGACCGGTTAGTGCTGCAGTCTATCACTGTCTCCTAACAATACGCAGCTTAATTTGACGAGATACCAACTTACCTCACAAAGTAAGGTCAAAAAATTAATCATTTCGCTATAAAGGCGATAAATCCCAAACGTGATGCGAAAAATGTTTTATTTAACCGTAATATTAAGAGAATAACCGTCGAGTTCCAGAGGTTCCAGTTCCAGAGGTTCCAGTTCCAGAGGTTCCAGTTCCAGAGGTTCCAGATTGGAATGTTATCATTTGACGTTGTGCTATATTAAAGATTTTAAATTGTGGTCATAAAAATGTCGTCCTGTGTATAAATTGGTTTATTTTCAGTACTGTCTGGGCTTAAAAAAAGATCTGAATCAGCTGATGGGCATCGCGGAGCTATATTTGTTTACTGATTTATGAGGATAATCCCTTTGGTCTCAGTTACAAATAGTCAGCACAATGTTTATTTTCTGCACCTTGGTGTTAAAAGAGATTATGGGATAGTTAGTAATCCCTGAAAGTGTTGCACATTTTTACAGTTCAAGAAAATTTATTGCGTAGCTTAAGATGCTGCGAATAATTTCAAACACAATGCAATCAACCATTTCAATTTAACCAGCAGTAAGAAAGTGGCACACAGTCTAAATTTGCTGTCCTCTACACTTTGTTTACTTATCTGAACATAAATGTATGGCGCAGCTGATTTCTTTTCACGGTTTCTTCTTTATATAATTTCAGGGTTGATCCTATATACAAGGTTATTGGTAAAACACTAACAACCTTGCAGGACAGGATAACTAACATCATACACGTTTTTACGAAATATTACATATTACATTTGTATTTTTTTAATTTAATTTATTTTTGTTTACCAAAAACAAACCTTTAAGATTTCGTTGTTCCATCTGACCCCTTTCCCTTCCGCTGAATTTTGTACTACACACGGTAGTCTGTTTACCTAACTAGCACTTTCTTTTGCTTCTAGTAAAGTTCGTAACAGAAAATCTAATATTTCAATTGGTTGAACTGAAATATTTTTATTTTTGTATGAAAGTTTGATGAATTAAAATCTGATGAATTAATAAATGTCATAGAACAAAAGTTGTTGTTTATGATGTTAGTAATATAGTCCTGAGAGGTTGTTAATGTTTTACCAATTACCCTGTATTATGATGAATGAGTACAATGACCCCTTAAGAGGTTTAGGGTAAACAAAAACTAAGCTTCTATAGGCAGTGAAATGGACCTCAAAGTATAAATTAAATAATAAAAGCTTGATGAAAAATCAAATTGGTAGGTACTAAAAGCAATGGCAACATGGTTGTCTTCACCTACCCCAAATTTTATATACCTATTTTAAAAATCTTTCAGCTTCCCCAATAAGGGTGTCTACAGACTTTTATTAGCGACTGTTAGATGTATATTGGCGCTGGATACGGGTAGGCGTTAAGAAGATTAACAGGCGACCCTGCTCTATCAGGCGGGGGCAACGGGATTCATTATTTTATGGATGGCGAAGTACTTACTTACTTGGTGTGCTTAGATGTGTTGATAGAAGAGGTTAGGTTATGTAAGAGATGTGATTGTGAGTGTTGGCTATGGCGATAATAATAATTATAATTGTCTTGTAATGAGTTCCAGCGTTCAATTGTTTATATTTTTTGTACATCGTAGGCGCGTTTCATCTACAAAAAATTAAGTCCATGCTCATTTTTCTGATAATATTTTTTTCTTATTCATGTTATTTATGTCAAAACATTTGTTACTCATTTCTATTTCTGCAAAACTTCTCTTCCCAGCAACAGTAAATAACCAGGGGTTAAAAACTGCAACCCCAAACCACCCTCCCTTAATTTCCTTAACTTCCGTCCAAAAACGCAATCCAATTTCATCTGCTTACATTTATTACAACCGAAAAATGTCCCTTCCCTCCCAACAAGCCGAAATGAACCAATATAAACTTCGATTAATTAACTAATGTACCGCGCTGCCACAAAACGAGGCTTCATCAAGTTATTCATGTTTTGGCAACACAACAAACTTTTTTGGCGTTGTTTCACCCGTTATGTTGGTAACAACAGGCGCAGGTAAATAAAAGTTACGAAATTAGTTGGCGTAACACCGGCCGACATCGGCACCAAGATTACAGGTGTAATTCCATTACATGAAAAATACAGGGGCCTTTTTGAGCCTAGTTGGGGAACTTTTGGATTGACAGCTGTCATTCCGCTGATTGGGGACCTTAATTGCTATTATGGTTAATGTAACTGGTATTGTAATTGGCTGCTGAATAATTTGTTGTTTTACTGGACTTTGCAGCGGGGTTTAAAATGTAACTTTTTTACTGTCGCAGTACGCTACTTTCTGTTACAGAACGAGAAGCTCCGTAATCACAAGTAATTTAATATTACACTCAAGTTTTGTCCATCAACTGACAGTAATGAAATCACTCCTAATCACTTCGGCAAGAAGTTTAGAACAAGAAACAAATTTTACACAAAAACAACGTAAAAAAATCCATAACAGTAAATTCAATTTACTCTCTTGGAAAAAAATAAATCACAGTTTTAGAAAGAAATAAAAAACAAGTGTCTAAACTATAATTAACAAGTCTAGACTGACGATTGTATACAGCAAACTAACCCAGGCCCAACAGAACAATGTGAACTAACCCAGGCCCAACAGAACAATGTAAACTAACCCAGGCCCAACAGAACAATGTAAACTAACCCAGGCCCAACAGAACAATGTAAACTAACCCAGGCCCAACAGAACAATGTAAACTAACCCAGGCCCAACAGAACAATGTAAACTAACCCAGGCCCAACAGAACAATGTAAATTAAACTTATGTTCGTTGATCGGTAGTTATGTAGGACTATTTCACTTTTGTTGGTTTCAAATTGACCTTCCAACTGAAATTGGTTTTTCCTTTTATTTTTGTAAACGGACAGAAACACTGTCATCATTACAATTCGGAATTGTCCACTGCTAAAGTACGCTTTCTTGATGACTACAATCTGAAGGCAAGACCGTTGAACTTGGCAGAGGGATTTGTGACTTGGTGATGCCTGGTAACAAAATATAGTGATGGGCAACAGTTATTCCATGATTTGATCAATGCATTGTGGTCAAACTGCAGAGCAATTATTTATTTGATGATGGTGAGAAAAACTAAATAGTACCTACCTATGATTAATTGCCAACTGGCAGTGAATAAACCTGTGAGTTAACTATCAACTTCACTCAAGGTTTTCCCACCAAAATACATTTTATTTACTGGTCTTTCAATTCTAACTCTTAAGACTTTATCAGTAAAAGGCCTCACAGTATCCACACCCAATTTTCCCATGAAACCATTTTGATTTTACGAACACCTCGAATTCCTTCCTTTTCACGCTTGTTCTGTAGCGAGGTGATAAATAAGCCTTACTGCTGCTTCCACGGCTCCCACACTGAATATGTATTAGTACTTCCAAATTAAATGATACTGTAGCTAGACATTTACGAATGAGATATATTAGAGTACTGCAGATAAAGATGTAAAATATATGGTAGTCGGTGAAAGGTTATGCGACTGTTTCTCAAACACATCGGTGATATCATCATAATTCAACATAATTTCAGTCGATAGACGTCCACTGCTGCTTAAGTTTGGCAATTCTACGGGCTATGTTGTTTACCTTGGAATCCTAATATTAGCTTGTCAACTAAGAAAACAACGAATTTAGTCAACTAAATTATGCAATAGATTAGAACCGATGTTCTAATCTATTGCATAGTTTTAGTACCAAAAGTAGGTCTTGTAAAAAGGTGACAAAAATGCTGGTTAATACCAAGCCTGACCGACGAAGGTAAACCCTCTAAGATATAATTTTATTTGCACCTATGTACACATATAATTCACGTGTAACTTCATAGTATATAATATATTACTGTACGTGCTGCAATAGTACTATCAAAATTCACTAGAAGGATAAAGAAATACAGGCAATTTGCTCCGTCCAAGAAATGCACGTGACACTATAGTTTTGTTGTGAAACATAAACTTTTAACTCACCTTGGTTTATTATAGAACACTGACTCCAACTTTATCATCATTAAAGATCATAGCGTCGTACTATCAGAATTCAAATTACTCAAAGTGAGCAAACGCGAAAATTCCATAAACTCATTCCAAGAGATTTAATCTATCGCTCAAATATCAAAGCTTATCAATCTCTGAACTTAAGCCACAGAATAGTTAAGCACAGAACGTCGGCTCCTTACAATGAACGAAAACAGGCGCATGCACACATAGACGCCTACTTACAGGGTCCCAATTCTGTATGGTGATTATTATTCCCCGAGTTATCTTACTACATGCAAACCGTATACGATTGTCAAGCGTGCTGTTTTGACAGTCCAACCCACGCCAATTTCGCGTTCATTTCGCGCGGTTTCGTTCATTCTGTCATAGAGAATACGTTATTAGCCAAGGAATTAAGGAATCAAAAGGAAAAAGGAAGGTTCGAAATAAGGAATAATTAAGTGGTCGTAGTGAATTAGGGCCCAGTGATCGACCGCGCGTAATGTAAATTCGAACGATTATAAAATTGAAAATACTCGTACCGGACACATATTTACTTAGTTTTAAGACTTTATCTACAGGTGAATTGTGCAACAACAACCGCCTTCCATAACAATCCTAATTTTAAGTATTTCACTTTGAACCTTCTCCTGTTTGAAGTCACTTAAAAATGGTTCAAACTTACGTTACAGTCGTCATGCCACGAAGGCCTCTCATCTCAACGACTCAAACGATGTCAAAAGAATGGCAGTCACGAGTGTGTACGTGAACGCGAGTGTATTTGTCCGTATACGTCTTAACTCGTTGTAAGTATGAAGCCGACCTTCTGTAGGTACCTATCTATTCTTTACCTTGTGTACAAGACCTTAGAATATCATGTTGTTCTGCGAAGAAACTTAATTAAAGTTCTCGAAGTTGTTACGTGTATCGGTGATCACGGCCTAATAACGGCGCAGTCATGTGCAACGAACAACTTTCATATTAATCAAATAACTTGAATCTAGCTAGATGCACGGCTGTGGATTTGCTTAGAATTAGTTTGAGATAAAGGAATCTCAATGGATGAACACATAAAATATCGCAATATTAATTTGTCTGGATGCGTTCAAACGCATCGAAGAGTCGCTCCCTGTTAAATATATAATATAATTACTAATATTGACTACTAACTTGTATGTGTGGTGCAAAATGTTAATAACAGTATTTTATTTATTTATCAATAAGTTAGTTATTGATAAATAAATAAAATACTGGTATTTAGCAGCATCCGGTTTGACTGGAAGCCGACCCAACATAGGGGAAAGGCTAGTCAGATGATGATGATGCGTGCAGACACATGGAACGGTTAAAGCCGTTTTTTTTTTTCTGTATGGCATCTCGCAGGTCTACTTAACAGATTGTTAAATAAAGTAAATAATATCATAAACACACAACTTATTTAGGAAATGTCTTAATGTCATTAATGGCATTGCTGTTTTATCAATTATTTTTTTGTATCAACATTGAAATATTATCCATTTGTGACAGTAATTTATCACTCTTCATTTAGTACAACATAATATATACATCCAAATTTAAAAAAAAATACGTCCTTACGTCGCCACTTTTAACCCGACAGCGGCTAAGCCCAAAAAGGAGAGTAATGTTTTTTCAGTTTGTAAAGAGGACTAGCTCGCTAGAATTTCCTTCATTGTTCGTTATCGAAACGAAGCTCTAGCTAGTATTGAACTTATTCTCATACATTTTCGAGCGCTGAGTCTGGCTGTGGCGTACAAATCCGAATTCAATGGCAGGATTTGTAAATGAATGAGAAAGGATTCAATACTCACGGAAATGGTGTTTTCTCTTTACGAAGTTGATAGTGGGCCGTTTGTTTATGAAGTGTTCTACTAGGACATTTTTAAAGTGGTACTACTACCACCTCTCTACTTGCAGTTGCTTTGATCAAATTGTGCGTCACTCTAGAAATACTCCAAGTTGGGGGTCCAAATCTGGGCTAGTACCAATGTGACTTTTTCAATTCATATGTACTTTTTGAGTATGTCTTGGACATTACCTACTGACCTCGGTGTAGGAAAAACATCGTGAGGAAACTTGGACTTAAATATTACTCACAAATCGCCAACCCGTCTTGAGCAAGCGTGGTGATCAATGCCCTAAAGTGGGACAATATTGTGCTGGTTTATATAAACACTTGAAGTTAAAAAAGGATCGGGCGAAATAATTTTAGCGTAATCAATGTTTTCCGCAGAGGCTTATTTATAGAGGTACAGACGCCAGCTACCCGAAACTGTCAAATTTTCCCAATCAACCTTGAACCTAATGCTTTAGCGATGAAGTTAAAATCTGTTAGAGAAAGGAGGCTGGCGAGTTTGGACCCACATTATTTATAAATTAACTAAGTGTCATTCAATTGCAAGTTCATATTTACTATAATTAAGAGTTTTTAAGAGGATTATATAAAAAATATTCAACAACCTGCCATCACATTTAGAAATTGATTTGTTTTGCACGAGTGCGTTAAGAATCAGGAAAATCTTGAGTAAGGAATATCTCAATGGGTGAATGTTTGTGGTTTATCGCGGCATACCTACCTGTTTCCCATGCCTTTTTTTTTTTTTTTTTAATCCTCTTTTATAACGTTGTAATATATATGTGGAAGCTTGTAATTAGCAATTGTCAGTTGTTTACTATTTCGTTACCATTTACGTGTATTAGTCTGTAAGCTTTCTTAAAATTGTAAAAATAAATAAAGAATATTGAGCCACTAGGTGAAGGGAATTAAAAGTTAGAAAAGATTTTTATTTACATAAAAATAAGTCATCATGCAGTTATTAAACGCACCGTGTTTCATATTACATTCCAACCTAATCTTTCATTACCTACATGATTTACGTTCTTACACTTGTTTACGCTTGTCAATTTTTTTTATAAACAAAACCTGTAAAATATGAGAAAAACATACAAAAGTTAATATTAAAAATGCGTTTACATTTTTTATAACAAAAATGTACAATATTATAATATTTACGATTATTTGTGATAACATAGAATGGAACGTTATGCTGTCAATTGGAGTTGGCTGTCAGTGTCAAAAAAATTAGTGTTATTCCATTGTTTGTTTTCAACGGCTAACGTGGGATATCTATTATTTTCTATGCGATTTTATGGATTCTTGACGACTTGGCTTTACCTTTTTGGAACTACATAATACATAAAAAAAGATATTGTATTATTAAATAAGCACCATTGGATTCGTTTTAGTCTATAATGTTTTACATTGCATATCTTTTTTCTCCCAGCCTCTACGACTTATTGCCCATTTGCTTTTTTGCTAGTTTTATTCTACAGCTAGTTATAAGTTTCCATACTGTACGATACTCCTAACAGTGGGTCCCATTGTACATGCAACCTCGCCATCCTCCTTTGACAGATTGTAGTAGATTGATGTGCTGGCGTCTGTACATAAAGATTTACTTACAACATTAAGTTTTAACGTTGCCAAATTTCACAATGCATTCCGCATTGTGAAAGTTGTCAACGACGCAAATACCTGTCAAATATTTCGATAATTTGCTTAGGTAAGTTGTTAATATCTATTACTTAATTAAATAATGGAGTATCGATCTGTAATGCACTAAAATATTAATTATGAATTGCAATAATTAATATCGTAACACTAAATATTTAGTGACGAGTGTAAAAAAAGCTCCCTTTATTGCGACGTTTCCAACTTTCAGAATGATCAACAAAACTGTAAAAATATATTAACTTCTCGTTCATGAATATTTTAATTTTCGACTATCTTTATACGTCTATTCGCAATTCAGTTCATTGGTCTTCCTAACAAATTAAATAACTCTAATAATAAATTAATGCTATTTGAAAATTTAAGACTGACTTGAAGCGCTCACCATATAATTGGAGCTTCATAATTATGCGTGACGTCATCAAGTCTAATGAATGCGATTACAACGATAATTGGCAAACATTTAATATTAATTTAAGGCGATTTTGATTAATTGTCAATATAGAGATGGAGCATTAATTTTTCAGCACTTCAGCAGCGCACTATTATTATATAAAATAATTTTAGTAAAACAATAATAGAGACTGATATTTTTAGCAGAAAACAAGACAGCTGAATAATTCTAGCTGACGAGACACAAACCACTTATTGTATAGCCTACCTACTATTAATATTTATTTTGATTTTGCAAGGATTGAGAAAACACAGAAGGAAGTCGACGTTGGAAACACTACGTATAAAGTTTAAAAACACATTTATTTTTCATAATCTCCTACATCCAATTAATTACAAAAACAAATTCTCTAAAAACGTACAAAGCCAATTAAAAGTATATATCTTCACAGAATTAATTAGGCATTCATTTATAATGCGATCTTTTCGGACGAAGTCGGACCAAATTAAGTTTAGGTGGAACTGTCTCCCTTAATTAAGATATTTCTTACGATAGACCTCTCCTGAGCTTTCCGTGAATTTGCAGCAGTTTTAAAGTTACGACGTAAAAAATATAAGATCATTATCTGTTAGAACCCTTAGGGTATAGATGTTATCAGCTCTTTAAAGGACTTGGTTTGAAACTCAGTGGTAGCTAAACGTTTTATTTTTTGAAAAATTGCACGGAAGTGTGAACTGTGGATTAATAATAAGAACTGAGGGGCCTAGACGAATTAAATAAATTAGCCCAAAATTTTGCCACGCGAACTCCGTTCGCTGACGCAGTCATAAGATCCACAACTGTACATGTGAAAGGACCATGCAGCCCAAGATGGAAGGTGGTCATTATCTGCGGAGAGACGTCGCATACGTCCTTGAGGTCCGAGTCGTTAATAAACTTGGAGTGTAGATTCTTTTTTTTCCGTAGTCTATGTAAATCCAATACCTTTTTAAACTTTTCTATCATCTTTAACACTGATAGAATGTCAATTTGTCTTGGCCTTCTGGTCAGTACAATTCAGTATATAATTTATTTGTCAGTTTCTGTCTTATAATAATTGCAGGAATTAAACATAATTTTCCAGATAAGTCCCAATCAAAAGTATTTTCTGGAATTATTTTCACAAATTCTCGTCAGCTCCTTAAATCAAGCTGTAGTTCATTGCGGTTACTTTACTTGCTAGTAATAGCATCGTGAGGAAAACACTAAAGCTCCCAATCTCATAAAATAAATATTACGGAAATTGAGTTATTAGCATAATTCCTAACTGTCGGTGAAATAGCTATTGTAAAATATTGTTGCGAGAATAATTTGATTATCATCGGTCGATTTACTAAACCAACAAATAGGCAGGTGGTTTGAATAAAGACAGGGAGTAACGGGGAACTTTGACCAATAGATAATCTGGAATATTATTTAAAAAAAACCGCACACTATTGGTTTCTGACCACCGAAACTGCCAGAGTTCATTCATTTCATGCTTCACCTTCAACATCTTTTTCAAAACGGTTCTTTTACCACCTCGGTCGGTATCTCTACAATAAAGTAAATAGGGTTATACCTATCTATGAACCCACTAAGATAAAGTGCAAAATGAAACTACATAGTTGGCTTCAAGAACTCAAATAGTTTTAACATAAACATCATTATGTAAATTTGCTTCGATCAAAACAAAAAACACTCACTGCCACACACACACAACCCTCCCCCCCCCACATATACATAACCACTGCACACGCTTCTCTAACCACACAAACTACACATACACACATTACAGACTCAACCTCACTCCCACCCTGATACAAAAAAAAAAAATGAAAACATATCATAACTGCAAACCGTTTGTACGAGTACATAACAAAATTTGTTAAAATTTAAATGAAGGAGTCCTGGTGACCTGAAATACAGGCCTTGTTTAGCCTAGTTTAGGCGCCAGTCTCCCACAATATAATGCCCCTCCTATATGTCGCGGTAGAAATAAGTGTAACAATATTAAGAGTATTATTGTGGAGAAAATAAACTATTTTATTATTATTATTATTTATTTATATATTTTACTCTCCAGCACATTACACAATTTACAATAAGTATATAACATCGGTTTTGTACATGAACCCTGTCAGGGCGCTGCAAAACTCAATGTTGGTTTGCGGTTGGGTTAGTGAACATTAACATAAACTGGATCAAAACACAGCATGGAGTAGGTACTAAGCAGTATGTAAAGAAAGAAAAATACAGAGAAAACACGTTGTATTTGTGGTAAACATGACGCAGAGAGTGAACACAAAAACGAAACAGAACAAGTTGGAAAGAAGAAAGAAAGAAGAAATTGAGGAAAATATGCGTCACATCCACGCAAAACAGTCATCGCTCAGCATAATGCTACGACTCTATGCAAGACAGAGCCCCTGCGCTGGTTTTCAGCGATAGTCGGCGTTGATCTAGTTTACCTTATTCTCATTATTTTTCATACTAGAGGCCATAGTGATATGTAAGAATTTTGATAATTTAACTGCTACCGATTAGGTTTATTAAAAAGATACCTACAGCCCTGTTACAGACAGATGGACAAACGGACTGACAGATGACGAAGGCTTTAGTAACAGTACACCGTTTTCACTCTTTGGGTATGGACTCTATTTTTTCGCTTCCACAAATACATTCTCTAATTCCCTATTTGATATGCAAAATTTATGAATACAACAATACTGGCAGCTCGTAAAACACGAATAATTTCGTTATAATGTCGGTACACCTAATTTGTGTTCGTATTATTTTGCGCTGGTCCAATTACTCTAAGTAATTTGAAGAAGACGCTTTCTAATTTCCATTAGGAAGCCGTTTCATTGGATATAAAATTGTGTTCTTCTTGGAAAATAATCGTTTTAACGGTTCATGCTTGGAATGGAGAACAGAATTTTTAAGTGCTGTAGATGAAAAAATGTGTGCAATTTTATGTTAATCTTGAAATGTGACGCTTTTTTTTCGAAATTAATAAAAAAGATAAAACCACTGTAATAGGAAGGTAAAGTGCCTGTTCAAAGATTAGTGTTTTCGTTCAAATTTTTTCTTTTGAATAAAATGATTACTATTGATTGAAAGTGATGGATACAAAAAAAAACATTTAGACTAACGGCGGAACCCAATTACCTATCTACCACCAGTTTTGGCACACTGGAGGTAGAAAAACCTACTTATCTCTGGTTTTAACGTCCCAATAATCTATATCAGTAGCGATCTGTATGATTAAATTATACTGGCTACTATCAGTAGCTATCTGTCAATAGGTTATTATGTTCGGCCGTTAGTCGTTGGTAACAGTATATTATCAAGTTAATATACACTACACTGTTCTGCACGTGATTATAGATCTATTTTGTTTTTATTATTAGTGTTATTTATCTTTTTATATGCACGTGTCTCTGAGACAAATAAAACTATTTGTCTTCCTTACACTGTATACAATGTACTATAATATACATAATACACAAACCTATTTACGAGCTCTAATTAGTGAAAGTGCCCGTGGCCGTCCTAATTAGACGAAATAAATGTCAAATGGTTAATGAATACCTACTTGTGGCTCTAGGGTCCCACAAGGTCACACACTGAGCCCGTGTCTTGTTCAGGGACTTTGTATGTGGATTTGAGTAGATCATGCTGTGAAAAAGCTTATAGCTTTTTAAGCTGTAAACGCTAGAAAATTAATTGTTAAGCAGTTTTACACACTACGTCAATTTTTCGTGTTACATTGTTAAAGGTATTTCATACGACTGTCAGATAATCACAGTTGCCATTTGAGTTAACGGACAATTTAAAATAATCCGCTCAGCTCAGCTATTATTTTTTCTTATCATGACACATGTTTAGAGATCGTATGTTGCTAAGCTATATTGCTGTTACTCTGATCTCTGTAAAGTAACTATTATTAAATATGATGCCAAAATCATCGCTCCCTTTTATAAGCAAATTTTAAAACTGAATTAATCAAATAACATTACAAAAACATAAAATAAAATGAACAGAAGTACAACTACTAGGTACATGACGCTGAGTGTCATTTTGAATAAAGGCTTTTACGTAAATGATAATTTTAAAAGAAAATTAAACACGTAAATTAGGTGAAAATCGTATAAAAATTCACTAAGCCTAATGCAAAAACACAGACAAACACGTTTTTGTTATGAATGGCATCTCGCAGATCAATTGGATGTTGTCGGCTGCTTTACCGGGCTATCCTGTGGATGCCTTAGTAATTAAGGCCTCCAGCCAGGGCATACAACTTATAAAATACAGACAGTCACGGCCGCGGCGTCTTAATTTAAGATCTGGTTGTTAAACTTCTGCTTATTAAATTTTCTTAATGTAATTGACTTAAATATTTGTCCCCAACGTAAAGTCCCAAGAGCTTTAGTCCCAAGATCAAGTTCAAAAGAAAAGTTAAAGAAAAAGGTTCGATCCATTAGCTTAAGATAAAACCGTCATTGTTGCATTAGTCCCGACGTGTGACGATCAATTACTGATGACACTGATACCCTTTGTTGAGTTTGAAAGCTTTATAATGTTTGTAAAGTGAGGCTTGAGTATTTAATGAAGTTGTCCTTTGAGTTTCTTTTCTAGATCTAAAGGTGAGAAAGATAATATGCCTAATATTTAACTATCGCGATGCCTCTGTAGAGGCATTATTAAGACTCGCGTGACTTTAATTACGGAAATAACCTTCATAACTCACTTTTTTTTTTGTTAATAGTAATGTTTGTAGTGTTAAAGTAGTAGGACGCGATACACGCAAAAAAAATGGAGTAAGAATGATTTAACTTTTGGGAAATTCTCTGATATTCTCATATTAAAAAAAAACTATTTCGGAGAATTTTGTTAGAAAACCAAATCAAACCGTTTAAAAATTATGTATTCCTTTATTTCCAGGAGATATATTAGTATAAACCCTTTTAATAGGCCTGATAAAGCCAGGCCTATTTAAAAGCCAGCGTTCGTAAAGTTAGAAGAAAATGGCAAAGGAGCATAGTGCGTAGTCTGTGCTATGAGTACAGCCAGAGTACTTCTCTACAAGGGATCCCTTACTTCACCAAAAGTGGACTGACTTTACTTGAGAAGTAAAGTTTTGCTACTTTTCTTGAATTCTTTCGAGAAATAATAGTTATCCAATTATTTAATAGAGACGCAATTCTTTTATAGTCAACCAATGATTGAATAATTACCCAATTGTTTTCATAGTTACCCAATACATATTAATTCTAGAAAAAAATATATTTTTATGTTATTCTACTTGCAATATCGCATAGGTTTGTGCATTTGTGTAAACACTTTTTAATTGATATAATTTTCAGGATATTTTGGATGATCACTTTTATTGTAAGCCTTTCCATTTGCTGCTATTTAATTCGTGATGTGTGGATAAAATGGCCAACTAGTCCCGTTATAGTTACTGTCAGTGAGCAGCTTGTGCCAGTTATTAAGGTGTAACATAATGTACATACTCACAGTTACCTTTATTCATTCCTCCAGGTCAGAACAAGCATTCTGTTACCGTTAGGCGCTGATCTGATTATCTATTACGACACGTTTTATCCACAATCAGTACACAGACACAGCTCCATCTTTAAGATGACACTACAATGATTTAGTGACATCCAAGGGTTGGTAATATCGCCCACATTGATGGATATCATTTTTCCTTTATAAGTTTAGTTTCTTGTCGCTACACGACAAAGGTTTGTGCAAATTGTTTATTTATTGAAGCAAAAATGTAGCTATCGTAAGATTTATACGGATTGAGATTTATAGGTACAGTTTAATGTAAAAATCTTTGTATGACAAGTGGCATTGAGGTCTTTTAAGCAAGAGAAAGATCTTAACTTACGGAAATAAGCAGTAAAAAAGCTGGATTACACTTCCTACAGCATTTTTTTTTTACAACAAAATATATTTTTTTCTTGAAAAGACCGTATTGGCGGATTATCTTTTAAATAAGTTTCACTACTTTTAATCAAAATCAAAAGTCATTTATTCAAATTAGGCTGAGAATCAGCACTTTTCGAACGTCAAAATTACAAAAGACAGTCCCCCAAAAACGCCCGCCCTTCACCACTTCCTAGTGCTATCGCTGGGAAGAAGTGGCGCAACAAAGTCCCCAGCAGCACAGCTGTCTGTTCAGTTAGAAAACACTTGATTATATTATACAATACTAGGTACCTTTGTTCAGTAATTAACATTACAAGACCAGAACATAAAATTAAATTATTTGCCATATGTCAGCTAGCCACGCCAATATACCAACAAATATAATAAAAATTATACGTATTCAAGCTAAAAAATAATTAATTAAAATTAAAATGTAAATAAAAACTTACTACCTTAATAAAAGCCTCCAGGCATAAAGGGCGTGACAGCTTACATATTTATGCATTGCTGGGTTGTGGTCACATAGCTGAAGTCACAGATGATAAACTAGGACCATCGAAGTAAAATAAATAAATAAGTTAATACTAATAATAATAACCTGTCAGTAAGCTACTAAAGTAAAATAAAGCTAGAGAAAGAACATGAACATTGTCTTGAGTTAAATAGGGCGACCAACTATTCTTATCGTGTAAGTAGTCGTTGATGGAATAGTAAGCCTTTGAACAAAAGTTGGATTTTACTTGAGCTTTAAACGCATTAAAAGGCAAGTCTAGCAAAGAAGAGGGTATCTTGTTATAAGAGGTTATACCAAACCCAACAAATGAGTTATGAACCTTATGAAGCCGGTAAAAGGGGGCACGTAGTTTGTCCTTATTTCTAGTGTTAGCACTGTGAATATCATTGTTTTTAGTGTATCAGTGTAAATTTTGCCTAATATATAAGATGTTGGCGAAGATGAATTATGATGCAACCGTGAGAATACCAATATCTTTAAAAAAAATCTCTTAGAAAAACTCTGGCACCTAGCTGGTAAATTGCTCGAACAGCTCGTTTTTGAAGAACAAATATATTTTGTATATCAGCGGCTTTGCCCCACAGCAGAATACCGTAGGACATAACGCTGTGAAAATAACTAAAATAGACTAAACGAGCTGTATCCACGTCAGTACCTAGACTCCTCTTCGCTTTTCACAAGAAATACTTCTTCATAAAATAGTTAAAATCAATTTTTATTTCAGGTAGCTTTGGACTATAAAGATATTTTAAGATCATGTGAAGTAAGTGATAATAGTACACCATGTTCAAGACTATTTTCTAAAGTATTAACTGCAGCAGGAGTCTGTTACACTATGAATGCATTGGCAGCTAAATAAATTTTCAGACTGGAGAAGTATACTTTCTTTTATTTTTTGCTGTTTTTTGTAATTTCTAAATTGTTCTAAAATACTCTAGGCCCGCTTGCAACACAAAACACTAAAAACATTAAGCGCTAAATTTAAAACTTCTTTCTGCCTCTGTCATGTTTTAAATACATTTAGCGCTATGAGTAGTGGTGGAAGCGGGCCTAAAAATATGTAAAGTAGGTAATTTTGACAATTGTTTTTTTTCCTTTTGTAGCCTTCAGAAAGACTTCCCGTATATGCGTACAAAGACGCGCAGTAAACACTGGTCGACGGAACACGGCTATGATAACGATTTGTTGTCAGGTTCATCATTTTATCCTGATCGTGGAATAGCAAGTAGATTTATTGGTATTGTTCTAATCTCATATTCAGAAAATTTACCTAAAAATAATATTTGTTGATAATACTTCTACGTGCTTGAGATCTCGATGACCTATCGCACTTTTAAATAATATTATGTTTACTTTGTGGTAGGCGATTGATGAAGCACCAAATGTGTACATTTTATTCGCTCAAATGTTGGATGATCATGATCTATTTTGCTACGGCTACTCTACTGGTTTTTACGTAAGTTGAACCCAACGTAGCGTTATTGTGATGTAAAGGAAGTTCATCAACTTAGTTCATTTTAACTTTTGTATTGTAGCTATTGAGCACAACTTTAGCAGTGGAAGTTATGGCTTAACATTTTGGGAGGTTATATTTTTTCTTATAATATCTGCTTACATTTTTTTTTCATTCTCATCTTCGTCGTTTGATTGGCAGCCTGTTTCACTCACTGCTGAGTATTATGACTCCTTTCTCCACCTTTTTGTGCCATGTTTATCAACCAGCGGCATAATTGCGCAACAAACTTGCATAGTAGCCTTTCATTTTAACAGTTCAACAACATTCATTGCGAAAGTTACGTTGCTGAGCAGACGAATTTTTCAAAAATATGAAGCATTAGATTGTATATCAATTCCCTTCAAAACGGCACAGGTCTTACTCGCAGTCTGATGTAGTTCATCCATCCATTGTTTAATTGAAGTAACAATCTTTTAAGGTATACATATATGAACCACCCACGGACTTGCCACAGGCATCATTAGGTATACACTTATTCGCTGATGAACAATCAAGACGCGTTGTTGGCGCTCAGCTTCAACATTATGAACACTTCGAAGTCCTTGAGGACCTACAAACCAGAAACATAAGTTGAAGAAAAGGATACTTTTTTAACATGGAATTTAGAATATACAGGTATATACGATTATACAATTTCTAGATTTTGACCGCAGCTACAACCGCGTCGAGGCCGAAAAAATACCTATAAAAACCTTCTCCATGAACAAATACAAATCATTGTACCTACGAGTATGTGCCAACTTTCATAGTTATCGGTCAAACTATGTTGGAGTTTGTCAATGTCATTTATAATAATACCAACATCCATTTTTATATACATGACCCACTACTGACAAGATTTAGTCACGTCATGTTCACGATATGGTCACATAGCGCTCATTGAGCAGCAAAATCCTGAGGCATGTTCTTTGCTGTGACTCTTGTTTTTCTGTAAAAAGCAGCCACAGATTTTAATAACGCTTCAAAGCTAGCCTGTGAATGTGATTTTCGTTTTAAACCATGGTTCATCCCAAAGCTGTCCGCAAGGAAACCAACTGAGTGCTGATAAAATGACAAAGGCGTGGAAAATATGCAGTAAAACATAATTTTTATTACTGAAATATAGATATTTAAATGTAATTAACCTTTCTGTTGCAGACGGCAATGTTATTTTCCTGGGGACAATCAGTTGAAGTATTTTAAAATATACTCAGCAAAGAACTGCAGAGGAATGTTTGACAGACTTTACTTTCGAAAACTGTGGGTGTGTCCAATTTCATATGCCTCGTAAGTGAAAACAACATTTTCAGCATTACAATTTCTATGCCTTTCACCATCAAGCGTAATAAGTTCTATTAAATTGGTTTTTTGTCATAGGAAAAAACCGTTTTTTTTTATCGTGTTTTGTATTTTTGTAGATAACACCAGTGATAGGATATGTCCATTGAGTAAAGGGTGGTGTGTAAAAGCAGCGCACGGTAACGTATTTCTAAGCTCTATACATATTTATAAATGACTATGCATTAGTCAATAAAGTTTTTTTTTTTAAAGTACAACTAACGCATTGTTTCAACTCTCCCTGTTTGGCGGATAAATTCTTCCTTTCCTCATAAAATCAAACAGCGGACTTTAAGAGTTGTGTCATAATAATTATAATGTTTCAGTAAATCTAGCATACAGTGAAGCGGATGAAGAACGTACGGATCGATGCCGATGCCTACCCGCATGCAACTCAATCAAATACGATGCCAGCCTACTAGGAAATGCAATCAATATTAAACAAGCCATGAAAATTTTAGATAGCAAATACGTAGCACACGCAAATTTTTCTAAGTAAGTTGTAAAGAACATCGAAGGTAGCAAGGACATTGACGCGCAATCAGGTTGCCATGGATTCAATACATGATTCTGATCCCCCCGCGTTGAAATTTGAAGTCGATTAAAAAAAAATTGTTCCATACATTTTGACCGCGTAGGTATTGCACTTTCCATGAAAATGCTGTTGTTTTTTTTTGATAATCGACGAAAAATTTCTACGGTCTAAAAATTTCTAGATTCTAGGGTCTAGAATAATGTGCTGAATTTATGCCGGAATGCACTTCCTCCTTTTTGAGAGACCGTAACTACAACTCATAAGTTGGGGCTGTTACCACGTCTTTGTTTATGCGTCTATTCGTTTAAATATTTATAATGAAACTGACCATGTATATAAGACGTGACTGTTCATGTTTCAGAACTAAGTTTGCAAATCTGAAAATATTTTACAAAAACCCGCGATTCATCTCGATGCGTCCATCAGAGTTGCATGGGACTACTGACTTCCTTGCTGCGTGTGGTGGACTCCTGGGCCTGTTCCTTGGCTTCTCATTCCTGAGCATTGCTGAAATATTTTATTTTTCTACATTAAGGTACCTTCATCATGGTTTTCATTATAATTTTGTGATTACTTTGTAAATTGCTTCATGTAAACAAGAGCATGGAAATGCTCTTGTTTACTCCGGTACTGTGATATGGATACATCAGCAAGTCCTGAACTTTTTGTAGTTTGAGCTGATATGATTTTTGAAAATTTGCCTGAAATAATAAATACCTACAAAATAATGGTTTATTATACATTTTTCAGGGTATGCTGTGCATTAAAGGCAGATCGTAAACTAGAAAAGAAGGAAGCGAAAGAGAAACAATGTCTAAATGAGGGGTTTTGCTCGGAGGAAGTTTTTGGAATCAAGTTCAATTTTCTTAAACTTTATCAGAGTTTTTAGAAGACATATCATAGCAGAAGCCTAGAACGCGCCTAGCACTGAGACAACAGAAAATACTCTACTTTACTTTTTGATCTGTGTTCTAAGCTTTATTCTGTGTATTAATTATTTTGTATTAACTCATATTACAAATGACCTGCACATTTGACGAGAGTTGCATTTTTCACTTACTTTTCATTAAGTGCCTAAATCAAAGCTTGTGTCAAACTTATTAAAATAATAACAATAAGTATAGTTGTAATTACTATTTGTATTAATGATTATTTCAAAATAATTATATGTCCCAACCCGCACTGGACCCGCGTGGTGGATTACGGCCCACTCCCTCTCACAGTGAGGAGGCCTGTGTCCCAGCAGTGGGAACATTATAGGCTGATTATGTATGTTTACCTCCACACGCCTTTGCCCAGCAATGGGATGATGCAGGCTAACAGTAACAGTCACCTAGAGATGCTCATAATTTACTAAAGAAATCAAGAAAGTATTTCTGTAGAACAAGTTGATAAGAAAATCGAGGTTTCATGAAAAGTTAGCTAAGAACAACACTAGAGGCAAAGGCACATGCGTTGCGTTGATCCAATCTGCTGCAGCTCTGACGCTATAGGTATTCAATTTATTATAATACTCTAGTAACAGATATGGTAAGAATCCTGTTGCTAAACTTCGTAGGCGGTGACATTCATTTTCGGTGAGTCAGCCGGGCCTCTAGACTTTTGACTTTTGAATATATTATAGAACCTAGAGTGCTTATGCCTAAGCAATCGTTCGATAAAGGTGTAGTTACCTTATTTGATTGACTGCTCGGGCATAAGTACTCTTAATCATTAGACTGTAATGCCATGATCTGCTTAAATACTAATAATTACAACGTTTTTTTTTCACCCACTCTATATTTTGCAACAAAACGAATGTCCAAAAGAACACTCATTTAGTATTCTAACAAACACGAAAGCAGTCAACAACGTTTCATACAAAACAAAATGGCTGCACCCCATTAATTTAAAGTTCTCGAGTCACGTCAACAATTAAAAACTACAAGCAAACTCGTTGCAATTTATACCGTGAAGCAGCGAACGGTATAAGCTTTGCACCCAAATTAGTTTGTAACAATGTTCGATAAGTAAATCCATGTGTATGTTTCAAAGTTCGTTAAACATCGCCCGTGTTGTACGCACGAGCAATCCTGTTAGATCCGCGAATGAGCGCGGATGTTCTGAACAGCGATGGAAATCCGCCACGAGATTGGATCCGCGGCTCGACCATGTAACACGTAGGGTCAGAAGTTCTATTGATTTTGAGATAGTGGTTGGTTTCCACCAAAGATCCAGAGATCGTTTATAATGGCAGAAGTGACGATTGAAGTGATTTAAAAAGAGATAGGTACAACGATATTTGCGATCACCAATCTGTTAACAAAACGTAAGATAACGGTACTGCCATTTCAACCTAATCAATAAAACAATCCCAGAATAGCAGTTAAAGTAATCAGCGCTACGCTAGGAAAAAGTTTAGTAATAATCATTAATATGCTGGTTGTAGAGGAAGGCCGCTGTCAAACGCATTTTCTGAAACAACAATAAGTAGGGAGGTAGGTAGTATCACTTTCCCAGGTTATGTCCCATACCTGCTTCATCACTTCTCTGGTCAACATCATTTATTGCCATAAGTGCGACTACGCTACTTTCCTATTCTGTGGTACTGCGCATCACATACAGGGTATAGTTTCTTGTTGCGGATTCAATTCTAGACGAACAGTTTGTTCAGCTGCGATAAGATAGACTAGTTTGCAGACTAGCTGCTATCTGAAGCAGGATAGAATATTGATGGTGTCTGCAAAATTTAGGTTAAGCACGTTTCGGACTGTGTCTTAATAAAGTAAGTATTAAATGTACAGTGAGGAACTACCGCGCCGACGGCAAAAGTTTCATAAATGAACGTTAAAGATTTAATACTAAATTGTGAATTCTAACCTGTTACAAGCAGTTTTATTTTAAAGAAATCTAATTTCTTTCCTAAAAGTAATTAATACCTACGTCTACCATGCAGATATTTTTACGCTAAAAGTGATATATTGCAGTCTCAGAAAAAACATTTTCAAATTGGTTACTTGTGAAGTGGTCTCGACTAGTTGCCGAGACGAGTCAACGAACCGATCAGTACCACAATTTAGCTGAAACTGAATGATTCATCGATATAAATCACAGACCAACTTGCGGCAAAACAAGTTATAAAATTGTTCACAGGAGATAACTGAAGTTTATAGGTGACGTAGACTCACGGGCGGCGATCAAAAAATATGACTAACCGCTGCCACTGACGCTGTTAAGATAATATTTCACTCGTTATATGAATTTGGTGAAAACCCCTGTCCAGGTCCACACAATGCGTACAATCAACCCTGCACATACCCTAACGTACGTCAAATATTGAACTTTCTTTCTACAACAACAAAATCAAAATCAAAAGGCATTTATTCAAATTAGGCTGAGAATCAGCACTTTTCCAACGCCAAAATTACAAAAGACGGTCCCCCAAAAACGCCCGCCCTTCACCACCTCCTAGTGCTATCGCTGGGAAGAAGAAGTGGCGCAACAAACTCCTCAGCAGCACAGCTGTCTGTTCAGTTACAAATTACTTGATTGTATACGATACTAGGTACCTTTGTTAAGTAATTAACATTATAAGACACAGAACATAAAATTAAATTGTTTGCCATATGTCAGCCACGCCAATATACCAACAAATATAATAAAGCTAAAAAATAGTTAATTAAAATTAAAATGCAAATAAAAACATAAAGCCTCCAGGCATAAAGGGTGTGACAGCTTATATATTTATGCACCTAACCTAACCTGTCAGTCAACTAATTCTGGAAAAAGAACATAAACATTGTCTTGAGTTAATTAGGGCGACCAACTATTCTTATTGTGTAAGTAGTCGTTGATGGCATAGTATGCCTTTGAACAACCCACGCAGATTGTTTTAATTGCGCTCAACATATATAGCTTTTATTATCGTATTTAATTTTCATCCATAGACTTCTAAAACAATTTTTGGGTTAAAATTGGGCTTAATACTAATTGGACACTTAGTCATAAACGTCAAACACTGAGTATGTTGGAGCTGGTATTATTTGGCTCAAATATAAATGACTTGGATTTATTGTGATTATTAATATAAAACTAAATAATTTTTCAATATTTTTTACGTTCATTTTCATTAATATTTCATTTCGTAACGTTCGTGATGTAGGTGCTTTATAATGTTTATATTTTCCAACTAGCCGCGATGATATTATTAATATTAGTTTAAATTCTTAGCCTTTATAAACCTGTGGCCGAACAAAAGATTTCCCAGCGGGTGACAAAGCTTAGTAACTGTATTATGTGACGCCTGCTCCTAAGACGTAGGATCTCTACATTTTAAGAAAAGAAAATGTTTTTCGCCACCGGTTTACGGTTATAACTTTCTTAGTTTCCTAGTTTGTACCCAACATAGTATATTATATTGCGACGTTTTAATGTAACCACAACATCAAACAGAATGATTCTATTGAGTTTGTGTTTTACAAGTCAGATAGGAAAAGCCGACCTCATCTAGTTTTTAAATATGATTGACGTGTAAAAGTATTTGTACAAACCTACTTACAAAATAAAATCATTTATCATTTACACTCGGCTGTTTAAAAAAAACTTATACTATATTGACTTATTATGTCGCAAAATAGAAGTCAAGATCCTAATGAAAAAAACCGCATTACAACTCTCACTAGTTCTTTCATCAAAATACTATTTATGACACTAATCTACATGGTCCTCAATAGATCTGACCAAGATTATGTCTGGACTTTAAAAGGGACTCTGACCCCATTGTTTGTTTCGCCATTAAATGAAATTGACATTGACTGAAATGGAAATGGAGGGAAATGTCGGCTCCATCTAGCTTTTTTTATATGACATGTAAAAGTGATTCCGGTGTCATATTTATAGAAGAAACAAAAGGGGCTTTTGGCTAAGTAATAATAGCCGCAGAGGTCGATCGATCAGGGCCTCAAGTCTGCTATTACAATAGTGTCAGAATGGTCTATCATTGATTTCATAATTGTTGATTTTGACAAGTTTGGTAATCTACTAATATAATGGCGTCCTTATGACTTTCCAGTGGTCAACCACTGACACTCCATTAAAAAAAATGGCATAGAATGGTAATCTCGTACATAATGACATATGAATGACTGACGTAGGCGGTAATCTGCTAAAATTTTGACAGTTCCAGTTAGATCAGTGACCTACCATTAGAACGTCATTGTGAAGTCATTGCTTTTAATTCGTTACGACGAGTATCGTGTTTGTGTTTTTATTCATTGTAGAACTAAAAAAAGTGCAAAAATTACAGTAATGATATATTTCATCATTTTGTATTGCATAGGTACCTAAATATACTATATTTAGGTACTTACTGTGCGCCACTCTGCCGGCGTTTTATTGGGGCAGTCCACCGATACCGAATTTAAAATTTGGGCGCACTCCGTCCAACATTGTTTTGATAAACTTCGCCCTTCAATGGTGCGGCTGCAGTGGCCAAGCGCCAGGTCTTGGTGGTTTTCCAAATAATCAATTAGAGCCGAAATTTGCTCAATTAGCACCATTTTGTATAAAATAAATAATTAAAGGCTTCCTATCCGTTTTACGACAAGCGAATTAGAAGCGAAACTGTCTGTTCCGGCGCACAGATTCATGATTATATGATTCTATGGTATATGATTCTATATCTTGCGCGTGATTTCGCCGATCTGCTCGAAAGCCAGTTACACAACCTCCGCGCTCAGCCCGCTATTTTGTTGTGGTGCCGAAAGTGGATGTTTATTTTACGGAAAAACTAATCTAAGAAGTCCGAACTAGACCTATACTGTTTTAACTAAATCGAAAGCGACGACATTTTGCTAGTAAAGATAATTGAAATATAGGTCCAAACAAAAATCTAATTAAAACACTCAAATGTAAATAAATTCAAAACACCGGCCGCTAGAAATACAAACAAATAAACGTCAGTAAGCAGTATTGTCACATTTGACTTTGACAGCTAAACAGATAAAATATTATTGAATTGTATAGTTTCACATTTATCCGCGTTATACATAAATTTAATGTTTTTTTGCTATTTACGTACTTCTTACTACTTCAGATTGCATAACACACTAATAAATAATATGTAAAAATATATATAAATGAAATCTGGCAAGAATAAATGTTCAAATTTAGTAGTAGTTTTTCGAAAATCATTTCTACTAACGGGTTTTATAATAATGGCAATACGACAATGTCATTATGACACAATTCTATTACGAGACCATCGACCATTAGAATTTAGCAGATTACGAACTTTTAGCAAAATGACAATGGGATCGTGTTGGAATGACGAATTTATAAAAAATATCAGACTTGGGGCCCAGGTTCAGCTACTCTTGCCGCGCTTGGTCCGTGGATGGGTGACCATCTTTACATACCAAGACCCCTCCGTGCCTTGGAAAGTACGTTAAGCCGTTGGTCCCGTCTGTCATTCTTGGATCTATGACAGTCGTTACGGGTCGTCAGAAGCCTGAAAGTCTGTCAACCAGTCTTACCAAGGGGTTTCATGCTACCCAGGAATTGAGTTGTGGAGGTCAGATAGGCAGTCGCTCCATGTAAAATACTGGTACTCAGCAGCATCCGGTTAGAATGGAAGCCAATACCAACATAGTTGGGAAAAGGATAAGCAGATGATGATATATAGAATCAACAATATCATTTCATTTCCCAGAATAAAGTATAACATAATGGTGACAGTCGGGATAAGTCATAACCCCGACCCAACAATAAAATTAAAACAAGAGAACTCCGCCCTTCATTGTTCTTGCAAAAATAAATCTTCCCTTTTCACAACTCCAGTGAGATGCACTTACTCAACTCTCTGAAACTCAATCTGAACACTTTGAAACAATTTCTGCAACAGGAAAACTAACAAATGAAATTCCGCCAATTCTGAGCTCAATATGGGGACTTCCTAGAGGTGTCACTGTCGCATACTTGCACAAGTTATGCTTTGCACAAGTCTTGGATTCCCAGATAAGTTTTACACTGGCATCCGTGGAGTAAATGAAAGTTGAAGTTGAATCTCGGAGGGAGCTATGTAAGGAGATATAAACCTTCGTAGTACTGCTTTAAAGTTTGAGAGATATGGAAGAGTAGGTTCTCGTCACGTTTGTTCGAATGAGATGTCTTATTTCGTCGTCAGTACTATGGAACTAATATGGAAGGAGCTATAGCTAGCTACTTATACGCTGGCATACACCGTTTAGAACTCGCGAAGACGTGTATTTTGTTTTGACGGATCATTAAAACAGTAATTGGAAGATGGACGGCAATGTTCTGAAAAATGTTATGCACCTCAATATGGCTTCATTTTATATTTGGAAACTCGAAAGATTAAAAAAGATATAAATCTGGTTGCTTGTTAGCTATAATTAAATAGCAATTTATTAAATTACTAAACCTTCATAATTTAATTTTGATATAATTTGAAACTTAAGCTTTTTATTACGTTCGGGCTAGACAGTTATTATCTTGCTGGAGATGGTTTTGTTTTAAAGTTTACCTTCATTGTGTTACTTATAATACCTTTGAGACCATCGTCATCTGCCTAGCCTTTTCCCAACTATGTTGGGGTTGGCTTCCAGTCTAACCGGATGCAGCTGTACCAATACCAGTATTTTACATGGAGCGACTGCCTATCTGACCTCCATAACCCACTTATTGAGTAATACGATACCCCTTGGCAGGACTGGTGATAAGGACTTATAATAGTTAGTTACTTGAACATTAGCAATGATATTATATCATTAGATAAACTAAAAATTTATCAAAAAACACATTTTGCAAAAATTTTACCATTTGTTACTATTTTTAACAATTGGTTGAGTTCATCTACAGATAAAAAATCCGGCCCTTTACATGATTAATAATGCCTTTGAGTTGTTAGATATAATTATGTAGGTAATTACTTCTAGCTTGGAGCTATTTGCTAATCAGTTTACGTTAGAGGTAACTTGATACACAAACACGTGTCAAAGTATTATTCTCTTGTGTGTAAAATGTTATATCGAAAAAGGTCTCAATATTTTAATACGCACTTAGGCCGAGATCTATAAACATTTCTTAGCACGTACGCGTACACTTTAAACGTTATAACGTTATACGTTACACGTTATAACGTTACGTCCTGTTACTCGCTCAACTGTGTCCTTTTCCAATTATGTTGGGGTCAGCATCCAGTCTAACCGGATGCATCTGATAACCAACCTTTCGATTCTGTAAAACTCTCATCGTGAAAACTTATGTGAAGTGAGCTTGAAGTGAGATGTCTATCTACCAGGGATATTCGCTAGAGATTGACACTATTGACAGCAAACTTCAAAATCATTTCGCCTAAATTTTCACGTCGAGATTTTTACAGAATAGACCTGTAGTATTTAACGCCGAGTGACTGCCTTTTTGACCTTTATACTGTCAAACTACAAGTGCAAGACAAAAACGGGAACATATCAAAGCCAAATGACGTGCTAAGTAACTTTTATAGATTTCGGCCTTAGTTCAACATAGTCGTTCAATATTATTATTAAATCAATCCTATTCGTATTTATTCCTAAAAATCTTTTGATTTCGGTTTCTACCATTGGTCTTGGCTTTTTGAACTCAAGATATTGCAATTTTGACAGTCACAGTGTCATATACATATTTGCACTTCTTTCTCATATTGCACGACGCGAGTGTTGCGTCGAAAATTGTGGAAGTCATATGCAGCGATTGTGGCAGCGGCTCATATTGAGGCAATATGAAGAAGTTTGTAAATAGAGTTGTGTGTGTAAAATTTCACCTAAAGAACAGTTGTTGTAATAAAATAATTGAAGTGATACTATTTTTTCCCATCCATTAATAACTAGGATTTATTATTCAACAGTGTTCTAGACATTCACCCGCAAACAACAAAAAAATCATGTGGAAGTATACAAAATATCATCCTGTGAACAAAACGAGAAAGAACTCTTCCACTGCTAACATAACCAACATTTTTTACGCAAACATTAAGAGCGCACTTAGTCATCGCCTTACAAATTAAGTTTTCATTACAAAGACCTCGCTGAACTTTGGGCACGAGTTTGAGTTTTCTTATAAAACACTGGATTCTGAATATTCACTCGAGTTAGTTCAGGAAGTTAGCGGGATTTATCGCATAATGCGGTAGAGGTGCACTGAACGCGGATTTTTGGTTGCTGGTGCATGAGATAGGGGGTGATGTGACAGGTGCTGAAATGAGGTATATTTGAATGTAGATTTCTAAACAAAGTACTTGTTGAACGACCCTTTCTGAAAATTGAAAATTCAACTATCGAGGTACATGTTAGATGATAGGTATGATTCTGTATAGTGAATCGTTTTGTTTATCATTTCAATTTAATCTATAGTCTTTGTATTCGGTTTAAGTTATTCATCATTTTAATTTAGTCCTAATCATATAATTTTGTTAAGATAGATCCTTAAAATTCATAATATTAGGTAAGTATGTACATTGACAAAATGCGAAACTATCCCGTGCTGTCTATGAATCTATTTGTAAGTATATACATATAGCGTCGAAATTTTTCGTCTGCCATCAAAAAAAATCTTCGGTTTGATAGAAAAGTGCAATACCTACGCAGTCAAAATGTATGGAACAGCAATTTTTTTTTAATAACCGATGAAAAATTTCGGCGCTATGGGGTCTAAACTCATGTGCTGAATCCAATTACAGTTTGCGCGTCGATGTCTCTGCCAACCTGTATATGACCAAGCCGCCTACACCGCAAAGAAAACCCTACCCAACCTCAGCGCACTGTTCCTCAAATCGCACACGCAGCCAACGTCTTCACGTAGACACAAACGTAAAGCACTCGAGAGACGCATCGCGCAAAACAAGTTTCATAAGCACTCCACAATTTCATAATACCGCCTGAAAAGCGACGACGCATCGCTGATAAATGTCTGAAAGCTACTTTACCATGACAAAGTACGCTTGAAAAACTCTTGTAGGATTTTACTTCTACGTCTTCAAATGAGGAAATGATATGTAATCACATATCATTTCCTCATTTGAAGACGTAGAAGTAAAATATACGGTACGGTACTATTACGGATATTGAATTTTTTTAATGTGGAAATGCTCGATATTTAAATATTTTTAAGTAATATTTTTTAATAAGTAATATTTTTTTATGAAATGTAGAAAGACTTTAATATAGAATTAAATAAATTCGTCGTTGATGGAACGATCACCTTCCATAAAGTTTATTGCTATTTTAAAAAGGGTCGCTTGTGATAGGTAAATCTTATTTGCCTCAATGATTAAATTTTAAATATTAATGAATTAAATCTCATTACAAAACATAAGATATTATACATTATGTCGACGAGTACTTCGGCACCTAAGTGTACTTTTGTTTTTGTATAGCTAGTCATTTAATTTAGTACCTAGTGTTACCCAGTTAGTTATAATACTAAATATATAACAATTTAGTAAAATAGAAAAAAGTTAAAAGTATTATTATTATATCTCTTTCTATCACCATTACTGTTCACCAAAATGCTATAAACCAATGTTGCGTTTTACCATAATTTGATTAAGGGAAATTGTCAAGCATTGTTCTTGCTAATAAGCAAATAATGAATTAATTAGATATGCACTGCTACGATAATTGATTCTAATTGGTTTACAGACGCGTGACGTTTGCTTTGATCTTTGAATGGTTAGCGAAGTACAGTCGCGCAATAAAAGGTAAAACGGGTGGTTGGGCTGGTTTGAATAACTACCGACGGCCGCCATGGCCCACGCACAATGGTCAACTTGAAGTACTAAGTAAGGAAACCAGACCTATAGCATAGAACATAGAAAAGGTATAACTCTATTTTTAACTTGCACTATGAACCTTTTTACCCCGATACTTAAGTTGGAAAATAAACTATTACAACATCGATTTTATTCCACAACTGTACATTCATAAAGTTCCATTGACCGAATTAGGGGGCGTGGGTAGTACTTTCCTTAATCCATACAATTCTAATCTTAGAACTTCTATAGGATATTGCTTGCTTTGTTCAAAAGGTCAAATGGTGTGCCTGTTGTCATTTATCTAATAATTTCCTATCCTGGACTACTTCTTAGAATTACTTGATGAAAACTGGTAATTTATTTACTAATTCTCAGTATATTTTGATGAGGTATTATTTATTTATATCGTAGCAATGAGTGAATCTTAGCCAAGTGGTGATTCGGTGTAATGTCGTTTACTTAAACTTAACACATAAGCTACTTTATTGAGGGTTAATAATCACCTTATAATGTTCCCACTGCTGGGACACAGGCTTCCTCTCGAAGAAAGTGAGTGGGCTGTAATCCACCACGCGGGCCCAGTGCGGGTTGATAGTTAACACATGTATTTGAACTGTTCGGTCCTAAGACATTGTAACATAATAAAGATACTCACAGTTATCTTCATTCATTCCTCCAGGTCAGAACAAGCATTCTGTTACCGTTAGGCGCTGATCTGATTATTTCTTACGATACGTTTTATCCACAATCAGTACACAGACACAGCTCCAACTTTAACATGAGTCTACGACGATTTAGTGACATCCAAGGGTTGGTTATTTCGCCCACATTGATGGATATCATTTTTCCTATAAACACTATACTTCTAATACAAAATAACTATAGATTTTACTGTATTTTATTAATATTATATTTTATTATGACAGCTTTGACAGCGACGTTTAATACGTCGCCATTGCAACATTTCTTTCAAATCCTTACCTGCCTGTATCTTTTTAGCTGAATATATATGCATACTTATTAAAATTAATTACTGGCCAATTTCATATCTCAAATTCATATTTTCTACATGATGTTATTCTACGAGTTGACTTTACAGATCCACGCAATGCAAGGATCAGTTCGGGTTTCGCCTCTAAAGCGGATACTATAAAGAGCCTGATACTCCAGGTCTACCTATCGCGGGAATACCCAGCGTACCTCTCCGCTCCGGTACCTGTCGGACCCTGCCTACGCCTCCGTCCTCCGTCCTCCGTGAAGGGCTCCTGAGACTATTGGGCCGCACCTCATCCGAGGGCGGCCTCACCTGGCGGGCTGATAGCGTCTCCACCGTGCCTCTCTCTCTTGCTGCCGTGCTGCGTCCTGCCCTGCTGCGTGGACCCTCCTACGGGTGTCCTCCGTGCTGCACACGCACCAGCACCTGTACGTGTGCCGGCTCCTGCTGCCGTGCTGCGTCCTGCCCTGCTGCGTGGGCCCTCCTACGGGTGTCCTCCGTGCCGCACACGCACCAGCACCTGTACGTGCGCCGGCTCCTGCTGCCGTGCTGCGTCCTGCCCTGCTGCGTGGGCCCTTCTACGGGTGTCAGCACCTGCCCTCTTCTGTACCTGCATCTGTCGCCGGCCTCGCATATACCTCCCTCCAACTGGATCTCCACCTCAGCCTCCTCAGCTCTCCTATCACGCATCGTTATCATACACCCCACCTCCACATACTACACACCACTCTTCAGTCCATCTCCATCTTAAATTTGTTATAAATATATCTTTCATTGTTTTTACCTCCCTTTCTTTATTTTAATTTTACTCTTAACTTTAAAAGTTCAGTTATACTTGTCGCTACACGACAACATGCCGGTTTCCTCACGATGTTTTCCTTTGCCGTTTATAAGAGTGATGAAATAAATTACACAAATTAAAGCGCCTGCTTAGGTTCGAACCCACGACCCACAACTCGTAAGTCGAGGCCGTTACCACTGCTCTCTCTATTGACTAAAACTTACTTACTTACGGGAAGTTATAATAAATATAGACGAAATAGTATATTATGATACGCGTGACTTAAGTAGTTCTTTATTGCACGAAATTGTGCCCAAGTGTAGTGAGGCTGCTAAACACCGTGAGGTAAGACTAACTTAAGTCACACGTATCGTATACTATTTTATAGCTTGTCTGACCTAAGCCCGCATATAAGTCACACTTTTCTCTATAAAAATGGACTACATAAGTCACAGAAAAGCGTGAGTGCGAGTTTAGGTCACATAGTGCTATAATAAATATTGTTAACAGCCATTAAATACCTGTACCTACCTATGAGGCTTTACAAAATAAAAAGTATGAAAAAATCAGAAAATAGGCAGGTTAGCTTGATGATATACGAAAGTACGAATCGCCATTGGCCAGTCTTTAGCCCTAATACTAAGATTCCCTAAAGACCACCACGTAACAGATTTTTTCAAAGGTATAAAAGGCTTCAATATAAAACTAGACCCAGGGGTACCACAGACGTTTTTACCGAAAAGTAACCTCCCAAGGCTAAAATTTACTAGTCCCTACTCATACACATTTTTTTCCAAAAAATATTGTACAGTAAAGGACAAAAACATTATCCATTTAGGCTCGCTTAACTACAGGGGTTCTACTCCCTAAGCATGAAATTCGTAGTTTCAGCCGGAGTTACGTGCGGTTCCTACTCCGTATCACTAACGGACATAATATTAGTTCGGGGCCCGAACTTAGAATGAATGACAACACGATTTGACAGCTGTCCCTTATCCGTAGGTGTTTTAGTTCGTCCAAACAATTGAATTCACTTGTTGAGACGGATCTACTACTTTCGGACGGGCCCATATCTTCGTTATTGTTGCACTTAGATAGTAGACCGCCAGATCTCTAAATACGTTTAAGAGCATGTACTACCTCAGATTTCGATAATTATTAAACTGTTATACTTAACATGAATGGCTGTAAACAAATTTACAATATAGTTCTGTTTCTGTTAATCATTTGAAGATGACAGGCACATAATGATGTTTTAAATACGTTTACCTTTTCAAATCAAATCACTTCCAACCCACTTTTAATATTGGCAGAACGGTCGACATGGCTATGCTTGCCAAAAACATTAGATAATAAATGGAATAGAAATATATTTACCGCTAAATGCATTTAATGATTTGTGGTGCAAATGAACGAACGAACGGTTAGTGAACTTTAACAAGGATATTCTCCTAAAGTATGGATTGCAATTAGGAGGTTGTGCGTGAAGCATCCTCGAACATTCGTGATTTGTATCATATCTCAACAATCCCAACGATTGTCTGCGAGAGAAACACTTTTATTACAACCTTAGTACATGTTTACCTATTTTTGTCCTGATTCTACCTGCCACCTCTAACTTGCCAACCAAATACATTATCCATGATGGCCGAACATAAATGGGAATATTTTTCTAGTGATTTATGTTTCATTTTTATTACATTCAGGAATAATATTTCGGACGCTCGGGCGGGTGGACGGGCTGACGAGAAATTATGTAGTTAGGTACCTATAGGTACATTTGTGTAGGCTAGGCTAAGTTGTTTGGATAAATATAAAAGGGGTCACATTGTTTTATGATACACAAAAAAGAGTGTTTAAATATATTGTTTGTGAAAATGAAATAATGATACATAGGTTTTTTGTTGTACTCTTTTCCATAGGTAATGATTATTTTATAACTTAGCAAATTAAAAAATGCTTTAGCATTTATTACCAAATTCACACCTCATAAATCATAATTTATAATAACATACAATACCAACAAAGATTTAGACAAAACTAATACACATACGCCAAGCACTGCGATTCCAAACCAAAGTAGAAAACTCACTATTTCTTAAATTCTCTCCCACTAGAACATTTTCTTTATGCTGACGGGAAGAATCCTTATATTACACTCCCCACAGTGCGGTATTAGAGCGGAATATTGCAAGGGAATTACTAAGCAATTCCCTTGATCTCGGCAATCACGGGCTGCGCCGCGAAATGCTTGGGTCTCGTTCCTATAGCGCGACCGCAGAACATGCGGAGAATAAATAAGTCGCAGCACTTATTGCAACTGTTCATTTCCACCGTTCATTTCGGGCCCTATCAGAATACCTGCTTATATATTATATTATCTGTTTTTTTAGTTTTATTGGTTGTTTTTAGTGTGACTTTGTTAGTTTTAAATGCTCCTATTTTATCATTTGAATCTCCTGAGTATATACGACATAAAATATATTTCTTTCTTTCACATTTAAATCGTCATCGTGATAAGTACGTGGATTTGGCAATTGCCTACTTTACTGTGACGAAAATGCTATCGCCAGTTGGCCGACTCAGTTTTTTCTCTGAGCCACTCATGTCTCATTTCACACACTGGTTACCTACTTGCAAGCGTGGCTTGAGGATTGAAGCAATTTTCTAATGTGGATTGTATAACGAACTATCGTTAAAAAATCTTTATTATTTTAAGATGACTGTTAACTCATTATTCGCCTGCCTTTATCACAATTGATTTGTGGTCAGCGCTACATGTCTTTTTCTTCCATACTTCTCTATTAGTCGTCATCTTTAGTTTTTTTCTTAGTTTTAGTCACCCCCTTTCTAACCATATAATCATTCACACATTCCTTCCATCGTTTCTTTGGCCTTACCCTACTCTTAAAGTCATTTGAGTTCATTGTCGCGATATCGAAACCTACCTCTAACCACTTCGTTCAGCGATACGTTCGGCTGAAGGGCTCAGGACAACCGCGTTACACACACTTATATTCTTTTTGATAACCATTCGCTTGTGGTAACAGCTATCGAAATGTTCGCAGTAGTTTTATAAGACGTGCCAAGTAAAAGTTAGGGGACCTAGGATATTGTGTCGTGTAGCGACAAGTATCTAAACTTATAAAAACCAAAGGGAAAAAATGAAATTAAAGAAAGGGAGGTAGGAAACAATTAAAGGTATATTTACAAGCAATTAAAAGATGGAGATGGACTGAAGAGTGGTGTGTAGTATGTGAAGGTGGGGTGTATGGATGACGATGCGTGATAGGTGGGCTGAGGAGGCTGTAGTGGAGATCCAGATGAGGGAGGTAGACACGAGGCAGGTGCTGGCGACAGGTGCAGGTACAGATGCAGATCCAGGTGCAGGTACAGGTACAGGTGCAGGTGCAGGTGAGGGTAGCTGCTGGTGCAGATCCAGGTGCAGGTGCAGGTGCAGGTACAGGTACAGGTGCAGGTGCAGGTGAGGGTAGCTGCTGGTGCGTGTGCGGCACGGAGGACACCCGTAGGAGGGCCCACGCAGCAGGACAGGACGCAGCACGGCAGCAGGAGAGAGAGGCACGGCGGGGACGCTGTCAGCCCGCCACGTGAGGCGGCCCTCAGATGAGGCGCGGCCCAATAGAAACAGGAGGCCGTCACGGAGGACGGAGGACGGAGGCGTAGGCAGGGTCCGTCAGGTACCGGAGTGGAGAGGTACGCTGGGTATTCCCGGGATAGGTAGCCCTGGAGTATCAGGTTTTTAGTTGCTTTCGCTTTAGAGGCGAAACCCGAACTGATCCTTGGATTGCGTGGATCTATAATGTCAGCTCGTAGAATAATATCATGTAGAAAATATGAATTTGAGTTACGAAGATGGCCAGTAATTAAATATAATAAGTATTCTATGTCTAATTAGCTAAAAAGATAAAGGCAGGTAAGAATTTGAAAGAAAGGTTGCCATGGCGACGTATTAAACGTCGTTGTCAAAGCTGTCATAATAAAATATATTATTAATAAAATACGATAAAATCTATAGTTATTTTGTATCAGAAGTATAGTGATTATAGGAAAAATGATATCCATCAATGTGGGCGTAATTACCAACCCTTGGATGTCACTAAATAATCGTAGGTTCATCTTAAAGATGGAGCTGTGTCTGTGTACTGATTGTGGATGAAACGTGTCGTAATAAATAATCAGATCAGCGCCTAACGGTAACAGAATGCTTGTTCTGACCTGGAGGAATGAATGAAGATAACTGTGAGTATGTACATTATGTTACAATTGAGATGACAGAAAATATACCGAACTATGAACCAATATGAATAAAATAAAGCACACGACACGTTTGTAAAAATAATAAATATCTTCTCAATTTGAATTCTTTAAAAGAATTATTGACTTTTTGAAATAGGTATTTTATAAAGTGTCAAGTTCTCTATTTCACATTCCTATGCTGTTTTACGAAAATCTGATTACCGTCAAATCGCATAGAGTTTGCAAAAAAATAATTACAAAAGCTCGATCACCATGGATATTTTCATCGTGGAACACATTATTTTTAGTCAGAAATCAATTCTTCAACATCGCGTGTAGCTTCAGTTTTGTAATCGTTGACCGTGACCGTATCACTTTTTCAAACTGAGTCTAGGTTTCATTGTTGGTCACTATTTCGTTACAAAATTCAATAAAACCTCGACCAAACTCTATTCCACCCGCTATGCTATGTAACTAACTGTGAAAAAGTTGAATAAAAAAATCCTTTGTGTGGAACCACTGGGGGTCCGTCAAAGGGTCAATATAACGTTTTTCATACGCTTCAAAATCTTTTTGTTCCATTTCCATAAAATCATGGCGGCTCTTAAAATGGAGTGGGCAAATTGTAGTACTCGTAATTAATTTATGAAGGGTTCGAAAATATTTTTTGTTGATTGCGCCAGAGTGCTGAGCCGTAACTACAGATGGCAAAAAATAAAGTTCTCAGTATTTTTTCGTACCTAACTCGGAAAACAGTATAAATAAATCATATTCCTGAAAGTAAGTGGACTTGAGTACGTACTTAAAAGGTGGACAAAAGTTGTAGATGGTTTTTTGTTCAACAAGGAGTTTTACTAATAAAGTTGAGGTCTTGTGAAAAGTTTGTCGGGGAAGTAATTCCACCTATAACTATTTTTGACCCACTAGCAGCTTGGGTTGCAAGGATACCTTATATTACTTTCAAAAACATATTCACTTATCGACTAAACATTCATGTCCTTGTATTTGACCACTTCCATGTCGTTGCATGCTCAAAGAAAATATCAGCAAGTTTGGAGGAGATCTTGACAACATGTTTATGTTTGGAGAAAGTGTTGGCAGTAGTTGTGTAATCTTCCACATGCTGTCACCAATTTGTGTGTTGCTTGGAATGACAGTGAAATATCGCCATAAACAGATTGATCAAAAACATTGTCTTCTAAAAGCACTCCAACGTTATTGCCCATCCAACTTATCGCAATTTCCCACTTACTAGCCAAGAATCTATTCACCCATGTAATATCATGATGTTTCTTTCTCTACACGCACAGAGAGCATTAACTCGTAGGGTTTATGGTTCATATAGTGCACAGATTGTCAGGTTGCCAGGCCATAACCGTAGCCATTCCCTGTTAATATTCCACCAGCCTGCCTCCATACAATTTGTAGCAGTAACTTTGACGAACAAAATGTAAATACCCAGTTAACTCAGAAAGAATTTTGTGAAGTTTATAGTAACGTGATTTGTCAACTTCCTTTAGATTTCGAGTGATTGATTATCGAGTTTTTTGTTTGAAAAGGTGGTCTGGCAGTACATTATTTTGTGTTGATCGGAATTTGATAGAAAATAATATAATAATAATGTTTCTTCGATTAATGTGATTTTTATATTTTGCAATGTATACGATATTCTCGGCCACGGCCTCAAGATAACTCAAGGAATTAAAATGTATGGAAATATATGAAGACGCTTTTAAAGTACCGCAATTGACAACGTGACGTGCAGAATTATACAAGCGCACATTGCTGAATGTGACCTCAGCTCTTACTTATAAAATATTAAAAGAAAGCAACGTCCATTAGCCCACTGCAGAAATCAAATTGAAGCTTGGGAGTTGAAACGTTTGAAAATAAAAATATTTTGAAAAATATTGTAAGAAAAATCAGCCACCAATAAATACGTATTTCTATTCAAAACCGCTAAATATATCTAAACCCTTATTACGAAGGTTTCACACAGACGCTGGTGGATGCCATTATAGTTGCCGGTCACAACTGTGGCCATTGACGTACGTGGGTCGGACGGATTGACAATAATGACAACGGTTTCCGTTCCAAGACATGGACTGGGTTGGTACAAGTTGTGGGAGGGAGCGAAGCGAGATTTTAAAAGAAGCAAAAAATGTTGATGTCGAAAATACTTCAAAGGACGGATAAATATATTGTGATATTATCAACCTCAGGAATTTCTAAAACTCGCCTAGTTTACCCCTCCTAGTTTAATGTTAACAGGGTTCCTTACATTGATATTTTTGGGCCACTAGGAAGTACAGAAGTACAGTATTCAGCCGTTAATCAAGGCGCCATTTCGGCTGTGTAAAGCGTTGTCTCTTTCAAACATTTTTCGAGACGCATTTTCATACAAACACGTTGTCACAGTTATTTGTCTTAGTTAAAAAGTCTGAAAGTGGCACCGGTAACTGAAAAGTTGTATGGAAATCGGTTGTCATAGTATGGGCATGTGATACGGAGGAATGAGGAAAATGTCGTGAGGAAAGTTTTGAGCATGAATGTCGATGGCTATAAGAGTAGGGGAAGACCAATCTATTGAAACTCCATACTACGCTAGCCTAACTCAAGGTCAAAGTGTTAGCTGGGACGTGATGTCTCCGAAAAAAAAATAGCATCTACAGTCACCAGCAACTTGCAACTCGCGCCATCACCAAACAAAAACCGAAACGTAATCGTTCACGTTTGACGTTAGAGCACGTTAAATTACCGGCGCGGAATCTTATTTATTTGACAGCAGGACGTGAGCCCGCCGCCTCCGGCCAGATTAAAGTTCCTTTCTTCAGATCTTTTACAACGACAGATTACCTTTTTTGGAATGTCTAGAATGGAAAATAAACATTTCTGGAGTGTAAGTAAAAGTTACAATATATTGGGGTTAGTCGTAAACATGTTGGTGATTTGTCACTGGCTGACTGTTGAGTGATTTCTGGATCTAATATTGTTGGCCTTCTTTCTTTTCCCATGGACGTTGTTCCCATTGTGGAGCAAGATGGTCGAAGTTACGTCCCTTCAAAATCGTTTTTAGATCACCCAAGTTACCTTAGGCGAGTAGATATACCTGCAACGCGTCGTTATTCACATCTATCTAAGGCGTGATTTCTATATCATTGTATTGCAACCATTTGCCAAGCAGAGTGGCAGGGACATCGACGTGTAACCGTTACCATGAATTCAGTACATGGTTCGAGACCCCCTAGTGTAGAAATTTCGTCGGTTATAAAAAAAATCTGCTATTCCATACATTTTCACCACGTAGGTGTAGCGGCAGGAATATTGTAAAAATCACGATAACTTTTATAGAGTGCTCTGTGATGTCATCGTTTCCTTTCCAGTTTTATGTATCGGTAACGTCCTTCCCGGAATATTGGTTTATCAAAAAAATGATGCAAATGTATTTTTATTGAGTTTACAGAACAATTTCGTAAGAGCAATTTTAACAGAGTTATTTAAAAAAAAATCTCTGTAAAACGAACAACAGCTTGAATATCAAGCAATAATAATTATTTTTTAATTTATGTTAATAAAATTAAAGCCTATCTACATTTCTTCAAATAAAACAATTAAATAAAAAAAACTGTACAAAATCCTCTTCAGCAAATATTTCTGACGAACTGGAAGTCGTTCTTAATCCATGGTAGTCATCATGTTCAGGGCCTCTACTAACTACCGAATCTTATATTGTTTAAAAGCTGTGATCTTATGGTTAAGTAACTAGAGGATTAAAGGTTATACACGTTTATTTTTTGAAGACGTCAAGCAACTTGTACTTTTTGATTTCAAAACGAATAATTGTTAAAAACTTTTTCCAGCCGTCATTATCCCCAAGAGTCTTGAATTTTTAACGATTGTTTTTCAAGGGCCACTCTCTGTAATGAGCCCTTCAATTCAGAATATAATATATATACATTAATCTTAATTGCTATTAATTAGTGTTCTGTACCTACCTTTGCAACGAAGCCTCCACTTTGACATCGTGAATTTATTATTAAGCAATTAGAATTTACACGTTTTATTAGCTGAACAGCTAAATGCAAGTATTATTGTATTAGTGTCGCAAACGTCTCGCGTGTCGCGTCGTTGTTGTCAGACATCATATTTTAAGAGTGTTAGAAGCTAGTCTATAGTAAATGGCACAATAATAACGATTGACCCGGGGAATTATCTTTTATTAATTTTGTCATAAAATTAGGATATCTGTGACATGGATTCACAGGATGAATTGCCGGCAAAACAATAGGTATCTGTATATATCTAGGAAGAAACACAGTTTGATCGAGTAACTACAATAGCAAAAAAATATTTCTTTTTATCAAACTAACAAAATATTCAACAAACCTGGTACGAAAAACTGTACCTTCCCCATGATGTTTCCAACTTAGTACAAAATAACACGGACGGGGAATGTGTCAAAACTTCCTTCATTTACGTGTTGGAGTCACTTTAGCAGTACGTGCGTTCGATGTCCTTTCATATGGACTGTATGAATTATCTTTACAACATAGTGCCAGCAATTTGCTTGGCTTCGTTTATATTTACCAGACTTTTTTCACCACTTTTTTTCTGCCACTAGGTGCAAAATATAATACAACTTGTACATTACTTTAGTGCGCGCGCAATAAGGCGTGTATGTATGATCAGATGTACCATGTAGCTGGTGGCGTTCTGTAGTTTCTGCGTACCTCTTTGGAAGAAGGCATGATTTTATGTATTTATGTGTACATTTTATAACAGTAACCTCTTTCATTAATTTATGCTAAGTGAATAAAAAACTATAGCCTGCTCTCTGCTGTAATTAAACCAGAAAAAAACATGAGTGGATCATCAATATTATAATAAACATTACAACATCCAAAAACATCACCCTCGTCATGATTCAGCTTATCCTCATACTAATCAGGCCCTCTTCTCAGTTACGCCATCACAAACAATTTCCGCCTCTCCATATTCATCCTTTAACCAAAACTATCTCACTCCTCCCAAAATCATAGCCTCTCCAAATATTTCAGGGGGTTCATCGTAACATAATAGCCGAACATCGTTCTACGTAACAGTGTCACATTCGGGAGCATTGTTTTGGGAAATGTGCGCCAGTGATAAAGCCAAAACTGCATGCATTTATCTTGGCCTAAGTCCATCATAATAATTATTGTGGAACATGGTCTTTATGTTCGCGGGAAGAGTGTTTATTTAATTGAATTTTTTTTAAATAAAATAACTCTTTTCGTTTCATTTTGTGTGCTATCTCCACATTTTAATACATTTAGTTTGTAGAGACTATTCTAGTTGAGCCTACGTTCTAGACCCTTATAGGTTTTCCTATCAATTCTTTGAACCATTTTTAATTGAATTTTGCAGAAAATTCGTAAATAACGTGATAAAAATCATTATAATGGTTTTAGCCCAAGATCTTTACCCTACCTCTATCTCTACATACTCATTGCGCAAATGATTGATGATCTCTTCAAAAAGTCATCTTAGATGAGGGGCAATATTGATTGATAATTATGTTACAGAAGTCCTAGTAAACGCAGCATCTTCGATAATTTTCATAAGCGTTCTTTTTAATTTCATTTTCTGTTGTTTCTTTATCTCTTTTACTCGCTGATCGCTTTAACAGCGTCCTCGCTTCACCTCGACCGCCCTAGGCGAGAACAAATACAGTGTTGCGTCCCTTCCTTTTGTTATTGTAACTTGTATGTACGGAAACGCTCTGTTATTACAAACCGACGTATTTTTATAAAGGATTTTATGAACAAACAACACATATTTACTTTGTTTACTTTTATGTTATTCACGGCTTTAGGCTTGAAACTGTTAATGATTTTATTCGTTCAAGATGACGTGCTTCATTTTTTTTGATAGATAATTTTTATTCGTCAATTCCATTCAGTTTTTTTTTTTCATTCGGTTTCACGAAAGTTTGTAACTTAAGCTTTTACATTTTAATAAAATTGTTATTCAATCCTCCAAGTTTCAACATGTTCAATACAATATTGATTTAGAAAGTTGATACTTCTAAATCAATATTGTATAGAACATGTTGGTATTCATGCTGCTATTACATTTTTGAAAAACACTCGTTGACGGTGTCATAATTTTACTGAGATGCCTTTTTCATATCGGTAGCCGATCTATTCTAGTTGACATGATTATGACTGACCTTGATCTGCTTCTTGGAAAATTTAACGACACAAAAACCCTGAACCCGATCATAAAAATAATTCATAACAATAAGGACGGATCTTCAGTGACGTCAATCTCATTAATAAAATCCACGACGTAGCAGAATATAATAATTCTTCAACAATCTTCTCAACATGGCCGTATGCTAACAATGGTTTATAGTTACAAGGAATTTTCTATTCACAGAGTACCTACTTGCGAACTTCTAAGCCCCTTTGCTTTAGTTGACTTGAAATGCTTGCGTAGTATGGCTAGCTTTTTTGAGTTTATATTCTAGAATTAAACGAAGAATTGAAAGATTTGTAATTTATAAAGCCACAAAAACTAATTAGAGATAAGCACTGAAGAACACGATAAATATTAGTTTCTTTAAACCTGATTGTGATATGTTCGCGGACCAATGGAGGAAGATCTTTTCAGAATGTCTGGAGTATAATAGAGAGATGACGTATGACTGTTGTGTATATTTTATTTTATATCTAAACATATATTACACTAATGTAATTGGCTTTTGCCGTGTATATGCCGCAGTGTTTCAAACCCAAAGTTTTGTAAAGAAAAAACAATAAATTGACAGCTGAAAGTTTCAATTCGTCAAAAGAAAAATTTCGACATTACTTATTCATAAAAACCTTGAACTCTTACAAAATTAACAACGTTGTATATTTTACCAAACTTCCCTAATCATTGAAACTATTCCAATTAACCGAAGAAATATCTAAATTGAAAAGCGAAATTACTTTGAATTCCTGACGATCTACATCCAAATAGGAAAAACGTTCCTGTCGGGGATTTGAAATCTCACTCACCGGGAAATTAAAAAACTTTCAAACCACTTTGGCAAACTTCATTACTGAGATCCGCAGGGTAGTTCCATCCTTCAAAATGTATAACGTTTAATATAGCCGCTATTTGTATGAGATTTACGTTGCGTTACTATTTAAACTTGATGCAACTGGATTCGTGAGTTTAATTGGTCCAGGCTTCATTACCTTTTTTTGTGCTGCCCGAGGCAGCTTTTGTTTACTTGAAGCTCTGTAAATATAGAGATGTAATTGGACGTGCTGTATTTTCATTATTTTAAAACTGGTTTTTTAAAGTAAATTTTACAAAGAGAAATAAATTAATCATGAACTTGATATAAAACTAGGATGTAGGTACCCGAAATTTTTGAGGATTTATTGTTTATTTTATCGTTTACACCAAAAACCTGGACGCTATCAGTATGAATTGGTAGTTTAGTTTTTGTTAATGCCTTACATGGTAAGTGAAGGTCAAATCAAGCCCGGTTCAACGTCGAATCAAGTATTTCATAGAACTTTTCAAAGTAAAAAGCATTCGGTAGTACCATAAATGTTTTAATAGTTCCCGTAACTGAATTCTTGCTACATATTAAAACAAAAACTCAATTCCCGTATTACTCACAGCATATAAAAGCCTTCATAGTTTATACCACGGTTCGTTTCACAATAGAAAACATGGTTGAAAAGCTTCATATTTATAAACTGCAGCTATTAAACGTTGATGAACATTCACGTCATGACGGAAGGTCCGTACATTTCCGCGTACGCCTCGTTACTTCAAACCGACCATCCGTTTGTAGCGAAGTGGGTCAAAGTCCTGGTGTTTTTTCATTCGAAAGTCATTATGAGTTAAAGCAAAAATAAAACTGTTTTATAATAATAAATAATAATACATTTTTATTTATATAAGTAGTTTGTACATAGCATACAGAGTTGTCTTATAAACTAAAATGTTATAAAGTAGATCCAGTACAACAATAACACTCACAGGACTCCCTTTTCCTAAACTAGGCAGAATAAAATGTCTGTATCTTAGGAAAGAGTATCCATTTATAATGGGTCTTAGTAGCGGTTACAAAATAATTGGTACGTGGAGTGGACGAACAAAGTACTTATCTTATATTTAAGGACAAAAATAAAAATGTGCGTGTGTGTGTGTGTTTAGTGGGGTGTGTGTGTGTGTGTGTGAGGGTGTGTGTGTCTGCGTGTGTGTGTTTTTAAGCCCATAGTGTGGGTGTAAACCTATCTCACTGTACAGTGGTTAAAAGCTCCTCGGTATCAATATATTTATGTTAACGTTTTAGGAAGTTGGTGACATAGTTGGTTTATTAATTTTTGCGGTAGAAGGAGCTCTGCTATATTTTTTTTTTTTTGTTACAGAACTTTTTTTATTAGACGGCAAGTTACATTTTTTAAAGAAGTAGGTATATAATTAAACAGGGTTATTATGTTGAGCTGAGCCTGATTGTATCAATCAATCAATTCAGTCTATCGCATGACACGCCAGACTAAACTTTTTTTTCAAGTTTCGTCCCAGCATTAATGTTTCAACCTTAATTGACCAGTCTGTCCTTATCGCTTTCTACAGCTTCTCATTCTTTCTTTCCAAATTATATTTTACTTTATTATATTTTTTATTTTCCATATTGTCAATTTCCACAGCTCATCTACCTAAGTTTGGTAACTTATATAGTTAACAAATACTCTAAGAACTATTATATTATCGAAACAACAATTTCCACATGGCAAGATTTAACCGTTCCCAAAGCGGAAGAGATCAGCCACGTAATAATGATCCAATAAATATCTCGGTTTTCTATCGCTAATGTTCTTCCCCCCGGGATTAGGAGCTGGAAGCTATATCAACAGGAGATTAATTTTGTATTAATGTCCGTAATAGCATTATGGGATTCGAGTGGTGTTCATGTATTAATATTTGATGTTACTTGAGTTTATTTTTGCTCTTTTGCGGATGAGTGTTAATAAGTTATAATAGTAATGTAAGACTAAGATCTCATTTATATCGAAATAAAATAATTGATAAATCTCTTGTATAGTCTCTATCGTCATAGTTGTCTGCAGATAAAAATATATTAATAAATACATATAGAACTAACTAGTTAGTTTGTTATGTTCTAAGACGATAAAGAACCCCTATACTTAATTCATTCATTCGGATAACACAAATTCCTCAGCTGTACTAATTGAACTCTGAAATGGTTGTTGCACAAAGCTTTAAAGTGTTTACAGATAACTGCTTTGATCATGTTTTAGCTCCCTGACATAATTTAATAAGCACTTATGTCCAAACTTAGTATCATACATAGTATTATTTTTGCACAGTACCTATATAAAAACAAAACATAAAATACAAATCGTTATTAATTCCTATTATTATAAAATATACAATGATTTTATTTTAAGTGAAAAATTTAACAAAAATAAATTGACTGTCGTGTCACGCGCATTGGCGAATGAATGTCACTGAATATAAATAATGATTGTCAAACCATCTTTGTTTTCACGTCAGGTCGACATAAAAACACATTTTTTATTTTCTACTTCAATAAATCTAAAGGCGACTAAAAATTAGAATAGTAATTCTATATTCATGAAGCGAGAGTAACCAAATAACTTTTTTGATGAGAAAACTTCGGAATGATGGAAAGATAGAAAGACAAATATACATGAATGGAATCTGTTTGCTTAAGAAATGGTAACATTTCTTTGTGGGACACCACAGAGGATGAACTTTGGTAGTTTTGAATGAGGACAAACTTTCAGAAAGTAGTCCTCGCCTTATCGGTGGTTGTTCCAATTTATAGGGGCCTAATGGAATCCCACGGAGTAGGCTAACTTAAGCTAAGACATAGGAAACTTATGTGGCGTCATAATACACTTGAGAAGTGGCACAATAACATATACTATGATAGGTATTAACAATGAAAGCATTCGAGAAATAATATAATTAATCAATCAACTTTTGACTCCAAACGTTCAAGACATCAAGCGAACATAATTTTATAAAGAAAACAAAAAGAAAAATCTGAGTTAGCTAAAGAGATTTTTCTTTATAACTTAGGTAGGTACCAAAGTTCAAACCGTTAAACAAAACTGTCCAAGCAATTCTAGAACAGAAACTACCCACAAAACAACGCAAAGGTAAAACCGAATGAGATAACTGGGCACCGCATTACCCACAATTTATTGCTAATCGCTAAACCCGAACATAATTCGCTCGATCCGAATCGAAACCGGCCACCGATGGGTTTAAGTGACCACGCATTAATATAGTAGAACATCGCGAGTTATTAGACCGAAATTAATTGCATCCGACTAATTATGCGAATGAATTTTGATTTGACGTGTACCGCTATTATGCGGGGCTAGGTAAACATAGCCCCGCCTAACATCTAGTAATTCCAAAATAATGAAGGTATTTTGACATTTTAAAGCCAGCCGATGAATTCTGATGTTGCACGGAATGGAATCCCGATGTTAAAGACGCAGCTATGCTATACTATGCTTGCTATGATAGTAAGTTATCGTCATGTTTTATTCGGCACTGACATACACAAATTAAATAGGCTTGATGTATCATAAAATTATTTAAAAAGACCTATTAAGGTATGTTGGTTTTTATTGTTTATATATGCCATATATATGCCAAACGCTGCGGGTGTTGCGTTTTTATTTATTTACCTTAAATGAAACAGGTACAGTCACAAATAAAAACCATAAAAAATAATATGATTAACATGTTGCTTCCCCCAAAACCTTCCCTGGCTTTAGCTAATATTGTCATTAAGGGCGGAATTGTTCCAGAAACAGAACCCTGTGTCATGTCCGACCGGTAGTAGCGTGTATTTCAGGCTATAACAAAAAACGGACCGGAAGAACCACAACGCTATTGTGAGGTCCCAAATAGCAGCTGACATTAAATGAAAATTGCTGCGAAGTTCCCACGTAAAAGTTTTAGAAGAAAGGGATCGTCATGGGGCCCATGTTGTTTGGATAGTTGGGACGTGTTTTTGACTTGGTATGTGTGTTATGACAATCTTTTTACGCCGAATCGGTTCTTTAAGGAAAAAACAGAGTATGTGGATCGAAGACTGTGTGGCACGAGTTTAAGGAAATGGAGGGGAATGGATAAATTGTGTGTGCTTTTATGTGTTAAATTGTTGTCTTGTCGAGCTCTACTTTGTTTATAGAGTCTAAAAATCGTCATAAGATAATATTTTTTTTTGTAAAGAGCATCATTAGAGAATTTTTTGTCATGCTTACTGTTACCTAATACAACATAGGACCACAAGGAACGATTCCCATGAACCATTTTGCCATATACCTACCAAAAACTTGACTATTTGACTTTCTATTCCAGTTCATCGACATTTAACACGAGTCGAAACACGTCAAATTCCCACAATCGAGCGCACACAACGCGACTTGGCAACTTGTTATCCTGAAGCAATTAAATCGACTCGGCATTCGAGTCACGTTCAGAATTAATGTCCGAGAACGTATCGGTTCGCGCTTCGTGTTTAGACGATACCTGCGACGTTTAATGTATTGGATTAGTCGTGATGTGTGTGCCGGCGCTTAGTAGTTTAGAGTTTCTGTTTTATCTAGCTAGGAGATTACTCCTAACGAAATTAGAAGATTACTTCTAATTTTGCTTGCGAAGGGGAAGCGCACTTGCCTGCATTGACAATTTAGAATGGAATTTAAGAGATTGGTTTGTTTCTGATTCTGGTTTAGTATATAGGATGAAAAAGAAGTTTAGATTGGATGAAGGATTTATAGTCTGCTCTACTTGCAGAGAAATAAGTCTTTAATCCTACTAAGAACTGGATCAATCATAAATCAGGGCTTTTTTTTAGGCATATCCGTGTTCATATTACATCTAGCATGGTTTAAGTTTTCATTACTGTCTTCAAATTTTTCTTAACTGGTACGGTCGATATTAGTGAGCAGGAGAATAGTATTGTGAACTTACTGTCCGCTGTCTTTTAGCAGAACTAAGTATATCTGGGTCACATAGGGTACCTATTGATCCATTTATCTGTTTCCTGCACGTTGAGTGCAGGATCTCCGACGTCTTTTCTTTGTTAAGGCGCTTTTACTCTAGTTTTTTAGAAGAACGTGCTCAACTTTATTTATTAAAGTTTCTAAATCTTATAAGAATATAAAAAAATATATTGTTATCATGAGTGAAATATTACACGTGTCTTTCTTCAAGGCATAAATTCATACATGATGTACATGCTGAAATAACATTTATACTGCCAACAAACGCTAATCTCCCTGCGAAGCCAAGGGATCATCACATCACTCCCTAAGGACCTTCTTGGAACGCATGGAGGTTATGATAATATGAAAGATGATGATAGCATTAAATATTAAGGTATTTAAACCAATGTTGGACTAAGTCCTGACATAAATAACTAAATTTAACTATCAAAACACACGCCTAAATTTGCATAGATTATGGTAAGCCAAATGTCAGTGCGGGTCATACATATATCGGGTGATTGCGAATCGTATTGTGTTGTTTCATTTTAATTTGAAATCGCACTCGTCACTGCACATTGTTATTTCATAGAATTTACCGTCGATTTGCTGCAACCGATTTTAGTCGATTACTCGTTACTATTAGTTAGTGTTTTATTTTGAACTCTTGTGATTGCGTAGGTACGTTAAGTGGATTAGTTGCCATAGTGTCTATTATTGTGATTTTGGGATTACCTATTTAAGAATCGAGCTGTAGATAGTAACTCTAGACCGGTCGATAACTTTACAGGAATACAGTTTGAACAAAATCACGCACACCACCTAGATTTAGAGACTAATCAGTCATCCAGGCAACAACAAAGACATTCTCAATATTTTAGATTATCATAAATTAATTATATAAATCAATATCTACATGTAACTTAACCCAAGTATATTTCACACACACCCCGTTTTAATTCCGAACAGCTTTAAACATATTCACACTCATGAAGATTCCTACAGGATCCCTTCACCAAATTAACAGGACGTAAAACGCATTAACCGCTACCCGATTTAACAGGCGTAAATTTGAAATATTCATGCGTTCAAATTAATGGGCGCACCTATAAATTAGCGCCGGTACAACCACTATCACCTGGGCTACATATTAAAGGGTCTTTAAAATCCTCTCGCAAAATTCTCCGCATAAACGCAAACGACATATTTCGGTCCCTTTTTAGGGAACCGTAGCTCATTCGGATTGGAGACATTAAATTTGAGGATGTAGTGGGAGGGTTACAGAAAGTCAAGTAATTAAGGGTCGAAAATTATGTTTTAAGTTTGTTGATAGTAATGAAAATTTATAAGGTTTGTTGAATTTTAGGGGATGGTTATAATTTTGACCTAGGCACTGGGTTTTACTGGAAGCGTTTTTATCTATTGATCGTCTAGTTGTTAGTATGTGTGACACGATATTTAACCTTTCAAACCAATAACAATTAACGGCGTAATTTTAAATGTCCCGATTCCTAGTTCTATATTATCTACGTTCTCAAACAATGCAATTTCATCAACCAGCACAAAGTTGATCTACGGTCCGTCGCCCACGCTCCCACGCTCCCACACGCACCTACGGAGACAAAACTAAAACGGGGTGCTTTAAAACAAACGGCGTGCGTTTATGTGGCACACATTGTTCTACGCTTCTCACGTCATTAACTTGAGATTCGTTTGCTTTTAACACGTCTACAGCTTTTAATTCATCAGACGTTTTGTTTTTGTTTTCTTCAATGAATATTAATATTGTTAACAGTTCGGAATTTCACTTTGTAGCTGAAGTCACCTTTGAAATCATGAACACATGAGTAATTGTTCATGAGAGTGTAAACGGATGACTTCCCTTTGTTAGTCTCATTAAGCGGTCTACTCAAATCAGTGTTTCATACTTACCCATAAAATAACATAGCATCACGCCTGTTTTCCATAAAGGTTTGAACACAGGTGACTTTAACAATTGGTTTTTCAAATAAACAGAAAACTAAAACATAATTTTAGAGGATAAAAACTCTCTCTGTTTTAGAGATATAGAAAAAATTACTTTGGCAATGATTACATTGGAAACGAAGAATCTTAGCATTTGTAAAGTCTAATCTTCTCACATACCTAATCCAATTTATAATTTAGTCTTCGATAGAAATAGTTTTTTATTCTCCTGCAAGATTTTATTTCAAGGGTTTCCAATTTGAATATCGATGATTTTGCATATACTTGAACCTAACTAAAGTGTGGAGTGTCACCAAATTGTAATACTTTTGAAATAAAAAGGATAATTACACGTTTATACTACAGTTTTATTATTCTGTTGCTCTGGACTTTTTACGATGCTCGGCCGAATAAAATAATCCTAAAGTTACTTTTTTATCTTTCGTACTACTCTGAATATTGTATTAAATTATTTGGTCTCTGAGGATTCCAACATAAATAAATCAGATACTTAGTATCTAGTCACAGTAACAGGCTAACTTTGTTTTGAAAGTCAAAAGTTATTGAAAGACAAACAGTCAGCTTCTTACATGAATACCGTATTAACGCGAAGATTTGTTTTTTTTTTTCAATATTCATATTTATAATCTGTTCAGACCGCCTGCATAGTTTGTTGACTGTGGAACTATTTAGTTTTTATCATTTGAACTGGCTTAAAAGATTAACATGTAAATCCAAAGACATTGCAAAGAACGAAACAGTTATAGAAGCCTATGTACAGCTCAGCAGACCTCTTATGACTGAAGTGATGTTAATTAATATTTACTTATTATTGTTCAACAAATATGATGTTGGTTTTAACAAATATGATAAGATTGATTGAGTGTATTTTGAAACGTCTTTCAAAACTATACTTTTGCATCATCACCCAACGAAGTCTTCGTTGGGTGATGATGCAAAAGTATAGTTTTAGTTAGTAAAACCAGTCTTCTGAAACATGAACCTGCTCTGTGGCCAGTAATTGGGTGGGCGCTCCTAAACTAATAGTAAGATCAAAGACCTTTAGGGAACGGTTCGATGGACCCGGACCCTTACATTGTCGGCATTGTTGTAATATAGTATAAAGGTAGCTCTGTACCCTGTCTTGATTATTTGAGATTTCTCAAGGACTGTTTCTGATTTAATTATTGCTTTGATCTTTAACCGGAGGGGATTAAAAAGCACTAGTTTCGGAATCTATTTTTGATTTTCTGCGTGAATGGTCAGATCTAAATTCAAATTATTTCTTAGTGCCGAATTTAAGATGACTCGTGGCCTGTTTGTCTATAAATGGCAATTTTAGACTATTCTCTCTTTTGTTCTTGATTTTAAAAACATACATACGTTGGTCATTTATTTAGTTACAAGTATTTGTCTTACGGCTGATTTTTCCATCGCCAGATAATTTAATCCGAGGAGTAATTTTGAATTTTTGACAGTTCTTCCATACAAAATCTGTCAGATGTCAATTTGTTTCCACGGATAAAAATTATATGTCTATTGAAAAATCAGCCCTTAATATAACCTAATATTGCCTTTGCCATTATAAATTGAAAATACACGTTTCGCACATATTATTTACTTAGTAACTAAGTAAGATTTTATTCATATCTATAGGTGCTATTAGTTGTGGCTGTGCTAAAAATGTTAACCAAAAAACGGGTTAATTGAATTTTCGATAAAAAAATCATTTGATTTTACGCAACGCGGTCATGCTAGGGACTCTACTCGATAGGTTACTTCACCTGTTATGCCTAATAGTTGAACTAACCTAACCTGTGTACCTAATGTACATTTTTAGAGGTCCAATTTCCCAATAAAAGTAACATAGGTAAGGAATGCGTTTCGGTTTCAGTCGCAGAAGCAAGCATTCGTCTACTCATCGGATCTCAAATACTTTTAGTAAAAATACCTACAATAGTATATAAATAACAGGCTGTTATTCTGAGGGATAAAAGAGTCTGCCCACAGAAAGGACAGCTACTTGACATTGTGTCAGCCTCGGGAAAGATATCTAGCGAGACAAGTACATGTCGGAGAGTTAAGAGCTCCTATTGTCGTCTTAGTGGAGTTATTTAATGAAGAAAATAACGGCACTGTATTGGTTATTAATCCAATTTGTATCTATCTTTAAAAAAACCTGTCTCAATAAGAATATTGCAAAACTGTTAATTCAATTACACACTTCTAGAATCGAGCACCATTCAAGTCAATATCAATATAGAAATGTCGATTTTAATAACAAAAGTGAACTAAGGCGTTATAACGCTTTAGTTCACAGTAAGGGTCAATTCAACCCTCAAATTTCACGAAAAGTTCATAGGTGAGGCATCAGAACTCCGTTGAAGAGACCAATTCACCGAATGCCGCATTAATTCTCCTTTTATCGTCAATTGGCTCGTTCACTTGTTTTTCATAATTGCTTTGTAAAAGCCATCCGATTTCGATTTGATATTGTTGTTGGGATTGATGGATTTATCTTTTTGTGTTGTAAGCCTTTTAAATAGAATTTTAATTGCATCAATTTACTTTACTACCTTTTAGTGACGAGATAAGAGAAGTAATATGGGGGCGAATTAACATCAGAAATGACAGTAATTTGTAATCTGTAGTTAGTACTTCGAAGAGAATTTGAGGCAACGAGACGAATCTAATCAAAGTTTGTTTGTATACTTTGTCTTGTAGATTTCGTGTGTTGAGGGAATACTTTTGGGAAATAACGGTGGAGAAATTCAGCGGCTTTTGCTTGTCTAAAAGTCACTCAAGAAAAGGCGGAGGAGTTTTTCGACGCCATATTTTAGTTTTTCAATAGTTTTAGGTAGTTAGGTTATGATATTGTATTTTAATTTGAATAGTTTGTTAGTTTATTGAGTATTAGAAAAGGCTCATCAGCATCACTCTCCTGCCCTTATCCCATTTATTGAGTGTTGTCGCAACATGTCTTGTTCTTCCATACTTCTCTATTAGTCGTCATCCCGGTGACTACCCTCTTTCTAACCATATCATCATTCACACAGTCCATCCATCGTTTCTTTGGCCCTCCCCTACTCTTATAGCCATCGACATTCATACGACAACTCTCCTCACGACATTTTCGACATTTTTTTTTCTAATTTTCGTATTATAATATTAATTATTATCTATTTGCGCGATACTAGTATTACAGGAAATATCAAGTTTTATTATACATAATACATAATGCTACTTTAATTCTAATTAGTAAACTGGTAATGGGTTAGCCCGGGCACTATAGACAGACACCGTGGTAGTTACTTAACCTAATTCCTGCTAGCCGGGTAATTTCTAGGAAGATTACTCAAAGTAATCTATCTCAGACCTCGTTCGCTATAATAATTTAAATATTTTTTCATGTCACAAACTTATATAGACTGAAATAATTGTATGTCATCTTCAGACTTGCCTTAATAGAATAAAAGGATTTCTCTGGAGCATAACTTCAGAACGTTCATATTTCTCGATAACGTCAGACTTTCTAGCTTATGGAAAATGTCGCAGATACAGATCTATCTCTTACGAATTCAGTAATATATTTGCTTAAGATAACAGATTTTAAAGATCATTTTTTAAAAAAGGCCAACCGACAAAACAGTTTAACCTATCTACGCATTACCAATACAGCAACGACCGTCCCAAAAGCAATTTTTATAACACATCTCCAAGATTGACTTTTTAGGTCGTCAGCACCTTTTCATTTGTCCGCGAGCAGAATTGTCCGTAATGTTTTTAGATACTCGGACGAAAAAAGTGGCATTTCATAAAATTGTCACACTGTCCGTTTGGCTAAACACGAAATGGCCGCAAGCGACGCTACACGGCCCTTAATTAGGACACCGTTTGATTACGTTAGTAGTACCCACATACATAGGTGTACTGTGACTTTTTCCGTCTGTTGGGACTTACTCTGTGGTATCTGTGTGTAAATCGATATTGCTTTTGTTGGAAGTATTTATTTTATATATTTTGATTTTTTGTTGTAAGAGGTAATATCTGAGCTAGTTATACGGAAAATTAAACTGATTTGGATTTATACCTTGTAACATAATGTACATACTCACAGTTATCTTCATTCATTCCTCTAGGTCAGAACAAGCATTCTGTTACCGTTAGGCGCTGATCTGATTATTTATTACGACACGTTTCATCCACAATCAGTACACAGACACTGCTCCATCTTTAAGATGACACTACGATGATTTAGTGACATCCAAGGGTTGGTAATTACGCCCACATTGATGGATATCATTTTTCCTATAATCACTATACTTCTAATACAAAATAACTATAGATTTTATCGTATTTTATTAATAATATATTTTATTATGACAGCTTTGACAACGACGTTTAATACGTCGCCATGGCAACCTTTCTTTCAAATTCTTACCTGCCTGTATCTTTTTAGCTAATTAGACATAGAATACTTATTATATTTAATTACTGGCCATCTTCGTAACTCAAATTCATATTTTCTACATGATGTTATTCTACGAGCTGACATTATAGATCCACGCAATCCAAGGATCAGTTCGGGTTTCGCCTCTAAAGCGGATACATTAAAGAGCCTGATACTCCAGGGCTACCTATCCCGGGAATACCCAGCGCACCTCTCCGCTCCGGTACCTGTCGGACCCTACCTACGCCTCCGTCCTCCGTCCTCCGTGAAGGGCTCCTGTGACTATTGGGCCGCGCCTCATCCGAGGGCCGCCTCACCTGGCGGGCTGACAGCGTCTCAGTCCTGCCTTGCTGCGTGGACCCTCCAACGGGTGTCCTCCGCCTGCAATCATCTATACCTGTACCTGCGCCGGCTCCTGCTGCCGTGCTGCAGCCTGCCCTGCTGCGTGGGCCCTCCTACGAGTGTCCTCCGTGCCGCACACGCACCAGCGTCTCATCTGTACCTGCATCTGTCGCCGGCACCTGCCTCGCGTCTACCTCCCTCCATCTGGATCTCCACTTCATTCCTCCTCAGCCCACCTATCACGCATCGTCATCCACACACCCCACCTCCACAAACTACACACCTCTCTGTCCATCTCCATCTTAAAGTTATAAATATACTTTTAATTGTTTTCTACCTCCCTTTCTTTAATTTCATTTTTCCTTTATAAGTTTAGTTTCTTGTCGCTACACGACAACCTCACCTAAAAACTTTCGCTAAAAGAGTCATTTTGTCAAACTTAGTTCATTATTTAAAGCAATCCACTACATAAACTTATTTCATTTGATTGAATGTTCAAAGTCTCAAATAAAGTAAAAGTTTCCAAAGAATATGACAAAATCAAACCTAAAGCGACGAACAATATCTAAAAAGTGCGATTTCTAACGCTGAAAAGTGCGATTTCTAACGCTGAAAAGTGCGATTTCTAACGCTGAAAAGCGGAGAATTCTCATAAAAATGGAAGAAAGCAGAAACGCAGCAACATTCGCGAAGCGGTAACAGAAATTGCATAAAAGATTTCAAACGTAACAGTTCATTTGGGAATCAGATTTAAACAAAACAGATACAGACAACGAGAACAGAATAATGCGGATTACTCTTTACCCGTTATTTCTAAAAAGCCATATTTTAGGGCAATTTGTATTTATAAAAGTTGAAACTTTCGCTCGCAGCAATTTATGGACCACATACATCCCGACCCAAATAGAGCATTGAATGTATGCAGCGATTATTTTAGTCCAGTTTCCAGCACAAAAACCAATAGCTGCAAACATAACCATAGAAAACGTTGATCCAATTTGGAACTCTATCAGCAACTTTGAATAGATTGTAGGGTTTGAAAAAAAATATATACTGCCATTGAAAAGCATCCAAACCGCACTCGCTTTGTTTACCACACAGTATTATATATTTTATATTATTCGTACGGGAGAAAAACAAACCTGAAAAGTAGATACTCCTCTAATAAATAAAAGGTAGCACGACGATTCGGTGGCTCACCCTAATCTAGAACGTACAGAGAGGTGCAGTGACATTGTCACGAAGCAATAGATTGACACTTTTGTTTAACTTATTTTTTAACCCCGTATTACAATAACCATATAAAAATAAAATAATTATTACATTATTATTCTCGTTAATTAATTATAAAAAAACGAATAATAAAAAAAAACGATAAAGATTATTGTTGGAAAAGAAAAAAAAAGACTAAGTGCGGAAACCAAACCCGTAACATAGAACATAACATAGAACATAGTCCCAACTCGAGATTGGAACCCAGACCTATGCGTTCAATAATCCAATACGTAAGACCACCAGCTATCGGTACTTTTTTTTTTTTTTTTTGGGTGGGAAATCATCAAATGACCCCTCCCGCTCTGGGCGGAGCAGAAGGGAGTGTCAGACTTTTACTGACTAAAACCCACCCGTGTTCCTTCAGTTGCCTGTGCCAGGGCCCACGGTATCTCTTTCGAACAACCCGCAGCCCCGGCGGCATCGGCCCTAGCGGACCCCGTCAGCTATCGGTACTTGATGTAACGATTTCAATTTTAGCAATGGTATGAACCAACCAAGGTCATACGTAATTACGTAGCCTGTGTGCAAAAGCGACGGTATGTTTTTTGTTTCGTTCGACGCCAGCCAGTGTGCGAATTATGAGGTGAGCGTTCTGTGTTGATACATCACTTATGCACACAGACGTAGGTACGGCCTTTACCGCGCGTTCACAGTAATACAGTCTTTATGTTGATAATGCATTAATGACCGCGATCGTACAAAGATTTAGGAACATGTAAATATTAAACAGAGGCTCTCCAAGTGTTAGGAATATAATATAACTCCTTGTTAGTTGGTAGATTAGGACGAGTGGGATTAATGACAGTTGCTTTTTATCCCACGCTAGTCGTGGGTATCTTATTGCCAATTCAGGTAGAACCTTATAAATGTATTTTATTTGACTACGCTCAAAACGGGCTAAACTGGTATTATTGGAGGTCCACGACCTTATTGTAAACTGTGCCATATGTGTTGGAAAAAGAAGAAAAGAATAAGAATCCAGAAGGTAATTTTATACTATTAACTGTTTCATTTTTACATGTAAATCATAAAACTTTTACTTGTGAGTATACTTTAATACCAACTTGTTAAAATAATGTTTTCCGCATATATAATGAATAAAAAAAAACAACAGAATCGATATCAGGAGTTGGAAACCTTTTAAGCAAGCAGATCTTGTATAAGAAAATGCGTGGGTTTCCTGAAATAAAATAGCGTTTATCCGGGTAGAATGCCCCGGTCATACTTATACCCGGGTATTCGATGTACCCGGGGAAGTGAAACGTCAATTGAACGTTGTACTGGAAAAATAAAACCTCTTTTGAATCACTTAGGTACTAGAGGAAGATATTCGTTGATAGTTTTATGCAATGTATGAGGATGGGTAAAGGAGCGAATTGTTTTATTTTGGGGACTCTAGAATATATGGATAAATGACTAAAGATAATACTATACCGTGTGTGTTTATATTAATTTAAAATAGTAACTTTAAAGAAAACTCCATTATTAAGATACTCATAATTTGTGGGAAAATTAACTCATGCTTAATGAAACGAGCCAGTAATTTTCCAACTGCAAATAATAAGTAATTGTCCCAAACAATTTTCATGCTCAATGAAACGATAAAATGAAAAATAATGACCATTCACTGTAATGACACCGCTGCGGCACTTAACAATTCAATTACTTCTGAAACTCGATACAATTGTATCGAGTTTCAGAAGAATTATATCGAATATCGACGAGAGTTCGGTTCGGTAACGTTTTTATTGTCTCGAAATCGAATTGGTTCTGATACTTCAAAATACTTTAACTTTTTTAAGTTAGTGTGTTCCCTTTTGTGTTATTAAAACTAAAAACAAACATAACTCCTTTAGGTAGGGAGTAATATTTTACTTAGTAGCTAGAACAAGTAATTACTCCGGTACTTAAGGAAAGACAAAGGAAAGATATTAGAGGATAGAAGGACAATGTTATCTTTTATCAGACATTTTATGCTTAGCTTAATGTAATTTATTTCTCACGTAACTCTGGTACATACAAGCAAGTGGAACTTATGTTTGGTAAGCTTTTAATGGACGTAGAGTTCTATCAGTAGCGACAAAATATATTATACTTAAAAAATCATTACTTTATTATTTACTAGCGGCCCGTCCCGGCTTCGCACGGGTGGACATAAGATTTTTTAAAATATTTTTACAATAAATATAGCTTATGTCACTCAGGGTGAATGTAGCTTTCCAAAAGTGACAGAATTTTTAGAAATCGGCACAGTAGTTTTTGAGTTTATTTATTACAAACATACACACAAAAATACAAATCTTTCCTCTTTATAATATTAGTAAAGACTAACTGACCCGACAGCAACGTCTATCTAAATTTCAACCATTCTTACAAAAATCTCCTAGATAAAAGCACTTTCGGATTGTCCCAAACTTTCTAGGCAAGTTTCCAATTTTTCTCTTCATATAAACCTTATTCGGATTATTACGAACATATTAACACAAAAAAATAACCAAATCGATCCAGCCATCTTCAAGTGATTTGTTTATCTTCGAATAGCATTTCATTTTTACTTATATGTATAGAATAATGGTACCTAACTAAATAATAATAACCAGCCGCAGGGCAAATGCCTCTTCTCATACAGAGAAGGCGCGAGCATTAATCACTACGCTTGCTCAAGACGAGCTGGTATCTAACTAGCCCATTCATATCAAACAGCATTTTATTCCAATTTACTTTATAAGATAAAATTTGACTTACCTATTTTACCTTTCTGAAAGTTTTTCAAAAAAATATATTTCTTGGAATTCTGTTTGAAAGAGAAACATTTGACGCGTTGTCTCGTGCATTATGTAAAGATATTCAGCTGACCCAATTTAAATGCGGGACACCTGTCTAACTTCGCTTTTATTTGTGAAAAAATGTTTTCCTCCCCTGTGTCTTAGAAATTTTCATCGTACTGTTCACGTTTATATACGTATTAGTTTAATGGAGTGTCGAACAATTACGTCATTTCACTGGAATCATTATGGCAGCTTTCCTAGCCATTAAACATAGGATTTGGAAATCCATCTAAAATTTTTCAAGAATTCTGCGAAAACACAGATATTTTCAGATGATATCAATAAAAACTTGATGTTTGGCTTTTTGAAAATTATACTTCCTGTTTACAAACGTTATATTTTTGTAATAAATCTAAATTATACCTATTTCGTTCGTTCACACATCACAACACATCACACACAAACACAAGGCCTCAAACTCATAATGCAAACTTCCACAACCAAGAACGCAAGGTACGCCTTTAAATTCATTAACGAAGGTGTTGTTAATAACGTGAACATTTCGTCATGATATATTACTACGTCAACACTCATCTGCTAATTGCATACACGAGATCTCGAAGGTACGAGATGTTTACTTATTCATGTGGCAGTGTAGTGAAACTGTCAAATAGAAGCTTATGGAATTATCTTAGAAATGATGTAGTGTTCCGAATTGATTCGGGAATAATCTTGATGAGCTGGGTCAAGAGTCTGTTAGAGGACGTTCGTCCCTTTGCATCCGTAGCTAAATAAGTATGGGCGGATTATAATTTTGTGCACAGAACTATAGCAGAAGCTGAAGAATTCTTTAATAATCTTTAAGTACATTATGTATAACGTAATTTAATAGCTGGTGTTCCCATTGATGCTGAAGCACAATTTTAAAAACACATTTATTCAACGGTGTATGAAATAAATCCAAGATAGGCTATAAACCATTGATGTTGACACACGTACTGTTTTCACTTAAACATTCCAGCCCACAGTCGCCACATTACTTCCACTTCACCAAGTCAACCATGAAAATAAAGCTATAAAAGCAACACATCCATGAATCCAACATCTTTGAATTTATCGACGCAGGTGCTATAAATAAGAGCGGCAGCCATTACGGCAGATAACTCTGTTTTATTGTAATTTTATGCGCGATGTTACCACCTAGAGTTTCGTACAAAATGCAAACCACCCTGGAGATTAATTAGGAGACACGCTCCGGAGGTTTATTCGGTTATGGGACAGGCAATAGTCTTGTACTAAGTTTAGATTTAAAGTCTCAGATTTGGGAATTGATAAAACGGAAATGTTGTTAATGTCCCAGGAGATGAACTAAGGAATAAACCTAAAAGATGAGAAGCGATGTAAATAAGATTAAATAATGAAGCGAAAGTAAGGAAAGTACGACTTGTGTATCAAGTTTTTTATTAAGAATGTCACAGTATTAAAAAAGGGTCAACAGCTTCTTGATAAAAAAATAACTGTAAGGACAAAAAGTAACAAGAAAAATGTAGACACGTGCAAATACAATTCTTTATTCGAGTATTGCTTACACGTGTAATGCTTATTATTTTTAACCTTATCCCATAGAAAAAACTTTCAAAGTCCGTCTAGACAAAAATATATATAATTTTCTCTTTACCCAGTCCAGCCTCCATCATTACCGCCAACCAAAAGCAACAAAATGAGCCCATTTCCAACAGATTTGAACAAAGACAATGAATCACACAGCCAACTACAATCTCATTCAAAAGCAATCATCGCGAGCCACGCAGATTCATAAACTGCTAATTCTAGTATTGTAATTCTGGACGCGGCTGGAGTAAGCTAAGTAAAAGAGGGAGATTAGGGAACGTTCCCAATCTGGACCATGAATCACTTCGGAGATGTAATTTGTACTGTTGGAAGTTCTTTATGTGAGAGATTCAAGGGGCGTGCTGACCAAAAGCAGTCAGTAATGGAGTATTGGATCAAGGTAAAGCTATAGATTTTAGGATACTTGATAATGTACATAGTAAATGGAAAAGTATTTTAGTACGGAACGGTAAATTAAATGTGATTAGTGTATATGTGAATGAGGATGATAATGAAGTAGGAAAGTGAATTAAAGATAAACATTTTAGAATTAGGTCTGTGTTTGCTGTTCTCTTACAAAAAGTTAATTAGTTAGACTATAGAAGATGGTAATGAGCGGAAAGAGTGGCCTGATCATAATTTTTATTTGAAATACCAAGCAGGTCAGCAGGTAGGTAATATTATGCGTGAAAAACTACGACAACAGATATTTTTTAAATCATATTTGCACAAAATATTAGAAAGATGTTGGAAAAAAAAAGTATTGAAAAATAAATTAAGTACCTATAAAGAGTGTTTGTAATAAAAGAGGGAAATTAAGAACCTATCATTAATTGGATATAAAACAGGTTCAGCTTTGTAAATTACAAATAAATGAAAACAACTCAACAACAATATACTTGCACAATTCACTTTAATTCCTCATTCGACTAAACAAATAAAATGAACAATTAATTAAAACATTGTTACGTTTGTGGTGCAAGTAGTATTTACTCTGTGGTCATCATGTTTGTGTTCCGGCTTCCGGTGGTTTGGCTTTCACAGACGCAGGCTTTTACATCTTTTAGTAGAAAATTTAACCGCAGTTTGTTACTGCGTTTAATTTTTCTATTAAAAGATAGAATACAATATAACGACTTTTAAAAATGTTATTTAAAAAGCAAGAACGTCTGTCTCGTTGGTCTAGTAATCGCAAGCGCTGCTGCTGAGCCTGAGGTCCTGGGTTCGATTCCCGGGTCGTGCAAAGTGATTTTGGGTTTATCCATCTGGAATTTTTCAGTAGCAGTCCGGAGTCTAGTTTCGTGCTCGTTTGATGACAAGAGGCTCCCCTATGACAACAGTCTGGCGAAATGTAGGTATACTATAGGTATACGTTTGTCAAACCCTTCAGGGGACACAGGCGTGCTGATATGTTAGTGTAAACAAGAATACTTTTTTTTTGTTTTAGTTTATGTTGCTCGTTATTTTCGTAACCGTTTTTTTTTTTTGGGTGGGAAATCATCAAATGACCTCCCCCGCTCTGGGCTGAGCGGAAGGGTGTGTCAGATTTTTACTGACTAAAACCCAGCCGTGTTCCTTCAGTTGCCTGTGCCAGGGGCCACGGTATCTCTTTCGAACAACCCGCGACCCTGGCAGGCATCGGCCCTAGCAGACCCCGTCAGTTCGTGCTGATATCTCTTTGAGGCGCACGTGGAACTCATAGTGCCGTCGACCCGGGCCTGGTCCTTACCGGGCGGCGAGCGGCAGTGCTCCGCCCAAGCCTGACAGACCTCCACCGTATGCTCCACCATGTCCTCCGGGCGATCCACACAGTGGTGACACCCTGGCGTTTCCTCCCGCCTTGTCCTGAACATTTTCATAACCCTAAAATAACAATTTTCAGAAGCCATGTTAGATTCTAAACTGGAGTAGAGAGAAAGCCAATACATTTTTGAGTACCCTTTCTAGTTAGTACTGCGTTAAGCCGGAACCCTCATCGGGTTGGAGCAATTCCGTTACGGCGGCTGCATTTTCCCGGATTCGTTTCCATTGAAATTGGTAAACGTAAAAGCCAACCCCTACGAAATTATTGATTGGAAAATTACTGAAACGGACACCAAAAATTGCCTAGTCTAAGTCTAAACAGAGATAGATTTTTTATAAAGTTTGTAAGAGCTACAAGGATACAATTAGGAAAAAAAACAGGTTCACAATTCCCAAACTTTTATATTTTACAACGGAACATTGCAATACAATTTAATTTTTTACATTATACTTACATAGGAATTTACAAATAGGTATAGGTACAATGTGGTACAACCGTTCGGCTATTCATAAAAAGAAAGAGAAATCTTTCGGGTTTTTTATGAAAGATAGATGTATTACTCTTAGACACTGTAATTTCCTTAAAATAAGGAAACGAAAGATGTTATTCTGAACTTGGAAGGGTTTGAGACCATCCATCATGCAACATGCCAAATCATGACTAAAGATATTACGGAGTGACGTCAAAAAAATAAGATATCTAATCATTTTGTAGAAAATGAAAACGGCCCTTTTGAAGGGGATTTATTGTCTTTTAGCCTTAGGCTGACGATCGTTTACTGGTAGGTTAATAGACGAAAAGTCAAAAAGTTTAATATTCTTCTGCGATGGGGTAGGATTCAAAGCAAACCGAACATTCATTACTGTGTAATGTTTTTCTTTTTGATTTCCTTTAACATTGTTGATCGTTGACAAGAGCTAATTGAGGCAAAATACTTTACCGATATACAGAGTGGCAGGGACATCGACTCGGAAACTGTAACCATATGCACAGTACATGAATATGAGTCGTGCATTAAAATTTATAGTCAGTTGATAAAAAAAATTGCTGTTCCACACATTTTGATTGCGTAGGTCTGTTACTTTTCTATGAAACAGCAGTTTTTTTTTTCAAAACCGAAGAAAAGTTTCTTGAATCACGTGCTGAATTCATGATTACAGTTTGTGCGTCGATGTCACTGACACCCTGTATATGTATACATCTAACATATTTAGGGCGGAGTAGAACTTGTATTGTTAAAACATCATTGAAAATAATATTAGATATAACATTAGTTGTAATACTAAACTCATCGCAGACATGCCAAACACTTCACGAAAATTATCCGTAACTGAAACGTTTTATCTTATTCTTATTTATCTTTGCAACCACACTTTGGACTAAGGCCAACATTCTCTTAATTAATAAAGCCTTCAAAGATATTGACTATAATAATAAACCTTTCACAAATAAAACATCACTCAAAATCCTAAGGTCATATTGCCACTTCAAAGGGTATCCCTTCATTATAGTTAGTATAATATTGGTTTCCACTCCGCATATCAAAGTTATCTCTGTTTTCAATTTGCAAAATGAATTGCAAGAATTATAAATCGAACAGAAATAAATTGAAACAACACAAACATTTGAAACAAGTCAAATATTACACAATGATAACATTTGACTCACTAACAATGATTTATTCATAACCGTGTCCTATAAATTGATATGACTATCTTCGTGCACAATTATTTACAGCCACGTTTACATTAATCGCCCCTAAAATATATACATTAAACAATACAAAATTGTGATCAGCAGTCGTTGTTTAATTAGATTACAATTACAATTTACAAGTCACAGTTCCTTGGGTCACTAACGTCACAGTTTAGATAGGTGCAGAAGGTCAGCCCCATACAACGAACGAAGGTGAACACATAGTGGGTGCTAGTGCACTCGCAACTAGCAATCGCTTGAGATGGTTAAATCACCGTACGCGCATATTTGTGTACCTGGCTTTCTGTACCTACCTATTTAGTTGCAACGTGTTAAATGAATGTTGAATAGTGAAAGCCGTTTAACAACCTTTGTTTTAATTGATCACTGCCAGGTGGAGTGTCACGCGAGCAGCACTACGACGAGCGCGAGCAGCGCGCACGCGGGCGCGGCGCGCCCCGCGGCGTCGTGCGGCGGCGGCCAGCCCTCGCGCCAGGGGCCGCGCGCCCCCGCCGGCGGTCACATCGTCGTCACCATCTCTGGGGGGGAGAGGTTCAGTCGCGTCTTACTGGGACCTACGCCCACCGCACATGCTCACAGCGTTTAAAACCTATGGCGTAGTACTGAACTCCGTATTTACTCTCACGTGTCGATGAAGGCACGTACTTACATAAGCGTGAACGCACGTATTGTTAGAATGAACCTACTAACTCAGACACGTGGAATGTCATACATTTTACTAATACGGCTATTGTCAGTAAAATCTATGGGATCCATGTTGTTTGGTGCATACTTTTCGAATAATGTCAGTGCTACATTAGCGGAGTACCGTAAAAGAGTGCAAGTGTTAGTTAGCATGTATGACGGGCGTAAAAATCGGACCACAAACGCTTGCAAAAGGAATACAGCTACCGACCATCGACTAAGGGGACAAATTAAGCAAAAAATAGGTCAGTCTCTGAGATATGATGGTTCAAACACAACCTGAATAAACATTGGTAAAAGTCTTGTAGATTATATGGAGCTGCGACGTCTAAGAAATCACCATTATCTTGCGAGAATTTTTTTTTCAACTATATCCAACATTTAGATGAAAATCTCCACTGTAATTTGACTAAGCTTTTAAAACTTATTGTAATCGTAAAAAAAAGTATAAAATGATCTGAATGTCAAGATCTTTATAAGTTTACTTACGACTTTGTAAATTGTTACAGTTTTCGACCAGCACGTCTAACAGATTTAAAATTCTTTAATTTTTTTTGATGTGATGATGGTGATAAGCACATAACCGATGGCTATGGTGGCCTATGTCCAGTAAGCAATGTCTTTCAGATTAATGATGATGGTGAAGATGGTAGAAATATTTACCAAGGTTCTGCATTTGGTGTTGGCTCAGAACAATGTATGGGTTATCGAGGCCGGGATCTTCTAGCACCCCTCGATGCAGCTGTTCCAGATGTCTTTCTGTGTCATCTAGGAGATACAAAGTAAACTTTTAATTTAATAACAGTTGGATATTTTGTTTACCTCCTTAAAAAGTGACACATGAAATTTATATCAATTTGAAACTTAAGCAGGTTCTTGGATACTTTTACAAAACACTTTATTTCATTCTCGAGCAATTCCATAACGGATCGCTTAACTTAGACAGTTAAAGTTATTTTCGGCATCAGTCTTACTGCTCATCAAAAGTTCTTAATGCGTGATTTCTCAACGATTCAAAAGTGCTAAACAATGTTCTAAATGAACAAACAGTTACAGTTTGTCTTTGATTTTCATTTCATTCATTAAAATATTTAGATTGCTATCGGTAATTTCAGTATCATGGTACAAATTACCATTTATCTATCTAACTAGATTTAAAGTAAATAAATTGATGTAGACTAAGCTATTGAACATTGTACGCTTTTAACTCATTATCAAAGAGCATTGACTTTCAAGCAGTAACAAATTTAAAACCCTTTCAGGCTAAATTTTCAAAAACGTTGATGTTTATTTAATGTCTATGATCAATTAACAAGTTAAAGAGTATTTTTATTAAGATTCATAATAATGCTGATAGACATAGCACTCAACTCACAAAAGAGTCCTCAAACACTTGCAGTCCGATCGTCGAGAGAATGCGTTCCTGACACATGTCAGTGCGACATTCCTAGTAGCTAATAAAGACCAATTCCCAAAGCCCGTATTCCTTTGTATGAAACTGGCGGGTGTCGAATCAAGAACGCATTCCCTCGTTGGCCGCACTGTAGATGTGCAGACGGAAGGTTTATTCAAACATAGAAACGCTAAAAGAGACAAATAATAATATCACTGATTGTATTTTAATTAAAATTTAGTAGTTTGACTCACATGGTAACAGCGTTGTTGTTGGTGGTGGTATTGTTGTAGTAGTCGTTGTCGTTGTTGTTGTAGTTGTCGTCGTAGTAGTAGTAGTTGTTGTTAATACTATGGAGACAGAAATTACAAAGTTACATAACTGATAATGATTTATAACGATGAATTTGGTAGATAAACTTGGTGCCACGATGTTTGTATGAAGAGTAGAGAGAGATTGACTTAAATAATTGTAAAACGCATATGCCATTTCAATTTCTCTGAATAGACTAATATATACTTATCTACAAGAGGTTTTATCTGTCATGAAAGCAACATTTTCATCGTTTCATTTCTAGTAGGTAAGCACTTTTACATACTTAAATACCTTAAGTTGAACTAAAGAAAGATGTTCTTAAATCCGAAGAAAGCCAAGCAACTTTAAATTCAATCTAACAGCTTACGATGCACAAATTCAAACTAAGTGAAGCAGACTAAAAGCCCGTTAGTGCGTTACGTCTTTACCTCCGTCTGCACTTTCCACTGTTCACGGAATACGACTTAGATCAAGGGAAAAGATGTAGCGAGTCAAGCCGTGCTTTAGTGAAAAAAAATCATAAGTCATCTTATAACAAAACACATTGTGTTGAAAATATTACATTGATGATAAATAAAATAACAAGAAAAAAATAAAATAAAACATTGAGTATATTCATAGTTATTCGGAAATCCGGAATGAACGAGAGTGGTATTATTAATTTCGAAATGGAAAAACAAAAACTGTTAAAAATTGTATTGCTAAGCAAATTACCTCCCAACTTACATTATCCGTATATTCAAATCACAACTGTCATTCTTTGACAGTTGTATGGAATGGCTATCACACGGCAATTTGATGTGGGGTGTAAAATTGCTTAACAATTCCACCTGTATAAAAGCTCAAAAAACTTGTGATCTGTTATGTTCATCTATCAGTTTTTTAGGAGTCTTACAATAAGTACACAGGGTACACCAGAAATATATTAAATGAAAGCGCATTCGTCAAGAGATTTAGGGCATAAATACAGTGGAGATTCTTATAGGAACGGACGACGACATAGTAAATCCTCCTTCTTCTAACCTGCTTGTTGATTCCTTTTTCCTTTTCGCTTGCACCACAAATCGCTAAATACTTTTCACACTTTGTATTAAAAACGTCGCTCTATATCTGACAATCGTTCGAAGATGACAGAGAAATAATTATTTTTTCAATTTATGTGTAGTGCAATTAATGTAGGCCGAATTTCACCGATGAAACTGAACGCGATCACACGTAAACCGCGATCCAGAGCTGTCAGTGTCATCATTGTCGTGAAAGATTGACAAAATCCGCTCTAAGTGATTTGTGGTGCAAGCGGGCCTTAGTAAAGGAAAAAAAACTAACACTTACAATGTAAGAACAGCTCAGCCTGCGCCCTTCCCTGGGTGTTCTCCACATGACACCGGTAGGCCCCCGCGTCTTCTCGGGACATCTCCATCACCATCAGACTCACAGTGTGACGGTACCCTCTGGACGTCATGCTTAGTCTGTGTTTTGTACCTAAGAATATGTTACATTTCAATATTTGGTTTCAAAGTCAATAGTGAGTCGAATTCAATCAGGTGGAAGGAATTGTTCCTTATGAAATGTTGTTTCCCTGCTGAAAAGAATGGGTACGAAAAACAACTGGATGCTGTTTAAAAAAAAGTATTTCCAATTCGTCACAAGACCCTACTAAGATAAAGCTTCAGTTTGGTACTTAGCAACTACATTATCAGAACTTTATATTTTTGTTATAATTTACAATATAACATGTGTTATCTACTGTTTTCACATACCTGGTGGCAGGGACATCGATTCGAAACTGTAACCATGAATTCCGCACATGATTCTAGACTAGCATATAAATTATTCGTCGGTTATCAAAAAAAATTGGCTGTTCCATACCACCATTCTATTTTGACCACGTAGGGATTGATAGTATCCATTAAAACAATTTGGTTGAAATAGGATTACATATAAATAGTTGTTCCTAACAATACAATATTATATAGGTTGTTCTTGAATAAAGGTTGTTGTTGTATATGATTAAAGGAGTAAATAAAAAAATACGACTAAACTTAAATATAAATCGCTGAAAATTTTATTAAAACAGAATTCCAATGAAAAAATGTTTATTTTCAACGATAAAATAGCGAGAAAGGCTTAAATTTTTTATTGTTTACTGTCTGCGCAAAGTTTTTGCGGCTGTTAGTATTCTGCGGTTGTCTCGTGTTTTTGTTTTTATTATTTTCTTAGTTTGCAAACTCGATTTACGGTTCGAAATCTATTTTACAAAATAACTTCTAATATTTTTTTATTTATAAAGACATTATTTCGGTTGAGTTTGACGATTGTGAGACGTATTAATAAAGTCTGCTTTAAGTACAAAAAATATTAAATTATAACCTATTTGTCTGACAATAGAACACGACCACTTAGAAGGCAGTATACAAACATGCTACATGTTAGTGGACATAACACTGCATTATTAAGGAAAAGTGTTATATGTATGTGCCCAATTATCTTTAACAAAATACCCGATGGAATAAAAAACGAGTACATCCCATTGTTCAAAAAGAAATTGTCAGTCTTACTAATTGATAAATGTTATTACTCCATTTGTGAATTTCTAAATGATAAAACTTTATAGTTACATCATTAATCTTGACATCTTTAGTTCTTTATTTTATTTTATTTTTATTATATTGTTAGAATTTTTCATATTGACAGTGTTTTAGACTATTAAGCACTTGTACTAAATGTTTGCATAATTTAAGGTAGAATGTACAGGGATCTCTAATTATACATGCAACCTTGATAACATTTCGACATTTTTGTATTCATATATATACATATATATTGTGTATTTCAAACGATTTGACATTTATTGTAATTTAAACGATTTCACATTTCTAAATTAATATGACATTTTTACGTTCAGGCGATTTAACATTAATTTGTATTTTGTATTAACATCATTACTTAATTGTTACTTAAAATTATAATACGATTTGCATGCCCATGTGACGGTACAACATTATATGTATGTATACTAATTACTCATGTTTGAAAATTAATAAATAATTTGATTTGATGAATTGATTTGAACCTTTCGGTGTTTTTTTTTTTGTTGTGAAGCGTTGATTTTGTTTTAAGGGGTAGGTTATCATTTATCAATAATTAGCAGCAATTTTAACAGAAGCAGTAATTTATTAAAATTAAATCCACATTGCTTATGAAATGCAGTGTCATTATAACGTTTCTATTAAAACAAATTTTCCAAAAATTCCTTATTATCAATTTGCTTTTCTACGGCTTCACATAAAGTTCTACATCATAAAGCGCTTTCACAATAAAAATAATTGTAGCTGAGTCATAATTCTTGAGAGGCAAACTTTCAGAGCTCTGGAGCACTCATTAACTGATACATCAAAGAGTAATAAACTGGAATCTTAAATAATAATTGTAATTAAAAACTTTTAGAGCAAAATTTTGTGTTTTGTGAAGACATGATTACTTAGAAGACTGTCTTTTATCTTCCTGGAGAGTATTTTATTTGTTGGCTTTGATATACTACAATATAGAGATAAACTGGCTCCTTTGTGACTGCTTTGAAGTTTCATAAGCCTTAATTGAATGTTCCTTTAACTATGAGTTGTAGGGCAATCTATTTCATTTTGTATCTTAGTTTCGGTTAGATTTCTATCAAATTTCGTTTTGTAGTCTCCGATGTTTGGATTTATATTACTTTTGCGTACTATTCTTATAAAGATAGTGAGACTTATAAAAAACTGTGGGTATAAGATTTACAATCTCGAATGGGTGCTTTTGAGTATTTGATACTTTTCAGGTAAAGTCGTTAAAACAATAACTTCTCAGAAGTAAATGGGATGTCTTAAAACTGACATACATACCTAATTCTTTTTCCAACACATTTTATGTTTGCCAAGTTATAAATATTTTGTGTCTCAACGATCATTAAAACGAATATCTTAAAAAAAACATTTAACATCCAGCCAAGGTCCCTTTACGATCTAATTAGAATACGTATCCTTTGCAGAACAAACTTTAGTGATTGTAGCGTAAATGAGAACAAAAGATTGCAATTATATACAGTGTTAGTTTGTTTTGTTTTTATTTCATTCTTTTATTTTCCTTCTTTCATGTTCTAACCGTTTCAGCCAGCAATTTGTATAAGTTTATATAATTGTGCGGTATGAAAGTTTTACCTCGGAGGAGGAAAACGTTAGCGTATTTCTTATGTGACATAAAAGAGGTATTTTATTTACGATTAGTTTTAAACCCGGAGCCTCCGACATCTTTGTGGAAGCACCGTTTACTTTAGAGTTGCTGTTTGTTTACTGTACCTCGATATACATTTAAACCACATTAAGGTTGAGCTCTTGTTCATGAACGGGTGCCGTCAGTAGGGACTGGTCATCTCGTAGCTACCACGGCTTATGTTCATTTTTAAATTGCTTTTTTAATCTTTTTACTACGGACCCTTTCAACTCTCTGCATCGTTCTCATCTGAATAATTTAACCAATATTTTTAAATGAAAAAGTGTCCGTGAAGTTTCTTGCCCGTTCTTCTCCATCGCCAAAATCTATACCTGACCACCGTAAGGACTATCCCTGCTTGCAGAGCATATTATTAGTCGACCTAAGAGGATCCTCTTTTGTTTTACTTACGGACGCAGCTATGGTCATCATGTGCACGGGATTTTGTTTCCAAAATGGTCAGATATAGGTTTAGGCGATAGTATGTATGATGTGCAACTAGCTTCATCTTTCTGACTTACCAACACCTTGATAATTCAAAAGTGCCTATAATTAGTTTATTTGAAATAAATTTAATGCTTTCAGTTTGAGTTTAAGTAGGATACTTGATCTAGTTTTATTTTCTTCCTAGAGGTGGCCCTCTTCTTTAACAAGTCACTCCTGTCTTTAAACCTTTATCTACATCATTGACATGTTCCATGTTAGTGTACATAATATATTATGCTTGTTGCTTGGTTATTATTAATCTTTTGTTTACAACCATTGTTGTTTGTTATCTATCAATCTCTGTAAAATAAACTTAACCTTAACAGAAATAAGCTTACCATTAACTAGCCTCTGTTCTCCATTCAGAGTCCAATGGACTTGAGGTACTGGATACGCTTCAGCTGTGCACTGAAGAGTGACAGAGCCACCAGATGGCGCCCGTATGGCAACCCGACCGGCCCACACTGACGGGGAAACTGTAGGGACGACTATGTATATTAGTGAATTCGATTTAGGTATAGGTACGTTCATCATTCTTTCTGCCCTTATTCCATTTTATTTGGGATCGGCGCTGCACGTGTTATTCCTCCTTTCATATCTATTAGCCGTATCTTAATAGATATACCACATTTCTAGACAGTAATATTGCTAGAATAAGGTCGCCCCAATTCTAGCCAAAACCATATTTCACACAAATCATTCATCGTATCTTTGGTCGTTCCCTTATTATCAAGCCAGCCGTCCACATTCATAATCAAAACTTGTACGTGGCTGTTCCGGGGTATTTGGTCTAAAAATACCTAGGAATATTTAGGGCTTCTAAGCATTCATCCCTAAATTAATGAGTTCGGGTCTTACGTAAATATAATTCTGTAGTGAAAGAAAATATTGAACCTAACTGGAAACAGACTTTTGAAATGGAAATAAATAATAGTTGAGCAGAAAAGTCTATTTATGTTTGAATTTAATGTCTAAAATATATTTCTCGAAGCATTTTAAGTAATTAAAATAACACCATGAACCACACAGAGTTCCTTACTAAGTAAAATACCATTACGTCCATGAAATCATTCCGAATTAAATTTCTTCCTGAAACCAACTTCAAAAGGGTAGTATCTCTGAAAGTTTTTGCTATTAATGAACCTCGAACCGCGAATGCGCGAATATTTGAGAAAATAACCGTGAAACTTGTAACACACGACCAACTTAAATGGAAAACGGGCACTTTGGTCAAAGTACATTACTTCATTGAGGTTTCACGTAACAAAAGATTTTTCTTTAATCTTAGAAGTTGGTCTGAATCTGTCTGTCCTTAGAATGAATCCTGATTTTCAGAATATTTTAAGTGCTTAGTAATCTCAAGTTACATTTTTGGCTTTCTCTAGGCCTTGATTAAGGATAGCTTTTACTTTAGCTACCATGAAAAAAAAACAAGTTCTAATCTGGCTATTGACCCTAATGGTCATGATTTTATATTCTCTTAAAATTCCAACGTTGTTGAAAGATTTAAAGATATTCAAGTTGTTTATATCTAAAATGATGATATTCCTACACAGAAAATATTATATTCTCTACTGTGGAGTAATCTTACATGTACTGTTACATTTTACATATGTAATACCTTTCGATTTGACAGTTCAACAACTTTCATTGCGTTATTTACATTGTTAAGCAGACGAATTTTTTAAGCACAGTTATGAAGCAATGAATAGCAGTTTTTCAAAACCCTTTCGATTTCAATTAAAAAAGTGTTACAACATTAGGGTGCAGTCATACCAAACTAGTTGATATATTTTAAGGACAAAAACCCGAATCTCAATTTGGATTCAACCATTGCCTCAATTTATAAACACTTTCTTACTTCCAAATAAATAAACCGTCATAACTCAAACCGACCCGTCACGCAACGACGAAGAGCGTCATCTTACAGCTTCCAAACTGACAGTACCAGGACACTCTTAATTGTGCCCGTTATAAACGACGTAATTAATTCAACTGTCGACTCACATATCACATTAATCTGGATTCTCTTGCTGACTGAAGGAGGGACGCCATTGGTGGCTATACACAGGTAGGCGCCTGATAGTACTCGCTCGACGCCGGTCAGGTTTAGCCAGGGGCCGCTCCATTTTGACACTGTGGAGGAAAGTTAAATTCTTGTTTACTTACTAGAGGAATACGCTACCAATACTTATGAATAAATTGATTGATTTCTATTTATTAAAAAAAAAACACTAACCATGGCAAACATGCAATTGAGACTTGGAGCTCATTTCCTTATAATTTAAAAAGATGATAAAAATTTTGATTATTTTGATTACGATAAAAACTGTGTTTAAAATAATTTTAAAATAAAAAGGTTTCAAATAATTGGGACATTAAACAAAAAAAAAATGGCTAGATCATAATCTTCGACTAGTTTCCAACTTCCATAAAACCCGCTTCCTTTCAAATTATTTTTCTTGAAGACGCACTTAACGGCTTAAAGTTATTTTCAAGTACCTTTATCTACAAGTATTAACCGAATTTAAGCAAAGATAGGCTCGAGTCACGGCACCAATCAGTTGTATTTACAAAGATTTTTAGAATTACTTTTGATTGTGTAAAGACTTTTATTCCATCATTCACTAGTCAGAGAAAAAGGTCTAATGATTTGTAAATAATGGAGAAATTCCGCCTTTCTAAACGCTTCCTTAAACTGAGTTTGTACTTTTTGTATGTCTTTTTACGTGTTCTAACGAGGGCCACGCCACTAAGCCGCCGTAAGCTCGTTGATACTACATCCTCCTTCCAACCCCCACGATTTGATCGCTGATCTGCTGATAAGGACCATTGTCTGACTTATTTGGGAAAGTAATTTCCTCGTGAAGATATTCGTATTAATAAGAGCTACGTTTGATCCATTTCCTGCTCACTTGCTGCTTTATTTTGTACACGCGTCGAATATTTCACAAAGTCTATTGGAAATTGGAACGTCCCCGCTTTTTGCTGTGACTCAAAGGCAACTTACTGTTTGTGTAGATATTGTTTACGGACAAATTCGAATATTCAAACGCTTAATACTTTACTCAAGAAAGTAACTGGGTACTTACTGGGGACAGAAGCAAATTTAATTTGAGACAATAATGAGTTAAGAATTTATTTAGAACTTAGTAAAGTTGGCGTTGCTAAAGGCCCGGCGATACTCTGCACAATTTTATAACAACTTCGTTTGAGCACACAATGCAAATAAGAGAGCTTACATTCAATTTATAGCCGCGGGTGCCAAAGTTTCCCTTTGTGTTACACAGTTAGCTCTGGCGGTGACTGGCTGTGTGCATACTGTGACAGTTTTTGCACACTGTCACTTTATAATGTTTGTGGTCCTCTGTGCGGTAGTGTGAATAACAGATAAAGGTTATTTCTGACTTCAAGTTTATATAAAACAATTGTTTGTACTTGTTGTTTGAACGGAATTAACGGGATTTGCTTAATTAGCTTGTACTGCCCTGTTTATGCATACGATGTTGTTTGTACTGGGACCGTGTTTTCTAAAATCTGCAACATTGTTGGGCTGTTTTCTTCGGAATTGCCGTTCCCCAATTATTTTTACGGTCAACAGTTGTTCCTGACGACGCGACGGGGGCGTAACGATGTGGTAATTGAAAAACGGCGGCGGAGAGAGAACTAGAAAACTAAAATTAGTTTTGTTCGCTTTTATTTTGCTTTAAAATTAATGTCGACATTTGAAACTCTGAGTTGAATCAAGCTTTTTGCATTTGAATTTAAGTTGTCAGTTCGAAGAAAAAACATGACGAGTTACTTTAGAATGGCCAAAGACTTTATTTGTACTTGTTGACAGGCCACAATTTGAAAAAAAAAAATGTTGTAAAAGCTAATTATTTTTAAAAGAGTAACCGTAGAGTTTCTTCCTGGCTCTTATTCATAGGAAACGACCAATTGGGAACGTGAACTTCTGACGGCTCTAAGTGCCTATGTAGGTTTATGTGAAATAAAGTATATAGAATTTGAATTTTGAGAAGCATAATGTCCTTTACAAAGACTTACCTAATGTCTGGTTGTCAATCTTGAAGTGCCTGGAGTCTTCTCTCCTCCAGGCTATGATGGGTGGTGGTGTTCCCGAGGCGGCGCACCTCAGTGCCGCGTTATCACCTTCTTTGACAAGCACCTCGCCACTGCTTGCTTCATCATCGATGTCTGGTGGAACTGTTGGATTTGACAAAAAAATAATATATGTGTTTTGATCATTATATATATTAGTTAAAACATTATTTGTGTAGCAGCCTTTTCCATTCTCATTACCTTCTGGAATCTTGTTACCAAAATAATGATGTTTTCTATTTTTGTATTTAAATTGTAATTGTATTTGTATTAAATCAGATATTCTTACATATCCTTGCATAATTTCTTAAATGAGAAAATCCTGCTACAGTCGCAGTCCCGTTTTGTTTTCCTGAACCTTTTGCTACAAAAGCAATATCAACCTTCTGATTGAGATTCCACGCAGGATAAACGATAACACAAATGTTCTGTTTTTCTATTTCTCCCAAATTAATATTACATTGAGGATAATGTAATCCTTACCGATAATAATATGTCTTAATTCAGGGACCGCTTAGCTCTTCTAAATAATTGAGCAGTTAGCGATTAGGTATTTATTACTTAATTTGATCTGTTGGCAGGAGATAAACGTGGAGTACCTACAACGAACCTAATAATTAATATTTGAATAGTCTGTAAATACTGCTTTTGGGGGTATCTAAGTTATGCGGTCCTTAGTTAATCCATCTCAAGTGTTTGTGTGCTGGTCAATATGGGCAATAATTAATTGAGAACTTATCATGCAAAACGATGCTATTTACTGTATTCAATCAAATGTTAAACTTCTAAAATATTGAAGTAAAATACTGTAAGCTGTAGTCATTTACATACATAAATACCTTACCGTTACGCAAAATTAAAAAGCGCTTTTCTCAGTTTTGATAATGCCGTATTCGTAACACCCTAAAAATATACATCAATACTTTAGGATAAAATTGCTTTTGAATGTTGTGTACGTGTGAGGTATTTGTGTATTCTGTACATGATGTCAATAATAGTAAAAAATACCCTGCTTCGAATGAAATGATTACAAAGTAAAGAAAAAATTGTATCACACTTTTCACAATAAAGTCTTACCTACAACCTGTAGCAGATGAGTCTGGCTCATCATCGGCTCAGTGTTGACCTGGCACATGTATCTGCCGCCGTCAGAAGGGCCTATCTCCTTAAGCGTCAGGGTCCAGGCTCCATCTCCGTGGCTGACGCTGACACGATGATTTTTCGTGATGACGTGGCCGGCAATCGTCAGGATTGTCTGAGTGTCCACTCGGAGCCACGCCACCTAGACATGGAGATTTCTGATAAGAATTGAATAGGCTTTATTGTATAGTCTACCTCGTAATTTCTTTACCACTCATAAGGTGACATTCAACCTTGCACATAAAAAAATGGCAAGGTCTATTTGTTTACGTGACAGTAATGTTACTGTCACGTAAACAAATATACCTTACCTTATGAGTATGTACTCATAAGGTTGAAACAGTCTAGTGTTAAAACAATTACGAGACCTACTATACTCCAAATTTTACACAGCTCATGTAAGTAAGTAGCTCGTGTAAATCGTTAAGGGTTACAATGGCCGTAATATTATAGATATTGAAAGAAAACCTCTGAACAATGAGAATCAATAATTGTGTGACTGTCGTTTATTCAAGTGCCCCATTTACCTTGAAATATTCAATTAATGATTCTATTAACGCTACAAAAGAGGACGGCAGAATCTGAAATGTCGAGAAAACGTTATGAGGCTCTTACTTACATTTCCACTAAAGGCATTCTTTACAAAAATCAAAAACAAACTACCCCAAAACGTTTTGACACTAAATATTAAAGAAATCAATCAAAATAAATTTGTCAAAATTCGCAATGGCCGACAACTTTACTTTCTCTTTGAAACCAATCCAAAAATGAAAGAATAAACATTTCTTTTTTTGCGTAGAAAATTAAAAATAACCGAGATACCACAAAAATCTAGAGACTAATTAAATACTAATCAAATTAGTTGATTCAAAGAAAGTTGAGCAACACCTCAGATCAGGGAAAGTTAAATTATGAAAGTATCTGAAAGTTGAGACAAAAGAATTTTGTAATTATGAAACAAAGTTTACAAAAGAACGAACGTTTTGTTAACTTTGATGTTTACAGTGTTATTACCTGTAGAGAAGTTGTTATAAATATTGAATGGATTTGGAACTCATTGCGGTTAATATTAAAACTTTTGGAATTTCAATTTTAATAGGCAATTAGCAATGGTATGTTTGAGAGAAAACTTTACAATTTGTTTCTCTTTCTAAATTAGTGACTGGATCTGTTTGTCTGACTGGATTTGTAGGATTATGTAAGTACTTTGCTATAAATAAGTAATACGTTTTGAAATAGAACGTAGAACGATTCATAAAAATAAATGATCCTTTTTCATTACGAACGTTTCAAAGACTTTTATTTGCATTCAATTGTTCACAATTTTATTTTTAACATTAACTTTTTTTTCAATCAGATTTGCGTCGCACCAAAAACGTTGCCGAATAAATCAACATCAGTACCTCAGCTATAGAAAAATTCCGAGTCTTTACAAAAGATAAGTCACCCAACATTATCATGCTGGAAAAAACACGAGGAGTAATTAAGATAGCGAAGAGCCTTGTCCCACAAATTGTGGAGGCTTCCGGCCCTTCACTGATTCAGCAATGTGACTTGTTCACACGAACAGCCCTTGATAAAGGAAGCCTGGAGAAAAATAATTAAAAGAATTCGTTGGGACAACATTAATACCTTAAATCACTCTAATTTTCTGAGTCCAAGATACACTATAAATTAAATTTTGTAGGTACCGCATTAAATAAAATATTGCTATAACAAACTTTTATCTTTCCAAGATTTTAATCAAAGCCTTGGAAACTACTTCAACAAATTGAGCCAACCATAAGTCTATTCAACAATGTTTATAAATTGAAAACTCCAGAATGATTTCTGACAAATGTCTGTCAAATAGCCAATTAATAACGATTTATTCTTCATTTGTCTAACAGCCACTTCACTCTCGCCCACACCAACTCACGTTTCAACAAAGCAATACTCAAGAAACCCTAGAAGAGCTTAATTCTATTTTCAAAGCCACATGGGCGCACCAATTGCGTCCTATGTTTAATAGCGGCTCCTACCGGGTGGAACGCAGAACACTTTTCTAAGCCTCGTTGGGCACCGGGGCCTATCTGCGAGACCAGACGGAGAGTGATAAGGGGTTAAGCGAGCGAGAAACTAATGGGAGAATGTGTGCAGCTATTTTTTATTGTATCGGGTAAATCGTGATTTTATTTCAGGTTATTTAAAGATGATTTTTACTAAATATTGTTCTGCCTGCGGCTGCTGCACACTTATTCTTTATTTGTCTGAGATGAAGAGCGTCTTAAAGTGTCGTGTTTACCGTTTTGAAGAAGGCGTGAGTTCATGTGTGTGTGTGTGTGTTCATAAAAAAAAACATCTTCATTATACGTTGTTATTAAAAATAACTAAGTATGACTAATTGTAATTTTTTTTTAATTTTTAAGGAGAAATTATTTTTGCTATCGTATTATTTGCATTGACTAACCTTGAATGTCTGTAAATTATCAACCCTACAGGTAAGCGCCGCATCTCTGCCGACTGCCACGGTGACGTTAGACCCTGGACCCACGAACCGTGGCAAATCTGAAACAAAAGAACACAATCCTTGTAGAACAACTAATGAGCATAGATGATGTCATTACAAAACCAGCCTCCTAATAAATAAACTGCATTGAAATCTGACCATACTTTTGGGAGTTACGATGCCAGAGACAGACACACAGATATACAGAAACATTGAACGACAGAAACGTTAAACTCATAAGAGTCTGGCTCATGAATGTTGAGCCTGAAATAGCGCGGCAAATTTTAAAAAACTACATGTGGTATCACTGATGCTACTAGGAATAAATTGTTTTGATACTTGACAAAAAAAATATAAAAATTGATTCATGGCATACTTTAATTTAATTATCCCATTACCACTATCCAATGAATAAATGACGGTGGTTTGACATATTGTCAATACAAAAGCTGCCAAAATTTAATTGTATGCATTCCATAAACTTTTATAAGTACATATTTTTACTATAAATCAATGTTACAATAAAGTTAAAACTTTAGAGAAAAGCATAGCAAGGTTCAAGGTTTGAAGATAGAAATACAAATAAAAGGTAAATTATTTAAATACAAATACAGTTTATGTGTCATATTCAAAATCAGAATCTTAGAATTCAATTTCTAATGAGGCATCCGAATCACTGCTATCATCACATACATTTATGATGAACCGATCTATTGCTTCATCTGTAATTTTGTCTTGGTCTTTGTAAGCATTTTCTACATGGATAACATGATCAGTATTTTTTTCCAATCTTCTGGAGTAACACACTTAAAGCATTCCCTTATAATTATTTCCACTTCGACTGATGGCAAGTTTATATTTCTACTTGCAATTTTCCGTTTCACAAGACTCCAAATGAGCTCTATAGCATTTAGGTCACAGTGGTAAGGGGGCAAACGAAGTACCTCATGACCATGCTGTTCAAGAAGCTTATCAGCTTTATAAATTGGATCTGGTTTGTGTTTTCATACTAGATAAAGTAATTCAGCCTTTGTACAATGGCTTTCAAATTCTATATTATTTTCTGTAAGCCACTGCTGTATTTCTTGAATTCATTGCCATTATTATGTAATATGCAACGCAACGTTTCACGGGAGCAGTAAACTCAATAGATTCGTTCAGATCAGTCAATAAGCCTCGCAAAGTTGGGACTCGTTTCCTTACCAAGTAAAATTCATTAATTTTATTTCTTATAGCATTTATATCGAAGCTATCCAAATTTGATACCGTAGGCTTATGAGGTCGCTTTTTCCCAAGTGTACTAAAAATGCCATGATTCACTTGTCCTTCCTTTTTAATTCTTTATAAAGTTGCAATGCTAACTCCTGAGAAAGAAAACAATAAAACATAAACTAGGTACAAATAGCTAAATAGGCTAGGTACGTATTTATAAGAATGCGTTCCAGGAATTTTTATATTATACCAGTGATTGATGAAATCACTTCCAAATATTGACTCTGGGTTTTAATTAGCTTTCTCTTCCAAAGCAGTTAATTTTTTTAATGTTTCCTTAATAGAACTTTCCTCGTTTTCCAAATGGTCTGCAAATAAATGCGTAAGTATCAGGTAAATATGACAATTTGAAATAAAATATGGTAAGTATCAAAACTTTATCAGGTAACGTTACCGCAAGTAAACATTGTTGTTTTTTGTCGTAAGCATCACGCGACTTCTGTTGTTTTTCTTCAAATTTATTCACCATAGTGTATAGTAGCCGTCGCACGTCACTTTTTAATGTTTTATTCACTATCGAAATAACTATTAATATGTCATGTATGTAGGTATTAATGTATCAATGCAACACACAAATACAATAGCCTGACACCCTGACAGTTTACAGGTCCGGTGACATTCATCTGACATTTTTAGAAAGTTACCATGTAAAAAGTTTCGATTCGAAATCCCAGGCTCAACTTTCGTGTGCCAGAGAACACCCTTTTTCATACGTCAGGGGTTAAAAAACAATGTCAAGAGTTTGTGATATTTTAAAGTTACATTAGTTCTGAAACCTGTCTTTTGTTGCTGAGTGTTTTAGTTAATATCGTTGATGTCGAAATAAAATAAAAATTGTCTCTTAGGTACATTCGTCTGAGTACTTAATTGTAAAGAATTTGTGTTATTTTAAAATTATATTGTATAACGAAAACTGTTCACTATCTCTCGTAAAGGAGCCAGCAGACTGTTGCTTCTTTATACCTACATTTAAATTCTGTCTCGTAATCGTCGACGTCTTTGATTAAAGACACAAAAGGATTTAATTTAAACACGAAAAATAATTGTGAGTGACATCTTTCTTCCGTTAAATGTGTGATCAAAGATTGTCGTTGACAGCTTTTTTGAATAAACGCCAACGTTTATACATCAATATCAGCTGTATAGTGTATATCCCGAAACAAATCAAACGGAGAAAATCTTTTGTTCTAGTATTTTCTCGGAACGCTTTTGTCGTATGTTTATTCATGAGCGACGGAGCTCGCAGTCTTCATTTATGATACATTCGTAACAAGTTAATAGTTAAACGTGGTCGGCTCTTTGTTTTATAACACTTAAGGCCCGCTTGCTCCACGAATAGCTAAAAACATTTAGCGCTAGACGAAATTTAAAACGTCGTTCTATTTCTGTTTATCGTTTGGACTTGACAGTGACAGATTGATGTTTTAATTAAATATTTACCTATAGCACTAAATTTAAACGACTTATATTTTCCGTATATTCAAATCACGACTGATATTGGCGCTGATTCCCTTGTTCACAAACTAAACTAAATTTAAGTTCAGTGCATATTTTTCTTTCTATTTCATTAACAAAAAGACAGAAGATAAAATATTAGCTTAGTCCTGTCAAATTAAGATACTCCATAGATAGTTTAGACGTGATGACATGTGAAAAACATGACGACTAAAAATACGTCAATTTACGCCAGGCGCTGACTAATTTGATTTAGTTTAGTTTGTGAACAAGAGAATCAACGCCATTGTCAATTATATGAAATAACTATAAAACGGCAAATTGACAAAGGATGACCATTTCCTTACTCATAAATTTCCGTGACTGTATTTTAGTGATTTGTGGTGCAAGCGGGACTTGGATTGAATACTGATCCTTCTGCCCTTGAAGACTAAAATTTCTTTGGCACAAACACTTATTCAGCCGATTATAGATTATGCCGACGCCTGCTACCTGGATGCTACTGAGGAGCTATTAAACAAGCTTGAGCGCTTGCAAAACCTGTGCATTCGCTTTGTTTTCGGTCTTCGAAAATATGACCATGTTTCACACCTTCGCAAGGAACTCAAGTGGCTCCCAATCCGCTTTTGCAGGAACACTCGGATTTTATGTCTACTCTTCAACATCTTACACAACCCGTCTTATCCTTCCTACCTGCGTGAGCGTTTTTCTTACGCTCGCTCTAGCGCCGCACCGTGTAGATCACACCTAAGATCCATCCTTAAATCTCATCCTCATAAAACGAGCTACTATTCTTATTCCTTCTCTGTCCATGCTGTAAGATTGTGGAACTCACTTCCGCCTAGCATTCGTGAAAAACTATTTCTCTTTTTAAACGTCGATTAAAAGAGCATTACCTTTCCTCTATACTGTGAGTATTTGTATATATATATTTGTTATATATTTTTGTATTATGTATTTAATTAAATATATTTATTTATTATTATTATTTTTTTGCGCTATATGTGTAGATATATTTAATATTTTTGTTTTAGACTTCACACCTTCATATTTTTCTCTTCTTGTTCTCACACACTATTGTCTACATTTCTTTTTTTTTACTTCTCCTTTCGCAGGTCTGCTGGAAGAAATTTCTTAAGAAATAAGCAGTACCTTTGTACTCATGTTATAATTCTGTCATATCAATTTGTATTTTACTGTGTGTACATAAATAATAAAATAAATAAATAAATAAATATGTTTAATGACATGAACCTAATTGGAGTTAGCCCGGCTGGTCTCAGACTCGAACCAAAACCCATAACCATTAGCTTGTCTCGCAGCGAAATTGTAAACTGAACGTCGGGTTACATTATAATAGTTATAGTGTCCACTTCAGTTAAAAAATAGTCGAATAACGCCGATAAAATCCACACAAGTAAATGCAAATACAAAATATTAAAACACTCATTTTGATGAGTATATATGACATAAAAGATAGATAAACGCTATTCACTGAAGTAAACACAAAATACTTACAATATAATTAAAAGACCATTATTACAAATTAGAAAAAGATAAACTATTTTTTTTCGACATGGGCAACAGTCCAATATTACACAACCCTTTGACATTTACCTTTCAATTTTGTATCTAAAATATACCCGTACTTTATAAATAAACGTTAATTTATAATAAGTTCGACAGAATACTAAAAACAAAACGTCTGCTGTCAAAATAGTCTCGTGAGACGGAACTTGTAGATACAGTTATGACGGAAGCGTCCCGGTCGGGACGTTTGGGGCCATTGGGGACGTTTGGGGACAAAACGAAAGCAAAAGGTAGGAAATAATGTACAACTCGGTATTGGTCGAGGCGTACGTCCGCGAGGGACACATTTTCTGGTCAACTCTTTGTTGTGTGGCCGTTGTTATTTTGAATGATGGATGTCCTTTGTCGTGGATTTTATTTGGCTATTTTAATGACTGCTGATTGTTGAGAAACTCTTTAGTAATTTTGATAGTCACGATATACACACACACGTGTATACGTGTATAAATTATTTATTTATTTATAAGGGGGAGAACCAACAGCTAAACCAAATTAATAAAAATTGTATAAGCGACACAGAGCCAATTACATGTTCTCACAAGTATACACAGAGAAAGTAGTAGAAATCTTAGGATCACTAAGTAGCAAGCACGATAAAAATACAAACAAAATGAATTAAAATAAGCAATAAGCATTAAATACATTCAGACGCCATGTTAGGCATTAGTGACACGGGGAAAAATTAAACTAGAAAATAAAACACTACGCGCTGTTAAAAAAGTTGCCATTCAGCCGAGTGCATGCAGAATGGGCTTTGGTGGTAAATGGGTCAAAAGAGAACTCTTTACATAGAATATTATAGTCCTTGCTCGCTCGCACTATGTATGAGTTTTGCCTATAATTATGATGTATGTTTGTACCTTACGAACGATTCCAGGAAACAATCTAAGAAAAAAAAATATTATCCCTAACCACGGTTTGATAGACGAATATTGCTGACTATTGTATGTTTTCCTTTTGATAATTACATCCCTGTAACTGGTTTAATGAATTCTTTGCGTAGTTATTACACATACATTTACAAGAAACCACTCACCAACAACATAAATATAAACCATATTCTTCTCCCCACATCTTCAAACATAATTACAGTCTTACAAAGCAAGCAATTTAATTATTACTGACGCAGTACTTCATTATTCACATTAAATCTGGGAACATTAGTCACTCGCTAATCCCTGCTTAGTAAGCCGGCTGTACCTACAACTTTACTAAAATAGAAACGGTCCACTAAGTACATGTAATTTTTCAACGGCTTTAGTACGAGTAGGTAGTCTGTGAGCTGAAGAGAGCACCCCTTTGTGTTGGTAGTCTGTGAGCTGAAGAGAGCACTCCTTTGTGTTGGTAGTCTGTGAGCTGAAGAGAGCACTCCTTTGTGTTGGTAGTCTGTGAGCTGAAGAGAGCACCCGTTTGTGTTGGTAATCTGTGAGCTGAAGAGAGCACCCCTTTGTGTTGGTAGTCTGTGAGCTGAAGAGAGCACCCCTTTGTGTTGGTAGTCTGTGAGCTGAAGAGAGCACCCCTTTGTTTTGGTAGTCTGTGAGCTGAAGAGAGCACCCCTTTGTTTTGGTAGTCTGTGAGCTGAAGAGAGCACCCCTTTGTGTTGGTAGTCTGTGAGCTGAAGAGAGCACCTCTTTGTGTTGGGCGTTTCAGGTGGCTTTAATTAATACACGATTTTTAGTTAATTTAGTAATGGAATTTAAATTATAATAAACTTATTTTTTGTGTTAATAAGTCACATTCAGTGAGGTACTGATACGGTTTTCTGCTGCAGTGCGATTCTGTAACCATCTTACCGTGAAAACTTAGGTGAAGTGAGCTGTCATTGCAACTAATACTAGGGATCGACTATTGTCAGCTCACTTCACCTGACTTTTCACGGTGAGATTTTTACAGAATCGATCGGCAGTATGTTGGCTGTATTTATATATCCAAATGTTCCATTCAGAACTGAGAATGTCTGTGTAATTCAAGAATCATAAACATAACCTATACAAACATTTAATCAAAACTTCTCCTACGCTTAAAACAACACACGGCTCTGAAACAAAAGGTTGTAACTCCGTACAATCGCACTAGGCCCGGTCCGGCTAAGTAAAGTCGCAAACTTTTCCTTCACCCCGTGAATTAGTTCTGATTAAATTCGTTGGACCCTACCCACGTTTATGTGACGGAATTAGGGATAGTTATATAGGTAGGTAGGTACCTACGTATAGTGCCCGGTATTAGGGAACAGGACTTGTAGTAAGTTAGGTTAGTTTTGAAGGGTCAGACCTGTAATTTTGGGTTACCTGCCGTGTTTTAGTTATTTTAGTGGATAACCAGACGTGAATTTAGAAGTTCAGGAGAAGGGCAGTTACGAGATCAGGTAAAACGAAATCTACTTACATACTCGCAGTTCGAAGAAGATCTTTTAAAATTGTCTAAGATCTTTGAATGAGAATTAATCTTTGCAATGCGTAGGTTATGTACACGACAATACGTTCTGCTGCCCTTTGAGATCATCGATTTCAATGTCTGCCAAAAACATCGGTTATATGTCCAACTATTCCAATATGTTCCAACTATCCTTTACCAAAGTACAACCGTAAAGAAACTGCTTTGTCAAAAAATCATAATACCTACGAGATCAACTGAACCGTTATAAAGACAAATAATATTTTTCTACCCCCTGAGGATACGATGACAAGTGGCCCTTGAACGCAATGTTACTTCCTGTTCAAAGTCCTGCCGCATTTTATCGGTACGTGATCAAACAACACTCGTACACTTCATATCGGTAGCCATTTTGTTTTTACTTTTATCGGTTGGATATGGGGGTGTTAAAAGATGGTGTATTTTTACTTTGATAATTATGCTTGATTAGTTTATGTTAGTAAATGTTAGTTAGTTTATGTTTCCTCATTCTCTATTTCCAAGTAAAGTAAGTAAGTAAATCAAGTAAACAAACAGGCTTCTACGAAATGTGTGTGTTTTGGTAGTTCTGGTAATGAATGGAATTCGAGATGTTAGTTCAAGGCTAAATAATGGTGGTAAACACTCCGAGCATAACCATATTGGCAGCCTAGTTAAAGGGAATAATACCTAGAACTTATACATATGTATAACCAGGAATATTGTCTACAATAAACATCTCACAATGTACTGCTATAACTACAAGCTCAATTTATCAGATATATGTATTATAAACGTAAACTTCGATATTGTATTTTCCACAACAACTACCTTCCGAGAAATCACTCCAATACTCTAGTTCCATCAGCTGACATAACGTGCCTACTGAATACAACACTGATACATTCCACGTGTAATGTACTCGACCACATCACATGACACGAACACTAACATTATTCTATACTCATACATCAACACATCCAGAAACGCATACACTGACACATTCTCATGCACACATTGAGAGCTAAGTTCGAATTCGAACGCTATCCTTACGAACACATGGACACGGTTCAACCCACACATACGTGCAAGGACGTGTATATATGATAATGCACAATTTGAGACGCGTTGATAAATTGGCTTTTAACTCTGAGTAAGCTTGTTTGGATGAAAGTGCGTAATCTCTTCGCTCAGCGTCAAAAGGGCTGCGGGAATGTTGTCGAGTTGCGGTTTTCTCAGTTTCTTACGTAGATAGCAGATAAATGCTCAGTTTTTTTATTTTTTGCGTCGTTACTTGCGATTTTTCGTAAGAAATATTTGTAGCGTTTATATGAATAAACTACTTAGGCACATAAAATATGTAGCTATTATTTCGATATTTCGTATAAAAAACAATTTTGTTTTCATATCATTATCATGATGTTTCGCGAACACGCGTAGGTAATGTTTTACAAACATGAATACAACCGAACTTCCGTACTTCAAATTCACAACAATGAAAAGACAGTTATTCCCTTCCTTCACATCTCTCTTGCCCGACTCCAACAAGTTGAGTTATATCCAGAACAGACGCTGTGAACGCCTGTAAACAATTGAAATACGAAACTTTACCACCGTCCCATTTGTAGACCACAAACAAAATCAAGATTGTTCAAACTGGTTCAAAACTTCTCCGTTTCGAATGGGCGAGTCTATTTCAGTATTTCGAGTAATGTCTCAGTCTATCATTTTAATACAAATTTAATTAGTAACAAGATTGATTCGAAATGTTGACAAGTTATTTCGTACTATTTGTCGCCAAGTTTTCGTATTGAAGTCGTCTTGGTTCAAACACATAAAGGGTATTATTTCATCTGGTTGACAACATTATTTTCGAAGCCTCGTAATTTCTTGATAAAAAGCCTTTTCTGTTCTTGGTGTTTGCTCTAATTACCAAGTTTTAGAAAAGTTTTGAAACAAATAGTATTAATGCAAGTTTCATTTTTTTTTCAAAGAATCTGTGGTATAATAAATAAACTAAACAGCCCACTTTCATTTATTTACCGCTAAGTACAACAATTTATTAATAATAGAAAAACCTTCAAACAAAGAACTAAAGTAGTGCCATTTGATTCCCACTACAGCATTCATTTCCAACGTCCCCTACAATTAGGAAATTTCTAACAAGGCGCGATTATTAGAATTGATTCGAAGGTAACCCTCCTCCTGGTCCTCTACTCCGTATCCCTACTCCGTACTTTGTAGTTTTAGCAACGGTATCCCTAAAGGCTATCCGTTTTAATTAGGAACACGACTCGTAAATGGAAATTACTTAGTTACAATATGAAATAACTTCGGTGAATCGAGTCAAGATTAGTTTCTGGAACGTCTACCTGGGTTATGGAAATCGCGCTGTGAAATGACAGAATAGGGTGAAATTGTTTAAGATGTATTTGGATTAGTTTTGAGTGATGTCATCCGGATGATGGAGGCAGGAAATGGTTAAGGTTTTATAAAACTAGCTGTGGTTCCGCTCGTTTAGAATCTATTTTTTTTTTAAATAAACATTTTAATCTTAAATCTTAAGCAGCGTAGCGCAGATGTATGAACGCAAACGCGAAAAAACGAGTTTGTAAGAATCGTAGCAGGTAGCGTTTTGTAGTTTCTGCCTACCCCCAAGGGAAGAAGGCGTACGTTTATGTATGTATATAAACATCTTAAATTCATTATTTGTTGACAGAAAACGCACAGCCTAAAGCCGCTGAGTCTTGAAGCACGAAATTTTACACAAGAGTTCCTTATACAACGACAGTGAGCACTAAGGACGGATTTTTGAAAATTCACCCCCTAGAGGGGGTGTCCGAGAGAATTGTTGCAAGAGGTAGAAGTCGACGTACAAAAAGATGAATATTATAAAATAGTACATTTATTCATGAATATGATATGATGTGATTATTTTATCACAATGAGAAGTTATAGAAGTTGCAGTTTTTGAGCTATGTTTAAAAGTGACATCTTGCCAACAAGGAAATGAACGTAGGCTCCTAGCGAATCAACACGCAAACGGCGCAGAACTAGTACGGCCACCGTATATCAATGGCGCTAAGCAAGCCGCCTGTCATTGCGGACGTAGCCTAACAGACTGAAAGACACGGAGACTTTCATAACAAACAGGCATCTTCTGGGTACGCTCGTTCCATCATAGACCTCATCCATCGCTTTCCATCAGGCGTGATAAAGGCCAAGAGTCGTTCAGTAACAAAAAAAAATTACAGAATAGGGTGAACTATTTGAGATGTATTTGGTTTCGTTTTCGTGGTATCCGGATGACGGATGAGGGAAATTAAGGTTATAATTTTTATATTTTCTGTCCCCCCGGATCCGCTCGCGTAAACGAATGCCATTTATAACGTAAGTATGAGTAATTTAAAATACTTATGTGAGTTTAACAATATTATTCATTCCAAGAATATAATAGCATGTACTTAGCTTGTTTTTTTTCTAAAACACACCGTTGTATTGTAGGTTACTGTACAGGCACCACACAATATCACATGTACAATTGCACATTGTACAAACAAACAACCAACGAACTGTCTGTATACCAAACAAACATTTGTTTAGAGCGACAATCAACCCTTTCCTGTACTCCCCATCCTTCCCATTTTTTACAAAACATTCGTCAAACCGTTACGTCATTGGTTATAATATCCATAACATACAGGAGGTTTATTTCATTCCATACAAAAAGGGAAATTGATTGGCGAATAATATATTATTACCTCTTTCAACAGGCACATCATATGAAATGTGTAAAACGTTGCAAATTGATTGATAAGCTTATTCGTATTCGCTTGTTATGTTGACTAATTTTACTCCGGAAGTCTTACGATGGTCAATGTGTTGACAATGAATTTAATGTGAATGTATTGTATTGATGTTATGTCTGGCTGTCCGGAAGTTAGTTTATAGAATAAAAATATGCGTGTCTTTTCCAGTCTAACCGCATGCAGGTGAATACGAGTATTTTACATGTAGCAACTATCTATCTGATTACCACTATCCAGTAAATGGTAATAGGATACTTCTTGGTATGAATAGTTGTCATTTTGGGCTTCTGACGACCCATAATGGTTGCCAAAGATCTACTAATTGCAGCCGGGCCCAACAGCTGAACGTACAATGGCGAAGCACGGAAGGGTTTCCACGAGCCGACCGCGGCAAGCGTACCTTTACCTTCGAACAACCCGTGCCGCCGGTGCGGGTGTTATAAAAAAAAGCCGTGATAAAAAACAAAGTGAATATTCAATTGACGATAAGAATTAAGTGATCTGACACACAATAATTGAAAACTTTTTAACAAACACTCGAGATCAAATATATACATGGAATATTCGACTAATAATAAAACTAAAGAGTTAGTTTGTTTGAACGCGCTAATCTCTGGAATTACCAGTCGGATTTGAAAAAATCTTATTATATTTGATGGTTCAATTCTTGAGGAAGACTTCGGAGCCAAGCAATAAGAAAAAAAGTCAGAAAGAACGTTAAGCGAAAGCGGGGGGAGGGGGGGAACAAAGACATACGGACAAAGTCGCGGGCAGACGCTAATTATTATGATAAGAGTTGAATTAAATAAATCACATTTGATCCATCGAATGGTGGAACAGATGGACGAGAATGCAAATTATTAAGATATGAAAATTGAAATTGATACTTTATGGAAAAAATATTCCAGTTTTTATTTTCATAAACTCTAAACACATAGAAACACAATTTTATTTTGTAAAAGTATCTCTTTATGAACAACTTCTGGAAGTAGATATTTAACAGACATTTGATATAAACTTATTTTGTAAATAAATAATTTTATTTCTTTGACGTCCAAAAACCTCTTGAGGACGAAATACTTATGTAGGGACCTACTTACATCTATTATGTACTGAACGATGACGGTAACAAAAGTATCTATTATCTAATCGTACCTACATTTACGATTTAAGCATATTTTTATGTTATGAAACGAACGCTTTGAAGTAGGTAGGTAGGTAAAATTAGATAACAGATACAAAGTCTGACTATACACATTGTTTAACAAAGTTATGTTTCATTCTTACCTAAAAAGTAAAAACAAACCTTTTCACACCCTGTATGAAACAGCACATTGTATCAAACAAAATGAATACCCATTTCTTGTCCTTCGTTTAATTACAGCAGCACGAAACTAGTATTTAATTAGAAAAAGCGATTCAAAGTAAATACCGTTATAGAATCCAGTACAATCGAGTTTAATCCAGTTTAATTTTAAGATACTTGGCAACAAGGAATATTCATCAACTTGACTCGAATCTGGGTCCTTTGGCAAATAAATAAGAGTCAGTGAGCCAAGCAATCGTTTATAGTGCCAACAGACTGTTGTACTGAAGTCTTTATGGTAGAACATCTAGTTATTATAAGTAATTGGGGCAGGAATCATTGTTTACGATGTAAATGTGAAGATATAATGATTTAGGGCAATGTTTCATAACATGGTCATAATGATTTGTGTAAGTAAGCCCGATCACATCATTGATATTAGCTGAATACAATGTAGTCATACAAACATCAATAAATTTGTCTTTTTCCCTTTTTTCCCTTTTTTTGTCTTTTGCTGTCGAATATTTTAATGAGTCTCTTTTCTTTTTTAACTTCCGAATGTTGGTAGGGGAAATTATTATAACCACTAAGCTTTACAGATGGCTTATTCATTATTTTGTGAGACTCGCTGAGAGTGAGAGTATCTGAGTTCCATTAGGTACATAAGCCCTGTGTATAAAATAGTGGTAGCCAGCCGTATACATTACTGGAATAAAATTAGATGAATTTAAAAAATCGTGGGATTTTATAAACACTTTACAGTAGCGTATCGGTTTTCCGGGAAAAAAAAGTTGTTGGAGTTGAAACATCTGCCAAAAATAGTTATTTGTTGTTTCAAAATCTTGGCAAAGTGACAGGCTCAATTTTTGCGGAATAATGTAAGTGCCGAGAACATGGTCAATATCGAAAAAAAATCCTAGAACTGTTCTAGCTGAGGCCTATTATTTACATTTTCATTGCAAAAATAAGACTTAAGTGACGCGGACGATGGAAGTCGACCAGTCGATTTTGATCGCCTTAAAACATAATCATAAGGTAACCGACATAGCCCGAAGAATTGCCAAACTTAAGTGGCAGTGGGCGAGGCACATTGCTCGCAGAACAGATGACCGATGGGGCCGAAAGTTTCTGGAGTGGCGACCGCGGACCGCAACACGTATCGTTGTAACGCCTCCCACAAGGTGGACCGACGGTAAAGGCAGGAACCCGTTGGATGCGAGAAGCACAGAACTGGTCCTAGTGGAGGTGCTTGGAGGAGGCCTATGTCCAACAGTGGACGTCTTTCGGCTGAAACGATGATTATGATGATGAAAACATAATCTATGGTCGATCGATGAACGTAATCCCGCTCCTATAGAACACACTGGATTGATCTTGACTGCCGATGTTATCGTTCGACGACGGGTGTGCCTTAATAATAATAGCATCTACAGACTAAAAAAACATACAAATTGTATGAAACATACAATTAAAACCGTTGGTTTTTTGATTTTTGATTTCTTACACCTTATTATAAAACAAAATTTAACTTTAGCCAGTTTTTGTATTTATTCCGACTAAGGTACAGTTCGTAATATAATACTGCTATGACACTGTAATACCGATCTAAGTTGTCGGTTTTGAATAAAAAGCATTTGAATAGTTCTTCAACATTAAGCTTATTTGTTATTATTATTACAAAAACTGGCCGGCCGAAGAAAAGGAAAACCTTGTTTTGTAATAAGAGCGTAATACATTAATCTCAGCGGCAATCAAAAGCAGACCTTTCACGCAAAAATATTCATCCAAACGTACAAATTCACGTGAGACCCACAATCCAGCGGGTTACGTATAAAGAGATTCGAGTGGTCCTCCTAAATTATTCGTAAACAAAAATATGGCTGTCATAAAGTCAGACAAAGGTATAATTTATGCCATCCGTCAAATACCTGCGTACGTACTTATGAGTGAGGTTACATTACTCACTGTATTTGGCGTGATTTGTGTACTGTGAGTGCGGATCTTGCGTTGAATGGTGAATTTGTTTGGGACTCTATACGAGGAAACTTTTTTGGGTCTTTTTTATGAGGTAGAAATCTGTAATTCGAGTACACTAATCTAGAAGTTAGAAGAGAAGATTTGAAATACAGGGTGGCCAACTCGAAGGTTTACGATTTAAAATTAAGATTATATTTCCATAACTATATTGTTTATGCTTGGAAATTTTGTATGAACCTTTTTCTTACTTAAAAAAGCGATCGCTTTTCATAATGCTTTTTATCGAATTTCACAGTCACCTATTCTGCTGAATTTGTGTCTGTTTGGTATGCACGAATATGCTGGTCATTCTTTAAGATTAGACAACACCACAGAAAAAAAATCGGGACAATTATATCGTGCCATGCTCTGTGATCAAAAAGGTATTCTTACTCGTGAAGATTTGTTACAAAAAATATGTTAATTTCAATGCGTTCAAGAACTTTGGGATAAAATAACTGAACGTCAGGTGGTGGTCATGGTCTTATGGACCGTTCAATGGTCAGTTTCTATAGCGAATGTCATTTTGCAATAAGGAGACCTATGTCCGGTTATGTATTCACTTAGTTTATTGATGCAACGCATGAAGCTTTGACATAATATACGTTCAAATTCCGCATTGTAGTTTATATTTATAACGTCTGCAGATATACAGTTTATTTGTAGTTATGAAATAAACATCAAATAGCTGCGGAGATGTAACGTACTGCTCCATGTCAGTATTTATTTATGTAAAGAAATGGCGAAAAGGTCTTACCACAAATGTATTCGAAATTCAACGTTCAATGTTCAGAAAACAATCCAAGTTGTTTCATAAAACTGGTTTTAGAAATATGAAAACTTGATATCGGTATAAAACTTTTATTTTAATGTAATGGAATGGTTGGAACCCACTCTAACTTTTCCCTTGGAACCGATACCAACATTGTATACACGGGCATGTGTATAGAATGTGTGCATCTTTATTTATTTTAAAACCCATACACTATCATCACAGGCTTACCTAATACAATAGTGTAGTTATAGTTATAATAGCTTACAATTATATGTATCTTGAAGCGACGATACATAAGTATATGACTACCCGTCGCTTATGCATTTTGCTGGTACATAAAATAATTATGAAAATTACCATAATAATCGAAATAGGTACAAATATATTCTCAAACAAAATGAAAGAGTGACGTAAAATTTATTTCCATTTTTTACGTCCATATTTATAGAGTACTATAAAATAGTCGTTAGAAAACAGAATAACTGTCTGTACGATAGTAAAAGTCGAAAGAAATATGAAAACGTCTGCCAATAACAACGTCAGTGAATAAGAGATGTTTATAACATAACTTGTAAATTATACTCTTACTGCTAAGTACTACGGATATGAAACAACCTTTATGTATATTACACAGATATTTGAGACATTTTTTTATGTTATGCAGTATAATAAAATAAATTGTTTAGAGCCTGGGTGTTATGATAATCCTATTAGCTGTGTTTAAGAAGACATTTTTGCGCAGTCCCTTCCACTTTGTATATTTCAGTAAATATTTTTCACAAAACCGGATATTTAATACGCATCCAGCTCTCAAAAACGCTGATAACGTAATTAATTCTTCGACCGCTAAAGCTTTTCATACTTCTCTTCTTTGGTGAAAACTTTTCATTTATACTTCAAAGTTAATTCTTGTCTAAACAAATTAACTGCTAAAAAATTACAAAAAAAGTATTGTCACCGGTGAATGCTCATTTGAAATGCACTCGAAGAACACTAACATTTCTTACCTAAACAATGTAAAACATGTTCCAACTATCCTACATGCATACTCATAGCATAATACAGAATCATGCATAACATACTTTGCTAATGCCTCCTACACACGAGGAAGAGTGCAAACTTGGCAGCCACCGAAACACATCAACGCGTTATATATGGCCGTACGTTGCAGCGAAATGAAAACTGATTTTTCTTGCCTTTTCTGCAATGAATATTCTTCTATGTATCTTAGCTGAAAGGGGTAAATGAACTGTGGTGACCTCTTGTGGGGTAGTATTTCAGTTTGTGTCGCGTGGTTCTGGATAAAAACAGGTTGTGGTTCAATTTCATTAGCATCGTCATATGAAGGCATTTTCAGGCACCGCATATTTTTCATACTTTGGTGCTAGCATGGATTAATTTCTTGTTACATTATAAGGATTATCTTGTAAGGGAAATTGAAAAAGTATGATGGAGACGTCTATTGAATTGTGTCATCTGATTCGAAAGGACCCCAGACATTCTTCAACCGATTAAAAACTGCACATAAAGCTTCTCAAATCCGCAGAACACTGGCAAAAATGCGATGAAATAAGCAGGTTTTTACAATTATCCGGCTGGAAGCTCTTATTCACAATTGTAAAGAAACCAGCTATTCTCTCCCAAGACCCACTAATAGTGATTTACACGGGCGTTTAAATAATTTACCTTTTGTTCAAAACCTCTGCAGCGTGGTCGCTGCTGTTAGGGCTGGCACACACATGGTTTTGACCGAATGTGAAGTAATTTTATGGAATTCACGTTAGTAATACGATGCAATATCTGTGACTTAGCCTTGAAGAGATGTCAGTTTTACGGTATATCGGTCATACATCATGGATACAGTATGCTATGAGGCAGTCACAGGCAGCTTAGTAAATAATCTGCAATGTTTTGTGCGACATATAAATACCTACTTAACTGCTTTAAGACATACTAAATTCTGGTGTCCGGCCAGTTTCTGCTAGTTACAGACGTAAACAAAACGCTTTGATAATGATAATACAATACGAAATTCAGCGAACGCGGCCACAATTCTCAACCATTATTCAGTCCAGCATTCCAGCTTAGCCAACCCTGGCTGCAGGTGAAGGCAATTTGAACAATTCAATTACGCAGTCACCACACGAGTATAATACATGTGACTTTAATTCCGTACACAATGACTCATGATTAGTCCCCAGTGAATTGATAATGAATTGAGCCAATTTTTCATTGAAATCATTTTGCAGTCCTTCAATTGATTCATGTGAGAATGGCTGGAAAATTACTTGTTTCCGTGAGGATTTTGTAGTTCTGTTGGATGGTGGAAGGTATTAATCGGTTTTAAATTGATATGTTTGTTGGAGAGGTTCTGATGTTTTCACCTCATACTTTAAAGCGATTAAAGGACGGTTTTGTTTAAAATAATAAAATAATTTTAATAACATGAGAGACTTAATATAACCTACCCTCTAGGGTAGGCCGTTAGGACATTCTTCGAAGAAGTCGCAAAATCAAACTAAATATCAACAAAAATAAGTAGGAATCCTACAAACATAAAAATCACAAACAACTACACTAGTTGACTAGTCGTGTATAAGTACTATGACTTTGTAAAGTGGAGTACATAATATATGAAAGTCGCGCATAATATTTCCAATAACGCTGGCGTCATAAAAGCTTTTTGATTAGCTAGCGAACGGTTTATAGAGCCCTACAGGCGTGTAGATGATTTGAACAGTCAATGGAAGTATATAAAGTCAGTATAGCATGTGTTATTTAATATGTTCAATTTTTTTTTAAATCGCGTAAAAACAGTGCGAGTAAACAAACAACAAACCATCCGCCGTATAATAACATGATAATTTTTAACCAATGCGCAAACTGTAACCATGAATTCAGCACATATTTCTAGACACCCCAGTGTAGAAATTTCTCGTCAGTTATCAAAACAGAAATGGCCTGTTTCATAGAAAAGTGCAATATGTACGTGGTCAAAATGTATGGCAGAACAATTTTTTTTTGTTATTAACCGACGAAAAATTTCAACGGAGTGCAGTGGGCTTCAGAATCATGGGCTGAATTCATGGCTACAGTTTGCACACTGGTCAAAAATTTATCTTGCCTAGGACAAAATGAAAAAATAATTTTGTCAAGCACAAACAATTTATTAAATGAAAATTAATTTGCAAACTGTTTTATGAAGGTAACTCGATGAAACCAAGTATCCATATAGGTTGTTATTAATACGTTTCCAAGAACTTTTTGATTAATCTTTACACGTAAGAACGTGAACATATGGAACGGGTACCTATGAATTTTAAAAACATTTTACAGGCACTTTTCCAGAAGGCCGATTTTGGTAAAAAAATAATTCATGTCGCATTTTAGCGACAATCAATCTTAAAAACTTGTCAAAAATATAACTAACTAGACTTGGGGACTTTTTGACGGATTAAGACTGAAATTAGAACAGGAACGTTTAAAAAAATAAGGGAAACGCACTCTGAATTTATTGACTAGTACAGTACAAAATTGAACGGCGTAGCGCGTAGCTGCATTGTGTAGCACGTAGCACTTAGTGAAGCACGTGACGTAGTGCGTAGCACAGGCTCGTAGCAAATAAGTGTTTCTCGTTAACAATAACTGCGTTCTTCAACGTATTGTAAATAAAAAGGGAATCATGTGGGAATTAAATGTAAGTTGGAAGATGGTAAGTGCAACACAAACATTAAATTTAAGTTTATTTTAAGTCTATTCTATTGCAATCACAGTCGTTTACAGGTAGGTACTTTTGAATTATCAAGGAGTCGGTCAGCCAAAAACATATTATTTACATACTAGCTGCGCCCCGCGGTTTCACCGGCATAAGTTTCGATCCCGTGGGAATATCGGGATAAAAAGTATCTTATATGTTGATCCTTGTTATAAACCACTTGTACGCTAAATTTCATCCAAATCCGTTCAGTAGTTTTTGCATGAAAGAGTAACAAACATCCATCCATCTATCCATCGATCCATCCATCCATACAAACTTTCACGTTTATAATATTAGTAGGACATATTCATTATTCATATATTTATTATTCATATTCATATTCATACGTATACCTTTGACATGCTCGTGATTATCTATTTTTCTTTTCACTTCTAACATCTCTTGCATGCTCACAATTTATATGTTTGAACAAATAAATTCTCAGAACCACTGAAATTGAAAAAAAAAAATTCAAGATGCAAGAGAAAAGGTCAGTGAAAGAACTATTGAAATCATCATTATTTAAAACGAAATCAATCTTCAAAAGATTTTAATTATGACAAAAAAAAATCGGTCACAAAATTTGTAGCATGGTAATAGTACCATGCTACAAATTTTGTGACCGATTTAAAAAACAATAATATGCTGCTAATAAGTTTTAAAATGAATATTTTCCGGTATACCTAACACAAGTTTGGCGGCGGCTTGCCGCACTGTTTTCATTGCGCTAGGTTTTATTAATGTGCTTCAATAATTTAATAAACCACCATGAGGGGCTAATGTGGTTATTGCATAGCGAGCATTTCATGGCAATATTAACGTGATACGCGAAAATGCTAACATATTTTGTGACAATTTTATGGTGTTGCTATTAAGTGCTAAGGTATCTTTAAAAATCTAGATTTTTATCAATTTGTTGCCAGTTTACAAAATGTTGTGCTGTACACACTACATTTTTTCGCATGAAACTAAAGTTTTATGGGAGAAAAGATGGCCTAATTATATTTCTATCTAGTTTTAGAACTAGACTAATTTTGTAGCATCAAATCTTCCTACCTCACAGTCGGCGGCTTATAGTGAACTCTTTTCAAAGACTTGATACAAATAATGATATATGATATGGTCCCACAGAATGTGAAAATGCCCACTTTATCAGTTGCCGAATGTGTCATCAGTGTGTTCTCACATATTCGTACATTAGATAGAGTTTACTCAGCTACTATTAACCACGGTCTAATATCCTAAACAAACATTCAATGTTATTATTTTATTAAAATAACATCAACAAGAAGTTGGGTTCAAAAGCAATTCATACATTTTATCCATTCCGTGTTTGTCTATAATTTAGGTAAGTAAAGGGTTTTTCAATAGGGACAAGGTATCTTTGACAGCCCAAGGTGAACATATTAGATTGTCTATTGGCGCAAATTTTTGACAGCTAAGTTAGTAAATGTTCGGCATTTATCTTTATATGATATCGCTATACAGTTGAACAGCGCGTTGAAATGATTAAAGATAGATAGGCAGCTGGACACCAAAGATAAACAAGAGGATCCAATACAAAGCACTTAACTATGAAAAACTATACAATAATACCTTAATAGCAAACTACACTAATAAATAACGAAAACGACTACTACTATTTAGAAAGATATATCTCAGAACAAATAAAGAAGATAAGACTAAAATCCTAAACCTACCTCAAGAAGACTGGATAAACCGAAATATTATAGACTCAATCAATCTACGAAACCACTTATGGCAACAAACCAAATCTCACCCAAAAGACGATGACCTACGGAGGAATTTTAATGAAGAACAGGACAGAGTAAAAAACCTAATCAAGACAAAGAAGAAAATCTACTACCACAACTTATTTCATAACAGCTACAAACAACCTAAAAAATGTGGGATATCATTAATAACTTAGTATTTAATAAAATTAGAGATAGCAGTGCTCCCCCCAAACGAATGTCAAACTCAGAAAGTATAACAAACGGTAATGAAATTTGTAACGTATTTAACTCATTCTTTGCATCAATACGCGCGAATTTAGCTAATAAAATACCAAACAAGTACCACATAAACACAGGTAATATTTTCATGTAGGACTACACACATGATATAACCTTGAACGAACTTTCTCCCTGTTACACGGACAAAATATCCCAAATTATTGACCATCTTGACACCAACACTAGTACAGGCTTGGACGGTATCAGCACAAAAGCTATTAAATGTTTTAAAAATATAATTGTCGAAAAATTAGCTAACTGTATAAATGTGTGTTTAATGCGCAGCATTGGCCCGGATTCACTTAAAGTTGCAAGGGTCAGTTCAATTTACAAATCTGGAAGTAGAACTAACCCCGGCAACTATCGACCGGTATCGGTCTTACCCGTTATTTCAAAAAACTTTGAACGAGTGTTATACAATCGTCTAAACGCATACTTAACTGAAAAAAAAATCCTAATAGATAAACAAGATGGTTTCCGCAAAAACAATATTGGTTGAAGGGGCACAACTGTTTAATGATTTACCGGAGGATTTAAAGAGGTGTGATAGTATAAAAATATTTAAGACAAAACTTAAGAAACATGTATGTACCCTGTAAAGTCGACAACGCCCCAAAGGCAAATAATTATGATATTATTATTTATCATTTAGATATAAGCACTTTGTATCTCATTTTGAACTATGTTATTTAAGTTCTTATGAGAAATGAATATCTCTAACCACAAAGTGTGCTAAGAAAACGGCAGTTAAATTCGTCAAACGAGATTTATTGGAAGAGCGATTCAACGGGTTCCTCATCTCAAGATTCGGGGACAAGACATGGCCTCCAAGGTCATGTGATTTAATGCCCCTTGATTATTTTTTCGTGGGGTTATGTAAAATCGAAGTCCTAAAGAGTAACTTTACATGTGTCATCAATGATATAGAGGTGTCATCATGTCGAATAGTGATATAAAGTTGGATTCACGCTACCATAATTATGAAGCCCAGGTGGTCACGTAAATGATAAGTATGGTATTCCATTCATGATACCAAAAAGTAAGCCTTCAAAAAAGTAAATATAATCTGATTGTAAACAATCAATGTGTTTTTTCAATTCAAATATACCCACCCGGTCCTTAATGAAAAAACCTGTACCCATAACTTTAAAAACATAAAATGTACTTAGAAAAATTATCATTGTGCTTAAACATTATTTTTTTGTTTATTTTTATGTTACTATATGAAGAACAACAAGTACTTCTACTTTCTTCCATTATGGGCGTAGTCCGGTATAAAGATACAATTTGATGGTAACCCAGCGAGGAGTCCATAATATAGAATTATTTGATTGCTCGGCTCTTAGAAATTGAAATAACCATTTAGCCTAATCCGGTATCGGATAGCAAAGTAAGCAATCTCCAAATTGCCTGTTACAGACATGTAACTGGACCATATAATGGGCATATCGGAAAAGAAAGTACTTACCTTACAATAGTTACCTTCGGAGACGTAATGTTAGACTTACGTGTTGTGATTTCCTTCTCATTATTTTGTTAGATATAATGTAAATATGGTGTTTGATAAGTGAATAGGTTACAACATTCATTTAGTAAAATCAGCAATTCGTTAATCAAGTTTAGTAATCATAACACCTTCATCATCATCTCCTGCCCTTGTCCCATGTTACTTGTGGTCGGCGCAACACGTTTTCTTCTTCCATTCTCCCTGTCAACCGTCACGCTATCATTCACTCCCTTCTCTTTCATATCATTTCTCACACAAACCATCCACCATTTCTTCGGCCTTCCACTCCCTCTCCATCCATCAACATGTATTCATCACTCTTTTAGTCACATGCGTTTCGTCCCTTCTCATCACATGCCTAAACCAAGCCAAATGATTTCCTTTCAAATTTTCTGTCACTGGCGCCACTTTCAAACTTTCTCTTATATACTCATTTCTTACTTTATCCATTCTCGTCACTTCACACATCCATCTCAACATTCTCATCTCCGCTGCATGCAATCTTTTTTCATCTGTGTTCTTCACAGCCCAGCATTCAGACCCATAAAGTACGACAGGCCTTATCACGGACTTATAAATATTCCCCTTCAATTTGCGACCCACGGATGTGGGTATTGTACATCGCTCAAATCAACTGCACATACTTCCCTCGCACGCCTTTCTCCTTCAGCGCCCACCACAAAACTTCACGAGGCACTCTGTTGTATGCCTTTTCGAGGTCAACAAATACCATGTGCAAGTTCTTATGCGCACTTCTGTATTTCTCGCACAGCTGGCGAATAGCAAAGCTGGCATCTGTTGTTCCTCGACCAGGAATAAAACCGAATTGGTTTTGCGAAATTTCGCTCTCTTCTCTCATTGGCCTTTCAATAACTTTCTTTCAAACCTTCATACTATGTGACATTAGCTTCTTACAATCTTTACTTTTGATAACTTTAAAAAAAACAAGTGTATAACATTATGGCAATACCTCGTTTCCAAAACTGGTTAAGAGACTCTCAACCAGTTTTGGAACCCTATTGGGTTGGACATAAAACGAAGTAATTTCAGAATTACGGTAATGAGTGGTCAGTTAAGTTGAAATCTTATCTATTGTTTCTCGATCTCTTTTAATAATATTTGCTTGCTGTTATGCCCCATCACAGGGCAAAGACACATACACACATTACAAATCACAAACACAAATAATTTCCTTTCAAACCGATGTCTTTTCTAAAAATGTAAAATATTTACTAACAGAATACAAAACTAAAAAAACTCATTTCTATACAAAACAACGTATAAAACAATGGACTGCAGAACGATTGAATATACCTTTCACCCACTAACCTAGTTTAGATAAACTTAGAACATCCGATCACATTGAACCGATGATCGGTTCCTATTATCTAACCAACCAGCATTGGTTCAACTTTGGTTCTTATGTCATTACTAATGATCACAGACATAGTGTGAAGAACGACTCTGTAATCTGTTAGTGTCTTAAATTAGCTGGTCTACTGATGTTTTGATAAATGATTTTATTTTGTAAGTAGGTTTGTACAAACACTTTTACACGTCAATCATATTTTAAAACTAGATGAGGTCGGCGTTTCCTATCTGACTAGTCTTGTCAACAACCAGAGATAATATGTCTGATGGACTCACCCGGACGGTGGCATGCCCAACACACGTCAGCCGTCCCGTCCCTCATTATATGTCTCCGGTAGTTATTCGTCAAGATAACTTCGTCCATAATTGCGCACACAAAACCTTCAGTTTCCCCGAAGAGGTCACTGAAACGCAGCCAGGATGCGGACGCTAAGAAATCTACACCGGGCTCATGAAGAGCCCGATAGAAGCGCCCGTGAAGCTCCTTGCTTTGCCATACCTTCTTGCGGTCATCGGTAGTAAGTACTACAGGTTTGCGCCAGTTCTCTTTCGCCATGGAGAGCGGGGTGAGTCCCTTGTCCATTGCGACCACATCACGGTGCATACCCACTTCGGCTTTTAAAAAATATTCCCTGAGACTGCACACCTCGCGGTTGTGCAGGGTCTTCACATTTAAAAATCCTCGACCCCCACACTTCCGCAGGATATACAGTCTCATCACCGATGATCGTGGGTGATGCATCCGGTTTGCGGTCAGCAGTGTACGGACCCTTCTATCTAGGGCATCGAGTTCAGTCTGAGTCCATTTGAGTATGCCGAAAGAGTACATCAAAACCGGCATGACCCAGCCATTGAAGGCGCGCCTTCAATGGCTGGGTCACCTTATTTCCGCCTTAAAGAAGACTAATTAATACCTTCTTCAGGCGACAAAAGAAGCGCTCCTTCAACGATTGCTTCATGTCAGCATCGTTGATGCCTAACGCTTCCGACATACCCAAATTCTTATAGCTTTCGAATGAGGAGAGGGATCTAAGGTGTATAAAATCCGAAAGTGGAATTCCCTCGGATTCCATAATCTCCCCCCCCCTTTACATGCATGACTGCACATTTGTCCACACCAAATTCCATCCAGATGGCAGTACTGACAGTTTCAGTTACCTTCAATAGCTCCATCAGATGCAATTTGTTAGGGGCAAAGAGTTTCAAATCATCCATGTAGAGGAGGTGAGATATGACCTGACCACCTCTCTTCAACCGGTAGCCTAGACCTGAGTCCTCCAGCAGTGTGCTTAGAGGATTCAGGGCTAAGCAGAACTTATTATTATTAATTTGTAATTTTAAAAAAAACCAGAAGTAAGTGCTACAAACGATTCGTTTTCGTATATAGGAACTGAAGATCAAAGTAGATAAATGAACGAACCAGGAAATGTATGTGTAATGGTGCAGGAACGTTGAATAGTTTAATGTTTCCTTTGAGAAATACTTGGCTTTCGATATATCTTGTATCTTTCAAAGAAATAAATAAGTGCTTGTCAAAGAGTGCATTCAGAAGTGACGATACTTAAGTGGAACTTACGAACAGCCTTCGTGACTGGTGACTGGTGCCTGGCCAATCTTTTGAACATAACATTTGTAACATAGCTCTGGCCATCACGTATTGTGAGACGGAAGTGGTCAAAAAGTTAATGAAAAAAAGGTTGACCTTATAATATGTGAAGTCCTAACGTAGCTGTTTATATTTTTGTTGACCTACATTCTAAAGAAGGCTTGGTTAGTTAGTTCATATTATTATTATAAGATATTATACATAGTTGAATGCCTGACAAAATTATAACTACAGAATCTTGTTTTGTTAGTGTTTATTTCGATTTGGTTAACCTAAATATTAGTGGTTTCAGCATGTTTTAAGTTGACTGATAGTTAAAATATAAAATACGCCTTCTTGACTTTCCGCACGCCTAATCCATAAAAAAATTCAAGACTCTTCAAAGAGTTGATGCTGAATATCACATCGATAGCCCTTATCTTATGCAGTGTACTTTCCTGCAATCTCCCACAAACCCCTTTCGATAATATCGAGGGGTGCCATAAAACGTTCTAAGGAGGGGATAAAAAATTTGTACATCAGATAAACTGAACTGTATGTAATGACATCGGCACTTATGGATTTATATGTGGTTCCTATCAATTAGGCTGTGGAAAAGAAAAGAGTACTTTTCCCATTGACGTTTATCAACCATTTTCTTGGAGAAAAGATACAGTTGGCATTGAGTTGATTGATTTTAGTACGGTTATATCAAAGTGGGTGACCTTGCTGCAAACTAAGGTATAGAAGGAATGACGAACTTGACTCCTTCCAAAATGGTTGCTCCACTGAGCAGAGGATAAAAGTGTGTTAAAAAAGCAGAGTTTGACACTTGCCCTACAGTGAGACAACACAGGCTATCTAGCCTTGATTGTGCATTATGTATGTTATACTCTAGAAAAATAGATAAAATATTACATACTAGCTGGGCCCCGCGGTTTTTTACCCGCATAAGTTTCGATCTCGTGGGAATATCAGGATAAAAAGTATCCAATGTGATCCTGGTTATAAACTATCTGTGTACCAAATTTTATTCAAATCCGTTCAGTAGTTTTTGCGTGAAAGAGTAACAAACATCCATCCATCCATACAAACTTTAGCATTTATAATATTGTAGTATTATTCTTTATTTCATCTAATTACTTATAAATTACATTTTTCAATATTTTTATAAACAAAAAGATAAAAAAAACATTAAAAAAATATAAAAATAGCAGCCCACCCGAATCGGGAACAGGGTCCAAGCTACCGGCGGTCAGGGCTCCAGAGAGAAGAACCTCCTGACAATGTGAGCCGTGTCCAGAAGTACCGCTTTCTGAATCAAGCCCTTGATCCAGCTGCCCAACGAGAGCTTCCTCAGGTGTTGGTCGCGGCTGTTGGCTATTAAGCCATTGGCTGTCACGACTATCGGCACAATGATTGCTGAGTCCACATGCCACGTGTTGACAACCTCGTGAGCCTAGTCAAGATACTTGATTTGTTTATTAGTAAGTAAATTATTAGGATACACACAAAACATCACGCGTGTTGTCCCCGAAGAGTAAAGCCGCAGTAGAACCACATTTCGCTTTCGATGGATAGGTAATATCAATATCTAGAAGACTTATTGGTGTATAAGCTCGGCTGAGTGATTGGCGTCGTCACAGTTCGTGGATTGATTCCCACATGGACCAAATATGTGTATGGCATACACATAGCTGTTTCGGGTCTGGATGTTGGTTTGAGCAAATGGAATTGTATCTGTACTGACACATACTTGCACATACTCACGATACCGAAAAAAATTGTAGGAAGAAATATTTCCAAAAAAGGTATGAATGCCAAACTGACAAGAAAAAATTGGAACTATATATATAGATATGCATAAATTATTGTACCTCTTGTTACAATAATTTACTTAGCTGCTGTATGTGTCACAATTTAATATCATGAACATCAGGTTTATGCTCTGGAGTGGTCGTTTACGGGTCCACTCCAGAGCATAAACCTTCCACTAAATCACAACAATAAATATTACTACTATTTACCATACACTTTGCATAAACCTAACGTGCCGGAGCCCAACATTTATAACAAGTATCTCACAATTTCTCATGTCTTCTTTCATGAACAGCGTAAAACATTGCGACCGAAAAATCCCACACTTGTTTCACAATTTCTGTCTTCAAAACCTACCCTTTACATCTTCAAACTCACGTCAATTTACGACTATACATACATTTCCATATAATTTAAATACATGAATGCTGAATCAATTACGCCGAGAGTACTGTATAACACAAATCTATTCGATCGTCAATGTTAACAGCCCTCTCGCTGCTCAAATCCTCAATTCCCTTCAACAAAAAAAAAAAAAACTTAACGAGTGTCTTATTATACGAGTACTCAAACGTTCCGTTCTCATAATCTGTCGTTTTCTGGTTTCTAAGCTTCATTAAAACGAAGGATCGCTGCTAAATCCCTTTGTGTAATACATCTACTTTTGTTTGAAAATCTCGGAGACCGGCTGTCGACGAAAATTAATATAAGGCTCTCTTTATTAGTTCTCGTAACAACCTCACTTGCAGGGTTAATGAACCGACGAGGGAAATATTTTAATCCCAAAGAAGCCTCATCAAAAACTTTTTGATGACAAAGTCTAAGGCTTCTAAGTTGGACGTTTTGTTCTAGTTGGATTTAATCAGGATTTACTTTGGATCGGATTGGGATTATCACTTGATCGGGCCTGGAAAACTTACGTGCTTTAATTAATACCGTCCCGTGTGTTGTTTATATTTTATTTTCTTACATTGCTCATGACTACTGGTAGTCATCATCTGCCAGGCTTTTACCCAAATATGTTGACTTCCAGTCTAACCGGATGTAGCTGAGTGTGAGTATTTTCATTGGATCGACTACCTGTCTGACCTCCACAACCCAGCTTCGGCACAGTTCGGGCTTTTGACGACCCGTAACGACTGTCAAATATTCACGAATGACAGCCGGGAGTAACGGCTTAACGTGCTTTCCGAGGCACGCAGGGGTCTTGGTATGTAAAGATGGTTGATCAACCCATGGCGATGTTATTACTTAGCCCCATGGCCCTGCCCAGCCTTCCTGTAGTACAGTATAAAAGGACTGAACATTTATTTTAATGTCGTGTCTCACAGCTACGTTGTTTTTATGCACAAATCTCACTTGTACAAAAACTCGAACCGGTATATTTACGTGTAGGCTATTTTAATTTTTTGTGTGGAAATCAATCCCGCACCATAAGGTCAGCTAATAAATTATAACACACTAAGCCCTCTGTATCCATTATTTTTCCGAATTCCATAAAAACTGTAGATTTTATTTCAAAAGCTCGTGCGTTTTTTCATCAAACAAAAACGTTTTTTAATGTAGAATGTTCTAATATAAAAGAAACGTATCTCCGCTTTTCTTCGCCCGTCATATTACCCAGAATGACAATAATGAGAAAGTAATCCGGTATCGAGTCGATCGCACGATAAGATGATAAAATTCAGCGCTGAATACGCTGAAACAGCTGCCTTTGATTATGCTTGTTTCTTGATTCAGTTTTTCTGAATATTCGACGTATCATTTTGCTGAAAAGTATGATTTTATAATGGGAAGGATGTGTATCGGTTTTCTGATTAGGGATGTGTTTTAATAAAAAAATTTTTTTTGTTTGAAAAACTAAGATGATTTCGTAATTTCTCTTTAACACTTACATCACGTTAAGACGTGTGGCTCAAGGGAAATTATGATTTAAATCCTTTATTTCATTTAAATACTTACAAATTACATTTTTAAATATTTTTATAAACAAAAGGATAAAAAAAACATTTCAAAATATAAAATATAGTAGCCCACCGGTATCGGGAACAGGGTCCAAGCTACCGGCGGTCAGGGTTCCGGAGAGAGGAACTTCCTGAGAATGCGAGCCGTGTCCAGAAGTACCGCTGATTTAAATTATTATTAGTATGTATGAACATAGTCAATATAATGTATTAGATTAGTTTGGGATTAGATTGACTTTGTGAACAAAAAAACAGAAAATACTTGCATTGTAATAAAATGCGCTTGCTTGGTAAGCTACTTATAAGCCTAAAATAACTTTAGCTAGTAACGTTGCTGTCCGAACTAATATACATAACTAACGAGAGAAATGGGCAGCTGCATCGATCGCCAGTCTAATTCGATGACCACCTAATACTAGAAGCCTGAGTCAACAAGTCTGACGTCACACGATAAAACGATACATAACAATGCTAAAGAAAGAACTAAACAAGATACATAACAATGCTAAAGAAAGAACTAAACAAGATACATAACAATGCTAAAGAAAGAACTAAACAAGATACATAACAATGCTAAAGAAAGAACTAAACAAGATACATAACAATGCTAAAGAAAGAACTAAACAAGATACATAACAATGCTAAAGAAAGAACTAAACAAGATACATAACAATGCTAAAGAAAGAACTAAACAAGATACATAACAATGCTAAAGAAAGAACTAAACAAGATACATAACAATGCTAAAGAAAGAACTAAACAAGATACATAACAATGCTAAAGAAAGAACTAAACAAGATACATAACAATGCTAAAGAAAGAACTAAACAAGATACATAACAATGCTAAAGAAAGAACTAAACAAGATACATAACAATGCTAAAGAAAGAACTAAACAAGATACATAACAATGCTAAAGAAAGAACTAAACAAGATACATAACAATGCTAAAGAAAGAACTAAACAAGATACATAACAATGCTAAAGAAAGAACTAAACAAGATACATTACAATGCTAAAGAAAGAACTAAACAAGATACATAACAATGCTAAAGAAAGAACTAAACAAGATACATAACAATGCTAAAGAAAGAACTAAACAAGATACGTAGAAATCAAAATTGTATGTTATTAAAGTTTGCGGATATTTACATTATCACTTATACTGTAGGGAGTTTGGGTCTCTTTTAGTTTTCCTATATCTTCGTTTTGGCTGGTTGCTTTTTAGTTGTTTTCATTAGGTACAATGTCTGTGTAATTTGGGAAGCTGATTTTTCCTATGTAGCGTTACATGTGACAAAAAATAAGGCAGAATATGAAGATCGAAATTAAATTAATTGACGTAACCTACCCATTTTTGAAGTACCTACTTACACTGCGCTGTCGCATATTTTAATGAATCAAGGATAATTATATATAAAAGTTTTACTGACACTGACTTTCCTTACGTTGTCGATCGACGATGACAATGGATGTTAACCTAGCAACATTACAATCACTTAGAATAATGCTAAGAGTAAGTTGTCAGAGTAAAACTAATCTCGAGCTGAACTCGGTGCAGCCAGGACTTGCGAGTGCAACATGTCAGATTTAATAGTTAAGCTCAAGTAAATCAAGTTACGGAACAGAGAGAACATGTTGAAACAAGTTCCAAGTGTACCAAATGCTTTTAGTATAAACTTGTTAACTAATTCTTTCGACTCATCGGGTTAGGGGAAGAAAACTTAATGATTTGTTTGTATTTTTAGCTTTACTTTGTTATCTTGGGTAATAGTTATAATATACTCACATATGCGATCCATGAAAACACAATGATGAGATTCAATACGCCAATATTTTGTCACAGAGAAGAATAAGAACCCAACTGTATTACTACTGCGGCCATTTTGCAGAAGGAATAACTCCATGTTTTCTTACATTTTTTTCGTGCTTATTCGATTTTCCGTTATGAGAAAAAAAATAGAGGTAGTATAGTTTACCGTTTATGAATATTATTATTGTACAGTCAACAAAAGAGATAATTATGCAGGGTTGTCGGATATAGTTGAAGTTTAGTAGGAAACCGGTGGATGTTTTCGAATGAAATTTAGTTTCATAAATGAACTGTTTGTTTTCTATTAATTCAATAAAATGTTATCCGAAAACATCAATCGTTTCTTACTAGACTTCAACTATATCCGACGACCCTGCATACTTATCTCTTTCCTTGAACATAATACTACCCTTAATTATCTATAGCATACAAAGCTGTTCTCAAAAATTAGTGCTTACGTATAATATGAGATTAACGTCTGTACAAACACCCAAACCCACTCACCACTCATGAGAAATTAAAATAATTAAGCCTGACGACTCCATCGTGGCATATAGTTTATGTCAAATTGTCACGTTTTACAGAAAATGTCACAAATATCTACAAATAACACGTTAACTATTTTGGATTCATTTAATTCCAGTTTAATGTCATCGCATAAATTCAGAACGTGTTCAAAGTAAAGCAGCATGCCGTGAACAGGTCGGTAATCGAACGTGTGTCATATTCTGTGAACAGATAGCGAGCGTTCTTACACATAAGTTACTGGGAAGACGTGCATTTAGGATGAACATAAGTCATTGCTAAAGAATTATTGAAGGTTAGGTTTGTAAATAAATTGAGAGAAATCAAACTCAAACATTATGCTTTGCGAGCAAGTCTTTAGAATCGATACGCAATGTTTTCATAATAAGTGAAGTAGACACAATAATTTTAAACACTAATTAGATCTTTCTACAATTACAATAACCTAACAATAAAGGTCCTTACCTAAAAAATGTCTAGTACCCACCCAATTACAGCTCCCGAAAAGAACTATAAACAAATTCACAACGAGACTCTCACCTAAATTTTTAACAAGCCTAAAAACAAACAAACTCTTAACGATCCAAAAAATCAACGAAAGAGTCTCAATGGCAGGATGAATAAAAGATGATCCACTGTCAATCCATTATTGTTCACTTGGTGACTCCGGACAATAAACATTCAGCCATTATGTAGACAGACAAACAAACGACAGTCATCAACATAATCTGGAAATCAAACGACTCCGAGCCATTTTAATCCGTCTCCTTTTAATCAAAGGACGCTATTGTCAGCTTAATTGTGTGAGATGCTTAATCGTCAGCCGCCATATTCGGAATTGTTCGGAAACTTTCGGATTTATAACTAAGCTCTTTGAAACTAGAAGGTTTAGATGAGAATAATGATAGAGTCTTAAGTAGTAAGGCTTTTCGCTCAGATGTGACGATACTTTGAAGTAGAATGCGTGGATGCGTATTAAGGGGGTGCCTTATGTAACTTTGCTGTACGTCTGGTGTGCCGTGTGACTTTGGACGTGGTATTAAATATTTCTATACTTTCTGTCATTTACTCTGAAATATGCAGTGAAGTCAGAGAGATTTTGTAAAGTGTGAGTTGGTCAAAAAGCGTAAACTACCACTGCATATTATAAACAATTATCTTTTTATGAGTTCATCTAAGCTTCAGAATTTGTAGTATCATAGACTTTGGAAGTACCAAATTTTATAGTTGCTGTTAACCTTGAAAATGTATACATATATTGAGAAAATAATACCTCTTAATCATTCTACAAAACGGCCACTGTTATGAACATACTTCAAAGTAACTGGTTCGTAATAATACTTCCCGGTGACTTTAATGTAAACTGTTACAAAATTTACATAAAACTCACTAATCTACTCCTCAACTTGTATAAAATTATTCCCCGTACTTAATTTTGTTTAATAAGCTTGAAATATTTTTAATTAATTTGCCAAAGGTCTTAGCACTTTGCGAGATAGGAACTGAGAAAATTAATTCAGAATTTTCGTAAGATTTCAAAGTTTCCGAAATATGCTGTACGTCGGCGAAGTTGTACGAATTCGATACGAGAATATCCGAAGTCGGCCGAAGTGTACCGAATCGGAATATCGGAAAACGATGAACGTCGCGGCCCGACGCCTGAGACAAGACATTAAGTTTTAAAAGATGGCCACGAAATGCGGCCCCGCATTGTTCTGGACCATTTGCTTGAAAAAACAAGAGGGGAATCCAAGGTGTGAACATTTTGCTAGAAAGTTACACTTTTTACTTCGAGAAAATTACATTAAGTGTAGGAGGAGTCAACTTAATGGATGAACTCAGTGCCAAAATAAATTGCGGGTTTTTGACGGCCGCTCCGATATTTCCGCTTTGCTCGAAAATGTTATTTCTTAAAATCGGAGAGCCCTTATATTAAATGTTATTCGTTCATGGATCACTGGTCATAAAGCAAAACGAGAAAATAGGGAATAATGTCTGAAATAAATTTTGGTATTTTTAATTTTTTGATTGAGGGTAACTTGATGGATTTTACTTCCCCTCACTGAGATTGCTCACACAAAGGCAGTCTTGTTTTGAAGTTCAACAAAAGCTTGATCTTTGACAGAAATCTTAACCTCCATTGCAGAAATTTGGAACAGTCCCTCTTAACTTGGCAACGGGATTCCATTTACTCTATTAATTGTTCACAGTACAATGGATATCCTGCCACGATCTTCAATAATAGGCCACTTTGTGATGAGTGATCCGGGGTGCATAGAGTAATTGGGTCAATGTGTCCGTATCTGTTTTATGATCTGCTCTTGTCATGTCACCCTCATTAAGTCATGCAGTATTAAATAAGATTTTGATGAGACACTTCAGAGAAATTGGAAGCTACGTCTAGTACAAGAATATTTGTATAATCACAAAGTTGCCACTATCGTAACGTTTTGATTCAAAACTTTTATGGTAATTTGTCTCGAATAAAAACCATTGATTGCCCATAAACATGTCTAGCGGTGACCGATCTTATTTATACGGGAGACGAAGGATCGTTCTTTACAATCATTTGTCGAACGAGACCCGAAAATCGAAGCCTTTAAATTCAGTAGGCCATCAAGATGCAATAACAGAGCATACCGCCTCGTAAAACTAGGACATTCAGAAGAACAAGCACTTTGTTAGGGGCAACACATACAAGCTATCGTATCTAGCGCCCTTTAGCCCGCAGTATGTGCGAACGTCGAATGGCTGGTAATTTGGCGACAGAGAAAGGGTGGGCCCCGGCCATTTGATAAAAGGCGCTTTTTATGAGAGAGAGGAACGCGTTAGATAGACCACGAGCGCATGCTCACTTGATTTACTGGGATAGGGACGATACTTTTTAAAATTGATACTGAAACAACTTTTGAGCTCGATAAATAAGTTTTTTATCATGGCAATAAAGTAAATCTTCTTAAAATACCAGCTCAAAATGTCTTTACATAAAAGTAGGTAGTCACTTTATATTAACAATCGTTTTAAAATTATGTTTGAGTGCACGAATCTAGTTATATTAGGTTTTTTTTCTCCTTAATCTGGTATTTTTTAGGAACCGTAAAAGATTAAGCCCTTATTAAACTTTTGACAGAAGGTACAACAATGATACATGTATTTTTTCTTTCTTTCTCTATCCTTCGTAGTAACAGATTCCCCGTAAACAAACCGCTAAACCATTACATTTTCATCCTTACAATTTCATTTCTCTCTTACTCAGGCCGGGACCAGCAGGTCTTTGACAAATAATAGTTGTGTTTATTTGGCGGCGATTTCATACGCTGGTGACGCGTGACGAATGTCGGCTTTAAGTGGAAAAATCGCTGTCGTCGCGTTGCTTACATTTTTTATGAAAATACTCCTATAAGGAAAGCCGAGGTTGGCTGCGCTTAGCGTAGTCCGCTTTTATGTGGCTGTAAGGCGCGTTATTTATGAACGATATGTGTTCTTAGTATCCACATTTAATTCTGTAGACGGAATATAAGACGGAATAAGATAGTAATACGGTGGTTCGTGGTGTTTGTATGTATGTTTGTATGTATGTATGTATGTTTGTATGTATGTATGTATGTTTGTATGTATGTATGTATCTATGTATGTATGGCGTATTCTGCTTTTGTTTCGTGTGTAGGTTGAATATAAAAGCTGCCCACTCATCATGAAATACTAACATAACATAGGAAATGAAACAACTTACTGCATTTTGTGAGTACGTTTACCCATTATTTTTTCATAAGAGAAAATCTGCCAGTGATTACTGATTATGAAAACATTTCCCGCACATTCACAAATCATGTAAAACAATACCGATTGAAATTAGTCAATCAGTATTGTTTCAATCATTATTAAATGATTTTGGCTGCTAGAAATGAAAAGCCAAATAACTCGTTAATTTCTAGGAAGACCCTTCAAGGTAATTTGGAGAAATGTTTTAGCTTCTCTGGCTAATTAGTGGAAAGGATAAATAGCTTTACACGTAAACACATATGCGGTGTACCAGGAAGCGACGGCAGTGATCCATCTGATGACACGACCGTCTGTCAGTCTGACCGACACTGACGGGCGATCGCTCTCACACGGGCTAAGGCATGAGAAACTAACGGCGAGACGAAGTGCAGGAATATGCACATATTAATAACCACCTTTTAGGCTTTCACTTATAATAATCCGTAATCAATGTAATAGTTATTGAACCTTTTGGATTTATCCTTAGACTAGCAACCCACCCCTGCTTCGCACCGTTTTACAACTCGACAATGTAAGTTTATTCTCCCTTAATTCATTTAACGCAAATCTGCTGGAATAAATATTCTGAATGATGCAATGATGGTGAAAATCATGTGAAAATCCGTTGCGCAGTTTAGGAGAACAACACGGTCACGAAGATACAGGAAAAGTGACTTTAATTTTTAATATATACGATGAGAGTTCCCACTGCTGGGACACAGGCCTCCTCATAATAGGCTGATTATGCTTATAATCAGAGTGCATCACAAAGGTAATAGGTACAGGTTCTTCGTCAACCTTCTCATAGGATTTTCATTGTTACACAGACTTCAAAACACGAGGCGTGTTATAGGTGAGTCCCATACATTTTGGGTAAAGTAACCGACGACACTACCCTCAAATAGATTGCTGCCATATTTTAGTAACTACAGGACTCAGAGGTTGTTGTCCCTTCGCATTTGTTAGGCTGTGTCACCGCAGCTACAATTTTAGGTGTTATGAAGACCGGGTTTGTACTCATACCTATATATATTATTTACTGTATATTTCTGTATCGATATCTTTATAACGGCGCAGGATAGGCTTTACTAGAACAGGTTATCGTATTAGTGGTTCAGCAGCTTCAATATTATCAAGATTGTCCCGGAATATAGCAGTTCGTCGTGGGCATCGTACGACAGCGGCTCCCCTGACATCATCTCCTCCTGAGATCCTCATATCCTCCTCCTCCTGATGTCATCAGTGGGCTAAGACCACCACAACATGGGTCCATGAAAACGTCCAACGGCATCGCGGCAGGCTCAGGCGTAAATAGCAGGACGAGCTTGACCCCTATAGGCGGGATTGGTCCTATTTGGCGCAGTAAAATAAAAAATAGATTAAATCATAATAAAAATATACAAAGAAGGCATGAACATTGATCACCACGCTTTTTGCATTTAATCATGATGATTTCAATTATAACAGACATAAAGCAAGTTTCACTGAATAACATACATGCAACATAGTGAATACAGTTTATTTATAGAATACATTCACTTTCAACCTTGAATGTGAGTAAGTAAAGTTACAGTGGGCGGTAAACACTCCGCGAGTGGTAGCAATCCATCTGAGAACGAAACCATCCCACACTGACAAGTAATCGTCCCTAACACTCTCATGTTTCATAAGAAAATGGGGGAAAAGAAAAACAACGAATGAAAATTGAATGGTGTTTTATAAGTAGCTAGAAGCCTGTTATACTGGTGATATTAAATACCTGCGGTTAATATATCATTTATTACACCATAGTAACTTAACGAAAAACAAAACAAAGTTTTAACAATAATATGTAACTGTTAAGAAAGTTTTTAAGAAAGAAAGCAGGTGACGTTCTGTAGTGTCTACTTACCCCCATGAGAAATAGGCGTAAGTTTATGTATGTATGTTTAGAAATTCCCTGGCCCTATACCACCAAACTTTACAAGCCCACAATTCTACAAAATTGTTAAATTGTAGAAAAAATTGCGTAACACAGAAATTACAAATATATGAGTTACAATTTATAATACCATTTATATCCATGGTATCAGTGTATTGAGTATATGTCAGAGCCATTTCAATTTTCAACTACCTATTCTTTTCATAGACATCCAAGGGCACCTTTTCATTGTCATCTATTTCCTTATTCAGTTGGTAACAGGACTCATTTGACGCCTTTAATAGGCTCAAAACCTCATTGATTTTGAACTATTCGAGGTGAGCACAGGCGCTGCGAATCATAATCATGATTAAACTGTAATAAAGATGTGACAAGAAATGGGAACAGAGAAGGTAGTTGTGTTTTGGGTATTCTCCTTTATGGGGTTTTCCGGAAAAACACAAGTCATATGTAATTTTTTTCGTTACGCTAAATTGTAAACTTGTAACTACAATTTACATATACTTGTAACGTTTTTCCGTTGCAAATTGAATGGCCTAGAGTTTTGTGGCACACGCACTTAGAAGATTTACAAATATATAAATTGTAAATTGTAATTCTAAAGTTTTGTGTTATAGGGCACCGGCCACATCATTTCATACAGTAACTCGTAGTAATTATCATAATGCCATATACATAAGTACAGCCATTAAAACAACCGTAAGTATAAAAGTTAAAATGCTACATAATATCAAATAAACAGGACTACAATCGGTATAACAAAGTTTTTAATGCTACCTATTATTCTGGTCGACCGAGAATACAACAAGAAATCATTTCCAAACTGGTATTGAGAATTCTTGTTCGAAAAACAATGGAGTAAAAACCAGGACGGTACTTGGCAGACTACAAAATCTTGGAAGTTCGTAAGAAACTAATCCCGGAAGACTAATAGCAGTAACAAAGCTTGAATTCGTGAAGTGGCAGACAAATGGTAACTATTATGCAGCAGTATATGTTAAAGTTACAATGTAGAATGCTCGCAATCCGTCTGGGACACAACCGTCCATCGCGTCGGACGCGTGATAAAAGAGATTGGCGAGAAACATGGAAATTATTTTAAAAAAATAGATATTGCCACATACAGGCGAGATATATTTTACCTTATACCGACATATTTTTAAATATATCAAGACATGACCATAGTGAGCAGAACATGGCCTAGAAAAGGATGTCCCGTGTAAATGAATGGCTTGCAAATAAAGGTAAGTCTTCACAAAGGTACGTAGTATTACAAGCCCGTTAACCGTCACTGCTCTACATGAGACTGATTAAAGATGCATCAGAACGAAAATTGTTTAAAAAATTATAACAGGTGAATATAAGATTGTAGCAATTTTTTTATGATATCCTGATTTTAATGATCGCTTTTCATTTATTATCTTCATGATACGACTAACCTGTTAGAAAAGATGACACAATATTTTTACATGAATAATGAATACCGGTATATTACCCAGTGACTACCCAGTCACTGGGTAATATACCGGTATTCATTATTTATTGCCTATGTATAGAAAGAAAGTAAGAAAAATATTCTAACATTGAATGTTAGAATATTTTTCTTACTTTCTTTCTATACATAGGCAGCATATGAAAATTGGTATTCAGCTGTATCCGCTTAGATTGAAAGCCGGCCCCAACATAGTTGGAAAAAGACAGAGGCTATGATGATAATGAATGGACGTAAGCCAATTCGCCGTCCGCTTCTACCTTGCATGCCAGCTACACATGAAACTTGGCTGGGCACCACAATGATAAGTTAAACGGATTGCTGCGCGCCTCGTGTGCGGCCTGTCATTAATTCTTGGTGTAATTTCGCCTTCAATTAGCGGTAGGTACATGCCAATAACTCAGGATACCGGAGTTCTGCTTAAATTAGACAGATGGAGGTGAATAAGTGATGTAAGGAAATGTATGGGGGTTTGAAATGTCATAATTAGATAGGTCCATTTCCGGTATTCGTATTGTAAACACCAGTGTCAGTGCTCCGTAAAATTATCTCATATACATAGTCTAAAGACAGTTTTTCACAATAATACTACACCCAAACCAAAAACTAAGTGTCATTGTGTGATATTAATAACAAATCATCGCGTTATTTGCTGGATCTTCACGGATATCGGAGAAAAAAAACATTGACAAAACATTGAGGTTAGATTGTATCCATAGACTAATTAACCAATATGGAAAACACTAAGCAGTCACCTGTCAGACTAGACTTCTGACACATAGCTGTCAAAGCTCGCCACATGTGCTGCTAACAAAAAAAAAAAAAAAAAATACGTTCCATTTCACGTAAAATATGGACGAACAATTTCAACTATTATTCGACAAGATGAAGATTGAAATGCAAAATCAAACAACTGAACTAACTAATACAATACTCGATAAAATGGAAGAAAAATTAAAACCCGTCCTAGAAGAAAACCAAATATTGAAACTTAAAGTAGAAAAGCTGGAAAAAAAGGTGGAACTTCTAGAGAGAGATAAGAAAAGCAATAATATAAAAAGTAATAATATAATAATTCATGGTTTAGTGGAAAAAGAACAGTCGACACTGGACTTAATCAAGTGTATTAGAAAGTGTTTTTTGGATGAACTAGGCATAACTATAGAACATTTTGAAATAAATAAAATCTACCGTATTGGCACAATAAATCAAAATGGGAAGCCGAGGCCTACGCTCCTGGCATTGGCTTGTGGATGGAAAAGACTGAAATCATGAGAAACAAAAAGAAACTAAATGAGCTATATATAACAGAAGACTACTCAAAAGAAACATTAGAAATAAGGAAGTCATTGCAACCGAAACTAATGGAAGAAAGGCAAAAAGGAAACTTGGCGTACATTAAATATGATACACTTATTGTAAAAGAAAATCCAAGGGCCATAGATAAAAGGAAGAGAGAGGAATCGACCTCACCGCAAGCTGAACTACAGTCAAGGAAACAACAAACAATAAGCACGTCTAAAGATAATAGAATCAATGCATTCGATATGATGAGAGGACGTTCTCGCTCGCTATCAAGAACCGCAACAACAACGAAGCAATAGAAAATAGATACCGGATACCAGAATAAACAATATAAAAAACATAAACAAAAAAATAGAAAAGAAACACTCTCCCCCAAGCCGGCTGGTCCCCGTGAGGGAAAAAGACCACAACCCTCCAGCAAGCACTAAAAATACAATTGGCATAATAAACCAACAACGACAAACTCTCCAAATTGGAACATTCAACGTAAGGTCACTATCAACAACAAAAAGATTTATAGAACTAACACACATGCTACAAAAAATAAAAATCGATATACTCGGCTTGGCAGAAGTTAGAAGAATGTGCTATGCAATTGGATAACATGAAAAGTATGTTTTCTGTTACAAAGGTGAAACACTCGGCCAATATGGAGTTGAATTTTTAATAAACATAAAACACAAAAATACAATGTCAGTTTTTCAGCGATCTCAGAACGAGTCGCTCTTTTAAAAATGAAATACAACAACCAACTGCTTTTAATAATACAAGTATACGCACCTACTGAAAAAGCTACAGATGAAGAAATCAACTCATTCTATTCAACCCTGCAGATAGCCCAAAGTCAGGCAGGAGATAACGTATTTGTTATCGGTGATTTTAATGCAAAAGTTGGCCAACTGAAATCAGAAAACAGTGAAGACTTTGTTTTGGGAAAATCTGGATACGGGAATAGGAATGAAAGAGGAGAGAAACTAATTCATTACGCATTGGAACACAAACTGACAATTATGAACTCCTTTTTTAAAGCTCGAAAGAACCGCAAATGGACCTGGCTCTCCCCTTGTGGTAAAACAGAAAATGAAATTGACTTTATACTGTCAAACCACCCCAAGAGGATTAGGAACATAGAAATATTACATGGCTTTGGATTCAGATCTGATCATCGCCTAGTTAGAGCTACGTACATGATAGACCAAGGAAAGAAGTGTAGAATATCATTCAATGTACAACTTAAGCTACTAAGGACGAATGAGGATACATCGTCAAACTTAAAAAACCTTGAGATCAATATACGTCAACTGGAAAGATACCAAGAAGAAGATATTCAACCTTTTTACAACAAACTAGCTAACATCATCAACACCAGCCTTGTATGCAGATCAAAAAATAAAATACTAAAAACTACTAACAAAATACTTAGTGAGTCTATTAAAACTCTTCTCACAAGGCGAACGGAACTTCTGAAAACGAAACGAAAAACTAAAGAGACGAAGGAAGAACTAAGCACACTATTTAAAACTACAAGTAAGACAATAGATAATGACTACAAAGAATATAGACACAGAATCATTGAAAATAACCTAAACAAACACAGAAGCACGAAAAGAGCCTATAAAAAACTGATCATACACAAAAATTAGATTCCGAACTTAAAATCAAAATCAGAAGAAACAAAAATCAGAAAAGATATCATGAGCTGCGCCACAGACTTCTACAGGGAGTTATATGCGAAATCGATTTCTTGTATCAATACAGCCGATACAGCAATAGTAAATTCACAAAACATGAACGATTTGCCACCAGTGGATGAAATAGAAGTCATAAAACACATCAAGAAACTCAAACCAGATAAAAGCCCTGGTCCTGAAGGCATACAAAATAAAGCACTGAAAGCTGGAGCTATTCTGCTAACTCGCCCACTTACGTATTTGTTCAATAACGTTTTGAATACAGGCCAGGTACCGATGCAGTGGAAAAGATCTGATATAATCCTTATGTACAAGAAAGGAGACCCCAAGACATCTCTAACTACCGCCCGATTAGTCTTCTTTCGAGCGTGTACAAATTGTTCACGTCAATCCTACAAAGCCGGCTGAACTCGAAGATAGATAACTATCAGCCAGTTGAACAAGCAGGGTTCCGTTCCGGATTTTCTACAACGGATCATACAAAAGTCCTACAACAAGTAATGCAGAAATACAAGGAATTCAACAAGCCACTTTACATTGCTTTCATCGATTACGCCAAAGCGTTTGACACGATCTCTCATGATGCTATTTGGGAAGCGCTGAATAAATGCTACATAAACGAAAATTATGCAAGAGTACTGAAAAACATCTACGAGGGTAGCGTAAGTCAAGTTAAACTGGAGACGCGAGGGCCTGATATACCGATCTGTAGAGGAGTGAGACAAGGAGACCCCCTCTCACCCAAGCTGTTCATAATGGTACTACAACACATCTTTGACAACCTTAACTGGCAGTCGGAAGGGATTAGAATTAACAAAGATCGACTTACTCACCTCAGATTCGCGGACGACATTGTCTTATTTGCTGAAAAAAGCAAACGATTAGAAAGAATGATAAGTAGTTTGAATGAAGAAAGCGAAAAGGTGGGGCTCAAAATGAACGAGAATAAAACTAAAATAGTGAGTAACAGCTACGCTAACGCCAAATACTTGAACGAGAAGCTGCTTGAATATGTGAGCAATTACATATACCTGGGAAAACAACTGTCATTCGATGACAAAAATGAAGAACTAGAGGTCGAGCGGCGTATTAACATGAGCTGGAAAAAGTTTTGGTCCCTGAAGGAAATCTTGAAAGGGGAATTCCCCCTCTACCTAAAGAAAATTGTCTTGGACACCTGTGTCTTACTTACTCTTACATACGGATGCCAAACGTGGACATACAACACAGAAATAAAAACTAAACTAGTAACATGTCAAAGATCAATGGAAAGAAGCGTACTAAAAATAAGAAGAATACAAAAAGTAAAAAGCAAAAAAAATAGACAAAAAACTAAAGTTATAGATGTCTTACAATACGCCCTAAAACAGAAGTGGCAGTGGGCAGGACGTATAGCAAGACACACAGACAAAAGATGGACATTACAGACAACTATATGGAAAGGGCCAAGAGGAAAAAGAAGAAGAGCCCTAGGAATAGGTGGATAGAAGATATAAAAGCAATAGCAGGTAACGATTGGAGAAAGAAAGCCATGGACAGAGAGGTTTGGAAGAAGCTGGAGGAGGCTTTTACCCGAGAAGGGGTTCCGATCAATGGTACTGAAGAAAGTAACGATAGCGAGTAAAAGAAAATGAAAGAAACTTATAAAAGTTTCACAAAGAGAAGAAAAAAAAACTTTATATTAAAACGCATGTAATAACAATTATTATTGGGGATTGGAAATAAATGGGCTTTATTATTATCTCCTTTATTATTATTATTAATTAGAAGATACCTTTGAAATAAAGTAAAGGAGTTAAGGCCGACTCGACACTTCCAATTTGGTATGTGACGCTTTTTTTTTTTGAAGATTCTTTATTCATCATATGTTTCGGTTGTTTACAAAGTAGGTAACAATCTTTTGACAAAAGGGTTTACTCTTAGAAAAGCTTTAGACAGCTGATGATGATTTTGCATTAAGGCTATGAACCTAACATTCACGGGTATACAATACCGAAATTCTGACAGGTATCAACACAACTACAAAAATCTTAGACAAAACAAAAAAGAAAAGATTCAATACTCCCCTGACGCGCTGACTCGTCACATTGATAGTGTCATAAAATGTACCGTGTCACATGAGTAACAGTATATCTTTTGGAATTCCTCCTTACACAGAAATAAAAGACGATTCCCTTACTTGTCCTTTCCACATGTGACGCAGTCAACGTCACGACGTCACTCCTCATCTGCCCGAACGACTTGCAACGATCGTATTTAATAATTCCTGTTATTAATCAAATATTTTTCTTTCTTTCTTATTTCCTAAGAATATACTATATGACATTTTCCCCATTTTCCGTATTCTCCCCTTATTGTGAGCAACAAAGGATCTTTGACGTTCTCCTTGCTATTGTTATTTCGATAACACACGTATTTCGTTTCCAGGTGTTATTGTTAAGATCCGTTCAGGTGAAAGTAATTTGTAAAAGGCTAGGGGGTAAATGTCGGGATTAGGGGCGAATGGAAGTGTTATTCAACAATGGTGATGGTAACAGTTCATTCCGCACGGTGTCGGTATGCAACAGTTTCTACGGGATATGTCGATACACTTCTGGAACCACACAGTAAATGTTTTTCGTATCTCTCCAAAATTTGATCAAACGTGATCTGCGTTAGCTTTGCACGGAACGATATGTCAACACAAACCACGAGAGCTGACTCTACACACCCTGTGGACTTGGCAAACACATCATTCATACAACAAATAGTTATAAAATAGCACAGTTTAGTCGATCATCTTTGTGAGCCCTTTCTATTCTCTAAAAGGTGGTCAGTGAGATGCTTAGCAAAGTAACAGATGTAGAGCAATTATTCGCAAAGTCTGACACTCGATTTAGTACTTCAAAATGAAACGAGATGAAACCACCCGTCAATCAACTCAAAGTCCACAAAACCCTTGCTCGCTGCGGTGCGACTAAATTCCAAATAAAAACCTTTTAGCACATTTTCAAATTAACTTGGTCCACGGAGTCCACCTCGCCCGAAATCCATTTACTATGTAAAGAAAAACCTTTACAAACCAATGTCAACTACCTAAGTGTATAAAAAGTCCGCCTAGCAGAGAGCCACTCGCCGGTAAATCTTATTATTAGCAATAATCGTGGCATTGTGGCTCGCGGGGTCACAATAGGGGCCCGTAATAATGGACTGCCGCACAAAAGGCCTGCCCAGTCCTTTTTACCGGGATTGTGGGCCTAGCACTGTGTACAGACCGAATTTAAAGCAATCGGATCAAAGAATTATGGCCCAATAACTTATATGCCTAGTTTGTGCTTTATTTTATTAGTCTATGAGAATAAGTTACGCGTTTTTATTTGCTGTGTTTTAGCAGACAGACGTGTGTATATTACAAATAATCTCAGCTTAGATTTTTAGTCTTGTTTGTAGTATTTCTCAAAAAGGCTTTTCTTAAAAAATCCAGTCTTTTTATTTTATGAAATACGATCACGTCGCCATAAAATGGTGGTAGTATGATGTGTTTCTGAGAACAATTACATATTCATTTATAAAAATGTTGACAGCTATGTAAACAAAAAGCAATAAATATATATTTGATTAAACCATAAAGTTTTACGAATGGTGCGTAAGTACTCAATTTAAAGACGTAAAAATGGATTTGATTGTACTCGGACTTTTATAGCTTTTTAGTAACCGATACAAATACTTTTATTAAGAAGTATAATAAATCTACTCTGTCTCTGTGTTAATTTTTGGTATTTTTTGTAATTTAGTAATCACTATTTCACTGAAAAACTATTTTTTACCTTGAGACACCCCAATTTATTTTACCATGTTGCCTGGCCATGTCACTGAATAAAGTATCTACTTTTAAGTTAGTTATTCAGTTTCTTATTATTAGTTATTATGTTTACGTCTCTAGACATTTCTCGGGACCCTGGGAACCCCAGGGTCCCGAGAAATGTCTAAACCTTTGGAGGACTTACGAGGAGCAGAAGCCAACTCACAGACCCGTTAAACGTTTCTCATTAAATGAAACACCAATCGACGATTATCCCTGTTCACACTATGTAAGTGCACCCAATGACACCCGAATGGAAATTAAACAATTAATATTCATATAAGATATTATATAGATTATATATTTTTTTAAAATAAATAATGTATATACATTAAATTATTCCATTAATATATTAAATTTTTAACATAATATTTATTAATTAATTAAATAATTATTGGTCGGTGTAGGCCTATTGCAGGGTATGTAAACAAAGGTTCAGTTCACTCAGCCACCCAAACCCATAATCCAATGATTATGGGTTTGGGTGGCTGAGTGAACTGGATATCTGGAACCATGGAAATACTAATTGCCAATGTTTAATATAATACATACACATATAAAATGGCAGTAAATTTATTAGTTGAATTATTAGTTTTAAAATTAAATAAAACCATTAAATTTATTTGTATGATTATTTCAATTACAAAGTCGAAGTCTTTATTAACGTGTTTTATTCCGTGCTTCTTTTCGAATCGCCTGATGTGTCTCTCGAAAGCAATAATTAAAAATCCGCCAGACGTTGCATATTCACAACTTTCCTCTCCCATACATCTATACAGATCCGAGTAATTGGACTGCGCCATTCATTGGGCATCCCTTAACATAATTAAACTACAAAATGTTTTATGAGGTTTCGTTCCGTTGACCGAATTGCTTTGTGGGTCAAGGCTTGAATGTACGAATTTCAGATGGAAGAAGCTGTGCAGCTGAAAGTGAAGCTTAACCCTGTTCGTCCACGACGCTACTCAAAGGTTACTCTAATGCTGCAGCAGCACCTGGAATCTGCAGGCTACCCAACTCCCTCACCAACTTACAGCATTGGTATCGTGTTTGGGCTTATTGAAATGGTTTCAACGAATAGGTTATAGATAGATGATCCTAGTCTGATGGTAGAGTAGCAAAGAGAAATCAGGATAAATTAGTAACTAGCTTCATTTTGGGAAAAATACTTACGTACAGCTGCGCAGATTTCTACTAGTAATATATAAAGTTTAAAAAGCAGGAAATCAAAGTTAAATTAAACATTTGAAAACCCCCCACACAAACAAAAACATATGAAAAGTAAAAAAAATATAGGTATTGGCCCTTAAGTTGTAGGCAATACTTTGATCCAACGTCCGTCGTCGCGTCGGGGGACAGCTAATGAAAACGCCAAACAGGCGAGACTTATTACACGCAGCAATAATTAATGTATGCTATTGTAGAAAGAATACCTAGTTTAACTGTTTGGAAGTGGTGGCGAGACTGTGCTTCCTTACCCAAACCTTTCGTCCCACCCACTGAAAACCTCCCATCTGAAAATGAGTTACCTTGGGTAACCTGAAGTCTTTAAATAGACTCCGGACCCAGGTTGGCCGAAGCAAGGAAGACCTGTTCAGGTGGAGATTCATAGACGACTCCGCCTTGGAGTGTAAATGTGGTGCAGTTCCACAAACGATGGGACACTCAATATCATGCCCTGCGTGTCCTGTCAGTTGCACGTTACAGGAACTGATGGACGCTGGTGATGGCGCCAAACAAGTGGCCGAATTCTGGGCCGAGTCCATTTAGATTGCTATCGACATGCTTAGAAGAATAGCTTAACTTCCTATTTTCATTAGCCGTCCCCCGATGGGACGACTTGGATCAAAATATTGTCTACAACTTATACGAAACTTAAAAGGCCAATATACGAGTATATAATGTTTTACTTTATATAGGATTTTGTTTGTGTCGGGGGTTTTTTAATGTTTAATTTATTCTTACATCAGACCAAATTAAAGGCAACATTTACACACTCAACATTATCTTAAGTCAAGTCAAGCCTACACACACGGACAGAGATTACTTAATTTTTACTTATATTCTTACAAAAATGCGAACAAAAATCTTGAGCCAAGCAAAGGTGTTACCTCATAGCGCTTCACTTTGATTGATGCGCACAGATACTGTCGGCTCATGCTTGTAAATTAAGGGCTTTTGGTGTACTTATGTCGTCGTTTTACGTTTTAATTGTATTGTATTTTTTTTTTCATCATCTCATCTCATGGTTTTAACTAAGTTGTGTGATGGGGTATGTCGAACAAAAATAGTAGGTACCTAATCTTTGTCCGTATTTATAGGACTTGGTTTGAGTTGACTTAGGACAAAGTTGACAGTGTTAGTTTTGAGACAAATGTGATGTGATAGGTGCAAGCTTTAGGGTAAAGTGGGAATGGTTTCGTGTGGCTGAGGTTTTGCGGTTAACTACTGTTCGTGTTACCTATTCCGCTCAGGTCTACCATAAACAACACTTACATCAGTGTTGTTTATGGTAGACCTGAGCGGAATAGGTAAGTCTAATTTTACTATTTCATGATTTAATTAGAATATGTATGAATCAATCAACTCAACCTATCGCAGTCCACTGCTGGACATAAGCCTCTCCGAGGCTGCCCCACAACACTCTGTCCTCTGTATTCGGTGTCTTGTCTGTCCCAGCTACCTTTTTAAGATCGTCGGTCTATCTAACTGGGGCGTCCCACACTACGCTTGCCGATACGCGGTCTCCACTCCAGGACTCGTCTACTCCACCGGCCATCGGTCCTTCGACAAACATACCTAGCCTACTGCTACTTCAGTTTGCTTACTCTGCCACCCATGTCGGTTACTCCGTGTCTTTTCCGGATAATTTCAGTCCTGATTTTATCCTTCAAAGAAACTCTGAGCGTAGCCCGCTCCATAGCGCGCTCAGTGACCTTATGGACCAGCCTGACTTCCAGTGGCCACGTTGCGGTACCATATACTGCGGCACTGTAGGTATATGAATATTCATATACAGTGCCGCAGTATATGGTGGTATGGTAATCAATCCAATATTTTACCGATATGAAATGTCAAATTAACCAAAACACGGAAGCGGGAGCGGTTTTCCTACGCCCGTCCTTCAGATGCACCTTGCAGGTCGCATCTTAAAAACCTTCTCAAGTCCCCTCCCCACTCCACCGACTTCTACTCCTACTCCTTCACACTGCACGCGGTGCGATTGTGGAATTCACTACCGCCTGACATTAGGGACTGCCAAACTATTGCGGTTTTTAAAAGAAGAGTGAAAGAACACTATCTGTCCACTTCATCATAGTTGTGTATGTATTTATTATTTTGAGTATGATATAATTATTATCATTCTTGTAATATTTATTTTAGAAGTATTTATGTATGTTTATTTGTATGTATGTTAATATATTCTCGTAATTCTTGTTTAGTTTTTAAGTGAATTGTTTTTTTTGATTCTATGTATTATTTTTTGTCTCCTTTGCTCTATCACACGCTGTCTACATCTCTGTATCTATTGTCCTATCTCAGGTATGCTGGAAGAGATTTCTTATGAAATAAGCATCACCTCTGTACCTATTTTTTCTGTTCTGTTTTTCATTGTCTGTTTATATATGTGTGTACATAAATGATAAAATAAATAAATAAATAAATAAAACATTGAAATATAATTATATTCTAAGGTAAAGTAAAGTACTACCAGTAGAGACTAAAATATCTTACAAATAGATTTGACAATCATTGCCCTTAGTCAAGTTGTATTAACGACACAACGAGCTCTCTGTTAACATTTTGCTGTGTACCAGTATACACACATCAACAGGATGATCCCAATTAAGCGCAGCTTAACCCAGTAGATCGTTTAATCGGATTGATCCGTGTGATCGTTTTTAAACCGCAAACACTCTTTCCACGAAATGAAACCAATACTGCGCCAAAACCGTCACTTGCTCAATTATCTGCCAATACAAAACCACGAAATATACATTATCAGGATTAAAGATATTAATGGCCCTATCCATTATTTGTTAAATTAAACTCAATACAACAACATGACATTTCAAGTTTCAACACGATTCCGCGACAATTGATGTAATTACTTTTTCGAGTCGCCACATAATAAATTCATACTCAATTAATACTCATAGTAGAGTGTTATCAACAAAATAAATGCGATTTTTCGTTTAATATGTAAATTACGAAATAATGCTGATTCTGTAGTGGCTCAATATTACCCTTCGATGGAGATCCTCTTTAACATAACGTATGTGGTTTTTTTTCACAATGTATTGGGAGGTGGTTCGTTATTAGAATAAAACATTTTAATGTAGAATCTATTATAATAATATTCATCGTACACTGTATTCATCAACTTGAAAAAATCGTTAATTTTATTATTAAAATAATATTCTCACAGAACTAAAAATAGTGATTTGATAAACATGGACGCTATTCGTTTGGAAACTAGGAAAAATCAAGACCATTTCCTGGCTTTCAGAATATGGCATCAATAATTTTATCACAAATCCATACACTTCACTATCCCGACCATTGTTCGTCATTGTTCAATACATCCCCAGTTAGTAACACGTCATAAATTCGTCGTGTAATCGAGTCGGTAAGCGAGCGCGGCCCATTGAGCAATGCGCAAACATGTCAAGATTACCTGCCGTTCATTGTAGCCAGGTATTGCGACTGATCATCTTGCCTTTTGTTCAAGAGCAGGGAGTTATTTATGCTTGAGTTTAAGGAAGGCAAGATGAGTGAAACTCAATCCTTCTTATTACAAAACGAGGTTTATCTTCAGACCCAGATTTGAAATATGCAGCCATTTTTGTATTTTGAACGTTATTCCGACTACGGTAAATTTCTTGATACAAAACTGATAACCGGGTTTTGTTATCAGTTGTGTAGATAATATTATAGTTAAGGTTTGTTTACAAATACTGGCTCAATGATTTAAACCATGTCTGAAGGAAAATCTTGTTTTGTAATAACTTCGACCGAGTGTCGCTCAAAATGAGTGGAGGCAAGTGTGGGGTAACGTCAAGTATGGTGCAGAACAGTTTCATGGAACCAAATCGTAATTATGCTGAAGCAATAAAAAAAAATATTGTAAATTACACCAGGTTAATGCTAGCTTAGCCCCATCCTAGTAATAATTGTCTAGTACCCATAACACAAGCTCTGCTTAGCTTGGGACTAGATGGCGTTGTGTGATAGTTGTGGAATATTTATTTATTTATTTATTTATCCTCAGATTGACATCATATCTATTTTAGTTACTTCCACAGTATTATGTCATATGGCATTTTACTGTGGGGTCGGGCTGCTGACATTGAATCCATTTTTATTTTGCAAAAGAGAGCTGTCAGAGCCATTTACAATCTACGTCGCCGCGAATCTCTTAGGGAACTATTTAAAAGGGTTAATATTATGACGGTACCTTGCCAATTCATTTATGAAAATATTATGTATGTAAGAAAAAATCAACATCTTTTTAATAAAATAAGTGTTAGACATAATTTTAATACTAGAAATAAAGATAAATTAGATCAACCTTTTTTCAGATTATCTAAAGTTCATACATCTTTTATGGGGTACTGTGTTAAATGCTACAACAAAATACCTTGTGAAATATTGCAATTAAATGAAAGAAAATTTAAAACTTATATTAAAATTACACTTTGTAAGCAAGGATATTACAAATTAGAGGATTATATCCAAGATAAGAATGCTTGGAAACATGCTGGTCTTGCTCCATAGGACAATCTCTAGAGTCTAGACAAAATCAAACTGGTTGCTAATGTAATTGTATAGGTAATTTATTCTTTTTTTTTTTTTTTTTCTTTGACATTGATTTACATTCTGTAATTACTTGGGGTCACACCCGGACTTATTACTCCTTATTTATTTATGAAAATCGTCTACGTTTGGAATGTTTGTGAATATGTGAGCACCATGTATCTATCACATAGTTGATCTATATGCATGGTTACATTTATCCATTTTAATTCTTTTACCTATTGTGGTATAGTAAGTTTATTTTTGGGTGCATCGTCTTCACATATAATTATATAAATAATGTATGCAATATATTGTAAAACATTTTAAAAGAGTAACGGTGGAGTTTCTTGCCCATTTTTCTCCATACGAAAACTACCTTTTGGAAGGGGCGACTAGAATCAATTTTATTTAAATTTTATTTTTGACGTTCAAAAGTGCCTTTTATGTGCCTATTTGAAATAAATGATTTGACTTTGACTTTGACTTATAGCGTCATTTATTAACAGCAAAAAAAAAAAAAAATGTGCTTGTGACTGGTGCAAATGATTATATGAGGAAAATCTAAAGATCTTGTATCTTTAGACTATTATTATCTTTATATTATTCGGTTATTATATTTTACTTATACAGGCAGATTTTTTAAAGACCAGCCAAATTTAAGGATGTGGTACAGACCATCAAACTGAACAACTTTCTCCATGGGACAAATAGCGTAATCGCGAAAATTTTATCAACTGTCCCATAGAAAACTTCAAATACCTACTAGACCTAAATGTATGGGACGGCTGAATTTTTATTCGCGATTACGATGTTGGTCCCATGGAGAAAGTTGTTCAGTTTAATGGTCTGTACCACATCCTTTAATTTGGCTGGTCTTTAAAAAATCAGCCTGTATAGTAATAAAAAATGCAAGCTGTTCTTAAGTCATTATTATGTTGCACGAAAAATGTTTCACGTAGGCAATCGTAAGGACTTGGTAGAAATATCCCAGCACTGATTTGCTGAATTAGAGTTCTCCTCTACGTATCGTTATTTCTCCTCTTCCGATCATTATTTCTCCTGACAAAGTTTATTATATTTAGGACTGATTTTTCAATCATCTGATACCTTTATTCGACGAATAATTTTGACAGTTATTTCATACAAATACTGTCAAACGTCAATTTTATTCCACGATAAAAAGTAATCTGGCGATGGAGAAAACAGCCTTTATATGTACGTTATGTATTTATTCTTGTAATATAAAATACCTTTCGTGTTATCAATCCTTTATGTTACACCTGCCATCTTTCCTCTCTGCATCACCCTTTTTTTTTTTTTTTCTCTGGGTGGGAAATCATCAAATGACTCCTCCCGCTCTGGGCGGAGCAGAATGGAGTGTCAGACTTTTACTGACTAAAACCCACCCGTGTTCCTTCAGTTGCCTGTGCCAGGGGCCACGGTATCTCTTTCGAACAACCCGCAGCCCCGGCGGCATCGGCCCTAGCGGACCCCGTCAGTTCGTGCTGACAGCTCTTTGAGGCGCGCGTGGAACACAACGCGCCGTCGACCCGGGCCTGGTCCTTACCGGGCGGCGAGCTGCCCATAGCTCGCCGCCCGCAAGCCCGCGCCTACGGTGGCCGGGAGTCGGCTGTTGACTCCCGTCCAGGGCGTCTCCTGCGGCGGCTAGGAGCGCGAGGGTGCAGCGATTGCCTCTCCCTCGCACGCTCCGCCTCCTCCTTCGCGAGCATAACTGCTTCGCAGAAGGAGGTGACGGCCTCCCATTCACTCTCGCTCCGGACCATGGCCTGTATGAGGGCCGGACGCGAGAGGTCGCCGCCGCCGATCGCCGCCAAGAGGACACGTCGGGGTCCCGCCCAAGCCGGGCAGACCTCCACCGTATGCTCCACCGTGTCCTCCGGGCGATCCCCACAGTGGTGACACCCTGGCGTTTCCTCCCGCTTTATCCTGAACAGGAACCTCCCGAAACAACCGTGTCCGGTGAGGACCTGCGTCAGGCGGAAGGTGAGGGCGCCGTGGCGCCTCTCTAGCCACTCCTCAAAGAGGGGACTTATCGCCGCAATTGTGGCGTGCCCATCTCTGCATCACCCTAAGATGGACTGGTAGAAAATGGCGCAGTCATTAAGTCCATCTTTGTACGGTTTTATTTACTTGTGCATAAACTTTGTGTACATAAATAAATAATTGTTCTTTTAAGAAAAAATCATTTGAATAATGTATTCAGGTAAAAAAAAAAAAAAAAAAAAAATCACCTATGGCTCTATGTGATATAATTATATGAACTAGAGAAACATGTTAAAATAACAAGGCATCATAACCCACTGATTGAGTTATATTAGAGCTTTTGAACAGGATTCGATACTAATTTAATATTGTATCGTTCATCGTTATAAAAAGTATAATTAATAAAACCAGCTTGTAACTTCAAGATCGTAATTGGTAAAGTGAGACCATTACAGAGTATGTAAGTTTACAAATAATTAATTTGTGGACTAAGGTAACTGTAGAACATTGGCTAACAAATCATACAGAGGTTGAAGTCAGTTTAGCCATGTTTTAACCCTAAATAAGATTGAAACAAGAAGTTTGAAGTAGGTCCGTGTAAAAGAGTTCTGAATTCACCCATACGTACCACTATTATACTTTTCATCCCGGTTGTAATTACGATCCCATCAATTACTGGCAACGTGAGCGAAACCGCGGCCAAAAACTATTTAAAAAAATACAAAAAAAAAAAAAAAAAAAAATATTTTCAGTAAATATTTTTGACGTTAATGTTGACCAAAAATAACCCAGCCCTTCCTATTCTATAACGTAGACGGGTCAACAAAGGTTTTATTTTTAATAACTTTTTCCTTTCTCAATGTTAACCCCGGTGTTACCGTTGTCATCGATGTGGTATTAACAAGTACCGCCCGCGGCTTGCGGTATCTTTTACCAATTTCAAAGCGGTATATCATGCCGAGTTTTCAGTATTTTTTTTCATTTGGCTCGTTGGTCGGTAGCTGCTGCGATTTCCTGTGATCCAGGGTTCAATTCCCTTGACAGATTTTTGTGTACCCAATTGTATTATCCTGATAATACACCCATTTACTGGTAGTAATTTAAGGTGTTGGTCACAGGTTTCCAAAGAGTAGGCTCGCAAAAGTGTGAAAGAAGGTGCTGCAGAAGCAAATTTTGGTTGGCGCTCTTAATCTCCGGAAAATAATGACATAATGTTGGCACGTTTATCAGGTTAAAACCAAGATCACAATAAAGACAAGAAAATGAGCCCTCTCATAGTGTCCGCTTTCTTTTATTTTTCACATCATTTTGTTTTAAAACTAATCCAATAAACAACATACATCCTCCATTTTCCCGCGTTGTCATCGCCGCGGTACATAGCCTCCCGCTGCGGTATCGGACGCTATCGCTCCGAGGCGGTATCGCATCTTGTATGCGGTTATCGATGTCATTATCTACGATGTTTTGTGATCCTGGTATCCACAAAAGTGGTATGGCTTGTGATGGTTGGACGTATCGAGTTTCGGGTTAGATTAGATGGGATTTTAAAATTGTTGGGCAATTTTGTTTGTTATTATAGCAGATCCTGTAATTTTAAAAGATTTAGTTTGTGATTACATAAACTCTTTAGATCGTGATCAATCTTTCGGGATTGAGTCTTGTCTCTATCACCTAACGATAACTAAATCATCGATGAACGAACCGAAAAAAGTCTGCAGGAATAGAGATCTTACAAAAGCTACCAAGATCTGGCTTGTTCAAATGCATTTTCTTTCTTTTCTTCTTTCTGTCTTTGGTATTCCTTTGCTGGGACGTAGACGCTGCTTGACTTCGAGAAGAAGATAGATGTTCTGGAAAAATGGTGATGGAGAAGAATTCTTGGGGTATCTTGAATCGAGTTTCGTTCACACCAACACCGCTATAGGCCACGTCAAGTCGTAAAAACCGTGCGAAGCAGAGGTGGGTCACTAGTGACAATATTACACATTCTACCAGATACTCCGTTTTGAGACTTCTTCAGAATTAAAAATAGAAGATAACGCATTAAACGTGTGCTTGCTGCAACATCCAGCACGTAGGCTAGACATTTATTACATATACGTGCCGACAACATTGTTTGCACGGTAGACGCGTATTTTTATGTTGCACTTGCTACTAGTTTAATGGAATTATCGCGGTCTAAAATTAGGTTTCGAACTAGATGGATAAAACCATAAGATTACAGTGATACATAAAATGTGGTTGGACTGTGTTGACATTGTTGTGAGGAGACTGATCACCCCTCTACTGAAACCAAATAGTTATAAAACTGCGCATATTTATTCGGTACAGATATTACCCCTCTACTGAAACCAAATAGTTATAAAACTGCGCATATTTATTCGGTACAGAAATTACCAACGTAAAAAATATACATAACTGCTCGCGACTTCGTCCGCGTGAAATGTCTTGCTTCCCCCGACCCACCGCGTCGCATCGCATCGCCTACCCGAGCAATTAATTCGTTTTCGCTTAGTGTTCTTTCTGATTCTCTTTATTTTTGCTCGGCTCCTAGCCTCTAGCCTGTGTGTCCTAGCGTGATGTTATAGTCTTTCTCAAGAATTGGGTTATGAAATGCAAAAAGATTTTTCAAATCCGACAGTATAGATAGATAAATGTAAACGTTATCTCAGTTGCATAGGTACAGACAGTCATAACTTAACGTCTGTGTTCCCCGATGTAGGTTGTGGTGTATAGTTACCACAGCAGTAAATAATCATGTAAGAAAGAGCAAGCTTATTGCCGGAATCCATGACGCTGATACTGAAAATTAATTTCTGATCGAAAAATCCAACAATTTACAAAAGTCCGAATTAGTACCTACTACCAAAATTAAATAAGCAAAATACGCGACCAAAAATTAAACCTTCAATTGACTGACTTACCCCCGAGTTACGATTCTGAGTAAAGACTAATCTAATTTGCAGTTCGTTGATTTACCCCCGGTTTGTAAAGGTCCATCCAATTTAATCTTCAACAATTTTTGAGCAGATTCACTGATATAAATCGGCTGTCTGACATTCACACAGACTAGATCAAACTTCCTTGTGATATTTACTACCTAAATTATGTTTGCTTTTCATCTTGTGCAGATTAAAATCGCATTATTAGTAAGTAGTAGCAGCAGAGGTCTTTGTAAGGGAGCTTATCCATAGAAGTATCCTTATGCCTGGCGTATGGGTACTGAAGGTACACATGATAGATATTATGGTAGCATGGTAGCTCATGGCTTTGTTTCTAAGGTGGAAAACGCATCTGAGATGCCTCTGCCATTTACCACCAGAAAGATCACCTGCTTTTTTCAGTTTCATAAAAAAGGTGTAACATAAGTATATGAGTAAACTTTATTTAATTCATGTAAGGTGACAAGATTTATATAGCATTATTTTTTTAATTAAGTATTATGTGCTCAACGACACGTTTGAAAAGGGTAGCGCAATCAGTTTAGAAAAACCCATCCGTACACAGTAAAGTTGATTTAGTTGATTCATCGAGCTTGTTTGATTGAACGTGTTTTATTGCCTATTTAATTTTGACAATTCAAAAGTGCCTGAAATGGTTTAATTGAAACAAACTATTTGAGTTTGAGTATCAATAATGCCTGTATCAATTTAGAATGTTTAATATTTCAATTTGAAAATATTTTTGATGTAATTCGATCGTATCTGAAATGATTAATAACGTTAAATATAAACATAAAGAGATGCCCAAGATTCTAAATGAAAAATACAAATAGAGTGGTAGGTAACTAGACCATTTTTTATCCAGCTTAAATTTAAAATTAAAACTATAACTCTTTTGTGGCCATTTCTTTCTGTAGTTTTAATATAGAGGTTTTCTTTAAGCGGTTCTTGAACATTACTTATCTAAATTAATAGTCTGCTTCATGGCTTAAATGTTTCATTATTTACATAATTTAATAAAAGAAAAATTCAATAAACTTTTATGAAACCTTCAACTTCAAATGTTCAGTGAGCACATTCAGAATATTTGGTGCGTTCATATGTCTATTTGTGATGGTTATTGATCCATCACAAATAGACAGATCTCTGACGATTCCCTTTTCATGCCAATGTAGTATGTGTGTTCAGAAATGTGGGAAGTACTGCCAAATTTCTAAACACACATCCTACACCCTTCTTACCGCCAACCAAATAACAGGAGGTCCTGATGACGTCACGGGTACTTACGCCTAATCTAATACATCGGGTGGATCCAATTAGGCTGCGCTCCCAGTAACCACATCAATTGTTCATTCGGACGGTACTCCTAAACAAATTAATACCTAATTGCTTCAATACTCGAGAACCAACCCGCCTTCAATGGAACCCAATTATACCCGGCATCCACACCGATGGGGACTTTCAAAAGAAACTGGAGATTCGAAAATGTATTTTTCTTTGATTAAATCGAGTATTCGCTGTATTGAACGCACTTGATTCGGAATAGGCAGAGCTTGTTAATGTTGCGTAGTACAATAAATGGATGAGATTACATTAGTTTATGGAACTCTAAATAGGATTTCAGAGGCTTTGTCAGGCTGCTTCTGGAGTACCTCATAAGAGTAGATACACCATTCTCACATGAATTTTGATGATGTAATAATTATTCTTGATATTTATTTTTTTCCTTACAAACATCTAGCTCCAACGCCGATAATAGTACAAGTGGTGAAACCTAACGTAAGAAATGGGTTCAAATGTTTTGGGATCTCGGAATGATTCCTTCCAACAGAAAATCTTTAAAAATGTCAGTACACTATACGTCAAACATTCCCAAGAAACCAGAACACCGAGATAAAGTACCAAAGGAATGTTTCACGTAACCAGAACTTGTACTTACGCGAACACCTCGGATCTTCGCCACACTTAGTCGTGCGGTACGGTACGGTTCCGTGTGGTTCCCGGGAGAAACATATTAACAATTTATTAGCTATACCGCTTAAGTTCGCCGCAGTATTGAACTGATATTAACTTGAATGTCTGGTGAGACCCTAAGTTTAGCACGGAAATTGTTAGTTATTAGAGTGTTATAAACTTCGTGGTTGAGAGCTAATAGTAGCTGATAGAAATAGATGCGGTTTGGTACGGTCCGAAATAGAAGACGACTTAGGTTCACATCTGTACTTAGAAAACATAAAAGGGTTCGCTCAATTAGCGTCACATGGGTTTAGTCATTTGTTACAGGCAAGCGATCTCAATTTCAAACATTTCCCAACACAAAAATTACCGACAACAGAGTAATCGTAACATATCATCATCTTAGTCAAAAGAGCTTTCTCAACAAGAACCATTTATTAATAAAATTCATGCCTAAGTTTATTCCTCAAAGTGTGCTCAAACAAGAACAGTTTGAAAACGAAACGCGAATAAAATGACTTGGCGATACTCAGAGCTTACAGCTAATCTCCATTCGATTGCCCTTTTATTGGTGTTTAATATGAACGAATTAATTTTAATGCAAATCAATCGTGATTGGTAAGCTGTATATATTGAATTACCATTTCAATCGTATTGTTTTGCGATGCGTGGATTTAGTTAGTATTATATTGAAATGTACTGGTAACGGTCCCGATTTACGATTCCATACACAGGCAAGCGTTTTACTTTGTGTAAATAATTTCATCACCAACATCGTGAAAAAACCGGCATGTCCTAGAACCAACAATACGAAGAAATGTGACATCTACCAACCCGCACTCGGCCCGCGTGGTCGGTTATAGCCCACTCCCTTTCGAAGAGAGGCCCATAGGCCTCTCCCAGCCATAGGGAACATTATTTAGTCTATAATGTTTATTTATATTAATGATGAAATCTCATGTCTTATGTGGATATCTTTTCTATAGTGAATTTTATTCCGAATAAAAACCTAATAAAAGTATTTTTCGTTTATTAGATCTATTAGTCGTTCAGTGTTTGTTGTGGGTTTTAACATCGGTTAGTTGTAAAGCACTGTTTACAAATATGGGTGATTAGCGAATAAAGAAAAAAATTCATTAACACATAATGTCAATGCCGAATGCCTATCTTTTTGATATTCTTATCCGTCAGTGTTTCCATGTCCACAGTCTATAAGACACTATTTACTAATTGCCAAAACCCACATACAATAAGTTTCCTAACTCACCAAGATGCGAAGTGCCATCTCCAGCCGCCAACCTCATGACTAACAATAGTTTGAAGTTTAATAATGACGTCACCGAGTCCCAGTCTATTAATGACTGTTATTAGGCCGATTCAGTTTATCACTTCGTAACTCCTAAGTTCCGCAACTTTAGATATCATAATTACTTCGATGACCTTTAGCGTATTTTTTCGAAAATACTTTATTGGTATTAAGAAGGGGTATAACGGTGTCAGCTGAATTTTAATTGGGGCTAAACTTTTTTTATATTGGTAGCGGTAATAGCTGAGGAAAATAAAATCCATGAAAAGTATTTGGATCTCAAAGTTAATCAGAGTGGATTATTCAATGGTTCCATTTAAACTTCATCGTTGGTTTTTGTGATAGGAAATCTCAAATAAAAATTCTTCGTAACTTTTTTTAAAGTTCTATGTATCTAATGTCATGACCAGAGGGCCTAGAGAGAAAGTGACGTTCTATCAGCGATAACGATGATGAAAAGTAAATAATGTATTGGATGTACATAGGCTACTAAAAAGCTTAATAATTATATCAATCCTGTTTAGTTGTTTTTGCTATAGAATTACAAAACGCTTTGAAAGCGATTGCCACTTGTCTAGGCTATCAAGATAACTAAATCTCGGCGTCTCAGCATCTTATTGTACATCGGGACAACCTTTCATGACACACTTGTGAGTTCCATAACAACATTAGAATACAACGTGGTGTGATACTCCCGGAGGTCGTTTAATGGACGCCTGAGGCCTTCATTCAAAAGTTCGCGACCTCTAAGTCACTATGCGTGCGTGGGTATAACTCAGGATTCGAGACCACAACTACCTACACAGCCTTCATTGAATATCCAGTTATAACCAGACCCAAAAGTACCAGAACCTACTATAAAGGTTCTGTACAGAACTGTATTCTGTACCTATGCCTACAGTTTGAAGTTCTCAACGTTTAATTAGTATTAATACCTCTATCTGTCTGCTAACCAAGAGCACTATGTTCCGACTATGGCAGAGCCCAAAAGGAGGGTTGTTTTTTTTATATTGTCAGGTGTCAACCAAGCAGACGCACACCTGATATACCAGAAGCCTCGAAGGTGCGTTGTCATTCCAGAGTTAAAGCTGAAATGTCTCAAATACCTTACTTATTAACACCAACACCCTTCAAACCAGTTAAGTACCTAGTATTTGGTAGCAGCTGTTTTTCTTCTTATACCATAGGTACCTACTTTCGCGTATTATTATAGGTAACCCTTTCCTTGACCCCTTTCCATTACTCGACATGAGCTAATCGAATAGTAGGTAAGTATCTGTACAGTCATAGTCCCAGGCTATTCTTGTATGTACCTTATAGCGAAGCGTAACAAACAACTTCCTTTCACAGCGATCACCTATCAAGTTAACATAATGTGTGTGTAATGTTACAATAGGACCGGCCCTGGGCTAGCGACAGATTCGATATCAAAGAATTTGTTCTGTGATAAAATGGGTGTATCTAAAGGTATTCTATGGTAGAACTTACATCGTAATCGATCCGACAGCGATACAATTTTTTTGCTACCGAAATTCAGAATTGAGCTTCTAACGTGGTATTGACCAAAAAATTCATAAATAGAGAAGGCAATTATCACATTTCAATTTATTGCTGTTGCTGAGTTTAGTTACGAAGAAAATAACTAGGCACCCAATTAAATATAAAATGAAATTAAAATTCACCTTACAACACCAAAATAAAATGTAATCGTGGTTCCCGTATTTTACATCGGTCGCGCTACTCCTTTGTGTGATATTATTTACTACAAAAGACGAAGCAACTGCTGACAAATTAAGTTACTTAACTTTGAATTAAGTTTCGCGATTAATTAGCGTTGACGGGTGAAAAATATACCGACGTCGAAATAAGATGCCTTTATTAAATACACGGGTGCTTACCTTAAAACCTGGCAGTTTGTGATACTTTTATAATGAAATATAATTTGTAAATTTTTTATGTATAATATTTTGTATATTATTTTCTACAACTTACCGACAGAATCCGTACATCGAAACAACACTGAAACTCCGAGTACAAACAACTGTGACCACTTCATCACAAAGTTTTTCAACAAACTCATCTTCACTAAATACATCAACGGAAAAAAACTAAAATTCAAAAAACGTTCCAAATTCTAGAACGTCGCATTTTCAGAAAAGTTTTCGTAAATCGAACGCGGGAGCGACGACGGTAACAATTCGCTCGGGTTGATTCGGTGCGGCGATCGTGAAGCAACTGTTCTAACGGAACGGTTGAACGGAGGCTGAGGGTTCTAAGCCACGCATGCGCGAATCTTTCTTCGCTTTTCAGAAAGCGGTGTTTCTAGTTTGAATTATACTGTATTTCCTTTTGACGTTACGTTTGATGCGCCTTTGACTTGGCGCATTCCTTGAAAGGCCCGTGGTTCTGTGAAATGGAACAAAACGTTTTCGGTGTTCCCTAGGAATGTGTCCTGTCCCCTTAATTGTTGCGCTGTTTTGTAATTGTTTTCTTTAAAAGGACTGGTTCCTGGATATTACAATTTATACTATAAATGGTGGGACAGACACTTTTGAAATAGTTTGAAGTTTGTTTCTCCTACCAACATGATTAAAAATATTGGAGAAGCTAAGTCCAATAGGGTAATTAATTGGTACAATTTTGGAAGCGAACACAAAAAGGCTAAGGTAACTCCATTTTTTTAATCTAGAAGCAAGACAATTCAGGCAATGATCGTCCGATAACAGTATTACCAGTAATCTCCAAAATTTTTGAAAGAGTAATTCACATTCGTCTTTACACCTACCTAACAGACATAGATTTCTTTTTTGAGAAACAATATGGATACGGACTATAGATCTTAGTTCTAAAATAAAAAATGTTATGGACAACAGACAATATGCCTTAGGTATCTTTATTGACCTAAAAAAGGTATTTAACACGATTAGTCTTGATTTGCGTTTAATGAAGTTAACTGACATAGGAATAACGGAATCCGCACATAGAATACTTAAGTTGTATCTAGAAAACCGGACACAAATAGTGAAAATTGATAATTATGAAAGTTTACCCTGTAAATTAACCTACAGAATCCCACAAGGATCAATTCTCGGACCTTTATTATTTTTTATTTACATCAATATTATCAGCAGTTTTAAAACGTCAGGCAGTATCACACTTTACGCAGATGATACTTGATTGTTCTAATTTGGCCACAATCTTACTGATATAGTGAAAGAAGCTCAAGATGATTTGAATATCCTAAATACATGGTTTCTGTCAAATTTGCTAACTATTTACACAAAGAATGAGGTTCATACATGATATTTGCAGCAAGAAATAAGAAAATCCTCAATCAAATCCAACTAACAATAAACAACGAAGATATTGCTAAATCAAGCAGTGAAAGATATTTGGGTCTCATTTTATTTAGATAGGTACTAAGTTAACTTGGAAACCCAATATTGATTACATTAAGTCCAAACTATCACGTCTGGCATTGCGTCGAATGTCTGAATGCATTCCTAAAAAAGCTCGCGCAATGATATATGTATAACTCTCTTGTTAGACCCCACATAGAATATCTCATTGAGATATGGGGAACTGCAGCAAAATCGGTAATCCAGGATATACCAATATTACAAAATAAAGCTATAAAAACACTCTACAACTACTACTACCTTACACCAACCACCAAAATCTACAATGATACCAATATACTTAAAATTAACCAACTCTATACACTTAAAACATGCATCCTAATACATAAAATCATAACACAAGACACATTCACAACTTAACTTTAAAAAGAAAACTTACACATATAACGCAAGACGACGAGACAAAATAGAATTAAAAAACCTAGAACTAACTATGGTAGGAAAAATATACAATATGAGGGAGCAAAGCTTTATAATGAAATACCTGATGATGTGTTTAACAGTAACAGAGGGTATACACATAAAAAAGCTCTAGAATACGTTAGAACGAAGTACTAACACCGAAAGGCACCTATTGAATATTTTAATTCTTTTGTTTTGTATAACTGTATGTGATCACAGAGACTGTATTTACTTTTATTATATATTTTCTATACATTTCTCAATATGTAAGTGAACCGTAATGTTCTTTTTTTGAGAAATAAATGTCTTTAAACCGAAAAAAAGAATGGTACACAATTAAAAAACAAAAATCAATTATAGTTATAATATTATAGAACAAATGCTAAAAATTTCTATGAACTCTTAGCTTTCAAATGGTCGAGAGATATTCCTCCGTTAGATTACTCGAGGAATACATATATGCGATCGTGTGAGGTCACCGTGACATGTGTCTTCTAACTGAAGAGCGTTTGTGGCGGGAAAGACGAATGGAGAGATTAGATGGCGCCAGTTCTGGCAGGCGCTGACTAAGCTAAATATAGTGCTGGCTTTTATTAAGAAGTGAGATGTGAAAGAGATGGGAAATACTTTTATTTTAGTTGACATTTTGTTCCAAAAGCATCTAATGTAAGTGTAAATAAACCCTTTTCAGGTTTTACGCAATTACTCACTAAAGCGAATGATAATAAATCCATTTGTATTTAGAAGGTTTCAGCTTTATATCTCACCACTTTTTCCAGCAATTGTTGTTTGAATAACACCATTCAATTGGTATCGAAAAATCAGCGACGGTAAAATTAACCTCAATTATCAAATGAAAAACCTCTTTTAGGTTAAAATAATCTACTTAATTTGTAAGTGGCACTACAGATTGGCATCCACAGGTACGTTTTCTGATCTTGAGGTTTATTCTCATCAGATATGTTGGGAACAGACGAACTTATTGAGGCAATCCAAACGCTTCCCGAAGTTTAGTTTGTGTTTCAATTGAGCAAATAATAAATAACTATTGACAACGTAGTTATTTAATCGATGTAGATATTAGACTGTACAGACATATCGAAATTGTATAACTCGATAACTATTAAAGGAAATTAAAAATAGATATTTAATATTCAAAGAAATACTACAAAATTGTCCTGAATTCATATCGGTTCTTAATCATTGCATAAAAATAAGGATACCTTCTTTTAGTACCTACTCAGACATTCTTAATTTCCGCTTAGCGACATTGTTGTCGTTAATATTGTTTAGCGAAGTACAATTTTCCTTTGTGAGGGCAAATAGCATTGTCCCCGATCTCTCGCGAAAAATACCATTTATAAAACTCTTGCCTAGAAAGTAGTAAAGGTGTTTGTAGGTTTTATTTAGATACTATGCGCAAGGTAATCCAGATTTTAATCAATTAAACATTTGCTTTGCCTTTTAAAGTCTATGGATGGACCCGGATGTCCATTTAGATCGCTTACTGCCTATTTCTAATCTTGGTTCCAATTGACCAACGGCTACCAAACTCGAAGTTTGCCAATTCGAGCTCATAAGTGAATTAAATACCTCAACAAACATGGTTAGGAAACCTTTGCTTTTTATCTATAAGGAAGATATTCATCACATATTATATATATCTTATTTCAATACATTCTGTTTTATTGAACATAATTTCCAAGAACTTTGAACACGTGTCTTTGAAACTCGTATGCTTGAGTTAAAATTATTTACTAACATAATAACAATTATGTACTAACAAAATAAAATAAATATATTTGAAGAAGAAAAAGAAACAAAAATACTAGTGATGTGCCTCACCCGTGAAAGTTACCTACAATTGGTCCCCTCGCGAGCCCTCACAAGCCCTCGATTACCATAAATCACAATAACAGTATATTGAATCCGACTGAACTAGGATCGCGGCATTTTAACATTCGTTGTTCACGGCAAGACCAACATCATCAATCATTACGTGTCACTCTAAGTATTGTATTATGTTTACGTCTTATCAATAAATAACATAGCTGTAAAACATATCAGATACATTTGGAGCAGGCGGCGGCGGTTTTGGCATGAAAGTGTAATTAAACCCTTTTCATCGGGGTCATTGCTTAACACACTAACAGTAGTAATGGCTTTCATGTTGACAGTTCAACAACATTGCGTTATTTACATTGTTGAGCAAACAAATTTTTCGAACATATGGAGCATTGGATTAGCAAAATCCTTCAAAATGATTTAGATTGTGATTGAAAATGTGCTGCACAATTAGGGTGCGGGTTAAATTCTTACGCAATCACTCAGTAAAGGGAATTGGCGTTCACCTATATGTAGAAGGTTTCAACTGTATAATTATCACCACTTATGTAGAAGGTTTCAACTGTATAATTATCACCACTTATGTAGAAGGTTTCAACTGTATAATTATCACCACTTATGTATAATTATCACCACTTATGCCAAAAATTATTGTTTGAATAACATTATTTAATTGTAATTGAAAAATCATCGACGCATTTAAGTTATACTACAAATCGACATCCACAGGTTCGTTTTCCGATCCGTTTGTTTACATGTTCCTCACACCATTTGGAACAAAAATGACTACAGAACGTTGCGACCGCTGTATTAAGTAGTTAATAGACGAAAATTAATCAGATGCGTGTATCATTCTGAATACGAAACAATTGTACGTTAAAAATTATTATTTATTTATTAAAACTTTATGCATAGGTAAGAAAATACTGTGCAAAGGCGGACTGTATGCCTGAGGCATTTTCTACATGTCAACCATAGGGTGATGCGGAGACAAAACATGGCAGGTGCAGCATAAGGGATAGATAACTCGAAAAAAAGCAAATACTAGTACATACTCGTACACACATACATATAAACGGACTAAACTTTGTTATAACTAATATCAGTAGATTTAATCCGTCTAAATTAGAATAGCCACGTTAGTTGAACGGTAACTTGTTCGGGGTCAGAAAAACACAATCAATCAATGGCATACCTATCACTTAATATGGTCGACGTAGTTTAATTAAGTGGCTTTGAGTTCAAGCAGTTAATTATTTAATGAATTGATTTTGTTATGCACTCATGAACAAAGTTGAACTACTGGTGTTTCTAAGACAATCTACATGAAGAAAAATAATTAATTAACAGCGTATTTATTTTACAAGCTCTATATATACTATATATACTATTTGCTTGAAAAGTGATTTACAAACGCTTTCTATAACTCCGTCAAACATCTTCATATCAATAAAAAAAATCTGCATACTTACTTGTCGTTGTATTATTTAATAAAGTTCGGGTTTTTATGAACATTCTGATGTAAAACTATCGGATGGTGTTTGCTGAAACATTAGCCGGCTCACAGCGTGTGCTCTCTAAACATCATCAATCAACGGCGTATCACGGAGGTTGACTCCAAATAAACCGTATGGCGTAGTATTGTGTTGAATCTTAGCTTGTTATGAACTGTCTAGAAAAAAGTTTTGGAATTGGTTCGATTTGTTTTTCATTTGGTTCGGTTTTGATTTTGATTTTAATATTTTAGGGTGGTTGCACATCTGGTGGAAGATACGTCGCGTATCGTCGGTCGCATAACGCCAGAAAAAGACAAGTAGATAATAAAACATTCAACCTTACACATTCAACCGATGATGCGTTAGTGCGTCGAACGTATACTAACGAAGTTACGCCCGACGCATCTAAACACCATTAAATAAATGTAATCAAAAATATGTTTTCTTTGCAATTAATTTCTAGATATGTTTTACCGACGTGACAATATTATAAAAGTATATACCAATCAGACACAGGACGAAGGTTAAATCTTTACGCACACAATGAAATTGAATCAAAAGTCCGCGGGTTTCCGGATTTTGTGACGTTGCAGGGCGCTATCACCGCCCCCGCGGTTCTTTGGTTCATACTCTATTGATACACGGCTTTGGTTGATAATGGCTTTTCAATGTTATTAATTTAAACGTTGAACATTGCGATAAGAAACCGCAGCCCTAACATAAAACTCAATGGGTTTCGACATAATTAGAAGTTGAAGGGCTTTCATGTATAAGTAAATGTCAAAAACCAAATATTTATAAAACATTTTCTTTATCAATTAGGCACACGTAAAGCAGCACAATGAACACCTAAACCATAACTTTTTGCCTACTTTTATTCATTAAAAGAGCCAACAAAGCCGTTCAAAATTGTTTGTTCAGCCAGCTCGCCACTAAAATAACTTTCCACCTACATTGTTTTCAAAAAACAGCCACTGTTTACGGTCCTAACCCTCTCATATTAGCATAGATCAGGCATCCAAAATCATAATTCGTCTCAGCAGTGGAGCCGCTCGCTCATACATTAGTATGCGGGTCGGCGCTCCTAGCTATTGTGGTTTGTTTATAGACAAATTTCCACCTGAGAATATACTTCAACAAGATGAAACGGACTGATTTGTGTTTGCTTTACATCCAGTCCTTTGTGTTATGTCTATTGTTCGGGACCCAATCAATCGTACCTTTTATTTATTCGTCAGGATTAACTGAGATTATGGTGCGGGCGTTTGGGGAAATTTCGGCGATATGGGAAATGTCGGAGTTAGTTCGCGACTGCGACGTAAATTGCAGTTGGATTCATTTGGTGTGTGCGCGCCGGAATGAATTTGTGTTAGCCATGGCAAGTTTGGTTCGTTTGCAGATGCCATCAGTTCTGCGTGCATTTGTTCAAATATACGGACTGCATATAAGCCCTTTATGAGTATGCTGGCAACACTTTTAATGGAAAATTCACTAGTAACAAAAAGGGATTGAATTGAGAGAGGAAAATGTGGGCTGAATTATCTAATGATGACAAACAATGTATCTCGTCAATTCAGAACAGACAGTTCAGAAAGGTTAAAAATCTAAATTCTGTATGGAATGGTTTTTTAACTTTGGGAGCGAGTGGTACTTTTTAAGGTAACTTCCGTTCAAATCAAAATAACTTTCTAGTTTTTAAGAACGGTGTCAAAAATAGGTAGATGAATAACCTTGTACTTAGGCAAATAAAACGAGGAGGAAAATGGTCTTGAGGTAACACGTGCCAACAACCTTGATTTCCCAAAAACCGACTTTCAAAACTCCTTACCACGTACAGTAGGTATCACGTGTATAACCATTCCTTTACATAAAAATACTTCAGTAACAAAGTGCTAAGAGCTCGATCCTCGACTCGGCAAAAGTAATGCTCTCCGGAGAATCAAATCATTGCCGCTCGGCTGAGCAAATTAACTACCCAGGAATCGAACGTGGGGCGCTGTGTAAACGAGCCTTGGTTCAACATCTGCACTTATTTGTACGAGTGATGTTCGTTTAGGTGTAATGCAAGGGGAATCCGGTGCCTGTATAAGGTTTAATGGGGAATCGTTAAAGTGGAGACGTAGGCATTTAAGGTATTTTTCGGTTTTTCTACGTAACAAACACGAGCCACGAGGTATTTTTATACAGTAAATGAAATGAAATGAATGAAATATTCATTGCATCAGTTTAAAAGAGATGCATACGCAAATATTCATAAAACGTATGTTTATATAGAATATTAAACATCCCATGAGTTGATGTTGATATACATATAATACTTATATCATGAACCCAACGTGGATTAGGCCATAAAATAGTATGCAAAAAAAAAATTTTTAGTAATCATTTTTGAAAATGACATCTTGTCGACGTGCCAACAAGTAAATTTACGTAGGCTCCTAGTGACTCAACACGCAAACCATCTCCCAGTGCGGCCACCGCAACCTAGCAAGTAACAAGATGGAAGTCACTAGGCTTTGGGCGCTAGGCAAGCCGCCTGTTAGTGCGTACGTTGTAGCCTTACAGAGAATCATAATCAGAATTTATTTATTTGTAAGAATGTAGTTTTTCATGAAAGAAAAACAAGAAAAAAGGCATGTTGCGCCTATCCTAAATAATTTGTGCAGGAGAATGATGTAAGTTTTCATGAAAAAAGGCCTAAGTCCCAGCAGTGGGAACACTATTATAGGCATCTGCCAACCTAACTTAAAATATAAGTATGCATCATAATCTTATGAGGCATACTTATATTTTAAGTTAATACTTATGAAAGTATTTTTATTATATAGAGAGTATAGTTAATATATTTAGGGTGCATTCCACTAAACTTTTATACGAAGAATAAGTCATAAACTGAGAATAAATTATGATTTTTTGACAGTTTCTCTGATACTAGAACTGTCAGATATAAATTTTATTCCGCGGTTAAAAGATATCTGACTTTGGTAAAATCAGCCCTTAGAGAACATGTAATTTTCTATAACCAAATAATGTACACATTTTTCATTCATATTTCCTTAAATGGTAAAATGTTATGGACACATAAATTAGTTTTTAATTCCGCAAGTTTAACCGCTTTTTTTCTATCCTATTGGTCCCATTGCTGGGTCCTTCTCTTTTTCCTTCCCAGCCTCTCTGCCTTGGGCAATGCCTGGCCATGTTGACCCTGCAAATATGATCAGATCGTCAAACCACCTTCGCCGCGGTCTACCTCGACGGCGATGTCTTCCCTCTACCGCGGAATAAAAACAAAATATTTTTACTATTATAACAAAAACGAGTCGAGTTTGAGTGGAAGGATTGGGGGAGGCTTTTGCCCAGCAGTGGGACAGTACAGGCTAACACAAAAAAACAAATGAACATTTTACTGTCTCGCAAAGTAACACCTGATTCCAAAACTTATTTCTTCAAATGGTGACTCTTCGGACAAATCTTTCAGAGAAGTATTAAGGCCAAAATGACAAAAATATGACTCATTAAAGCAGGTAACGTTTTGAATTATTGGTAACAGAAACGTTCCCTACGAAACGAATTTGCACGGACTTCTCAATGCGATGATATTACTAGAAATTTCAATGTTGGCACAGGTCTGATATCCGGGTATCCAAAACCAATGGTTTAAATGCGAATCTGAGTTTCATATCCGTTTATAAGTTTGTGCTAACATTAGTAATGCAATTATGAGATTTTGAGTCAAAGTTCACATCAACTTCGTTCAGTCAACCAATTAATGCGTTCGGCCAACATTTTTCGCCATCTTAGCATATTATCAAAGTAGTTGATACGTAAACGCAATGGTTTTTTTCCCACGAATGTGTAGCCAGAAACTACTGAATGCCAAAAACATAGGCACTGTTGAAGGACAGTGTGTGAAGGACATCACTAGTGAGGTCAATGTTTACCTGTCGAGGGCGTCCCATCAATCCATTCATCAATCTTATAAAATACTAGCTTCTGCCCCAACTCCGTCGCGTCAAATCTCTAATACCCCCCACCCTGCCGTCCCCCCCCTCCCCCCGTCCCCCGTCCCATCGCATCAACTGCACGCGTCATCACTTCGTTTTCGTTTAGCGTTCTTTCTGTCTTCTTTTCTTTTTGCTCGGCTTCTCAGGGTCAAAGCGTGATGTTAATTTCCTCAATGATTGGGCTATCTAATACAAAAAGATTTTTTTAATCCGACCGGTAGTTCCAGAGATTAGCACTTCAAACAAACAAACAAACTCTTCAGCTTTATTATTAGTATAGATTCCTTGTCCTACAGAATCAAAACAAAAGAAAAAAGTTTACAAATATTTGAATAAAACATTACAGACCGCAATGTCATTTAAGAAAAAAAAATCCTTCGAAATTCAAAATTGTTGCCCAACCTTACCTCTTTCTTTACAAATTAGAACCCTCACTGTTTGCAGCTAGGGTTGGCGTTAATCATAACTTTTTGTTGGCAATTATCGTAAATTCGCCGCAACTGAATAGTAAATTAGAGTGGTTCACTGCCCACTTCAGTTCGCTAAGACTTGTAGAAATGTAAGGGATTCGTTGAAAGCAGTGAAGTAATAGAGAAATATTGATGAAAATCATACATTTATAAAGAATTGTTAAAAATACATAGGTCATCATCATCATCATTCACAGCCTGTCCCACTGCTGGGCATAGTCCCCTCTTTTCGTAGAGAAATGAATACATAGGTACTACAGTGAAAATCGTTCAATATCTGGTAGATTGAAAGATATTTTTTACACATTTATGACAGTTGATAAATATTATTTATCGAACCATTTAGCTTGTACTACCCCACTGCAGGGCAAGGTCTCCCTCTCCCTTTTCCACAATTAAATATTCGCAAGGCTACAACTAATTTACGACACGGTTGGCGCAGTGGCTGAGCGATCGACTGCTGCGCTGCGTGTCGCGGGTTCGATTCCCGCAAGGAACAAATATGTGTATTGCCTACATGTAGTAGTTCCGGGTCTGGCTGTTTATGTATGTGAGTTTAAATGTTTGTAAACGCACCCACGAGACATGAGTAATTCCTAGTGTGGGGCAAAGTTAAAAAAAAATACAATAGGCTGTTATACAAATAATTTTTCTTCTAAGGGCTGATTTTGCCATCGCCAGATAACTTTTATTTGAGGAATAAAATTGACGTTTGACATTTTTGTATGAAATAACTGTCAAAATTTCTAAATTATTCCTCGAATTAAATTATCTGGCGTTAGAACAACCAACCCTAACACAAAATAAACTTGTATAATACTATTCATCGAATAAAACCCCGCTTACAATGTAAGAAACTAAGAACTACTAAACAAAACTAAGTTAAACTGCACAACTCGTTCCTTAAAAAGCAGATACCTCTCTAATCTAAAGCACTAGTCGAAATAAAAACAGAGAGTGTATCAGCTTGTCCCGAACAAGTTTAAGGCTAACTTCACTGAAGCTAGTGAAACTGGGTTACTAATGTACTCAGTCGCAGAGTGAGCGAGCAAATATACTCCTTACCTTGCAGTATGTGTCTTCAGAAGTGCATGTATGTATGTCTATCGTAATGGTATTACTTACGGAGACGTGAAAATACTTCTAGTAGTTTATAAAACTAGTAGAAATATTTTATGACAGTTGCTAAAAGTTATTTTCTCTATTATCGAATATTGAAACTCAAAGCATTTATTTCAATTAAACCATTTACACTCACTTTTGAACTGTCAGAAGTCGGTCAGACAATTGGAGTCTCTCTGAGGGTTCGAATCCACAACGAGGTAATCCGTCAGAGAACCAATACAGCTCACAAAATAAGCAAGCTGACGTGGCAATGGACTGGCCATATTAGCCGTAGAATCGATAACCGTTGGGGTAGACGTGTTCTGGAGTGGAGACCGCTAATCGGTAAACGTAAAGCAGGACGCCCCGCTGGCTAGGTGGAGCAATGAACTACGCAGGATGAGAGTTGCCGAAAATTTAGTTGAATGCCATGCAATAGGAGAGGCCTATGTCCAGCAGTGGACGAAGGATGAAGCTAGTTGCCCATTGCAAAGCGTAGTACTTAGGTTCCTATGGAAAAGAACAGATTAAAAATGCATGGACACTCCATGGAAACAAAACGATATTTCACTCACACATGCTCTCCAAAAATATATACTTACACACAAAATAATCCACGTTTTTTATAACATCAAAAAATGAAAAACCGTATGCAATAACAATGCAGCTTGGACATGACCAGACAATTTTGTATCCCCTGTCGGCCGCTCATACAAGCTAAATATATCATGCGGGCGAGGTACGCTTGTCGGTTTTCAATTTACCTTTTTTTATATTGCTAACAAACGGACGGTTATAACTAGCATTTTGACGATTTACATACTCGTGTTTAATGTAATAACAATCCTCTATGTGTGGGTCAAATTTGGCCTCTCGTGGCTAAATGATAACAGCCGTATGGGTTGATCGATGGTAAAGCTATGCTTGCCGCGTTCAGTTCGTGGATGGGTGACCATCCATTACATAATACCGAGACCCCTCCGTGCCTTAGAAAGTACGCCAAACCGCTGGTCTTGGTTGACATTCAAAGATCTTTGACAGTCGTTACGGGTAGTCTCAAGCCCAAAAAGTGTTACTAACAGTCTTACCGCGTGTTACCCAGTAACTAGGTTGTGGAGGCCAGATAGGCAGTCGCTTCATGTAAAATACTAGTATTGAGCTACATCCGGTTAGCCGGGAAGCTGACCCTAACATATAGTTAGGCAGATTGATTGTTTTTTTTCTGTGGGCCAAATTTCGAATTTTTGGAGATCCGTAAAATATATTCTTACGTGAAATATTGCACGCGTTGATTCAGTTGGATGGAGAAGAATATGAACTTCGGTTTTCATTCTGAATTATTCAACAGTTTCTGAAAATAATTTAACACGTCCAGAAGTGAAGAATATTGGTTTACTGATGGACAGTCGCGAACTTAAGTACATTACTTAATATTTTTGAGCTACAAAATGAATAATAATGAAATGAAAACCTAAGTTAATTATATTTATTAGGGATCAAACAGTGTAGGCCCTTCTAAAGTGCCCTTCAAAATGTCCTTTGATTGTAAGGGCACTTGATGATTGATATTTAATTAAACTTGTATCTAAATAAACATTTAAGTAACCACGGTCACTATGATATCGCTATTATAAAGTAAGAAGAGGGCAAAAACTGCTCAATTTATAAGTATCTACTATGCACGCAGACATAAGCTTGAATGAATCTACAAAACATGCAAGGACTTGGACCAGCAGACAAATTAAACTCAGTATACAACATTCACAAAAATAAAACGAATAGAAGTTTTTCAACACTACATCAAGCTTTGTGGCTGACTGTCCGACGTCCGTCAACCAACTGGATTGTAACATTTCACACCATTTCATTCTCGCACTATTCAATCAATGCTCAGCCCATACATTTACACGGTGCATTATTTAAACGAATGCGAGAAACATGCATTGTTTCGTTAGCTGAACAATCCAATACATTTGTTATTCATATTCCACGAGGCTCGTATGACAGCACCAAGCAATATATTAGTAGGAAAGGCTATATTTTACAGTGAGACAAACTGCACGAAAGTCTGCCGGATAATATCGATGCGGTGTATGAAAAGTTGTGTTTGTATTGCGCCGTTTATTTCGACTTATACTTGAGCTATGGCGGGTTCATTTTTCTTTTCAACTTCTGCACTGATTTCGATAGATACTAGCTTCTATTTTTCTTTGTACGATTTATTATAAAATAATAAAAGCTCTTGCAATGGTAACAATATCCACCCGACGTTGATTGCCCAGTGCGCGCCGAAAGTAAACACTTTAAGTAAGGCCCTTCGTGGAGGCTATTTTAATGCGGGATGGATTGAAATTTTAAATTAGAAACATTACCTTATGGCCATCTTCAGATTCTATTAAAATTACCAAAACACAAAAAAAAAACAGACTATTTCCGCATTTCTAACACGGCTGAAGATTAAAACTATATTGATGTCCAATTTCAAAGAGGCTTATGTGCACTGTCAAAGTGTCAAAGACTGAGTCATTAATCCCTTGCACCAATGCGTCTCTAAGGCCTTTTTTTTTTTTTTTTTTTTTTTTTTTTTTTTTTTTTTTTTTTTTTTCAGGATGGGAAATCATCAAATGACTCCTCCCGCTCTGGGTGGAGCAGAAGGGAGTGTCAGACTCTTACTGACTAAAACCCACCCGTGTTCCTTCCTTAGCCCTTTATGTACCAGGGCAGCGGTAACCCTTTCGGACGATCCCGCTACCCCGGCAGGCTTCGGCCCTGTCGGGCCCCGTCATCTATGCTGACATCTCTTTGAGGCGCACGTGGAACACTTACGCGCCGTCCGGCACGGGCCTGGTCCTGATCGGACGGAGAGCTACCCATTGCTCTCCGCCCGCAGGCCCGCGCCTACGGTGGCCGGGAGTCGTCACGCGGCTCCCGACGCCCGGAGCGTCTCCCTCGGCGGCTGAGGCGTGAGGATCTCTCCCTCGCCCATCCCGCCACCTCCTTCGCTAGCATGACTGCTTCGCAGAAGGAGGTGACCGCCTCCCACTCCCTCTCGCCCCGGACCATGGCTTGCACCAGGGCCGAACGCGAGAGGTCGCCGCCGCTGCCGATCGCCTCTACGAGGACACGGCGGTGCTCTGCCCAAGCGGGGCAGACCTCCACCGTATGCTCCACCGTGTCCTCTGGGCGATCCTCGCAGTGGTGACACCCGGGCGTCTCCTCCCGCCTGATGATGTGCAGGAACCTCCCGAAACATCCGTGTCCGGAGAGGACCTGCGTCAGGCGGTAGGTGAGAGCGCCGTGACGCCTCTCTAGCCACTCCTCAAAGAGGGGTCTTATCGCCGCTATCGTGGCGTGCCCTGCGCTGGGTTGCGATAGTCGCGCCTTCCATTCCACCATGAGACCGCGCCGGAGGTCCGTCCGCTCCGCAGCGATTTGCCGCGGGTGCAGAGTTTCCCCCCGACGTAGTGCCTCCGCGCGCCAGTCATACAGGCGCGCGAGGACTATCGCCTCCAGATCCCATGGTGGCAGTCCGGCAAGGAGGCTTGCTGCCTCGCCCGAGATCGTGCGGTACCCCCTTATAAGCCTTACGGCAACCACCTTTTGGGGCGCGTTCAGATAGTGTGCGGCCCGAAGCCGCAGTGAACGCGCCCACACCGGGGCCCCGTAAAGGGCCATGGACCGCACGACCCCTGCGTAAAGCCTCCGGCAGGAGGCGTTTGGCCCCCTCAGGTTGGGCAGGGGCCGCTTTAGGGCGGCCCCGGCCCGTTCCAGTTTGGGGGCCAAACGTCGGAAATGCTCGACGAAGTTCCACCGGCTGTCGAGGACGAGACCCAGGTATCTCATCGTATTCTCGACGCCGATGTGAACCCCTCCTACCATCAGTTGGGATCCCGAAGGTGGCCCGTACCGAGGCCCATGAAAGGACATGGCCTCGGACTTGTGCAATGCCACCTCGAGACCCAACTGCCGGATCCTTTCCACGACTATCGCAACCCCGCGTGTCATCGCGTCGGCCGCCGCCTGATGCGACCTCCCCTGCGCCAGGACCAGCGTGTCGTCAGCGTAGCAAACTACGCTGACGCCATCAGGGAGGTCGGCCCGCAGCACCCAGTCGTAACCGATGTCCCACAGGAGCGGCCCCAGAACCGATCCCTGTGGGACACCGCACGACATCTCTCGCCGGTTCCAGTTCCCGTCGCGACCGGGGTAGATGACGGCTCTGTCCGTCAAATACGCCCCGACTATTCGACGGAGGTAAGTCGGCACCCGGTGATACCGGAGTGCCTCCCCAATGCAGCTCCAGGGCAGGGTGTTGAACGCGTTGGCGATGTCGAGTGACACCGCCACGACCACCCCACCCCGGGACACCGCGTCCCCCGTCGTGAGGGCTCTCACGCGCATGATGGCGTCCACCGTCGAGCGCCCCTTGCGGAAGCCAAACTGGCACTCCGCAAGATCCGGCCCCATCCTCACCAGGTGCCCGACGAGGCGGCCCGCAATCACTCTCTCAAAGAGCTTGCCGACCTCGTCGAGCAGCACTATGGGCCGGTATGCGGACGGAGAGTCCGCAGGGCGCCCTGGCTTCTGAATGAGGACCAGCTTCCCCGTCTTCCAACGGAGTGGAAACTGGCCTCTCTCCATGCATGCGCTTAAGAGCGCCTCCAGTCGAGGCCCGAGAGCCCTCGAGGCCAGGACCCAGGCTTTACCCGGCAAGCCGTCGGGTCCCGGGGCGGTATTTTTGGCCTTCAGCCTGCCTACCGCCGCTCTCAGATCTACCCCGGTCACTACAGGGGTGTCGTCGTCGTCGTCCGCGTGGTCCGCTTCGGGCACCGCAAGTGGCGGAGCCATAGGCGGGGGAGTATGCTCCCCCCGTGAAGGGAACAGAGCGCTCACCACCTCCTCCACCAGCTGTGGGCGGAGACTCTGCGTCAGCGGGGGGGCCCATGTGCGGAGTTTATTCCGCACCATTCTGTAGGGGCGCCCCCATGGATCTCTGTTCAGAGTCTCCAGCATCTCCTCGCGGGCCATATCCTTGGCCCGCTGAACAGCCTGTTGGAGGGCGGTCTTCGCCGCTCTGTACCCCTCGTATAGCTCCACCTCCGTGGCTTCCGCATCCGGAGGGCGGATGCGGAGCCTGCGGTGCCTGGTGTACCGGTGTCGCGCGTCGACGCACGCCTTGCGTAGCGCCCCAACCTCCTGCGACCACCAGTACACCTGACGTCGGGCGCATCCTGGCCGGACTCGGGGCATTGCCACGTCGCAAATCTCGGACATGGCCTCCCGGAACCACTCCACCTCATCGTCAATATCAGCAGGCCTGTCCGGTGAAAACACCCAGGCCTGCACGATCGAGGCTTCCAGGAGAAGCTCCCGGTCCAGCTGCTTCAGCGCCCACCGCGGACCACTCGGGGCCTGTTGGACCAGCGCACTAGAGGGCTGGGTGGAGACCTCAAACCGGATATACCGATGATCGGAGTAGGTCTCCACCTCCTCCATGACGCGCCAGTCAATGACACGCTGTGACAGAGCGGGGCTGGCGAACGAGATGTCTCTAAGGCCTTACCCCCCTTTTTTTTGGGTGGGAAATCCTCAAATGACCTCTCCCGCTCTTGGCTGAGCGGAAGGGCGTGTCAGACTTTTACTGAGTAAAACCCACCCGTGTTCCTTCAGTTGCCTGTGCCAGGGGCCACGGTATCTCTTCCGAACAACCCGGAGCCCTGGCAGTCATCGGCCCTAGCGGACCCCGTCAGTTCGTGCTGACATCTCTTTGAGGCGCGCGTGGAACACAACGCGCCGTCGACCCGGGCCTGGAGGTACCCCCCTTACGGACTCATTGGTATCAAAAAAAAAAAAAAATATAATAGTCGCTAAGAATAAATAGTGACCTATCCTGATTGAAGGAGGCTGGACTGATGTCTACTCTGACATGATTCAAAGCCCTCTTGTGAACGCACTTCTGTCATTTAGCGACATCCTTTACTAAGTTTAATTACTTTGTACAATAATTTAAAGTAACCTTTAAATTGAAACACGAAACGATTTAAAATGTAGCCGCGGGTTAGAGTTATTTAACTATTTTTGTGGAAAGCACTATAATATTTTTCATTTAAATAAATTCTGTTTCCGTACGTATTAGTGTATTTCTCTTTGATCACTTTCCAGGCCAGTTTACAAAACATTTTGTATTTTTAACTAGGTTATGTACCGTAATTGCTTTTGTTCAATTTAGAAGTAACAATGTCAGTCTCAATACACGGAAGTAAATCGGTCGGTGGTCAGGTTCGTCGGTTCAAAAGTGAACTCATGATCAGTTTTTACACAATATTTATGAATTAAATAGCACAATTTAATTTAATTGTAATAATTACATAAACATATATTTATTTAGTTCAGAATTGCACTTTGTATTGCTACTTATTTTTTACACTCTTTATTGCAATTTATTTTTGTTCCTTTTACTTAATTTTGGTGAAATATAAGAATTATTGATAAAGAGGCATTCTAAGTAAATATTGGGACTTCTACATTTAATATTTACCTGTGATATATTATTAAATGTAGCACACAACTCAATGGTAGCGCCTCAAGAGAGTCCCGCTCTATCCTCTGTGGCGACTAGTCGTTCCCTTTAAGTTGTTGCGTACTCTAGGTACTGATAATTCGGTGGTTTTCCTCTAAACCCCAAGCCCCAAATAAGTGATTCTATTGAATACCACAGTACCTATACTTTAAATAACCCACAGTGGTGGACACCAAAGAAGACCTATATTCTGTATCAAATGTTTAAGCCATGGCTATACATCAGGAATTCACGAGGTTATTTCGTGACGTCACGATTTATATCGTCATGCTATTGTGATTCCGGTACAATCACGATTATAGTATCTATTGCATGTAGTGCATTGTGGAGGTTTGCAGTGCTGTGTAAGTGCATTGTAGTGAGGAAACATGTGTATAGTGTAGTGATCGTATATGCACTATTAAAGCGTCCATTGATCAGTATATTATCTATCGTTCAATGTGCGGATCGGCTACCAGTCTAATTGATCTGGATTTATTTATGATAATCTGGTACTTGGTTTTATCTCTTGGCTGGTTTGAGGTGACGCGGGAAAAAGAGTGCCTGGAAGGACTTAAGGGAGGACGACTTTGTAGGTTATGAGACACGATGCCCCACATAAGACATTTCAGCACTATCACTGAAATGGCAACGCACCAGTGATGCCTCTGATATTACAAATGTTCATTCGGCGGTAAGGACGACTTACCTACCGTAGAGTAGGCTGCCTACTTTTTGTCACCTAACAACATAAAAACAAAAGACATCATAGTTAAAACCGTGGAGTCCTCGCACATATTAATTCCGTGTCCGAAATATAGAAACGGAAACGTCCTACATTCGTAAATAAACACAATTGACATGACTACGGGTATTAGTACGAACATCGCAATTAATGCCGTATTGTAAACACATCAAAAGTGTCTAGGGATCAAGTACATTATTAACTATAAAAAAATATCCAATTAATATTTACCAAATCTAGTCTTCCAGACTGGCTTCTTAATTTAATTCCTATGTTTAAGTTAACAACTTATCCCTATATTTTGTAAAAGTTAAGAAAAATTGCATTTTTTGCAAATTGTGAGAAATTAACCTAAGTTAATGTCGTCAATTAAATAGCAAAAAAGGCAAAATTGAGGATTTTTTTAAATTTTATTGCGAAGATAAAAAAAAAAAATTGTGTTTCCACTATAGGCACGAATCACACAATCACAGCGATTTGGCATGCTTAAAATCAGTTCATCAAAATCACTTTGAGGAATGGCTGACCACGTTCTTTCTAACTAGTCAAAAAATTGTTGTGGGGTATGCACGGCATCCATACTCGGCAGAGCTCTTCTTTGGAGCGTATCCCATGCGTGCTTAATTGGGTGGAGGAGCTCTGGCGATTGAGCAGGCCACGGCTGAACGTTGATGCGAGCATCGGCAAGAGTGCGTGTTACGACTCTAGCCGTGTGTGGACGTGCATTATCGTGCATTAGTCGAAACGAATCAGCCAAGCGGCTTCACAAAGGGATACGTCTGAAACAATCCTCTCCGCATAAATCTGAGCATTGAGGTTGCCCCTGATCAAAATGAGATCGGTTCTCCCACCGATCCAAGTACCGGCCAAACCATTATTGGTCCCCCTTCATATGAATGAACTCCCTGACAAAATTTCAAACGTTCTTGACGTCCAGAGGTCCTCCAAACTCGAGCACGTCTTGTATCCGGCCTTAAACCGAAACGAGATTCATTGGAAAAGCAAACAACGCCAGTCATCTTCCTCCCAATTTCTGTGTTCGCGAGCCCATTGTAAACGGGCCCTACTTTTGCGAGGTGCTATAGGTGGAACTCTCAGCGGCCTTCGGGAACGCAGATCCACTTCACGTAAACGATTTAGGATGGTTTGTTCGCTTATCAGCAAGCCTGAAGAGCTGTGGAGCCTCGTAGCCAACATCATGACGATCGTGGTACGATTCCGTCGAGCAGTATTTTGGATGTACTGGTCCTGTCTGCCAGTGGTGATGCGAAATCGTCCTTCATGTCGCCCAGCCATGCTACCCGTGATACGATAGCGTGTCCAGAGGCAGCTTATGACGCTCTGTGTAGTGCCAAGAGCGACAGCCACAGTACGTTGCCTGGAACCTGCTTACAACATTCCAACGGCGCTCATCATCTCTTCGTCTGTCAAGGGATGTCGTTGCTCCATATCAAAGTATTTTTTTTCAGTTCCGATGCAAAAATTGTAATGGTTTTGTAAAAACACTATTACACACTTTTGTAGAAATCCTGATTGACATTTGATTTTCTATTTTTAATGAAAATTTAAGGATTTTTTTAATTAAAATAGTGAAATTGACTTACTAAAGAGAATCAATAACGATCCAAAAAAGTTAAAATATTAATCCTCAATTGCGGCGATACTCTAATACGTACTTGGTCCTTAGACCCTTTCGATGTGTATATTACAAAGCTATACAGTTAAGTAGGTACATACAAGTGTTGAAAGCGACACTCGTTCCTGTGTCAATAACATTACGCTTTTTGTATATAGTTTCGAGGTATTTTAACTAAAGTAGTTATTGAAAATTAATGAATGATTGAAGAATAGCGGTATGACTGCCAGAACACCGAACTCAGATTATAACCAATACACATAGGTATCCATTTTTAGTACGTTGTGTATTTTCGTTCGAAAATCTGTTCATAGTACAAAGCTGTTTTTCGTTTTTTAGGCAGTGTAGAGCACTTTGTATTCCAACTGGTTATAACAAAGTGCACGGTTCGCTTTGCCTTTAGTGAAATATTTTTCACTGTGAAAATTCTCATTGGAATGATCCGTGTTAAAATCTGCCGGACTAAAAGATTTTGGTTTAATTAAACTTGATTGATCTCTTGATTGTTGATTATGTGAGTAATATGCGGAATATTTAAGTTTTTCTATAAATTGTTTATTTATAACGATGGAACTATCGTTAAGATTTTCATTCAGTCAACGAACAAACTTTTTGAAACTTTATTAAATCAAAATTTTGTCTAACCAACAGTAGGAGAAGATAAAGGGTCTTCCAATAGGGACTTCCGAACTTTGAAAGTTGATAGCGACCATATTGTTGAAGCTATATCTGTCAACGGATATAGCGTTCAACAACACGTGCAAATGATAAAATTGTTTTATCAAAATGGGTGTTCTATTGGGGCAGCGTTCCGCACGCTTCGGCCATTTTAAGTTCGCCATAATCGTCATACCGAGAGGACTATTCGCAGTGTTGTGGATGAATTTGAGTCCACTGGTGATGATACCAATCCACATGAGATGCAAGAGCGTCCAATGCCAAATCAATCAATCAATGCCAATGTCTCTTTTGGATTTTCAAATTAGCAAATAAATTAATTGTTAATGCAAAAAAAAACCTACATAATATTTTTTAAGACTACATCACGCATAGGGATAGTTTGGATGTAAAACTAAATGGAGACATAATAAATATTGTAGACTCAGTAAAATTTTTAGGAGTTTATATTGATTCGTTGCTAAATTGGAAAAATGAACTCAAAGCCATAGATGGGTTCATATCATCAGCATGTTAATATATAAAACCTACATGTTAATATATAATATTTAAACAGACACTTAATGACTTGGAAAAATGCTACTATTCCGTTGATGAATACGTATATGACTCAGAAATAATATAAGTGTGGTAAAATCATTAATGAACATTATATGAATTTGGTTGACATTTTTGGATTATTTTAATGTTTTTTTTTTTTTGTAATATGCTTTTATTTAATACTTTAAAATACATGTCTATCACGTTTATTTTAATTTTAGTTGTTTTTTGATTACGAATTATTATTGGACATTAATTCTTATTATTTTTATTATTTATTTCACGTTATTGGACATTGTTTGTAATTATTATTTCATTCTATTCATATTATGGACATCAGATATTATTATTGGTAGATTTTTTATTATTATTATATACCTATTGTGTTGACATTTTTGATGATAGGTGATTTCTAATTTAGGTTGTTTTTATGAATTCGCTATTATTGTACATTTATTATTACCTATTGTGTTAAGATCATTTTGGTTGAATTTTATTTTTTAATGTTTATGTGTTGTTATTTAATAAATGAAATAAATAAATATCAAAAAAGTCACTGTTCGGTGTGGATTTTGGGCTGGCGGTTTCATCAGTCCACGTTTCTTTGAGAACCAGGTTGGCCACGCCATCACCGTCAACGGCGAGCGCTAAAGGTCGATCATTACCATCTTTTTTTGGCCTGAATTGGATGATATGGACACCAACGACATGTGGTTTTAATAGGACGGCGCTACGTGCCACACAGCTCATGTCACATTGGACATTCTGCATGAGCGAATTAAGAGCATAGTCGTCTCACGTGGAGGTAATGTGAACTGGTCACCGAGACCGTGCGATTTGACCCCGTTAGACCTTTTTCTTGTTGGGTTTTCTTAAGTCGCAGGTCTGTGCGAATAAACCACAAACCACAGCGGCCCTCAAACCCAACATAACCCATGCCATCGGTCAAATTCAGCCTGATTTAAGCGCTAGTCATGAAAAATTGGATATTTCGGATGCGCGTGTTAGATTTTTTAGTATATACTAGAAATATATGTATCTATATATTACCCAAATAACAAGCTTTGAATATCAGAATGGTTACTAGTTAGTTATTTACTGTGTATGAAGGTTATTATTAAATATGGTGTGTAGGGAAAGGGTTTTATGAAGTAAATCACAATAGACAAGGCTAAGCATTTGTTTTAATTTAGGCTTGTCAGTAATTAATCAGAAAACTAGTCGTCCGTTCGTAACACTAGGTCATCATGGAGAAGAATGACAAGAAACTCCATCGAAACAGTATTAAAGTATTCTATCAATACATTTCTTACGTTGTCATAAATTGTCGTTATTTAAAAAAAAAAAACAATTAATTATATCTCTTGAACAACGGTCCAAGAGAATTCAAAATAATAGCAACATTATAACAATAGCTAGGAATTTTGGCCATAATATGACTTACAGAACAACATAGCCATAATAAGCAATAATTGAGGTATAATATCAAATTACTTAACTTACGTGACATCTGGTCGATCTATTCCACTTATAACGGCACTAGAACTAACCAACTGAACATCTACCAAGCAACTGCCTTGATAACGTCGTTACAATCTTTTTATACACTACCAACGTCTTTTACGTCAAACATCTACCGCCATTTTGAACTAATCACAGATCATCATATATTTTGGTTTAATATCTTCTAACACAGGTAATAATAAACAAATCTTATGTAGTGAAACCATTTTAAAACATTATAAGGTAATTAATCAATTTAATATGAGTTGATTCTTAATTCTTCGACATTATCAAAAATTATATCAACATCAACTGACAGTATTGTGCCAATCATTTGAAATAACCTATTATATTAAAATAGTAATATAAAATCTAAGATATACTACAAGTATAATCAAATATTACTTAATCATTTATAGTAATAACTTTGAAGTGTTTTTTACAAGTTAAGACTGTTGTTTTTTTGTAAACACAAAATCAAGTCAAATTAGGTACTTCTACGTTGGTCCCAAGCTTCGTAAATGTGACAGATGCCATTATCCAACAAACAATATTCTAATATTATAATTATATCAAAATGAAATGACACGCGCCACCCAGCGAAGCCGCTTCGGACATTTGACCGATGTCAATTTCATACTATAATGGCATCGATAGGCCTATCAAAAAAATTAAAAAAAACGATGATATATCACATACACTCTGTTTCATTTAAATTTAAAGGTAGGAAGCGCTTACTGAAAGACCATTTATAAAGGACAAGTTACATTATATAAGATCAAAAAAAATTAAATTTTCGGGTAGTAACATCGCATTGGCGTTATAGCTGTTAAGGTGTAATTTACGAAATTTGGGAATAAATAAATAAAAATGACTTGATTTATCGTGTTTAGATTTCGACACTCATCACGTCTGTAGAGGTTCGCTAGCTAATTTAATTTTACCCGCATGAAGTTCTTAGTCTCAACTGATATTGTTAGCATCCTCAACAAATACTGAAAGCCGTCATAATATCTTACTCAAAGTTTCGCGCTAAGCTAGCTGTAAGTTTTTATGCCGAGTTAGCGCAACATTTCTCTTCTACTTAGGTATGGTTTACTGTGATGTCATTGGTCGGCCACTTTTGAGTATAGGGTGACTGTGAGTCAAGTTTTAAAAGTCGTAAAATAATTCAACGACATAAAAATCAACAATTACTTTCGTAGTAACAATACTGTAGACAGATATAGAATAGAATTATTATCTGCAATTATTACCTTTTATTAAAGCATGCAGCATTAAGTTTTATTAAAGCATGTTGTAAGTACAACGTACTTATATAAAATATCACAAAGGACCAAACTCAAAAAGCAATCAATCGATAGCAACCAATTACTATTTTATTACTGGTATCGCTAAAATATCGACACGGAACATAGATGAAACTGACTTACGTCACTCAGACAATTCTCCACCTAAGCTGCCTATCGATTGTACCTGATATCTGTCTGTGCATTTTGTCTTCACTCGTTCACTACTTGCTTGTTCATTTTACAACCGTGCACTAATTATTGCAATTTAAAGTGAAAGAAAAGTCACGGGACTTGAGATCATGGTTTGTAACGACTACAGCTTATGTACGACTTGATCCATCACTACTCTACTGTCCTAGGGGCATGGTGTCCACATCATTACCAAATGCTGTGACCACACTACCCGACTCATTGCTGCGTACCTAGACTGCCCAAAACAAAACTTTGCCCATTTCACAAAATATCCTCAACGACAACTAGCAACAATGGTCACTGTTTGCCCAAGCTTCAAAGTGTAGCAACAAGGATTAATTCCACACAAACTGCATCGTGTTGCTCTGTTGCCCGCGCTGCCCTCGTTCCTCGCGACATGCCCAACTTGTGCAGTTTGTGGCCTTAATGCCATGCCCGCTGAATACTTGTGGCTAATGGTTAGCCCTGACTTGTGTTTCTGTTCCTAGGGATTAAGATTGTGGATATAAATTGGAGGGTGTTTAGATTTTAGTCTTAGAGTGTTTAGTGGCAGATTTAAGAGGAATTACTAATAGCACAGAGGTTGACAAGTAAATTCTGAACACTATTTCTGCTTCCGGATTAAATAGCGACATGATCAGAATTCTTTCTAGGGCATACTATTGAATTCTAATTTTAATCAATTGAAAAAGCCATTTAACGGTACACACAATATTAAACAAAACTCCGTCCAAAAGTAAAAGCAAAAGTAAAACTACTCTGTTAAATCATACACAAATCTGCAAGCACTCTGTAGATTGAAAGGTCACTGTACAACAAGTACTAAGTAATTCGTCCGTCGTCCACACACATACAAATAGAAAGCTAATTACATTTTTCCATCATCCCTCATCAGACCTTAATGAGCCGTCCGCAATCAGCGCGAGTGACAGGTATTCAGCAACAGAGAGCATCCGCACGTGCCGAGCAATATTGCTGTTCAGACAGTTACGGCGCCGAAACGTACAACTAATAACCAACTCAGTAATAACAGTCCAACTTTAGTTAGGGTTATGTGTTCCAGTATAATTAGGATTTGAATGTAATGTACAGTCGGAAAACGAAAAGGTTTGATCACCTCTTGGTATTTTTAGTTCCGTCCGTCCGAATGTAAAAACGGATACCCCGAATATACATAATTATATATTATAGACGGAAGAATTTGGGTAAATAAGTGAATGTTTTGTAAACTGTACCGTATGACGTATCAAAGGAAAGGACTTACTGTGGGGGTCTCTAATATTTTTTTATAACTCAAAAATAAATAATTTGACAACTATTTAAAAAAAAAATGAATATTGACCATTCTCGACCTTGTCCTCCTCCAAAACTACTGAGCCTGAAATTTTGAAAAAACGAAAGGAAATAATACTTATAGAGGAAACCCTATAAGAAGTCTGTAGTCATAAAATAACATGGCCAATCTTACATTTGTAGTAAAATGTATGGGAGAACATGTTTTTCAACTACAATTATTTTGTTTGTTCTGGGGATAAATTCATTCAAACTACGGATTCCTTCATTGTTTAATTAGAATACTAGCTGACCCTACAGACGTTGTTCTGTTCAAAAGTTCATACAAAAAACCTATAGAAAAAGTAATTTTACTATTAAACGAATGAAAAAAAAATTGGGAACTTTTTACGATTACAGAATTCCGAAAAGAAGTAAATAAACGGGAAATATTAAAATGCGCGTCAAACTAATTTTTCAACTTTAAATGTTTTTTTTTTTTTTTTTTTATTATCTTTATTAAGAAAAAGGCTTTAATCGCGTAGCGATTATGCCAGCCTCGTAGTATTACAAAATAAATAGAAAGTAACAACTAGGATCTTAACTTAATTAATTTAACAATCAAGTAATATAGCTTAATAGCTAATTTGGATGTAGGTTTAGACAAGATCAAATTACACATGCCAACATCCCTTAACCTAAGTCCCTCTTCTGATTCCAAAGTTCTCCGATCCGTCCCAACCCGAGCACACTCCACCAAAGCGTGGTAGGTGTCCTCCCTCGTATTACAAATCAAACAGTTTGGGGTATCTACAACCTTCATAAGATATCCGAACGCATTCAATGGAATGTGCCCGGATCGCAAACGCATACTTGTTACCAACAATCGTCTATTCATCTGTACTTCAGAGAACCAGGGAATCCTTGGTGGTCCAGACTGAATTGTTCTGTACCATATACCCTTCTCCACAGACCTTTTGTCAAAGTATTCTTTCCACATCTTATTGCAAATTGCTTTAACATCTCTTAATATATCTGTGAAGAATGGTAAATGATTGACAGATATTCCTTCATAGGTTCCTGTCTTTGCCAACTTATCTACTTGATCGTTTCCCATCAAACCAACATGTGATGGAATCCATTGGAATTTAATTATTTTGTCATTTTCCCTCAATCTTAGGTATAAGTCTAGTATGGAATAAGCTAAGGGCAGACCTCGTATGCCCGAGGTGCACCGAGCTATATGCTGCAAAGCGCTTTTTGAATCACAAAATATCACAAATTTAGCATAATTGCATGACATCATGTATGACAGACATTCCAAAATAGCATACAATTCCGCCGCCATTATGGATATTTTGCAGTTCAATTTGAAACTAGCTCTCGTGTTAGATTGAGGATCAAAAAAGGCTGCTCCTGTTCCGTTATCGTCTTTGGACCCATCACTGTAAATCTGATAGAATCCGTCATAATTTTGTACAATCGTTACTACAGATTTCCTTAAAAGTGTTAGAGAAGTATGAGATCTCTTCGGTCCTGTCATATCATGAATACTGAGTTTAATGTGTAACTTAATATCAATATTTGCCATCCATGTCGACAATGAGAACATCTCTAGAACATTAGAACGATGTAAAGTTTGATTGGACATCTCACTGTATACGATAGTTAGCAACGGTTTTTTCTTATTGCGCCAATATGATTCCTGCTCGCATATGGATGTTAATTTTGATATCATTGAAATGGTGCAACCTTCAACGATAGACTTAGCTTTTAAGCAAAATTTTGCAGCTAAATATTTCCGTCGAACAAACAATGGTGGCAGACATAACTCTGATTCCATCGCGTGGATTGGGCAACTTTTTAAAAAACCGCCAACTATTCTCATGGCTTGGTTTTGAATTTTGTCCAATCTCGAAATATTGGTGTTAGCGCTATTATCGAACAAAAAACTTGCATAATCTAACCGACTGCGAATGATTGCAATATATAGTCGTCTTAAATGTAAAGGATGGACTCCCCATGACGAACCTGCTAGCACCTTAAAAACATTTAAAAATCTCATACTTCTTTCACAGGTTTCATTAATCTGTTTACGCCATCTCAAAGATGAATCTAGCCAAAGCCCTAAATATTTAACTACAGGGACGTTTTCTAAACCGACATTTTTTATATTGACATTTGCCTGCTGTAAGGCCCTTCCCCTAGAAAATAAACATATTTTACTTTTCGTGGGAGATAGTTCCAGACCCATCACTCCCAACAAATTTATTAAATTATTTATGGCTTCCTGAAGAGTTGAGGTTAAAAACTTAATGTCTTGTCCAGAAATATAGAGGACGAAATCATCGGCATATTGGGATATATACACACTCATAATCTCTTTACATATATCACTAGTGACGATGTTAAACAAAATTGGAGACATAGGGTCTCCTTGGGCCAATCCCTTACATGTCCATCTTGTAATTGAAACATTACTCCCTACTTGTGACACAGCTAAATGTCTCTCCCTTAGGTATTCCCATATATATCTGCATATAGAAGCTCCCACCCCTATCTCATCCAGCTTAGAAACCACTTTCAATATACTGACATTATTATAGGCGTTGTCTATGTCAACAAAGCATCCCAATGTCTTTTGATTATTGGTGAAACCTATTTGAATTTGTGAAACTAGTCGTACAAGATTGTCTAGGCATGATTGAGATCTTCTAAATTCCACTGTATCCTTGGAAAAAAGACCCTTATTTTCAAGAAACCATTCAAGGCGTCGCGTTATAATATTATGTAAGGTTTTGCAAAAACAAGATATGAGAGATATGGGTCTCAAAGATGTTATATTGCTTGGATCGCGACCAGGTTTCGGTACAGGCACTACTGTAACATTCCTCCACTGTTTTGGAACCACACCTTCGGATAAACATTGGTTAAATAAATCAACTATCAACTGTTTGCTGGGAAAATTATAAATCATTGCATAAGAAATCTCGTCCACCCCTGGAGCGGTGTCCTTCATTTTCAATACATTAAATAGTTCCTGTTCCGAAATCTTTGCCTCCAACTGTAAATTAGTAGAATTAAAGGTAGGGCATAGTGGCAGAACGTAATCTGGCGTCAATTGTCGTAAGAACTCATGTGCCCTATCTGCATCCAAACAAACTCTACTAGTACGATAACCTTTGAGCCACCGCATTTTATTCCACAACTCGCTACTAGACACCATCTCACTTATACTATCACAAAACTGATGAAAAGATTCTGCACTAGCTTTACGCATTAGTCTCTGTGCGGTAGCAACCTTCTGTTTAAGAATGATAAGATTTGTAGGGATGGGGTTCTTCCTCACCTGTGCTAATGCCAATCTACGCTCCGCAACCGCCCTAGATAATTCAGGAGACCAATAGGATCTTGGAATAAATTTACTCGTGGGGTCTTCACAAATCTTAATGTCTGGAATGGATGCTTGTGACGCATAATTAATTAAATCTATAATATCATCATACATTTGTTGGGTGTCGCCTGTTAAACTAACACTACTAATTTTACTTGAAATTATTTCTTTATACTTTTGCCAATCTCCCTTTTTAAAATTACGTTTCGTTTTTATTACGTTATTACATGTTACTTCTGTGGTTATAAGAACCATTAAGTGATCACTACCTAAGTTTTCATGTAAAACACCCCACTTGAACCGAAGTGCAATATCTGATGACGCAAAAGTGACGTCAGGCGAACTTTTTTGAAGCTGATTTACTGTTAACTTTAGTCTGGTAGGGTCTCCAGTATTGAGAGAAACATACTGCCAATCATCAGCTGCATCGTGAATTTGTACACCTCTGCGATCGCTTTTGTATGACCAATTCATATGATGCCCGTTGAAATCTCCCCCTATAAAAGTTTTATTTGACCATTTAGAAAACAGTATTTTCCAATCTTCATCAGTAGTGTTAATATTGGGAGGACAGTACACCGCAACAATATTTTCTAAGAAGTTACAGTTAAATATTTTAATAGGGAGAACTTGAATGTTTCTATTACTTAAGTTAAAGTTAGTGATCTGTGCTTTGATGGAATTATGGACTACAATTGCAATCCCGCCGTATGAATCATCGCGGTCTTGTCTAAAAATATTATAATGACCAATTTTCAAATGACTGTCTGGTTCAAGCCAGGTCTCAGATATAATGCATATGTGAATTTTATCTTTCAATAAAAGATTCTCCAAGGTTTTAATTTTAGGTCTTAAACTTTGTGCGTTCCACTGCAATAACTTTAATTTAACAATTTTGTTCTTATGATCCATTACTTACTAAGTCCGAAAAAATACTCTAAACACTTATTCAAAATAGGCCACTCAGACATATGATCTACCACAACTAGTACTAACCATTCAATACAACTCTTAATAATATTATTAAACTTTTCTTTTATACTCAGATCTCGCATATAAATAATATCTTTCAACCGTGTAATTAACTCGTCAAAATGTACCTGCCGCTCATTGTTTACATTGTCACCGAGATCGTTATCAGTAGCAGCTGGTTGCTTTGGAATGCAGTCCGGCGACTCCCGCTGTCCCCACCACTCCGATTTACCTATGTTTTGCGAATGTGATTGCTTATTTTTATTACTTGCTTGCGGCGATTTCGGTCGATTCTGCGTAAACAAAGGTGGGAATTGACTCGGAGCATATTTATACACGTTTTCCGATTCTTCCAATAGTAAACCACTGAAGCTGTTGTTGTTGTCGATCTTTGGCTTAATGTCTCTCACTGCTTGTAAAATTGGTGGCTTGGGTCTAACATACATATTGCAGGCTACGTGATATGTACAGTTGTATTCTGCCATAAGCTCCCTGACGCGTTTCTCGCGAGCATATACTGGACAACTTCTATCTAGCGCCATATGGTCACCCCGACAGTTCACACATTTAAACGTATAAATTTCACAGTTGCTGTGCTCTTCTGTGCACTTAGGGCATACAGTTTTTTTGGACGTACATCTTGCTTTTACGTGACCAAATTTCCAACAGTTTGAACACTGCGTTACCGGAAAAACATAAGGTTCAACCTTGGCGCATAGACAATCCACATATATAAATGCTGGAAGGTATGAACCCCTGAAGCCCACCTTGGCTACCTCACTAGGCACCCATACACCTTTATCATCTCGTCTTTGTAGCCTTTTTAATGTTACGATTTGGATATCATTTGGACACCTGATCGCTTTTAATGCCTCCTCGTCAGACAGCTCGAGGTCCACGTCCCGTATAATACCGTAGGAAATGTTTACATCCATTGCACTATAAACCTTCCACTCTTTTTTTTGGAATTCCTGACAGTCCAACAACTTGCCCGCACATTCCTCAGTCGAAACCTCAACTTTTAATTTATATGGGTTAATGTACTTAATATGGTTTATATCAGTCATTCCCATGCTGCTAAACAGTTTTGCGATAGCAAACTGTTTAGGTAATGTCTCTTTACTCCAAATAAACACCTCCTTCTTAACTTGTTTCTGTTTCTTTCCTCTATTACTCTCAACTTTAGTCCAGCTTTCTTCATCCTCTTCTCTTCCTCGTTTCGACGGTTTATTTACTACTACATCTTCTTCCATAATTTGTACTTCACAGCAGTTCGTTTCATTAATATTATCCAACGAATCACTTTTATTTTCTTCATCTTCTATATGTGACATCCATCCAGCTAACTGACTCACTTCTTCCGTATCAATCTGATCCAAATCTGTTTTTTCTTGTCCACAATCATCCGTGGCCATTATTAGGTATAATCCTGCATTACCGATGAGCGCGTCAATATAATTAATTTAAAATTTCTACACCGTAAATCGATAGTCGCGTGCGAGCGATCTACACGAGTGCCGTGTCCGAACTGAACTTTAAATGTTGGGGACTTCTTTTAATTATTGCGCTTCTTTTAAATTTTTGATACCTAAATAATGTATTGTAATAAAGAATTATTAATAATATAAAGGAAAATGTCGTCTTGTAGATGGAAATTTTCAGATTCACTACTACACTGATCACCGCAGACGGGATGTGTCAGTTTCACTATTACACTGATCACCGCATGTTTGAGTTACATAAACGAATACGATATTAAAAAGCATCACATTGTTTTTATTGGTAAATTAAATAGCTGTGAATAATTATGATTACATAATGTCTGAGGTTTGGGACAGGACACTACATAATGTAAGTATTTACCTATATACATTTTGATCATAGAATTATTCAAATTGATATAAGCATAAAACACTGAATTTAAGAATTAGAAGATCATATTAGGTACATTATTTTGAACCATTATGTACATAAGTCGACTACTATTTCTGAGAAATTCCGAATGTAAAACCAAGCTCGATTTCAGGATACCATACTCAGTAGTTGCACTTGCAAAGTTAAAGTTAAATCATTTATTTCAAATAGGCACATAAAATAAACTTTAGAACGACAAAATTTCAAAAAAAAAAATACAATTGATTCTAGCTGCCCCTTTCAAAAGGTAGTTTCGTATGAAGCAGATTGGGCAAGAAACTTCATCGTTACTCTTTTAACGTGACCAACGGATGTAGTCAACAGGTTTTTTGCAGAGAGGTAATAATTCTATGTAACCAATACGCAACAGTAGCTAGCTGAGGCTCTAGCATGAAGTAAATTTAAAGTATATTCGATTGGTATTGAATCGAAAATACAACTATCCTATAGTATTTTGGTTTTAATTTATGCAGCAGTTTTGCCGAAGAAGATGAAGATGTCTTCCCCGTAATTTCTACACTTAATATCATACTGAACTATTGAGATAACTGATGTCAAAGTTTATGTACTTACGGTAGATGATTTTTGTAAATTAACTTCTTTTTTTTTAACATTTAACTATTTTAGAAAATTTGGATACATAGAAAGCTTTATTTTAAAGCATTAGATACCCAATGGAGTAGCAATGAAGGTTTGAGAGTTTAGAGAAAAGTGATAAGTGATAAAGTAAAGTGACAAAGTAAGGTAAAGAACATAAAAACATAAATGGGGTTTTCTCAAATCCAATGAATCTTTGCCTAAGATTTAAGGGATGCTTAATTGTTGCAATTGGGTCACACTGTCACATCTTGGAAGGAATACGTCAAATAACAAGTCACCCTGAACATAAAACCTAGTAAATGGAATGTAACTAGCCTAAACTAGCCTAAACAAATCATTAAAACATAAAACGGTTCCTGGTCAGTTGATAAAAATACCACAGCATAGCATAATGAGCCTTGAAAACAATAACATTATATTTTATCGTAACTGCTTAGGATTTTTCCAACGTTGTCGTCTTTCAGTCTAACCTGATGCAGCAGAATACCAGTATTTGGCATGCATTGATCGACTGCTTGTTTGACTTCCACAACCCAGTTACTGGGTAACACAATATCCCTTTGTAAGACTGGTTATTAAAATTGGTCTCGCAATGAAATGGATGGTTGCCCATCCTCGGATTAACCGCGGCACGCGTAGCTTGATCGATCGCCCCGTGCGACTGCTACTTTGCCACGACCCTGTAACTATTGGTTCCTTACTGTTACTGTTAACCTGCATCATACCACTACTGGGTAAATGCCTCCCCCCATGACATCCAGCTCTTTCGATCCAGGGCTAAAGTTGAAATACTGAACGTTCGTTTTCTCCTCCAGCAAACAACAACACGTTTTCTGTTGTAAATAAATAAATAAGTAAAATGTCACTAACCTTAGAAAAATGACATCGAGTAATGAATCTTTTGTAATTTCTATAATTTCTACCTCTGAATTCTTTTTTGCTGACGCGCAATTGCTTGCAAAACAATTTGCAATTTGTGCTCCATGGTTACAAGTCGTCTTCTTGCAATGTATAACAATTTGTTACGATATAATAATTAGCTGAAATAAAAATATTATTTCGACGTTGTGTGTAAAGGAAAATTACTAGCAAATATTGTGGATATTGACAGATATAAAACAAAACAGTAAATTAAAAGAACGTGAAAATAAAAAGTTACTGACGACAAAAGAGTTTGTATGTTTTCAACCTTTGCATTTTTGTTGTAATAGTTTCCGGTGTATTTACAGGCACATGAGACATATCAGCTTTGTCTCTGGGTTAGCAACGCAGTTGATATATCTCTGGTATGCAGATGTCCTTAGGCGAGGGGATCTTATTATTTGTTCCCTCAGTGCTGAGGATCAACACCACTTGTCACGTGACTCCAAGTTATGCGGTCTTTTGCGGTAGATGCTACCTCAAACAGCTGTCTTGGTCGCGTTTGACAATTTTCCTGGTGCTCAACATACATATATAATTCAGCCTATAATGTTCCCACTACTGGAACACAAACCTCCTGGCCTCCACCCACCACGCGGCCCCAGTGCGAGTTGGTAGATGTCATAATATATTATGTATTAAAATTTTTGGTTCTAGGACATGCCGGTTTCCTCGCGATATTTTCCTTCACCGCTTACAAACAGTGGTGATGAAATAATTTACACAAGGTAAAGCGCACCTATCACCTACACCTCGAACCTACGACCTACAAATCGTTAGTCGCGGCAGTAACCACTGGGCCACCACTGCTCTCCCCTTAGCACTTATTTGAAATTAATTTCGACGTGATTCCGTTCATGTCCGGTCTATGTCATCCTCGCAAGAGGAATGGTCCTCCGTTATTTGGAGCACGTTTGCTGTTGATCTTGCTGAAGCTGCATTATCGAGGTGAGACAATAGATAGATAGATTCAAAGTAGAAACACATTACACTGTATCTGTACACAACGTCGAGATTAATTACTTACATTTTTTTATTCCTATTATTAAGGTATATGATTTATGTATTATTTATTTGTACAAGTTACGCATAATTACGCATATTTTTTATGTACACAACAACTGACCTCGTTCAGAGATCAGTTCAGATTTCATACCATAATAATTTCTGTGTGAAAAATTGTACTTACCCGAATTAATGTGCCACTCGAGAGGTAGTTGCTGTAAATCAACGCTGTTTACGAGACGATAGGTTTGCCCGAAGTCACAGACATTTTGCTGAACAACGACCTGTTCTTGCTCAGTTACGACGCACGGCTTAATCTTACTTGTAATTGTTGTTTGTTAAATTTCCACTCTGCAATCGGTATTTTGTTTTGTTTGTTTGTTTTTTCAACTCAAACTCAACTCAAAATATTTATTTCAAATAAACCAATTACAGGCACTTTTGAATTGTCAAGGTCGGTAAGTCAAAAAGATGAAGCTAGTTGCCCATTCCAAAGCGTAGTAGGTACCTATGGAGAAGAACGGGCAAGAAACTCCATGGACACTCTTTTAAATCATAATAATATTGTTACAAAGTATTGGTTACATCATTCATGTTCAAAATTATGCATGTGAGAACGATGCAGAACGTTAAAAGCGTCCGTAATGAAAAGATAAAAAAAAAACAATTCAAATATTAAATTAAATTAAAATAAGCCATGGCAGCAAAGAGTTGACCAGTCCCTACTGACGGCGCCCGTTCACGAACATAACGCATAGATTACCACCATTCAGCTCAACCATTTTGAAGGGAGCTAAATGATCCAACACATGTGCCACCATCAGCGAGACATTAGAGTGAGCATGACATACTCTCATCCGCCAAGGCACATTCAAGTCAATGAAAGACATTTTCATTTGCGAGTATCGCAACGCAATTACGCAATGAGTATTGTCGTTGATGTTGGTGTAGACTATTATATTGTGAGCTACCCTGACACCAAGCAATGGAGAACATTGTCAACATTTTGACTTTTAAGGTTTAGAATAATAGCAGTTTTCTTTGTAATAGTGTCGGTATTTTGCCTTTTGGACACACAAGATGATCCTATATGGGTTCCGTTTCTTCATTCGGACGTACAGGACCCATATAGGATCATCTTGTGTGCCTTTCTGTCCACCTGAGCGTCTATTACAGCCATTTCGCTCCGAATGTACTAGACTAATTAAGTTGAAATTTGGTACACATATGAGTTTCTTTGACGGAAACACGGAGGTATACGTAAATAAATTAATCTTGAATATGGGGGTCAGTTTTGGGGGTCAAATGAGGAAATTGTAATTTATTTTTTATAATTTGAAACCATTGTTTTTTTTATTTTTCTGCATAATACATAGCTATTGCAAGTATGGGAAATTTATGGATTTAAATTGATAGCGCAAAGCGATGAAAGCCTCGCTGTTCGAAGAAATGTATTTGATAACTGCATTTATTCTTCGACTTTGCAGACTGTCAAAGAAGTATTTCGATGTTTAGACATGTAGAAAGGCTTTGGAAGTCGATGGCTCATTTATTCCAAACGCTGTCTTCTGACCCAGATATAATCGAACCCAATATACCAACTTTAACTAAACCACTCAGCAAACATTGAAGTCTTATAACATAATACGATCGCCACTTACGTGGTAACCATGGATACTTCACGATCGTATCGCATTGGATTAATGTACAATTGGTTTCATTTTCAGGTTCATTTTTCTCAAAAAGGCAAAAGAACACATCACTGGAAAACCAGCAAGTCCCAAAAATTCGATGATTTGTGACTTCCACCAACCCGCACTGGGCCCGCATGGTGTATTATGACCCAAACTCTTTCACAGAGAGCAGGCCTGTGTCGCAGCAGTGGAAACGTTGTTGGCTGATTATGCGGTTAATTTTTTGTATTATCGTAACACACTATTTCACTTACGACTTAATTAAAACTACAGAAGTAGTAGTGTATCACATCCATCCTGATGTAAAATCATGATTGATATTTTTTTTACCTGTTTTCCTATTATTCTAGTAAGGTTTAATAAAACCAGTTTAAAATATTCCTACAACACGTCTAAACGTGCCTTTAAAGATAAGTTTATAGGAAACGTGTCGGTGCGTGTCGTAGGCTTATCTCTGTGCACCTCGGGCTCACTCTCTAATGCGGTGGTTTGTTCACGAAACATAGCGCTGTAAAGTGTGCACGTTTAGAAGCGATGTGAAATAGTCATTAAGTGTTTTTTGTTATTCACTTTTGTATTTATTCTCCTTTTAAATGTTGCATAAGAAGGTGATTGAGGGTATAGGTAAAAAAAACCTCAAGGGCGCATCCTTTGAGCTTTTTTACAATTTAGCTATTTTGCAATCATGGATTAATTATGTAGGTAAATCATTTTAATAACTGGACGGGGCCTGCTTAGAATATTCACGTCGGTAATTACATTCCTTTTCATCCATTCTGTCTGTACTTGGTTCATCATTGGTTATGGTATGTTTACCCTAATCATTGTGCCCGGAAACAATGAGAGCCTCTTACCCTCCCACAAGGCCACTTGGTCGATGTTACCTACAGGGTGAATGTAACATCGGACCGTACTCTGCTTTTAACGTCATTTGCGTTTTAGTGCTCACTAACCGCGACACACTTTTTGTTTATACAGCTATTTTACGACCTTTGTACAGCTATGGGAACCATAAGTCTCTAGAAAATGCCTGTTGATAGTATAAAAGGGTACCAGAATTAAGTGACGAAAAGGTCACATTCTATTTTTTCAGGGAAAATAAGGACGTTTTTCTTTAAAGATTTTCCGGATTTCCTGTTAGTTAATAATATCAAATAGTATGTTTATTTTATTGTATAATAAAAATATAAGCAGGTACTATCGCTGTTTATTTAACATATTGTAGATTGGAAGCAGCTATCAGGCCCTGTTTTACAATGTTCAGCGTTAAACTTGAATAAGAATCATCACTATACCTAAGAAGAATTTCCCTACGTTTTGTTGTATGCTCCGATCTAGAAAAAGCGGTGTACAAGTGATCTTCTTTTGATTCTTGCCATTCTGTTTTGCTTAACTATTTTACCAACCCGAACTGGGCCCACATAGTGGATGATGGCGTGTCCCAGCAGTAGGAACGTTATAGGCTGATTATGCTAATGCACTATTTAAGAAGTAATTTTTAGTTCAGATAATTTCCGAACAGAACAATGTCAAACATGTAAAGTTCTCAGACCCGCATACGAAGACCTCCCGTATATTCCATGTATTACGTTCATTAGGATCCGAAGCGCGATAACCGAGGTTAAACTGTACATATCTCTGGCAGACGGGAAGCGTGCCTCATATGCTACGCTCACTACTCCTACTAGTACGCACCGAAACTTTGTCTAGCATCGATAGCAATTTAATTACACCTCTCGCTTTGGTTTATTTATTAATTGGTAATACGTTATTATTGATGCTGAAATTGGTCACGATATTTGTGGCTTGTGTGTTGTAATAATTATTATTGGAGTTACGTAACAGAATTATAATCATTAGAATCATAATCATTAGAATTATAATAAGTTAGCATAATCCTAAAATGTCAAGATTTCATGAAATAGTCATTCAGTAGGATTACTTGATCTTAGAGAGTTGTGTTGATGTCTTTAATGATTATAATTCTGTAAATACATATTTGTTACGGCCGCGAATCATATTTTAATCAACGTACAATATAGTACTCAGACCAGCAAATTGCAAAAAACGTAAGAAAATTTGAATTTCGCGGGCTACCTTGGAGCATCCACCTTAAATCAATCTAACCACAAAGTCTTTGCAATGTATTTTCTGATGTGTCTGATAATGATTATGACAGCCGATTCGAATAGAGAAAAAAGTAAGATCAAAGTCACGTTTCCAAATATAACTAAGTTGGTGTAAAACTAACTGACACGCATAGGTGTGTCGGTAGATAAAGTTGAGCGCGATAGTTGAGCGGCAGATAGTTGCGACGCGACACTACACACGTGACCTGACACACTAATAAGTCTGACACGTGACATCGCGTCAATGTGATGGCATTGCACCCTTTATTTTATAGGGTGTAGCAATGTTATAATATTATTCAAAAGATAATTAGTACAATATCGACACCTACCTATACCTATATGTATGTGCTATATGGGTATGTGCTGTGCTTAATCCTATAATTAAGCACAGCACATACCCAATATAGCCAACCGACAACCACCAACATAACTATCTAGTTGTGTTGGTAGACAAAATTGTGCGCGATAGGTGAGCGGCAGATAGTTCCGACTCGGCACTATACACGTGACCTCTCGATTGACAATTCAGTGTACGTGACAAGTTTCAGATACTATTCCCTAATCACTTAAAGTAACAAACAATATCCTTTAACATTAAAGAAGTGGTTTAACCGACTATTTTATCAAATATTTTAATAGCTCTATCCAGAGAACCGATCAAAACATTAAAAATGGTTACTAACCGCGATTAAGCCTAAGTTTATCTTATTGAACCAATAACATCGACTATCATATTACCAGAAAACAATTTTGTAAAAGAATATCCTCATAAATTCTCTTTCATTTTGGATGAGAACTGATTTATGAAATTCTTTTAATCTGATAAAAGATTGCCTCGATATTTTTATACCTGAATTATTACTTTCAAGATCCCCTTTTATCTAAAGATTATTTAACGCAGTTCGTATTTTTGTGGAAAAATTAATTGTAAGCGTTAATTTTTAAAGAATCACTTAAAATTATCGAAGTGAGCGATATGAAATGAAATGTTTAAAAATGAAATATTTAACAGTACTGTGTGGATTTTATCAAATGAACTTTTTTAAGCTCATACTTAATTCAATATTCTTTTTGAAGGTCCATTTAAATAAATAAGATAATCTTCATTTTAAATGCCACTCAAACCATTCGTCTTTCACATTTTAATTTAATTTTACTCATGTCAATATAATTTCAAGGACATGCGAGCAACTCACGGAGGACATTGTTAGTAACATTAACATCACGCTTGTATTCCGGCAAAGGAGTAAGCAGAGGGATCTGTATCACCTACATTTCGCCGGTTTTGTTTAAGTCCCAACTAGTGTAGTTAATTTCTAATCTAAAGACATTACCATGTTACTGTCGCCGTTCTCAACCTGCTTTCATCGATTAATAAATAGAAATAGAAAATATTTATTGTCCAGGTAATACAATAAGCAGGTTCACAGGTTAACACCAATTTAAAATGACATGAGTGGCTTAAAATATTACCTACAGCTAGGTTACAATATGGTATTTGCTAGTGAGCCCCAAACTAGACTCTTAGTCTGTATCTTGGGGCTCAGAGTATGAATTCCAGAGTGGTGACTAGAGAAGTGATTTCAGGTATGGTATGGTGCGTGTGGTGTGTGTTTGTCTGGTGTGGGTGAGTGTTTGTTCCATAATTGTGCTTCGTTTGATTTGGTGTCAGGTCAGAATCTTTCAAATCACAACAATAACTGTCACAAAGCACCAAATGCTCAAACCATACAAAGAACACACCCGTTACCAGACAGTACCGTGAAATGGGTGCACAAACTCGCAAATACAATTTGGTAGTAACTGCGTATCGGACGAATTGAGCCACCTCATCTCCCGCCGGCTCCCGAATGTTTCCATGCTAAATATTAAACATTGACCGAAGGATAACCGAGTTTGAAGCATGAAATGCGTACCTATGAAATAGAGGTGGATTATCTAATCATATTATTAAAAAAAGATGAAATTAATAGACATTTGTTTGAATAGGTACACTTATACTACTATAGATACACCTCTGCCTAACCCATCGGGGATTCCGCGCGAGATGTTATGTTATGTGCACGTACTAGCCGTAGCTGAGGTTTTGTCTCAGTCTTTTTTAAATCGGAATCTTAATTAATGTACTCTACGTCATTCAAGGTTGGAAGTCAATAACTCTGTAAAGTGAAAGATTCATGCATGCTAATCAAACTATGGACATCGAAGAAGAAGAACGAGTGTTTATTTTAAATCGTAAATATGAATCAATAAGCTTCTTTGAATGAACGAAGTAAAGTACACTGAAACAATTCTCCTAATAGTAACTATTAAAACTCACCCTTACAACAAACAAAGCAAAATTACGATCCTACAAAATGATAAACAACCAATTAAAAGTCAACGGCTCCAAAGACTCCAAAAGATGTCCTAATTTGTATAATATCGCCGCGTTTACTTACATTCACAACAAGATAATATATTTTTGCTGAATCGCTTGCAATCACTTTACAACGGGTTCCCTCTATCTAGCAGAATCTTGATGCTCCGAAATTTATTTGGCATAACACACTTGGCATAATCTTCTTTAAACGAATATTTTTAAGGCATAAAAATTATTTAATATAATTATTGTTTGGCCGAATGTTTATATGTCCGAATTTACAATGGCATACTATTATGATAGCAGAATTTTATTTGGCTTATTTACCTTTAGCAAAATTAAAATTTCGCATAATTTCGTTTAGCATAACGTTCACTTCGCATACTATGAAGATGGCAGAATTTCGTTTGGAATAATTTTATTAGGCATATTGCCATTTCTATAAAATAGCATTTTAACCTAAGTGACAGAAACGAATCGCTGCAAAACCGACTCCACGTAGTCTTGTCTGCCCTACCCCTAGAGTGTAATTTAAGCCCGCGTAGGCGCGGAGGGGCGAGGCGGCCCGCGAGCTGAGGAGCAGGTGGTGAGCCTTAAAACCATCTGCGACGATAAGCTCGCGTGGGACCGCCGGAGCCCCGCAGCGCCGGAGACGTGACAGAAACCATGCCTGCTGCATGTTGCATGCTTGCTTGCATGCTGCATGCTTTTTTTTTTTTTTTTTTTTTTTTTTCTGGGTGGGAAATCATCAAATGACTCCTGCATGCTTGCTGCATGCTGCATGCTTGCTGCATGGATGGTGAATGAATGAATGACTAAATTTTCTGTAGTGTGATAGATGAGTCTTTCAATTATTATGGATATGAAATGAATGCCAAAAGATGATTCTAGCTCTAAACTTTCTGAGAATATGATAGTTCTGCCTTTTAATGACTATCGATATGAAATTTATGCCTAAAGATGATTCTGACTCACAAAATTATGAGTTTTGAATGTATGATAAATGAGTGTTTGCCAAACGATTTTCTGCGAAATAAAGTTTATGCCATGCGCTGTTATGCAAAATAATATTATTATGACTAAAAAAGTTCTGCTATAAAGGGTAGACCCCTTTACAACGTATAAATTAATTCCGTGAACTGGTGAGATCCATTCGCTTTCTTTTATGTTTGAGAACGGTTAGCAACTACTAGGGTAAGGTGAAAAGTTCTCGGCCTGACACAGAGATGGCGTACGAATCGGCAAAAAAAATCCCACCAAAGTATATGTCACATGCACATGTTCGTATGACAAGTTTCAACTTATTATATGTTAACTTATACGATTTGTTTCAGTAGACCTTTTGCGTGTTTATCATTAAAATGGATAAACTTGAATATAGTGCGGTCATAAAATTCTCAGTTTTGGATGGATAAACCCCAAGGAAATTCATCCGAAGTTGACAAAGGTTTACGGGGACTCTGCATGCTCCTTCCGTGTCAATCGTTAAAAGTGGGCAGCTGAATTTAGATGTGGTCGCACGTCCCTCGACGATGACCCACGTGACGGACGGCCGAAAACTGCAACTACATCGGAAACCATAGACAAAGTGCATGATATCGTGTTGGACGATAGGCGAGTGAAAATTAGTGATATAGCTGTGGTGATATCAGAAAAAAGGGCGTGCAAAATCTTGCACACAGAATTAAGGATGCGAAAGCTCTGTGCAGGATGGGTGCCGCATTTACTGAATACCGATCAAAACTAAATGCGCAAACGATTTTCGCAGCAATCTTTGGACCGATTTTGTGGGGCGATTTATCATCATTGGTGATACATGAGTCGACCACTACTCGCCAGAAGTGAAACAGCAGTCGGAACAATGGGTGGAAGCCGGTGGTTCAGCGCCATAGTAAGCGAAGTCGATCGCATCTGCCTAAAAAGTTATGGCCAGAGTGTTTTGGGATGCGGCAGATATCCTGTTGACTGATTATCTTGAAAAAGGTAAAAAGATTACAGGGAAATAGTACTCCAACCTTCTTGACCAGCTAGATGCTAAGATTCGCGAGAAGAGACCTGCCTTGAAGAAGAAAAAAACATCTTTCACCAGTATAACGTACCTGCACACAAGGGTGCGTTGGCGATGGGAAAACTGCGGAATTTGGGGTACGATTTGCTCGGCCATCCCCCCTATTCTCCTGATTTGACTCTCAGACCTCCATCTGTTCCCAAACATGAAGCAATTTATTTCTGGGAAGCGCTTCGCATCCAATGAAGAAGTTGAGAGGGCTGTTGATGAATATTTTCACAGCCTTTCAGACTCTCAGTTCTGGGAAGCAATACTGATTTTGGAGAAGCGCTGAACACAATTGGTGTAAAAAAAATGAAATTATTGTACTAAAAATCGCAGTCTTCCATAGTCAGGCCGAGAACTTTTACGTTGCCCTCGTATATGAATGGTTGTTTTTTTTCGATTAGAAGTAATAGTCTCTTGTGGAACTAGGTACAGGCATACATTTCAGTTTTTTATCTAAACACTAAGTGACTACATATCAACACAAAGTTTAACCCTTTAATATTATACTAGATCATTTCTTGTATACCCCAATGTGTACTTAAGTACACAATATGTACAGTGATAACTTAAAATATAGGTAGTGAGACAATTATGGACCCTGTCGGGCACAGAAATTGTAGGAGAGTAGAAGCTACCTGTCCGTCTGTATGAACACTATAAAATAAAAATGACAAGGGTATTATTTCAGCTGGAAACGAATCATTTCCAGCCCTCAGGTCACGACCTGCGTGATCTTAGGGTTGGGATCGAAGAGTGGGCTGACTGGTAATCCAGGTTACGGGGGTTTATTTTTAATAATACTTACAAATTGGTGAGTTATTCTTTGGCCACCTCTTATAACAATCAGAAAATAGATAGGACTTACATACGTCTAAATTTATCAGTAGGTACCTACATTGGCGCTAGTGTTTACAATTTCATATCCTCCAGAGTGAGCATATCACAAATCAAAATTAAAACAGAATCTCTTCCTCAAAATATGAGGCTTGTTTGCCCCTAAATTGTTGTTTGATATTTTAAGGAAAATTACTCTTTAAATATACGCCCTTAATAATTTATAACAATTGGGGTAGGACTACCCTACTTCTCCCTTCGTCTGCAAAGTGTACATTAACGTAAATGCGAATAAATACAATTTGGTGCATATTACTTGCTGCCGAGGATCAGTAATAAATACTTGTAATACATAATTTCACGCTTCAGTTCCCGAAGGGTTATGCAAATTGCTTTTGGTTCGCAACTTGACTTTATAAGTGTAATTTTTTTTCAGGAAAATTTTGCATTTCCTGTTAACTTCCTATTTAAACTCTGATACGCGAATGCTGGGGTCGAGAACTGATGGTTTTACTTGTCATATTATTTCGTACTGGTCTGGTCTTTTTAAAATACTGTAAAGACTTTCCATTTAAAAATTGGCTGTTCAGTGCAATTATTACTCTAACATAAATCATATTATGTTTTTAAACCACACGGCAATCACCCTGACATCACTCACTCCTTCAGTATCAACAAAATATCTACTTTCATACAGTTACACCGAATTTTTTCAAAATAAACAAAACGGCAATCAATTCGCATATATTCGAAACTAAACTGCAATTCAATCGTATATCATTTTTACACCGGTTGGTAACTAAAAATTGATAAATGCGCCGATCGGACTAAGGTTGGCAAACGATGTTGTGTGTCTGTTCGGTTCGGTAAATAAACGAAACAATTTTTTTTTTAATGTTCATAATGTACATCGCAGAGTTTAAATTATTATATACTAAAAACCACAGAACCCTTTGATGGTTTATATATGGCTAGTGAGTGCAGAAAAATATATGTAATAAGCGTCGACGACGCTAAGTTTGTAAGTTTTACATTCAAAGAATATTTTAAGTCTTTACTTATTATATAATATATTAATAGCATAATTAAAGATGGTAGTAAGTGTATCAAACTAAAGTATGTACATATTCATAGTTTGTTATTTGCAGAAAATGCTTTTTAACCGACGAAAAAAATGGAGGAGAACGACTCAAAATTACTTAGGTATACCTAAGAAATTTTGAGTCGTTCTCCTTACATTAGGTATTACATTAGTTTAAGAACTTAGTTATTAAGGTTAAATAAAAAAAATATATTATTTTTTGTTTTTTCAGCGGTATAATTTTTTTGTTAAAAAGTTTTTTAATAATCATTTTGCTGTTTTACTCTGTTTGTATGTCCGTAGGAAGTTCGTTTACTATTTTTGGTAGTGTTAGTAATAACTATTAGTTAATTTAGGGTGACGTGTTCTCTTAACTAAATTATTTATATTGATATATCCGTCTTTTAGTATTGAAAGTCTGGTCATGTTTTGTATTGGCAATACTCGTATGTGGCAATAATGAAATTGTTCAGAGTAATCATTTTGGTATTTTGTTTTAATTTTAAGTGGTATAATATTTTTGAGGATTCGTTGTTGTTGTTTGTAAATTTTATCTAAATTAGTTTTATATGTTCTCCCATAGCTACTGAGACCATAACTAATTATGGAGTCAGCTAGGGCTAGGTATAGCAGCCTTGAAGTTTTATATGGCATTTTTGTAGTTTAAGTACGATTATTCGACCTAGGATAAACCTTACTCTATCACATAATATATATGTAGTTAATGTGTGGTACCCAATTAAATTTGTAGTCGATTATGAGATCAATGTATTTATGTTCCTTGACGAACTCTTATGTTTCACAGCTACAACTATTGGTACATACTGCGAGTAGGCATTCGCTTCGTATTTCAATTTTAGGTTGGAGTACTTATTTTGGAGATCCTTTTGCTGATTTTCAATATGGTTAAGTTTGTCCTCATAGTTAGAGAAGCTTTTCTGTATAATATATTATCATACTGTTCAGAATAGAAGTTTAATGTTTGTTGGACTTCTTTGATTGCTTGTCGGATGTCGCTTCGCAATTCCCGTAAGAATTCGTCACTAAAGTTTTCCTTCGTGATAATAACCAGTTCTGAATCGGTATTATCCTCATTATCGCCTTCTGGTAGGACGGCAGATAGGCGTTTCAACTTGTACTGGCTTGAGCAGGTCTTGCATTTCCAATCGACAGCGTCAGTGGAGCAAAGTACACTTAGTTGCTCTTTTGATATCTTTACAAAAGACGAATGGTACCACTTAGAGCACTTCCCGCATTGTATGCCAGGGTTTTTTTTCGATACAAGTTTACTACACGTAGCACATTTTGCCATATTTGCACATTTCGAAAACACACACACGCAGTGTGCGCAGTGAGACACTGTACACGCCCGGTCGCTGCGCTTGCGTCAGCCGAATTGGAGTCGGTATAAAGATAGCGATCGCATACAAAGGCATTGTCGAAATTCTTTATTTCCGTTACATAGTTTGTGTGGCTAAATAAATAAGGGTAATAGGATCAACAGATCTGTGAGGTTAAGTTACACCTGATGCAATAAGCCCATGGATGGGTAAATTCTTGACACATCGTGAATTAATCACCGTCTATGTCTTGGAGTACCTGAATAGAGAAGTACAGAGAGTACTGAAAAGCACCTGGAGCTGTAAGTTTGGTTATGATACGTATTTTTTTGATAGATAGATAGAATACTCATTATTATAAACACCATAAAAGTTACTGATATAAATGTAGAAATTTTACTTAGGGTGACACAGTGGGAGGTCTTTTTGCTAGAAGCGATCTTTTATAGACAACCTATAAATAGTTTTTATGAGTAATAAGATACCTAAAAGTCTGACAGCTAAGAAATATCGGAGTTGCTCTAGTTATGTCAGGTACCAATAAAAAACCACTCTACTGACAATAAGCCCCAAAGAACTGCGACAACCAGACATGTTCGGCCCGCATCCAAATAGCACTCTTCGTAAATATTGATATTCGGATTTTTGGTGTAAGACTGAAACCAACCCCCAGCAAAACAGGTCCGGTAGATGATAATGGGTATCGCCAAAGTGCACAGACAATGCAATAAGCCCGGTTTTCTGAAGAGGCAGCCCTTACTGCAATGGTTAGGCACGCGCATACCGGATAATTGTAAACCGGACGCCCGTGTTATTATCGTTTTAACTCCAATTTACAATCACATGCATTGAATCGGTCGAAAATGTTAAAAGTTTCATGTATATTCGCTTCCTTTTTTTGTAACTGTGAATTTTTGAAACGAGCCTTCAGCGGCCATTGTCCGCGGGTGATAAAAACAAATGGTAATTATTGTTGCATGCAGTTATGTAGGTAGTTGGAAAAGTATGTTAATTGAGAAGCATAATTATCACTGTTGTACCTACTGTAGTTATTTATAAAATTCCTGTTAAATGCGATTCATTTGTGGGGGTTTTTGGATCTTTTACAGACTATTCTCGGACTTAAAGACGTAAAAATTTCATTCACAATTAGTCCACTCAACAAAGGAGTTGTAGAGTGCGTGCGATGGGACCTAAGCGATTTCTTCAGAAAGTTGTTCAGGGTGCCTAAGGAGTAAACATACTAAAAGTCCCTGCGTTTACGAGGTGAGCTGGAGTGGGGGGGCGAATAAAAGCTCCCACTTTTGACATAACAAATACAAAGCTTCAGGAAAATGGGATACAAACTCTCGGAGAGTTTGTACCCCATTTTTCTGAAGCTGAGCTTTCATTACATGGAGACATTTTTTTTCTACGACGCACCATTTTAAAGATATTTGCGAAAAACTCAATAGTGGGAACTTTTATCCCCCCCCCCCCCCACTGCGGTTTACCTCCTAGCTGCAGGGTCTTTTAGTATGTTTACTCCCTAAGCACCCTGAACAACTTTCTGAAGGAATCGCTTAGGTCCCAGCTCACGCGCTCCACACCTCCTTTTGTTATTCGTTGAGCGGACTAAACCTCATATCAACGACAATAAATGACAAAAACCGCAAATGTCAACAATGTCGCAAACCATGCTCCACCTCATATCCTGCCCTCTGTGTCCTAAGACATGCAGTCGAAGTGACATCTGTGCTGCCACCGACAACGCCGTGGCAGTATGCACCAGCGACACGAAGAAGAAGAAGAATGACAAAAAGTTGTCAAAAACATGGGTAAATTAGAAGATTTTTTGACAAATTGAAACTGAGATTAACACAAACGTTCTTAAATATGTATATATAGCCCCTCTTTTTTTTTTTTTGAGGATGGGAAATCATCAAATGACCCTTCCCGCTCTGGGTGGAGCGGAAGGGAGTGTCAGACTCTTACTGACTAAAACCCACCCGTGTTCCTTCCTTAGCACTTTATGTTCCAGGGCAGCGGTAACCCTTTCGGACGATACCGCTACCCCGGCAGGCTTCGGCCCTGTCGGGCCCCGTCATGCTCTCCGCCCGCAGGCCCGCGTCTACGGTGGCCGGGAGTTGTCACGCGGCTCCCGACGCCCGGAGCGTCTCCCGCGGCGGCTGAGGCGTGAGGTTCTCTCCCTCACCCATCCCGCCACCTCCTTCGCTAGCATGACTGCTTCGCAGAAGGAGGTGGCTGCCTCCCACTCCCTCTCGCCCCGGACCATGGCTTGGACCAGGGCCTGACGCGAGAGGTCGCCGCCGCTGCCGATCGCCTCTACGAGGACACGACCACCCCACCCCGGGACACCGCGTCCCCCGTCGTGAGGGCTCTCACGCGCATGATGGCGTCCGCCGTCGAGCGCCCCTTGCGGAAGCCAAACTGGCTATTCGCAAGATCCGGCCCCGTCCTCACCAGGTGCCCGACGAGGCGGCCCGCAATCACTCTCTCAAAGAGCTTGCCAACCTCGTCGAGCAGCACTATGGGCCGATATGCGGACGGAGAGTCCGCAGGGCGCTCTGGCTTCTGAATGAGGACCAGCTTCCCCGTCTTCCAACGGAGTGGAAACTGGTCTCTCTCCATACATGCGCTTAAGAGCGCCTCCAGTTGAGGCCCGAGAGCCCTCGAGGCCAGGACCCAGGCTTTACCCGGCAAGCAGTCGGGTCCTGGGGATATAGCCCCTCTGACATTATGACTACAGTGAAGGCTAAGGCGACCGTCTATATTAACAGCAACCAGTAAGTTCTTATTAATGCTTGATGCTGCAAAAATCAACCGGCAAAACTTACGATACCTCCACCGTCTGGACTTGACTGGCGAAGTTTAAAATACTTTAGATGTTTATACGAGTATAGCCACACTCTTTAGTAGCGGGAGACAGGTTAACGATTTTAAGAGTTCCTCAACTTAATGAGAACGAACTCATCCTGCTCACAAATTGTTATTAACTTGGCAAACTTACTTAACTAAGGTTATTAATAAAAGCAACTTAGCCGAGTATTTTTATAACGATCGTTACCTTCTTGTGGTCGAGATTTTTATTGTAATTAAAAATTCATAGGCGTCCATTAGAGTTTTAATGGTAATGTAATATTTTTTTATAAGCGACGATGTGAAAATAAAGTAATTGCTCTGGCGTTGCTACAAAGGGATTTTTTTTGTACTTTTAACATAAAATGCTGAAAAGAGGACGGATTTTTATGTTATTATAATACAAGAATCTGTTTTTATGTTTCCATACTATATTTTTTATGATTACTAATTATGAAATTATTTTACTCTACAAGGAATCAGCTCCGTTTTTTTTAGCAATACATTTTTTTAAAGCGATGCAATACGTACGTTTTAAACATGTAAGCACAACAATTTGACTTCAACCAATATCTGGACAATGCTACTATTTTCCTAAATTCATAAGGCCACCAAATTGTTATGAATGTTAATTTTCAATGGACTCGCTTTCGGAAAATACACAAGAAAAAATCATGTGATTGTGTCAATTATTTGTAAGTTCGCTATCGCACACAATTACTTAGATATCACGACGATAAATAACTTCCATAGTAAAACCTATAAAAAAAAAATCATAACTCCCGTCATACGAGGGTGGAGTGTTAAGTCTGGTAAAAATTAAACAAGGAGTCAATTTTATTTAAATATTATTATTTAATTTTTTAACGTAGTTTCCTTGTAGCTCAATGCACTTCATCTAGCGTTTCTCTAGTTTTTCGATCCCTTCCATAAAGTACGACTTACGTATGGTAACCCTTCGAAATTGGTCGTGCATAATCTCTTCGTTGGAGCCAAATCTTTTCCCACCAAGACATTTTTTAAATTCGGAAACAGAAAATAGTCGCAAGGGGCTAAATCTGGCAAATACGGTAGGTGAGAAAGCAACTCATAGCGCAACTCATGAAGTTTGGCCATGGCAATCGCGCAGGGGTGCACTCGTGTCTTGGTGGAAGAGGATTTTCTTCTTAGCCAAATGCGGTCGCTTTTCACGTAAAATTTTGTCAAATTGGTTCAATAAATTGGCATAATATGCGCCATTAATCATTTTACCCTTCTCTAGGTAGTCAATATGGATTACCCGATCGTTCAACACTATATCGCGAGGATTTTAGCGATCATCTCTGGAGTAGTGACCTGAACTGGGCGTCCTGGACACACAGCATCACTTGTGCTTGTACGACCACACCGAAAATCGTTGAACCACTCATAAATCATTTTAATCGACGGAGCAGAGTCCCCATAATATTTATCAAGTTTTTTTTTCGTTTCGTTTATAGTTTTTTTTTGCGAAAAAATAATGTTTAATCACGACACGAAATTCCCTTTTCTCCACCTTTGCAAAAACGTGTTCAGTTGTTTTTCTTTACTGACTGTCAAAAAAAAAAACTAACCGGCAGTATTGGCTGAAAATTTTAATTTAGTCCTTCATAACAGTTGTGAACTAGGAGGTTCCATGCAATTTGCGATCATTTTATTCCAAAATAGATTTTTACCAGACTTATTGCTCCGCCCTCGTATTTATGGACGCATGATCCAATATTGTAGCCACACGAGTACTCATACCCATGCTTCCGAGCGCATATCAATCGAGGTAATAAGTGGCAGATGGATTCGATTGCAGCGCTGCAGCGGCTGCATCCCCGTGTCGCATCAAAGCGTGGCCTACGTTATTAAACGGTAGGGATGGGAAACGGTAGGGATGGGAAGCGGAGGGGAAAGTGAGCGGGACTTTTGATTTTTGTTACATTCAGCCGTAGGTAGGTAGATGTAATAGTTGGAATATTCTTTGTTTTTAGGTACCTACTTACTATTGCGGTTTGTGTTGAGATTGGTTCCATTTTTGGCTTTCCATTAATTTGCATTTTTGGTAGTTATGCCATTTGACACAAATTTTACCAACCCGAACTAGTCCGCTTGGTGGTTTACGACTTACTTCCTAATACAGATGGGGGGGGGGGGGGCTGAGGCGTGAGTTCCAGCTGGGAAAACATTATAGGCTGATTATTAAGTACGTATTATTTGCCTGTTTTTACTTCGGAGACCAAAAATAAATATTTTTCTTTCGTACTATTGAAATGCTACGTACATTAATTAGCTATTGCAATAATTACAACATTACATAAAAGCAAAATCACACCAGACAAATACTAGACTAAGAAGGAATTATTCTGTAAATTACTCAACAAAAAATATTCTGATAAAGACATCACTATAATAAGAGCATAACGCGATTTTCTCATCGATGCCGGCCGAACATGGAGCCGGCGCGGATCAGTTCAGTGTAGTTACCAATGACAACACTATGGTTCAAGTGATAGGCTTTAATTTGATACCTACTGAAAGCATTTGCTGTTCCAATGGCTGAGTGTGATTAGAAATGATTTTCGCATTTCTGATTTACAGAGGTTATGTTAGCTAGAATCTTGCAGTTGCAGGATTCTTTATAAGTTACTAGTGACTACTGACATATAATTTAATTTTATGTTCTGTGTCTTGTAATGTTAAATTACTTTACGTACCTAGTATTGCATACAATCAAGTATTTTCTAACTGAACAGACAGCTGTGCTGCTGGAGAGTTTGTTGCACCACTTCTTCTTCCCAGCGAAAGCACTAGGAAGTGGTGAAGGGCGGGCGTTTTTGAGGGACGTCTTTTGTAATTCTGACGTTCAAAAAGCGCTGATTCTCAGCCTAATTTGAATGACTTTTGATTTTAAATTATCAAAGCAAGTGGGCAATGCGTTGAACTAGCGGTATTTACCTAATGTTGACCGTTCCTCCGGCCGCACGTCGACATTGACGTTGAACTAGCGGTATTTACCTAATGTTGACCGTTCCTCCGGGCGCACGTCGACATTGCCAAATCGTTCCTCCGGGCGCACGTCGACATTGTTGACCGTTCCTCCGGGCGCACGTCGACATTGTTGACCGTTCCTCCGGGCGCACGTCGACATTGTTGACCGTTCCTCCGGGCGCACGTCGACATTGTTGACCGTTCCTCCGGGCGCACGTCGACATTGTTGACCGTTCCTCCGGGCGCACGTCGACATTATTGACCGTTCCTCCGGGCGCACGTCGACATTGTTGACCGTTCCTCCAGGCGCACGTCGACATTGTTGACCGTTTCTCCGGGCGCACGTCGACATTGTTGACCGTTCCTCCGGGCGCACGTCGACATTGTTGACCGTTCCTCCGGGCGCACGTCGACATTGTTGACCGTTCCTCCGGGCGCACGTCGACATTGTTGACCGTTCCTCCGGGCGCACTTCGACATTGCCGAATCGCTCGCCTACGCGCACGTATGTGTATCTCTTTCCTTAATTACATGCCCCAAATTTACTTTATAACACGTTGGCTTAGATATTATAATTTGGCGCACCAATTCAATTTCATCCTATAAACATGATAAAGTTTCATGCCTTCGATTGCCAAACCTGGGACATGAGTGGGCCTTAATCCACCATGCGGGCCCAGTGCGGGTTGGTAAATGTCAGAACACAAATAGTTCACTTAAAATAATTGGACATATACAAATAAATCAGTCATAGGGTAAAGGCACTGCAAATGATTATGTTTATTAAAAGTATAACTGGTAATAAATACCGCTTAAAAGAAGTAAAAGTATGCAGAATGTACGTTTAACATTCGCGGACGTGCTCAGAACGCGTTTCAAGTAATAAATAAAAGAGTTTCACGCGAATTTCAGTAACTGACATTTAAATTTAAATACCACACATTCTCCAAAGGGATTCAAATTTTAAATTCTGCTATTTTACAAGAGAACAATCGTAAAAAAAGTTGATTCACTACACACAGTCAGTGTGTGTCCGGAACACACTGATTTATTTATTTATTTAAACTTTTCGCACAAAAAGGTACAAAGGCGTACTTAATGCCTTTTTTTTTTTTTTTTTTTTTGTGGATGGGAAATCATCAAATGACTCCTCCCGCTCTGGGTGGAGCAGAAGGGAGTGTCAGACTCTTACTGACTAAAACCCACCCGTGTTCCTTCCTTAGCCCTTTACGTACCAGGGCAGCGGTAACCCTTTCGGACGATCCCGCTACCCCGGCAGGCTTCGGCCCTGTCGGGCCCCGTCAACTACGCTGACATCTCTTTGAGGCGCGCGTGGAACACATACACGCCGTCCGGCACGGGCCTGGTCCTGATCGGACGGAGAGCTACCCATTGCTCTCCGCCCGCAGGCCCGCGCCTACGGTGGCCGGGAGTCGTCACGCGGCTCCCGACGCCCGGAGCGTCTCCCTCGGCGGCTGAGGCGTGAGGATCTCTCCCTCGCCCATCCCGCCACCTCCTTCGCTAGCATGACTGCTTCGCAGAAGGAGGTGACCGCCTCCCACTCCCTCTCGCCCCGGACCATGGCTTGCACCAGGGCCGGGCGCGAGAGGTCGCCGCCGCTGCCGATCGCCTCTACGAGGACACGGCGGTGCTCTGCCCAAGCGGGGCAGACCTCCACCGTATGCTCCACCGTGTCCTCTGGGCGATCCTCGCAGTGGTGACACCCGGGCGTCTCCTCCCGCCTGATGATGTGCAGGAACCTCCCGAAACATCCGTGTCCGGAGAGGACCTGCGTCAGGCGGTAGGTGAGAGCGCCGTGACGCCTCTCTAGCCACTCCTCAAAGAGGGGTCTTATCGCCGCTATCGTGGCGTGCCCTGCGCTGGGTTGCGATAGTCGCGCCTTCCATTCCACCATGAGACCGCGCCGGAGGTCCGTCCGCTCCGCAGCGATTTGCCGCGGGTGCAGAGTTTCCCCCCGACGTAGTGCCTCCGCGCGCCAGTCATACAGGCGCGCGAGGACTATCGCCTCCAGATCCCATGGTGGCAGTCCGGCAAGGAGGCTTGCTGCCTCGCCCGAGATCGTGCGGTACCCCCGGATTAGCCTTACGGCTACCACCTTTTGGGGCGCGTTCAGGTAGTGTGCGGCTCGAAGCCGCAGTGAACGCGCCCATACCGGGGCCCCGTATAGGGCCATGGACCGCACGACCCCCGCGTAAAGCCTCCGGCAGGAGGCGTTTGGCCCCCTCAGGTTGGGCAGGAGCCGCTTTAAGGCGGCCCCGGTCCGTTCCAGTTTGGGGGCCAAACGTCGGAAATGCTCGACGAAGTTCCACCGGCTGTCGAGGACGAGACCCAGGTATCTCATCGTCTTCTCGACGCCGATGTGAACCCCTCCTACCATTAGTTGGGATCCCGAAGGTGGCCCGTACCGGGGCCCATGAAAAGACATGGCCTCGGACTTGTGCAATGCCACCTCGAGACCCAACTGCCGGATCCTTTCCACGACTATCGCAACCCCGCGTGTCATCGCGTCGGCCGCCGCCTGATGCGACCTCCCCTGCGCCAGGACCAGCGTGTCGTCAGCGTAGCAAACTACGCTGACGCCATCAGGGAGGTCGGCCCGCAGCACCCAGTCGTAACCGATGTCCCACAGGAGCGGCCCCAGAACCGATCCCTGTGGGACACCGCACGACATCTCTCGCCGGTTCCAGTTCCCGTCGCGACCGGGGTAGATGACGGCTCTGTCCGTCAAATACGCCCCGACTATTCGACGGAGGTAAGTCGGCACCCGGTGATACCGGAGTGCCTCCCCTATGCAGCTCCAGGGCAGGGTGTTGAACGCGTTGGCGATGTCGAGTGACACCGCCACGACCACCCCACCCCGGGACACCGCGTCCCCCGTCGTGAGGGCTCTCACGCGCATGATGGCGTCCACCGTCGAGCGCCCCTTGCGGAAGCCAAACTGGCACTCCGCAAGATCCGGCCCCGTCCTCACCAGGTGCCCGACGAGGCGGCCCGCAATCACTCTCTCAAAGAGCTTGCCGACCTCGTCGAGCAGCACTATGGGCCGGTATGCGGACGGAGAGTCCGCAGGGCGCCCTGGCTTCTGAATGAGGACCAGCTTCCCCGTCTTCCAACGGAGTGGAAACTGGCCTCTCTCCATGCATGCGCTTAAGAGCGCCTCCAGTCGAGGCCCGAGAGCCCTCGAGGCCAGGACCCAGGCTTTACCCGGCAAGCCGTCGGGTCCCGGGGCGGTATTTTTGGCCTTCAGCCTGCCTACCGCCGCTCTCAGATCTACCCCGGTCACTTCAGGGGTGTCGTCGTCGTCGTCCGCGTGGTCCGCTTCGGGCACCGCAAGTGGCGGAGCCATAGGCGGGGGAGTATGCTCCCCCCTTGAAGGGAACAGAGCGCTCACCACCTCCTCCACCAGCTGTGGGCGGAGACTCTGCGTCAGCGGGGGGGCCCATGTGCGGAGTTTATTCCGCACCATTCTGTAGGGGCGCCCCCATGGATCTCTGTTCAGAGTCTCCAGCATCTCCTCGCGGGCCATATCCTTGGCCCGCTGAACAGCCTGTTGGAGGGCGGTCTTCGCCGCTCTGTACCCCTCGTATAGCTCCACCTCCGTGGCTTCCGCATCCGGAGGGCGGATGCGGAGCCTGCGGTGCCTGGTGTACCGGTGTCGCGCGTCGACGCACGCCTTGCGTAGCGCCCCAACCTCCTGCGACCACCAGTACACCTGACGTCGGGCGCATCCTGGCCGGACTCGGGGCATTGCCACGTCGCAAATCTCGGACATGGCCTCCCGGAACCACTCCACCTCATCGTCAATATCAGCAGGCCTGTCCGGTGAAAACACCCAGGCCTGCACGATCGAGGCTTCCAGGAGAAGCTCCCGGTCCAGCTGCTTCAGCGCCCACCGCGGACCACTCGGGGCCTGTTGGACCAGCGCGCTAGAGGTCTGGGTGGAGACCTCAAACCGGATATACCGATGATCGGAGTAGGTCTCCACCTCCTCCATGACGCGCCAGTCAATGACACGCTGTGACAGAGCGGGGCTGGCGAACGAGATGTCCACCACCGACTCGCCCCGCATCCGCACACACGTAGGAACAGAACCCCGATTTAGGACGACCAGGCCTGTTTCCAGAGCCCAGTCCTCCACCATCCTGCCCCGCACATCCGTGCAACGGGAACCCCAGGCCAAATTCTTGGCGTTGAAGTCCCCGAGCACTAGCACGGAGTAGGCATGGTTTCTAGCGACGACGACACTCAACTCTGTTAAAGAGTTCTGGAACTCGGCGAGAGTTCGGCTCGGAGAGAAGTATACTCCCACTACTACAATCTCTCCGAACCGTGCTGCTACGCACCCCTGTCCCCTCGTGACACCTTCGAGGGACGGGGTACCGGCGGCGGCCGACGAAAGTATGGCCACTGAGCCGTTCAGGTCCTCCACCCAGTCATCCCTGGGCGGGACAAAGTACGGCTCAGCGACCACGGCGATGTTAATCGACCACTGCGCCATGCTCTGGAGCAACAGGTCCTGAGCGCAGGCGCAGTGGTTGATGTTCGCCTGGAGAAGGCGTAGTGGAGGAGTTATTACTCCTCCATTTCAGCCCCCTCCCGGGCCCCCTCGGCAGTGGTGGCGGCGGCGGCGGCGGCGGCGGCGGCGGCGGCGGCGGTGGTGGCGGCGGCGGCGGCGGCGGTGGCGGTGGCGGCGACAGTGGCGGCGACGGTGGTGGTGGCGACGACGGCGGAGGGCCTGCCTTTCCTCCTGGCTTCGGCGGGTGGAGCGCAGGACTTGCTCCCCGCCCGGTGATCGGCCGGCTTGCCAGCAGCCGCACATGCGACGCAGTGCGGCGCGGCGTTGCACGAGCCGGCCGTGTGTCCGGGCTTGCCGCAGCGGAAGCACAGAGTGCTGCGGTCCTCTAAGGTGCACTGGACGCTCACGTGGTGCCCCACGAGGCATCGATAGCACCTTAGAGGTCTGGGCTCCAGCAGCTTGACCTGCGCTGACACCCAGCCCACCAGGAGCCTTCCGCCCTCCACTATCTTCCTCGCCGCCGTCACGGGACAGCTAACCGTTATGGTTCGCATACCCGTGAAGTCAGGACGTAGGGTGCCCGCCTTCACCTGGTCGGTCAGACACCCGCCCGTCCTGACGACGGCGGCTACCACCTCGGCCCCCGTCACCGAGTCATCCAGGCCCACAATGCGCATATCCGCGCACTTGACGGGCCTGGAGACTCGAGCCTCGTCCGCATTGAGGGACGCCCTTAGCTTTTCAGCCAGGGCGTCTGCGGTGGGGCCGCTCGTCGCACCGGGGACCTCCAGCATGCGGGCACCAGTGGCGGTCACCCTATGCCGGAGGCCTCCGGTGATCCCCAGCTCCTGGAGATCCACCGTCGCTCTCGCTTTGGCGAGCACGTCGCCGTAGGTCACCCCCCTCTTGACCGCGTCCGGCTGTAGTGTAATGACTACAGCCGCGGTCTTGGGGGAGCGAAGCCTAGCCGCAACGGCTCGCTCCTTGCGGCGCCTCCTCTGCGCCTTTTTCCTGGCCGCTTTGGCCGCCTTCTTCTTCTCCCCGACCACCTGCCACTCGGCGTTGGTCGTGGGAGATTTGATTGGGGGAGGCGTAGGCTCTGGGGCCTTCCCCTCCCCAGCCGTTCTGCCCTTTTTGGGGGCCGGAGCCGCGGGTTTGGCGGCAGGCGCCGATTTTGCCGGCGCCGAGGCTCCGCCAGCCGACGTCGGTTTCGCCGGCGCCGGGGCTCCTCTAGCCGACGCCGGTTTGGCCGGCGCCTGGGCCCGGCCAGACGGCCCGGGTTTAGGGGCGGCCGTGGCCGCGTACGAGGCCGCCTTAGGCCCTGGGGCCGTCCTACCCGCCAAGGGAGGGCGCAGAACAATACCCTCCAGGACGGCGAACCGCGCCTGGAAGGTCGCCAGCTCCTGCCGAACCAGGTTCAGGACCTGGTTCTCCACCGGCACGGGCTGGCTTGGTGGTGGGGTGTTCTGCGCTGTGCCGGCCGCTCGCATCCCGGCCAGGTCCGCTCGGAGCTCCTCGTTCTCCTTTCGGAGGAGCTCCATGGCAGCCGTCAAGCGGGCCACCTCCGCCCGCATTTCGGACATGCCGTCCGGCGGAGGCCCGAGGTGGATGGCCTCCGCTGCCGCCAAGATGGAGGCCTTGGCCGAGACGATGGCCCTGTTTTTCGAAGTCTGTAACTTCTTCAGGGCCACGTCCCGGATCGCGGCCTCCACGACCTCCGCGAACCTCTTTTTGCGGTCCGCATCAGGGCCGCCAACCTCCGCCGCCTCGTCACTAGAGGTCTCTGATGCGGACGCGCGACCAGAACCCCCCTCCTTTGCGGGCTCCTCCGCTTTCTCCGCCGCCTCCCGAGCAGTGAGCCCCCTCCCTACGCCTCGCTCTCGGGCTCCTCCCCGCCTGCTGGTCGGGATCTTTCTGGCCGGTACTTAATGCCTTAAGCATTCTCTACCAGTCAACCAAGGATGGTGAAGAGATTAGATGGCAGGTGCTTTGGTTGAGAGGGACAGTGATAAAAAAAACTCTCAAAACTAGGTACACAAATACATAAATAAGTTATATACACATACATACTTTTACTGTAATATATACTTATAATATACAGGAAGAATTTTTAGTCACCGTCCAATTTTTTTCTAGGCATTAGGTATCATTCCCTAACTCCATTTTTGAAAAAAAATCGATACGTAAAATTTTCATATTAAATCATTTTCTCGAAAGAATTATCCGCTCTGCGTGGTCACAAGTTAAACGTACACACTCGCCGCGCAAACATTCAATGAAAAGGGCAGCGCATACCCCGCTTACTCCCACCCCGCTCGACTGCGCGACACATCTATCGTTAGTCAAATAGTCAGCCCCGCGCACCCTTTCGCGACGCAAGCGCTTCCTTCCGTGTTCCCGCGCATCCCGCCGGCGGCGCCCCGCGCTATCTTGAGCGCGTTATTTGTTTACAATGTATTCCTTAATAAATTTATAGCTCCTACACACGCTCAAGGACGTGGCAGGACGAGACTCGCAGTAGAGATCGAAGATGATATCTTCGATTTCTTTGAACGGAGCCCTAGATCGAGTATGCGAGATGCAGCGCGGCGCTTCGCACCCCAGTCACCAGATCTTACACCATGTGCCTTTTTTTGTGGGGCGAAATAAAACGACGAGTGTATGTGGAAGAAGCTCAAAGCCTAGAACAATTATAAGAGCAAATTGTACGTGCAAGAAGTGAAGTGAAAAGTGACACTGTAGTGCTCAACAAAATTAAAAATAATGTGCAAAAACGTGGAAGACTCTCTTTAGAGAGAAACGGTATGCATTTTGAACATTTATTAAAGTACTGTTAATGTGATTGTTCTAAGATGATTTTGATAAAATTTTTAATTGGGGGGTTCATTATTATTTTTGTATGCATAGACTCTTTTTCTTTTTTTTTTCTTGTAGACACACATCTTTGGTGCACAAAACTATAGTATTATGCTTATTGTATCTCTGCTACCTTGTTTTGAACTGTGTCTGTGTGTATTACTTGGATAAATAAACAATTTTATTATTTAACAATTTTATATTATTATTAATTATTTGTACACAAATTGATTCAAATTTTTAAAGACGCATAATAGCAAAACGTTTTGGCACGGTTTTAATAAGGTCTAAAGTTCTTATTTATCTAATTTATTTTTACTTTATTTGTAATTCATTAATTAAGGATTACATTCTAATCATAGTGAACATAGCACAAACCTTTTGCTTATCGACGGTCCTAAGCCCGTGAAAGTATGAAGGGAAAATTTGCAACTTTGTTTATTATTGTGTTATCAATAAATTGCGGCGGCGCGCGGGGCGGGCCGGCCCGCGTAACTTCACCTAGCGCGTACGCACGGCGCGGCAGTGTCCAGAAACATTAACTTTTTATAGATAACTTTGTGATGTAATATCTCAATATTTTTGTATTGAGTGATACTAAAAGAAAAAATAGATATTCAATGATTTTCGCCAAAGTCACCGTCCAAATTTTGATATATTAATATATATCAAAATTTGGACAGTGACTAAAAAATCTTCCTGTATATACAAGGTGACAGGGAAACTCGACGTTTTCCTTCCAGAGCGTGATAGTGTGACCCATTTGCGACAATTAAGCACCTCATAAGGCCTAGGCGAAAAATCATGGAATCCGAGAAATACCGATTTTCATGTTTTTTTTAAATTTCCCAGAATTCGTCGCTAAATATCACTTATCTCTAAATTATCTAATTGAGTGGCTTTCATAGCTATTCCGTTGGCTTCCTAATACTTTAATACACCTATTGATGTAACCAAATTTTCTAAAATATCAAACAGTTAAAAGTTAAAGTAAGAAGTTTATTAACTATTTTCAAAAATTATCTACGTTCACGAACTTTAACACCAGTTATCTCAAAATTTTACTACAACACTAAGCGTACAAATTACGGGGTAGACATCTCCATTTAATCAGCTATGGAACGAGGTACAAAAGTTTCATAAATACTTACAGTTGATATCATCAAGGCCTATTGTATTAGGAAAATCCACATGCCGTGGTCCGCCAATACCAAAAGAACCAAGTAACTTCCAGATATCACCAGGTGAAGAAAAAGATATGTTCTCGAGAATATAGTGGCGTTTAGCTTGCGTATCATCTGATTACGCCGATTCCTAGCAGCTTTGAAAAAGTTTTGATTTTAGTTAATAATATGTCAATAATTAAGACGGTACATAAAAAAACAGGTCACAATTAAAGCAATTTAGTCACAATTTCGTATACAATAATAAATGCAATAAAAATGTCAATAAATTAATATCACTATCTTATGAAAGCAACAAGGAGCACTGATGGATTTATGTATTGTTTCACAATTAATATCACTATCTTATGAAAGCAACAAGGAGCACTGATGGATTTATGTATTGTTTCACAATTAATATCACTATCTTATGAAAGCAACAAGGAGCACTGATGGATTTATGTATTGTTTCACAATTAATATCACTATCTTATGAAAGCAACAAGGAGCACTGATGGATTTATGTATTGTTTCACAATTAATATCACTATCTTATGAAAGCAACAAGGAGCACTGATGGATTTATGTATTGTTTCACAATTCACTACTTACGTTATGTGTTACTGTAGTATTATTCATGCACGAATAAACGATATTATGTATTCCAGTTATTATTTATACAGTTTTGCGTCCAACGATACTGGAAAACCAGATTTCCAGATAAATTTATTTACCCTCCGGCAAACTAGTTTGTACAAAACACGTTAGAGCCAAATAGATAAGCCTATACTAGACTGTGTCTATTACGACATAAAGGGGTGAATCATTGGGAATTTGGTTTCTTCAATGATTACTTTAATGAACTTTTAGAAAATTTCGGTTTATTAAATTACAGAGGACACAAAAAATACATCGACTGCTCGTGCGGTTGACAAGTTGCGAAGTGACGCGTAGGTAGCTTGAAGTTTTTTACTCACAACGCCACGGTAGTTGCGCCTTGCCAAACTTTTAAGGCAATGTGTTTTTGTAGCACACGTTGCTAGTAAATAGCAGTTGAGCCTAAACAGACTGGTTGGTCCTTAACGCGTGTCTCGTCGGTCTAGTAATCGCAAGCGCTAGGTCCTGGATTTAATTCCCTGGTCGGGCAAAGAGTTATTGGGTTTTTCCGTTAGGAATTTCTCAGAAGCAGCCTAAAGTCTGGAAATGTGCCTGGATGATGACAATAGGCTCGCCCCCTATTACTGGGACTTAAACAATTAGCGAAATGTGGATTTACTATAGGTCCACCTCTGCCTAACCCTAGGGGGGTTACGGGCGTGATATTATGTTTATGTAATTATTCTAAGCCCAACGTAAACAGAATGTCGATGACCGATGACCAAAACATAATCATGGGCTAGCAAAATTCAAACTAACCGAACCGGGAAATCGAATTACAAAATCGTTTACAATTCATAAATTTAAATCGATTCAATCCTAATATTGAAATGAGATGATGGCAACATTTGCCGGAGTTAATACTGTTCGTTTTAAAGTCCACTGCTGGGAAGGGTGCATGTTCAATATAATCTGTTACGGTGCTCGGATTTGCATTTATAATATCAATTGTGTTTTGGCTTTGTTCAATAATATTTAGGAATTTGCTGTGAAAATATTCGTGTCGATAAATTTCAGGCTGGGAAACAAGGTACGCAGCAAGTTGTAACTTTATTTTTACTAATGGGCTCTGTTACTACGAACTTTTATACACTGTTACATTCATGTTTATATTAAAATATGTATTATTTGTTTACTGCGCCTAGACGCAGTCCTATCCTCTTTTACATTAACCGCATTTTCCAATTTGACAACACAGTAACGTTTAAAAATCACAATGAATCCTGTGTACAGGTAGCAATTAAAATTTGTTTTGCTACTTGTATTTGTAATACCTGGATGGGTGGGATGGGTAACCACATAAAAAGGTGGTCTCAATTACGTTAAATCGTTGGTCCCGGCTGTCATTCGTGGATCTTTGACAGTCGTTACGCAGCCCGAAAGTCTGATAACCAGTCTTACCAAAGGGGATATTACCCAGTAACTGGGTTGTGGAGGTCAGATAGGCAGTCGCTCCTTGTAAAATATTGGTATTCAGCTGCATCCGGTTAGACTGGAAGCCTACCCCAACGTAGTTGGGAAAAGGCTAGGCAGATGATAACTTGTATTTGTACTATGATTTTTATTGTACAAATAATCACTACCGGTACTGAGACACTAATGATGCATAAAACGTAACCAGCTGACTGACCCTAACGAGTCATAAAAATGGTTAAGAATTATTTCTTAACCAGTTTTATGAATCATTTTATATCATTCTTAAAAACTTATCTATCACGTGCTAAAATCTGCCGACTGCAATCCCCGCAGTGTGAAGTTAATTCATAGAATCGGACAGTCCCATTACCGGCGCTAGAAAGCCCCATCATTTATACTTAGCTCGGTTTTCACGCTGACGTTTTTATCTAAGAAAAAGTACAAAAATCTGTACTTGTCTATCTGCAAAGTTATGATTCAATATGGTAATTACATGTGGAGGCCATTAATTGCTCTATATTGACGGTTTACCATAAATAGCAATTTTATTTTAAATCTTTACTTGATTTTCGAGTAGAAGCCCGGAGTTTGGATAATAATATGTGCTCTGTTGATGGCTATTATAATGTAGTGTCATGAGACTTAAACACAACTGGTGAAATGTAATGTCATGAGACTTAAACACAACTGGTAAAATGGTAAACCTCTGCCTAATCCTTCGGGGATAAGAGGTGTGATGATTTGTTACGTTGTTATTTTAGAAAAATACGTACAACTCATTCACAACAAACCCCTATTATGCTGTACTGTGGACTACATTCATCAATTTGTAATACCGAAGAAAATTTAAAAACTCAATGATGAAACATCGCCGATCCTTCCCCACAATTATTTCAAAACCGTATGAACCGGAAAAAACCATTTACTGAAACACTCGAAAAACCTTATATAGTACCTAATCCTGCCTTATTTGTATAACCCTGAAAAAGGGCCGGGACAGTTAAGTACAGCCTCGAGATTTTTTTAATTTAATTACATTAATACATTCAAAATGTTTGTATTTGGACCGGAGGCCGATTTAATTTCTATTCAAACAACTCAGTATGGGATTTGTCTGTTCCATTATCCACGAGTATTTAATAAAATGAACAACGCATAGTCGATGGAATACTAAAATACACCAGAAAAAATATTTTAATACATTGGGTTAGGAAAAAGCTGTTATTTTCGTTGATTTGAAAATATTGTTGACATTAATTGTAAAGAAAATGTTGGGATATCCACAACTAAAATTGACACCTGTTAGTGGCACGCCTGTAAAATCTCTCATTAAAAAAATATTAAAACCATTTTCTGCGCGGCAACAGGTGTATTTATAAGTTACAATACAAAGATTTTGTCATGAAAATGCTATCCTCTCTTTTATAATTCTAAAGAAGTGTCTTTTCTTATTTTAATTACACATTCGTACTTATTCTTTGTTCCGACATTTCATTTAAATATCCTTGTCATCTTTCCAAGTAGTAAGCCTTGTTTTATGTTCAAGCGCATTGCATTTTCCTCGTAGCAGTCACAGCTATCCAAAAGACCTGACCTTACACTTAATTCTCTCATATTTTCTCACTGTTGTCACTTTAATTACTCCGCAACGCTTGCCAAGTGTTTTTTACGAGAACAACTGAAATTAAAGCTGAAGTTTAGTAGCCTACAAAAATATGAGTAATATTCACCACGAGCTCAAATAGTGCAATCAAACTATCTGATCTTTGGCAACGTTCGATTCCAAGTTTTTGTCCAATCACGGGCTGCCTCGGAATCTCGGAAGAACTGAGTACAAAATGTTACTTTGTTATATAATAATTTATGTATGTGACTGCATCCTCGTATTAAAAACATTCAAGAAAATTTCCCTTGCTGCTACCCCGGTCACAGTGCAGAATATGACGGTAGGTGAAGTGATTACTGAACATTTTTTTTCGATTTCTATTAAATCTTTATTCATGAATATTACAAAAATCATGTCTATTATTTTAATTACACTTCCATGTTGTGGTTTTTACTCAAAGTTTTTTTTTTTGAGGAATGCGATCCGTCCCGTTGTATACAATTTTGAAGATTATAATGAGGCAGTAAAGCGAAAAAATATTTGTTGGTATTTTTTGTTATAATAAGTTGATTTGTGTCTAATGAGGCATTTTCATATCAACAAGCATAATTAGTTCAAATTAGCATAGAAATAAAAACGCATTCCTTCTCCGAACAAACATGCTTGTTTTACTGAACAACGTATCTTTCCTTGGGTTCAACACAAGCAAGCCAAGAATTCGATTTGAGCGGCGCACTGCACCGTCCGTGATGTATGCCCACTTTATGAGCGAATTAAAATGGCCGCCGCGTGACTTATGACGCCATAATGGCGGCTATGACGTCACATACGTCATACGTGTACCAAATTAGTAGGCGGTTAACTATTAAGTGGCAATTTAATGTGACATAGCGGGGTACGTTATTTTTAGGTTGTCACTTTTGTAACAATAAAATTAGCTATTTCCGAAATACCTACAAAGAAAAGTCATATTTATGTATTATTGTCTTTTGATTACTGTCCGTAAAAAATGTGAACCTTAGTATTTAAGTTTCAAATTCTAATGTTTAAATCTACATTATAACAGCCCTATTTAAAATAACACTCGGCACTTTATTGACAATCTAACAAGAATCCTAAACGGATTCGTAAGAAACTCCCCAATTTATTAACAAACAAATAAAGTTGTTAATAAAAACGGAACGTCCCATAAAGGCCGTCTAATAATGTCGATCATTTAATTAATTGAATTGGAAGTGGCGGCACGAAGTTGGGGGGGGGGGGGGGGGGGAGGAAGTGATACAAATGTAAATCAACGTCCATTATCCTCCATCGATGTCTTTGGGGCGAAGTGAAAGATTACTACATTAAATGGTGTAATTTGAAGTTCCTTCTACATTTTTTTACTATTTAACGGTAAAAGCATAAAAGCAGAAGTTTAGTAGGTAGGTTAGTAATTATGAACCTCAAATTTACATAATTTAAATACTTTTTGTTAATTTAATGTGAAGACATTCACTTTAATATTTTTTAAGTAAAAGAACACGGTTAGCAGAACTTGTTTAAACTTGAGAAAGGTTGAAAGGCCTATTTCATAGCCTAAAGTCTAAACATAGTCAAAGTCAGCTAACTAACAAAAAGCACTCATCAAAATGGAGTAAACTCGAACAGAATATCTTGGTGGATCACCTTAGCTAAAAACAGCTCGGTCAATTTAAAAACAAAACAATAAGACAAGGAAATCTAATGAAAATATCTTTACAGACGCCGCCAGCAAATCTGTAATTATCTCGTTATGTAATAAAAGAAATCACAGAGCGATAAAAATAATTTTAACGCCCAGTAAAATATTCTACTTATACCTCTTAACGTAAAGAGGAAAATCTATCGTCAAATAAATTTGATGTCTTTTATTCATTTCGAAAGCGGTGTCCACATTTTTTCCACTTAAAAGAAATTACGTTTGCACAAAGCCACTGCTGAGACGTTATTTAGAAAAGTAAATAAGAAATACTGAAGTCCAAAGTATCTAAGTCGCTTTTCCTCCACTGGAGTGTAGATTGGAACGTAGAAGTCTTGCAACGGATTTTTTTCCTTTCTACAGACTTGAGTTTTTGCCTCCCAGCGATTTTTATTCTTTGCAAGAGATTAACTCTGTTATGCAGAGTTAACTCGGACCCGCGCGGTTTATTCCCGACGTCAATTAATATTTTTTTCGTATTTCCTGTGTAACTTAGAAGAGGTAGAGAAGTTTGTTTAAAGTTTGACTTCGTGGTATTGTTTTTGTTCAACAAAATCTCGCCATTCGTCAATTAAACTTGGCTTTTAGAAAAGCTAAATATTGGACGCTATTTTACTGGGCTCCAAATGCCGTGTTTAATGTGTTATTGTTTTCGCTGGTTGGCTATCTTTCCAAGATCAAACAGTTCAAATTAATTTGAGTTAAGACTTCCGAACTCATAAAAATATGCTAAACTTTTAGATGTGACGTATCTTGCTTATTTTTCAGTCTGTTTAATAAAGCAGTATATTTAGCTTAGTTTACCAACATCATATTTACGATAAGAAACATTTCCCTCCCTGTATTTCCAACACATCATACATACATTCCACACACACGCGTCGCCGGCACGTTCACACGACACTTTGTCGAGGCGGTCTTATATCAACAGAGCGCACACGAACACAGCGCGTGTTTTAGTGACAAACAATTTGCTGTATTATTTAGGTGCAAGCTATGTGCGTGTGGTCCGGCCGTGGAGTCCTCTTTAAGGAAATCTCCAAACGGCTGGTTGGCACTTCCCGTGAGTCCAAGGCCGGCTTTTACCTTAGCCAGAGCCTAAGCATTGCCATGCAACGTGGCAATGCCACCAGTGTCTTGGGTGCAGTACATTACCAGTCGACAGCGATGCGAATAATTTTTTTGGTGGATTAAGCCCCACTCCGTCTCACCGAGAGAAGGCCTGTGTCCCAGTCCAGTGGTAACATTATAACGGATGACGATACACATGTACTACCCAATAGTCCTCTAACATTTAGCTTCAAAGCACGACGAAAGTATGCAGGAGAACCCCTTACTGTCAGATAAAAAACAAAACAAAATTGCCTTAAAATATTCTTTACCAAAACACAAAAAACGATCTACAATGCAAATAAAAACTGCTATAAACAATGGTGAGCCCTTTCATTAATTTACTTACTCCCTTTTTATTTGCAAAAGTAATTAATTGCTAGTTATTCAGGGGCGGACATTATAGGGGATGTTAAAAAACCCTTTCATTTTTCTAAAGCTTCGGTTGCCAAGAACTAGACAATTAATTAAGACGACCAACAAGATGGATGCCGTCTAACTAAATGAACTGAGAACATGGATGCACCAAATGTAAAGGAAGAAACAGAAGGTTCATAGAAACGAAATTTTTATATTGACTCGTGTTACCTATGCTAGAACCTTACACCCTTACACGTCTAACCGTCAAAACCCAGTTTTTGAGCACTTCGCTAAAGGTGTGATAAAGTTTAACGTTTGTCTTTTTCTTAGCCGAGCAAAATTTATTTGGGCATAGCCTTTTTATTGCTACCAATGTTTTGTTTGATGTGCTCGCCGAAGCACTGCGTGATAGATCTTGAATAATTTACAGACTGACTATGAAAGTTTTGTTAATGTTCAAGGAAAATACCGTAAATAGCTTGGAAGTTCATATAGCATTTCGAGTTTTACAAAGAGACCTAAATTTAGAGTCTTGGGGAATTAATGTCAGTGACAACTCTATGCAAAACCGAACTTTTCTAAACCTTCCAAATACAGTTCAATTAATATAACGGTACATATTTTAATTAGATTCATTCGAGAAAGATAATTATTAGACCTTCTCACTTATAATTACAGAATGCACTATAACGAGGTGTTTTGCTCCCGATTGTATAAAACAGACATCTCTCGTCAGACTGAAGACTGAACGTAAGACCAAATTAAATTGCAAACGTAACAATTGTTTATGTGCAGAGCTTGTCATAACAAGACGTACTACGGTTTTGAGAACGTTTGGAAGATAGTAGGAGCAGGTATCTAGTATGTAGTGTAACGTTATTTATTTTATGACAAGAGACAAAAAAACCTTTGCTTTAACGGTTATTGTATGTACCAGATATTTTTTTAAGCGAGGAATTCTTAAAATGACTTTTTTCTCTTTGTTAAACACAAATCCGCCATTATTTTCGAACAAAAACGTTTCATTCCGATACTTTGATTAAACCCTTTAAACACGTTGGATGCCTTCAACAAAATAACTTCAATACGAATGTTCTAAACCGTGTTACACGTTTTGAATTGCGGGGTGTACCGCCACACAGAACGAGGGCCAAACACAAGCAGCTGCCACGACCGCATCACTATGAAACACAAGTGGTGTGTCTGCCAATCCTAGAATATATCCCACTATTACACACCACAATACATTACGCACACAGATGTACGTATACATAATGAGTACCCAAATAATATGTACAAGTTTATTTTGGTTTATTCCAAGCATCATTTTTGGTCCACACGCACCGCTGGCATGCACCACGAAAAAAAACAGAAGATACGAAAGACAAAACTACTGATTTTAGAAAGACAAGTTCACTTTCTTCTACGACTGTACGGCACAAATGTGAAGAAAAGAAAATGTCACTTTGTATAGAAAGAAATCTGTGTATTCTTCGTGAGTAAAATAGAAATGAAGTAGAAGTAGAAGTGGCCATGGTACGCGTACTATATGTTAGGCTATTGTTTCCAGAGAAATAGCTAAAGGATGACAGCAGCATAAATACTCCTCGTGAAAAAGAAGAAACTGCGACCACAATCTGACTGCCAACCTGACTGCCAACCTGACTGCCAACCTGACTGCCAACCTGACTGCCAACCTGACTGCCAACCTGACTGCCAACCTGACTGCCAACCTGACTGCCAACCTGACTGCCAACCTGACTGCCAACCTGACTGCCAACCTGACTGCCAACCTGACTGCCAACCTGACTGCCAACCTGACTGCCAACCTGACTGCCAACCTGACTGCCAACCTGACTGCCAACCTGACTGCCAACCTGACTGCCAACCTGACTGCCAACCTGACTGCCAACCTGACTGCCAACCTGACTGCCAACCTGACTGCCAACCTGACTGCCAACCTGACTGCCAACCTGACTGCCAACCTGACTGCCAACCTGACTGCCAACCTGACTGCCAACCTGACTGCCAACCTGACTGCCAACCTGACTGCCAACCTGACTGCCAACCTGACTGCCAACCTGACTGCCAACCGCGGTAATCCTTTACATTATTATTTACGGGCTTGCGTTTTGCTACTATCACACGTTTAATTGTGGCGAGTTGGCCGTTGCATTGGTAACGTATGTTCAGTTGTAGATACTTTAACGCTGATGTAAATCTGAGTTCAACAAGGAAAACCCACTGCTATTACAAAGTCCCGAGAAGGTTCAAAGTAGGTATAATATAAAATTATTCTTTTGTATCGAAACAGCTGTGTTACAAAAAATAAAACAAATTTGCATTAAAAAGAAATTAAGTGCGTTTTTCTTCCTGCCAAATGGTGACGCATACATTAACATAGTAAAATAACGATAAAACAATCTTTTATATCTTAGAGAAAACCATCAATTCCTGCTTTAGATTCTAGAAACTTCTCTATTTCCTTTCTGAAAGTAATTTCAGAAGCTCCCATAAGCCGAAGTGCATTCACACATAAAAATGCTATACAACAAATAGTGAATAATTTTAAATAGCCCGTGTGAAGTCCTGGGTGTGCCTCCATACTGCCAATCTGCCAAGCTGCCAGCCTGCTAGACTGCCAGGCCGGCCATATTCCATTCATTCTGGCACAAAAACTGGCGGTATAAACACTGTATGGAGTTTGGCAGTGCAGCGAATGTACGAGAAAAAGACGAGCGTGTTGTGGTGAGGGGCGTGTACCGAAACGAAATTGTTGGCGCGAGTTGTGAGCAACAGCGATTATAGATGCGTGCCACGTTTTTTATTCATCCTTTTAGAAAAATGGCGGCTATTATCATTAGGTGATCATATTAACAGTATTATTGTTTAACGGTGACTATATGATACGTATACACAGACACTGTGCGTCAATCTGATTGGCTGAAGGATCATTCAACCTAGTTTCTCTGTTTCAAATAGTCAAAAGTTTTAATTTAAAATTAACTGACTTCTTACAAGAGAGTAAAACATTTGAATCGTTCAATTTTATAGTATTTTTATCAGAATCAAATACTTTAAGTTTGATATCATTCGGCATCGTACTAAATATGCTGTCAATTATTTAATCATCACCCGCTTCCGTTTACGCTTCTCCCACACACTGCACACTAGACCCAATTCCAAATGTAACTGCAGTGCTTGGCACAGCCGAGTGTTCACAAAAAGTATAGTCGCGTATAAAATACAATTTATTTATTGGTTCCATTGATATTTATACGGGCGAACGCCAAATCACGCCGTAAACACGCCAAGAGAAGCGTGCAATGTACACTAAATAAATCGCGGGCAAAGTTATACCGCGTCCTAGAATGTAGACCGCCGTCTATGCTAAAGTTTCGTAAAGAAAGGTAATTGGTGGAATTTGAACGGAATAGGACCGGATCGAGTTT